>LR738712.1:817402138-817415326 GCA_902687465.1 Secale cereale | reverse complement strand
GGGGCAGCCGGCACCTACGTTAGACGAGTTCTCGTACGGTTTACTCCTGCTCCACACATCCCAAAACCCTAACCGATCTGGAGGAGCGCTGCACGACGGGAAGATCATCTCCAAGCTCTGCCCCTGTTCCAGGGCAGTGTCGGTGGCGCCCGGAGGGACGCCGCTACCCGCTGCGAACATCTACCCCAAGCCTGCATCACGCCTGCACCGAGCAGGCACGGGACTTCGCATCGCCTACACCAATGGCTGCTCCCATTGGTGGTAAGAACCCTAATTTTATCTCTCAGATTGATGCAATTAGGTGATCTGGTTTCTAGGCATAAGATTCAATCTATCCTACGGGATTAAATAAGTCTAACAATGGTATCTTGAGCCATGTATGCCTAGATTAGATCCCTAATGATCTTCTGATTAAGTTAAAGTGTATAATTAAGTCCAGATTGATCACTGTTAAAGGTTAAAGATTAAAGTTTTTTTTGCCAATTTGCCCTCTGTAAGAGTCAAGTTTCAATGCTAGGGTTAAATGGTTTCGGTTTAGATCCAATATGCTACGGGATTGGTGCTAGCCAGAAGGTTATGATCCTTGAATCATGTTATGTTCGTTTAAATATCTCACGCTTTCGCATCAAGTTTTGATTAAATTAGCACTGGCTAATCCTGTTAGGCAATTAGAAGGAGGGGATATATGTTTATGTAAATCCAAAGTTTGTTTCCCCTGTTTTCATCTGTAACCGAAACCCTAGAAACCCAAATCGTCAATTAAGAGGCAAAATGAATCGGGGCTTACCTCATGACGCCGCGCCGGTGCTCCACTTCTGGATCCCGACGCCGGCGACGCCGTCGTCTCTCCGGACGACGCGCGGAAAGTAGCCTCGTTGCTGGCTGGAACGCCGCCGCCCCTCGGGACGGCGTGCAGAAGGATGCAGCCGCCGCTGCTGCGCAAATGGACGCGCGCGCCACCTGGCCTCTGCGCCTTGCACGCCGCCGTCGTCTTCAAAGGAACAAGCCGGCAGCCACCGGCGAAATGGCCCTCCCGCCGCGCAAGAGTAGCCATGCGCGTGACGCTGGAGCTACGCTCGCCGGAGGAGCGCGCGGGACTCGGTCCGTCGCACGCTGCTCCGGCGAGGGCAGCCACCGCGCCGCCAAGGCCGGCGAGCCTCGAGCCGCCGCGCAGTCGCCGCTCGTCTGAGTGACCGAGAAAATCGGGAGGGGAAATTGGGGAATGGAACTAGGGTTTGCCCACTGATGGTTTTTACTCTGCGCGGGATTATCGTAGCCGTCTGCTCGATTGGACGGCCGTGAGCGACGCACAGCTCTGGACGGGCCTTCGGCCGCCTAATGGGCCACTTTCGCGGCTGGGCTTCGGCCCAAGTTGTCTTAGCCCGCGGAAAATTAAAGTTTCTGTGCATTCTCTGTTTATTCAGTGTATTTCCGTATTATGAATACTCCTAAAATGTTCTAGCACTGTTATAAATAAAAAATGCACAGAAAATAATGTTGATAAACTATGTTCTAGTTTTCTGAATTAAATGGAACCAACGAGAAATTTAATTTAGAAATCTTTTATGAAATTAATGTTTGTGTCATTTTATGGCACATTAATGTGATCATCTTGTAATACAGACCAACATTGTTTTACATTTTGAATCACCTGTTAATTCCTTATTATTTCTGCCCAACGGTGATATAATTTGGAGTTAACTCTCGCATGAAAATTGATCAAACCAACGTAGATTAGTTTTTGGTGCAATTTAATTATAATTATGTTGTTCTTCTCCGTTACTTATGATATTTTGAAATGATGACAACTCCCGGTCCCCGTGGTTTCGAGAACATCGAGCCACTCACGGGAAACAACTTCCAAACTTGGAAGGACTCGTTGCTATTGCACCTTGGTTGGCATGAGGTTGACCTCGCCCTAAGGGAAAGTAAACCAGTGGAGCCTGCAAAGACTGCCACTGGGTATGCTGAGCTTAAGAAAGTTTATGACACTAAAGCTGAGAAGTGGGAGAGGTCCAACAGAATGGCACTCCTAATTATGAACTTCTCCATCTCCACTGAGATTAAAGGGGCTATTCCCCCTAATGAAAGTGCTGCCGAATATTTGAAATCAGTGGAAGAACAATTTAAAGGCTCAGAGAAAGTGTATGCAGATGAGCTTTTGCACAAGCTACTTGCAAAATATGAAGGAAATGGAAATGTGAGGGAGCATATTTTGAGCATGAGCAATGCTGCGGCAAAGCTTAAAACGATGAAGCGTGACTTGAACGAAGAGCTTCTTGTGCTCCTAGTTTTTAGGTCACTACCCTCATAGTTCAACCCATTCAAGATAAACTATAATTCTCTTGAAACCAAATGAAAACTATCTGAACTCATTGCTCATTGTGTTCAGGAGGAAGAGAGAATGAAGAGTGAGCAGAAAGATCAAGCTCTCCATGTTAACTCTGCAAAGAGGAAGCATGATAATAATGGTCATAACAATTATGTCCCCAACAAAAAGCAGTATTCCAAAAAGAATTGTCCAAAGCCTAAGCAATGCAACGAGGCAAGTTGTTCACGTTCCGCTCCTCCAACGGCTACTTCAACTAATCTTACAAATGCCGCTGGAGAAAAACTTTGCAATTTTTGCAAGCAGCCAAATCATGTTAAGGCGGACTGTCCAGGTTTTCTTAAGTGGCTGAATAAAAAGGGTAAGGATGAGATCACTCTTGTAGATGAATCTCTATATGTCGATTTTTCTAAATCTACATGGTGGATTGACTCAGGTGCGACTGTTCATGTCGCGAATTCTTTGCAGGGATTCCATATAAGCCACACCCTAAAGGGAACAAGAAGACTTAATGTCGCGAATGGGAAGGAGGCTGAAGTTGAAGCCGTGGGCTCCCTCACCTTGAAGTTGCACACTGGCTTCCTACTTCAGCTCAAGGACGTTCTTTATGTGCCTACTTTGAGTAGAAATTTGATTTCAGTTTCTTGTTTAGATGATTTTGGATTTCATTGTACCTTTGGGGAGAAACAATGTTTTTTAAAGTATTGTAATAAGGATGTTGGTCTCGCCGTCCGACGAGGCAAACTTTATATGTTAAATCTTTCCGGTTATCCTATGTGTGTGAATCTCTGCGAGATGAATATGAATGAACGCAATCATGAAAAGAATGGGAGAAGTATCAATCCTTCTTTGAAATTGTGGCATCGTCGTTTGGGCCACATTTCCAGGGGGAGAATGGAACGATTGATTAAAGTAGAAATACTTCATCCAATAGATTTCTCTGATGCAGGCAATTGTATTGAATGTATTAAGGGAAAATACGTTAAAACAATTAAGAAAGGAGCAGTAAGAGCCACAACGGTCCTTGAACTAATTCATACTGACATATGCGGACCTTTTAACATAAAGTCTATGGATGGTTTTGATTCCTTCATTACCTTCACAGATGATTTCTCTCGCTATGGCTACATTTACCCCATACGTGATCGATCCGAAGCTTTGGAAAAATTTAAGATTTATAAAGCCGAGGTTGAAAATCAACTCAACCAAAAGATCAATGTAGTACGGTCTGATCGCGGGGGAGAATATTATGGCAGACATGCTCCTTATGGGCAAATTCCCGGACCATTCGCGAAATATCTAGCTGAAAATGGAATTGTTGCCCAATATTCAATGCCTGGTGAACCTCAGCAAAATGGCGTCTCTGAGCGTCGCAACCGCACTCTTATGGATATGGTACGTAGCATGCTTAGTCCTGCAAACTTACCAGTAAGCCTTTGGATAGAGGCATTGAAAACAGCTGCACACATCCTGAATCTTGCTCCAACTAAGTCAGCACCGAGCACACCTTATGAGATGTGGGCGGAAAAGAAACCGAGCTTGAATTACTTGCGTGTGTGGGGCTGCCCAGCTGAAGCTAAAGTATTCAATCCACATATTAAGAAGTTAGACCCAAAGACAGTCAGTTGTTTTTTCATTGGGTACCCTCATAGAGGAAAAGGATATCGATTTTATTGCCCAGGTCATACCACCAAGTTTGTGGAAACCAGGCAAGCGGTGTTTTTTGAGGATAATGAAATCACTGAGGTTAGGGCGATTGATCTTGAGGAGAAGCGGGTGTATGTTCCAACCCCGACTATCCAACAGAACCTTATCCCTATGCCTAATATGCATGAGACACCTACTGGTGATCCCAAACCTGAAGCGGATCATCAATCCGACGAGGACCCTCAGCATAATGAGGATCCTCAGCCAAATAATGAGCCTCAACCCAATGTTAATCCTCAACCTTCTCGGGCAAGAGAAAATGTGCATACTAATGAGCCTACGAGAAGATCACAACGGGAAAAGAAAAAGGCCATCTCTAGCGATTATGTCACTTTCATGTGTAAGGATGAAAATGACATAGGGAAGGCACAAGATCCGACCTCATATAAAGAAGCCACGAAAAGTGAAGACTCGTCCAAATGGCTGGTAGCCATGGAGGACGAACTAAAATCTATGAGCTCGAGTGATGTTTGGGACTTAGTAGAAGTTACTGATGGAGCCAAAAGGGTAGGCTGCAAGTGGGTCTACAAAACCAAATATGATTCCAAAGGGAACATTGAAAGGTTCAAAGCGAGACTTGTAGCAAAAGGTTATACACAGAGAGAAGGGATTGATTATAAGGATACCTTCTCGCCTGTGTCGACTAAAGATTCTTTTAGAATTGTCATGGCACTTGTAGCTCATTATGATTTGGAGCTGCATCAAATGGATATGAAGACGGCCTTTTTAAATGGTGACTTAAAAGAAGAAGTTTACATGACTCAACCAGAAGGTTTTGTCGTGGAAGGAAAAGAACACATGGCATGTCGTTTAAAGAAATCCATATATGGCTTGAATCAAGCTTCAAGGCAGTGGTACCTCAAGTTCGACGAGATTATTCGAACTTTTGGTTTTAAAGAAAATGAAGTGGACAATTGCATATATGTTAAATTCAAAGGCAATAGGTTCACAATTTTAGTCCTATATGTTGCCGATATTCTATTGGCTTGCAGCGATAAAGATATGTTGCATGAGACCAAGAGATTTTTGTCCTCAAAATTTGACATGAAGGATCTCGGTGAAGCCTCGTATGTCCTTGGCATTGAGATTCATCGAGATAGGTCCAAAGGTACATTAGGACTATCACAAGAGGCATACTTTGAGAGAGTACTAAAGAAATACAATATGCATAAGTGCTCTTCCTCACCTGCCCCCATAGTCAAGGGTGATAAGTTTGGGACATTCCAATGTCCGAGGAACCAAAATGAAACTGATCAGATGAAGTCCGTTCCTTATGCTTCAGCTGTTGGAAGCATCATGTATGCTCAAGTTTGTACACGCCCCGACTTAGCTTTTGTAACCGGGATGCTTGGCAGATTTCAATCTAATCCAGGACCGGACCACTAGAAGGCCGCAAAGAAAGTTTTGTGTTATATGCAAGGTACTAAAAATTTCATCCTTACATATAGAAAGTCGGATAACCTGGAAGTTATTGGTTACTCGGACTCTGATTTTGCCGGGTGTGTGGATAGTAAGAGATCCACGTCAGGTTATATATTCACACTCGCTGGAGGAGCCATATCGTGAAAAAGCTCCAAGCAAACTATAGTTTCCTCATCTACGATGATGGCAGAATATCTAGCATGTTTTGAGGCCACTGGGCAGGTTGTATGGCTAAAGAATTTCCTTCCCGGACTTAAAGTGGTTGACAGCATTTTCAAACCACTGACATTGTATTGCGATAATGAACCCGCAGTTTTCTATGCAAATAACAACAAGTCAAGTGCTGCTGCCAAGCATATCGACATAAAGTACCGTGTTGTTCAGCATAGAATCCAGGATCAAACTATTAATGTTAAGCATATCAGTACGACACGTATGCTTGCGGATCCGCTCACTAAAGGCTTACCACCCAATATATTTCGTGAGCATGTAGCCGGCATGGGATTATTGGAAGCCTCTTGATTCTGGAATTATGGGACCGCTAATATAAACCACTCCCCATAAAGTAATATGTATTCCACTTTGAAGTAGGATGTGTGCTTTGAGTATTCCGTCTGCAAACTCGGGGTTTTTGATTTTTTGCCACCAATTACTTTGCACTTTGACAATTTGCTACTCTTTACTTTGTAATTGTTCTGTTGCCACTCTTTACATTTGACTTTTATTGTTTGCCCTCTGTCACATGTGTCATGCATATAATGACTAAAATACCCATGCTCTTAGATTGACGGGACAAGAGTTGGTCGTTCTTATCATCCCCTTCCCTCGCTGGCAGCAACGCCACGGGACCGCGGCGGCTACTTGACGCCAATTGCGCTCCGTAGTCCTCACGGCCGACGACCCTGCTGATCCATGGCGGCTACATCCCGGCGAGATGATTCCTCTCTGTCCCGCTCCGCCTCGTACACCACGACACGGACAGGCTGACCCTTCTCTTCACCATCTCGGACAGCAGTAACTCGTCCATGGTGCGGAAGCCGACGCGATGCTCTACTCCGTCCAGAGCTTGTGCGGGCCATCCCACGCGGACTTCGAGCCGCACGTCCCCCTCCCATGTGCAGGTCGTCCCGGACGTTCCCGAGCCGCATGGCCGCAGCCTCCGTGCAGGTCGCCGGCACCAAGGACCGCCGGCCTCGTAGCAGTTCCGCGACACGTCGTCGATCTAGCTGCACCATAGATTAACAGCACCATCTCCAGAGCCTGCAAGTTTCTTTTCTTTTCCTTTTTTTGACGTTCTCACAGCTTGCATCCTGATCCATCTCTTGTTTGCATGTATGGATGCATCAGTGAACGACATCGAGCTCTTCTACCACTTGGGACGCGTTGGCCTCTTCCATCACCGGGGAGGGGGAGCAACACGGCTGTGCCACCGGCGGCATCTGGTGTTCTGGCGTTGACCGTCAGCAGAGAGCGGCGGCGAACTGGTTCATCCCATCCTAATCTGATTCCAATCGATGAATTGACTGGATGCACAAGTCAAAAGAGCACAAGGGTAGTTTTGTCCACTGTTTTATGTATATTTTGTTAATCATTTGCAAGTATTGTTTTTTGTGAAAAAGTGACAAAAGATCAAAGTGCAAAGTAAAGAGTGGCAACAGATCAATTACAATGTAAAGAGTGGCAAATTATCAAAGTGCAAAGTAAGTGGTGGCAAAAAATCAAAAACCCCGGCAAACTCCGCCACCGGCGGCACTCCTACAGCAAGCGGGACAACGTCCAAGACAACCAAGCTCATGGTACCAAATGTTGGGACATATCCTGGACCAGCTCTCTCTCTCACTCGCACATACGAAGGTGAAGGAAAGAGCACATTATTATTTTCAGGCGAGGAATGGCGCTATGCGTTTCAGCAACAAACAGTAGCACTTTGATCAGCACATGGGGAGGTGTTTTTATACCCCGTGCGCGCACACACACACACACCAAAAGCAACACTACAAGTAGTACACACGCCCGAAACTAACCGGCCGCCTAATGCGGCCATTAACCGCATGAACTATAACTCCAGTATGCGCACATGACTCGGCTAACTGCTCGTGATCCAAACAACTTGGCCTAACAACTTCATGCATGGATGCCCGACTAACTAGCTAGCTAACAACCCCGAGACTAACTCCACTAACCGGTGCAACACATGCACCTACTAAGTACATGGTCAAAACTAAGCCTAACATAAAACATAATGTGGGGACTTGCAGGGCCCCGACCCCGGAGGCGCGAGGTCGCCACACGTGTCTGGCCGCGTCCACTTATCCTCCTGGTGGCATGTGATGGATATTGCCACGCACGCCAGCCGTGAGTTCCCGGTACAGTGATGACATGCCCAACAACCATCACGTTGAGCACAGGCAGGACCAGTAGCGACAGGACGGTGAGGTAGAGCTGGACCAATGATGAAGACCATGAGTGAGACAAGGAGGGTTTTGAAGCTGATAACAATGAGGGTGCGTGGCGAGGGGAAATCATGTGACAGTCGCATAGATGGAGTCCGGGTGGATGAGCAGGATGTCAACGCCTATTTCTGGGACAGTGGAGAGGACACAGTAAGTGGGAAGAGAGTGAGAGATTGACGAAGAAGATGTATATGTCATGTAGGCCCGCACACTTAGTGAGGGAAGCAATTAATCTTGTCGAAATTATCCTTTCCTGGTGCGTCAAACAAGCCTAGGTCTGGGATAGGGTTAGAATTGACTGGGATAAGTAAGTTTATGGTGCCAATTCCATGAAATGGAAGTTTAAGGTTAGATCCAGACTCGCTCTACACATTCATTTTTTAGAGTTTTATCTTCTATAAAACATCAAAATAGATGAATATTTTAAAGTGTAGGGAGCAAGCGACACGTAAAACTAGCATGTTTGGACAATGCAAAGGCAGTGAGCCAATGCAAGCAGGCGCGGAGCAGCAATGGGGCCAACCTGTGTTGTGACCACCCTGCCTAGCTGAAACACTGCCCAACTAGCCTACCAAGTGGCCTGACCTGTCTCCTGTCTATGCTTTTTTCTTCAGGCTGGACCGTCCCAGGAATCAACAGTAGCTCCGCTAGTGCCTGGAAGGACTGATGTGCATGGAACATGCAGTCTGTGGCGATGAAACCGCGTCCCTCACAAAAATTCAAGAAAGTAAACACAAACATGCCAGTGAAGGGAGCGAGGGTGGCTGACAGGTCAGGGTGCACCGCCTTGGACCCCAGGAGAGCCGTAATTAAAAGAATGAACCATTAACATCAAAATAACAAAGCCCTATCCGATGTCTCCTAGTCCCAAGCTAACATTTTTTTGTCTTGTTTTTCTCCTTTTTCCTTTTTTATATCCTCGTGCATTGTGCAGTGTATCTGAGGTGTAGGAATGGATGGTACTGAAATGACTTGTGAAGAATGGAAGGATCGCACTCGATTCATTCTGGTATATAAACTGTTAGTTGTGCCAGGAGGATGTGAGTGTGTTGTTGTAGAAATAATTATGTCGAATCCTTCCATGGGATATTTTTGCATGGAAATGGTCTAGATAATGTACGCCTCCAAACCATGGGAAAGATAGATAGAGAGAGAGAGAGATGGCTTGGCTGGTCCAGGACATGGTTATACTCCTTTCTGCCATATCACTATCTTTATGAGTCTATAATGTACTCATGTTCAATACTCATTAAGCGGAAGGTGCAGCATTCATCAATAGTGCGATATTTATTAATGAACTAGTTGTTTGTCAGTGTTCGAATAAGGTCAATGTGACTACGGCCTTCATCAAACTCACTATTGATATATACCCTTTGCTAGGATATATGCTTAAAAAATTACTACCATCCCAATTTGTGGACCATCTGACTTAAAAGAATTAGTTATTATCTTCAATACGGTAGCATTTCAGCCCATTTCAGGCCGGGAGCTAGCATAATTTGCCAGAAGCCCCCACCTCCCTTGTCGTCTAGGAGTGGGTCCGTCGACGAGGGTGGAGATGGCGTTCAATGAAGCTGTGACAGTGACCACCCCACGTGCGCCTGCAACAACTTGAGTGTCAAGGCGAATGACCTTGACACTCAGATCTGGTATCTGGCCCACATGCTCCTGTCTAGTTGTGCAAAGAAGCACGTGGCCCAAAGCACTAGATATTTATTTACATCCTCCACCAGTGTACCCGTCCACCATTTCGCTGCAAGGCATCGACTGCATTGAACGTTGTGGGAATCACAAGGTTCATTTAGGCACAACTCAGAAGATTCTTCTTGCATGAGGAGGAAGGCAGAGACACTGAGTGTGTGGAGGGTAAAATCGAAGGGCATACCAACAGTTGATTGAGTGTGATTTTTTTTTTGGCAACTGGTAGAGTGGTTTGCTGAAAAAACGTCTTCACTACTCAAAGAGGCAGCGGTCTTATGTTTTACTCTAGGAATCTCTCTGAACAATTAGATTATTAAGCAAAAAATGTGTTTCATCTCACGGTACAGGTCCTCTCACATGCAAGAATGTATGTTCTTGTTGAGTGCTTGCTTTAATAATATGGTTGCATGTATTATTTTGATTCAGAGGCTGGGGGTAACCCCCCTTTTCTAAAAATAGATAAGAGAATGTACTCCCTCCATTTTAATATACTTCACATATATTACTGTTTTTATCATTCATAATTTACAATGTATATAAAAAATACAAACATTCATACACCAAATAAATATAATTAACCCATACACGATGTTGAAGAGAAGCTTATCCAACATCGTCTGAGATGATTTGGTCATATTCAACGCAGGCCTCCAGAAGCACCACTGCATAGCAGACGGCTAAAGTGTGCCGATAATATGAAGAGAGATTAGGGTAGACCAAATTTGACATCGGCGGAGTCTGTAAAGAGGGATCTGAAGGACTGGAGTATTGACAGAGAACTAGCTATGGACAGGGGTGTGTGGAAGTGTGCTATCCATGTGTCGGAACCATGACTTGGTTGCAAAATCTTATGTGTTTCACCTCTAGCCTACCCTAAGTTGTTTGTTGTTGTTGTTGTATTTTTGTACAGTAGACCCTGATATTTTTAAACATAAAGTTAGTCAAAGTTTAACTTAAGATAAAACTAGTAATTTGAAAAGATGTTGTAGGTTTCTGGAGTAGTAGCTAGGAATTTCTTGTAGTCATTTGATCAGCATCTTGAAAGTTTGCATTTCACTGCCGGTAGCGTGGGGGCTATTTGCCAGGTTTCGTATATAGGGAGTCTGGCCCTGCGGAGTTTCGGCACGGCTTCATGTCGACCTCCTCGTTCTGGCCACCGACGAGTTACGGTCTTCTTCTCGGTGATCTTCGCAGTCTGGGACATGATGCTACTGGAGATCTAGAGAGTAATCGATGCGGTCGTGCGCACCCTTCTGGGGCGCGGTGTGAAGCTTCGTCTACCATTTGGTAACATGGGACATGTCTAAGTATAGATTTCCATGGATCTGACAGAGTTAGAGAATGTCATGGTGGCTGCGATCGGAGGTTGTTGGTTGTGTTGAAGACAACGCGACACATGTTCTCCATGTCTGTCAGGTGAACGGCGACTCGCAGCAGCAACCTTGGCAAGCGGTGGTGGCAGCACTGGTGGACTGCATCTTTGGTGGTGCTCGTCGAGTACAGAGCCTTGATTTCCAAGGTGGAAAGCCAAAGTCTTGCCTTCATTGGTTGTACGTGGCCATAGTCTTGTTGAAGGCATTGTTTTGGAAACTCGGTCTTTCCCCAGGGTGAAAACCCAAGATCTTTGATCGAGCGACGACAACGCTTGTGCATAGTTTCCTTTTTGGAGCTGTTGCTTTTGGAGAGCCTAGGTTGTAATACGGGTGTTGTCATTGGTGGTGGTTAGAGTGCTTCTGTTGCGAGGTGTTGTACAATGCGACGGGGTCTTTGTTTCTATTTTATCTCTTTATTATTTTGTTCTTTCTTGTGTGCATTACTGATGTCTTTGGATATCTTGTTGGTGCAGAGGCTGGGTGTAATTGATATCCTCGTAATATTAATATATTCATTTTATCAGAAAATGTGCAAAAAATGTTGATTATAAATCCATTAATTAACAGGAAACCGCGCAGGTGATGTACTAGCTGCAGGCTAGGAGAGGATAGCTGCGGACTGGACGGTGCCGAAGAGGACTTCACTGGCAAGACAGTGATTGTGCCTAGCAAGTCAGATTGCGTCACCAGTGCCCTCTGGCTCACGTGTTGGTAAGAGAAAACTTTGTGATACACCTGACCCATTAGTACTATACGTGCCATTGGCACCAAGTCCTAATGTCAAGCTAGAACCTCTATTTTCTGTTTATTTTGTTTGTGTTCCTTCTGCTAACGAGCAACATGTTGAACCTCAAATCCTCAATGACCATGTAGCATGAAAATGAGACACTCGATTGGTAGCTAATAATTCTTTCTGCTTCTTTTTTCTGCGGACAATTGATATCATAAAGAAAGAAGCTGAAATTGCCGATGGCCCAATGAAAGGATCTACTCGGTCCACCGTAGTATATGAATTGTTAGTTGTGCAAGCTGCCATTTCTTAAATCATTTATGTTGGATCAGTATCACTCTATATTTTTACACGGATAAGTGGTCTTCATAAATGATAGGTGTGTCCAGAACCTGAGAGAGGGGTGGGAGAGAGAATGAACCTCAATCTTGACATCAGCTTTTTGGTACGACAAAATATTCACATCCGTCAATTGCAAGGTCTTGATGATGGTTTGGTCATTTTTCTAGCTCTAGTTGCCGGTCTTCGCACTACGACAAACAGAGCATGATTTGACAGGACTTATAAAATGTATTTAGGAAAACATGATGTTCGCGGCTTGAATCAAAAAGTGAATAGTGATGTGATAGGAAACAAATTGTTGGTCTATGAACATGGCATAGATGAAAAATTTAATATTTTAATCACACAACATGCCATGTCTGATAGTAATCACTTAATTCTCGTTCGGGAGGCTTTTGTTCAAAAACATGCTCACAGGGTACTCTACTGCCCTGACTGTGCATACACCGTACAGCTGTGGCCATCTAACCGCACCGTACTCTACTACCCTTTCCCGATGCTTCCTAGTCCCAAGCTAACTTTTCTGCTGTTTTTTCTTCTCATTTATCCTTCTGCCATGCTTGTGCTACTCGTAGGTGTATGCGAGTTGTAGGAAAGCATGGTGCTGAAATGACTTGAAGAATGGACAGATCACAGTCCATACGTTGTGATATATATAAAGGGAAAATTTACGGTGCATTATAATACACGAGAACACGTGTATTATATGGGCTATCCAACAGATGAGAAATTAGGCCTTGTTAAAGTCCATGGGTATTTTCGACCTAAAAATTATTTACATTTAATTGGCACAATTAACCAGGGGTATTCTTCTCCTAATTTCTTTGCATTAACTTAATTGCATTAACATGACGCTTAATTAGATCAGATGGTAATCGTGCTTGGTCATTTGAATTTGGGTTGGAGCGAGCGGTTCCTCCTCCTCCTCTCAAGCCCTAGTCTCGGGCGGACACATCGGTGTCCTCAATCGCAGCCGCGCGCACTCGCCATGAAACTCCCTCCTCCTCCTTCCCGACTCCCCCCTCCATCGCACGTGACCCCCCTCGGGTTATGCGACGCTAGATATTCCAAGGGGGGGGTAGTTTAGTCAAGGTTGTTCAATCATGGGGTCGAAATTCATCGGAGAAGACC
>LR738712.1:817381316-817402005 GCA_902687465.1 Secale cereale | reverse complement strand
CCCCCCCCCCTCTCTCTCTCTTCACATTTCATTCAATCACATTTATTGGAGAAGACCATTAGTTCAGAAGATCTTTCCATGCCAAATTATCTTGTAATTGAATTGATATAAATGTTTTCAGCAAGAACCCTCCATACGGCCAATGATTTATATAGCACCCTGCCCCCTAGTGTGGTATGTTCATGCTTCATGAGTCATTCGGTGCATGGCTCATCCACAAACTATCAGAAAACAATGCCCAAAGAAAGATAGTGAAGTTAGCTTTCGATGGGGGGCATAGGGATCGGAAATTTTAGAGGTGGTGAAAACCCTAGTATTGTTTACCTTGGGTCGTCGTGGAGATGCACCATATCTTCTGCACATCCACCTTCCTTCATAAGATCTAAGCACCATTCTTGCAACCTGCCACTCTCAGTACGGACAGCATGCCAGCATGGGAAAGTCATGCTAGTGTGAGGACCAAGACAATGCGCTCCAACCAGTTGATTATAAATGTGCAAAAAATGTTGATTATAAATCCATTAATTGACAGGAAACCGCGCAGGTGATGTACTAGCTGCAGACTAGAAGAGGATAGCTGCGGACTGGATGATGCCGAAGAGGACTTCACAGGCAAGACAGTGATTGTGCCTAGCAAATCAGATTGCGTCACCAGTGCCCTCTGGCTCATGTGTTGGTAAGAGAAAACTTTGTGATACACCTGACCCATTAGTACTATACGTGCCATTGGCACCAAGTCCTAATGTCAAGCTAGAACCTCTATTTTCTGTTTATTTTGTTTGTGTTCCTTCTGCTAACGAGCAACATGTTGAACCTCAAATCCCCAATGACCATGTAGCATGAAAATGAGACACTCGATTGGTAGCTAATAATTCATTCTGCTTCTTTTTTCTGCGGACAATTGATATCATAAAGAAAGAAGCTGAAATTGCTGGTGGCCCAATGAAAGGATCTACTCGGTCCACCGTAGTATATGAATTGTTAGTTGTGCAAGCTGCCATTGCTTAAATCATTTATGTTGGATCAGTATCATTCTATATTTTTACACGGAAAAGTGGTTTTCATAAATGATGGGTGTGTCCGGAACCTGAGAGAGGGGTGGGAGAGAGAATGAACCTCAATCTTGACATCAGCTTTTTGGTACGACAAAATATTCACATCCGTCAATTGCGAGGTCTTGATGATGGTTTGGTCATTTTTCTAGCTCTAGTTGCCGGTCTTCGCACTACGACAAACAGAGCAGGATTTGACACGACTTATAAAATGTATTTAGGAAAACATGATGTTCGCGGCTTGAATCAAAAAGTGAATAGTGATGTGATAGGAAACAAATTGTTGGTCTATGAACATGGCAGAGATGAAAAATTTAATATTTTAATCATACAACATGCCATGTGCGATAGTAATCACTTAAATCTCGTTCGGGAGGCTTTTGTTCAAAAACATGCTCACATGGTACTCTCCTGCCCTGACTGTGCATGCACCGTACAGCTGTGGCCATCTAACCACCACTCCGACACAGGATGTATGAAATATTAACTTTGAAATGAGTGTCCCTTTCCCTATGCTTCCTAGTCCCAAGCTAACTTTTCTGCTGTTTTTTCTTCTCATTTATCCTTCTGCCATGCTTGTGCTACTAGTAGGTGTATGTGAGTTGTAGGAAAGCATGGTGCTGAAATGACTTGAAGAATGGACAGATCACAGTCCATACGTTGTGATATATATAAAGGGAAAATTTACGGTGCATTATAATACACGAGAACACGTGTATTATATGGGCTATCCAACAGATGAGAAATTAGGCCTTATTAAAGTCCATGGGTATTTTCGACCTAAAAATTATTTACATTTAATTGGCACAATTAACCAGGGGTATTCTTCTGCTAATTTTTTTGCATTAACTTAATTGCATTAACATGACGCTTAATTAGATCATATGGTAATCGTGCTTGGTCATTTGAATTTGGGTTGGAGCGAGCGGTTCCTCCTCCTCCTCTCAAGCCCTGGTCTCGGGCGGACACATCGGTGTCCTCAATCGCAGCCGCGCGCACTCGCCATGAAACTCCCTCCTCCTCCTCCCCGACTCCCCCCTCCATCGCACGTGACCCCCCTCGGGTTATGCGACGCTAGATATTCTGAGGGGGGGGGGGGTAGTTTAGTCAAGGTTATTCAATCATGGGGTCGAGATTCATCGGAGAAGACCAGCAGTTATGGCTTACGAAGACCCCCCCCCTCTCTCTCTCTCTTCACATTTCATTCAATCACATTTATTGGAGAAGACCATTAGTTCAGAAGATCTTTCCATGCCAAATTATCTTGTAATTGAGTTGATATAAATGTTTTCAGCAAGAACCCTCCATACGGCCAATGATTTATATAGCACCCTGCCCCCTAGTGTGGTATGTTCATGCTCCATGAGTCATTCGGTGCATGGCTCATCCACAAACTATCAGAAAACAATGCCCAAAGAAAGATAGTGAAGTTAGCTTTCGATGGGGGGCATAGGGATCGGAAATTTTAGAGGTGGTGAAAACCCTAGTATTGTTTACCTTGGGTCGTCGTGGAGATGCACCATATCTTCTGCACATCCACATTCCTTCATAAGATCTAAGCACCATTCTTGCAACCTGCCACTCTCAGTACGGACAGCATGCCAGCATGGGAAAGTCATGCTAGTGTGAGGACCAAGACAATGCGCTCCAACCAGTTGATTATAAATGTGCAAAAAATGTTGATTATAAATCCATTAATTGACAGGAAACCGCGCAGGTGATGTACTAGCTGCAGACTAGAAGAGGATAGCTACGGACTGGACGGTGCCGAAGAGGACTTCACAGGCAAGACAGTGATTGTGCCTAGCAAATCAGATTGCGTCACCAGTGCCCTCTGGCTCACGTGTTGGTAAGAGAAAACTTTGTGATACACCTGACCCATTAGTACTATACGTGCCATTGGCACCAAGTCCTAATGTCAAGCTAGAACCTCTATTTTCTGTTTATTTTGTTTGTGTTCCTTCTGCTAACGAGCAACATGTTGAACCTCAAATCCCCAATGACCATGTAGCATGAAAATGAGACACTCGATTGGTAGCTAATAATTCGTTCTGCTTCTTTTTTCTGCGGACAATTGATATCATAAAGAAAGAAGCTGAAATTGCTGGTGGCCCAATGAAAGGATCTACTCGGTCCACCGTAGTATATGAATTGTTAGTTGTGCAAGCTGCCATTGCTTAAATCATTTATGTTGGATCAGTATCATTCTATATTTTTACACGGAAAAGTGGTCTTCATAAATGATGGGTGTGTCCGGAACCTGAGAGAGGGGTGGGAGAGAGAATGAACCTCAATCTTGACATCAGCTTTTTGTTACGACAAAATATTCACATCCGTCAATTGCGAGGTCTTGATGATGGTTTGGTCATTTTTCTAGCTCTAGTTGCCGGTCTTCGCACTACGACAAACAGAGCAGGATTTGACACGACTTATAAAATGTATTTAGGAAAACATGATGTTCGCGGCTTGAATCAAAAAGTGAATAGTGATGTGATAGGAAACAAATTGTTGGTCTATGAACATGGCAGAGATGAAAAATTTAATATTTTAATCATACAACATGCCATGTGCGATAGTAATCACTTAACTCTCGTTCGGGAGGCTTTTGTTCAAAAACATGCTCACAGGGTACTCTCCTGCCCTGACTGTGCATGCACCGTACAGCTGTGGCCATCTAACCACCACTCCGACACAAGATGTATGAAATATTAACTTTGAAATGAGTGTCCCTTTCCCGATGCTTCCTAGTCCCAAGCTAACTTTTCTGCTGTTTTTTCTTCTCATTTATCCTTCTGCCATGCTTGTGCTACTAGTAGGTGTATGTGAGTTGTAGGAAAGCATGGTGCTGAAATGACTTGAAGAATGGACAGATCACAGTCCATACGTTGTGATATATATAAAGGGAAAATTTACGGTGCATTATAATACACGAGAACACATGTATTATATGGGCTATCCAACAGATGAGAAATTAGGCCTTATTAAAGTCCATGGGTATTTTCGACCTAAAAATTATTTACATTTAATTGGCACAATTAACCAGGGGTATTCTTCTCCTAATTTTTTTGCATTAACTTAATTGCATTAACAAGACGCTTAATTAGATCAGATGGTGATAGTGCCTGGTCATTTGAATTTGGGTTGGAGCGAGCGGTTCCTCCTCCTCCTCTCGAGCCCTAGTCTCGGGCGGACACATCGGCGTCCTCAATCGCAGCCGCGCGCACTCGCCATGACACTCCCTCCTCCTCCTCCCCTACTCCCCCCTCCATCGCACGTGACCCTCCTCGGGTTTTGTGACGCTAGATCTTCCGAGGGGGGGGGGTAGTTTAGTCAAGGGTTGTTCAATTATGGGGTCGAGATTCATTGGAGAAGACCAGTAGTTATGGCTTATGAAGACCCCCCACCCCCTCTCTCTCTCTCTCTCTTCACATTTCATTCAATCACATTTATTGGAGAATACCATTAGTTCAGAAGATCTTTCCATGCCAAATTATCTTGTAATTGAGTTGATATAAATGTTTTCAGCAAGAGCCCTCCATACGGCCAATGATTTACATAGCAACCTGCCCCCCTAGTGTGGTATGTTCGTGATTCATGAGTCATTTGGTACATGTCTCATCCACAAACTATCAGAAAACAATGCCCAAAGAAAGATAGTGAAGTTAGCTTTCGAATGGGGGGCATAAGGGACGGACAATTTAGAGGTGGTGAAAACCTTGGCATTGTTTACCTTGGGTCGTCGTGGAGATGCACCATATCCTCTGCACATCCACCTTCCTTCATAAGATATAAGCAGCAATCTTGCAACCTGCCACTCTCAGTACGGACAACATGCCAGCATGGGAAAGTCATGCTAGTGTGAGGACCAAGACAATTCGCTCCAACCAGTTAGGCATGACCACTGCTTTCTCCGCCAAGACTTCCTACATGCTCTCAATTTCTTCCACCCAATGGTTGCCTCACGACCATATGACCAAATGGCAATTGGTCTTTGCCCAGCGTAGTAGAGCAGAACACAGATGGGAGCAGGCTTGTGTGTGGGACGTGGACAGGCAGGATGATGCCACAAGCGGGGACACCAGCACCTAGATGAGATGAGATTTCCATTGGTTAATTAGCGGCATGGCTTTTTGTGATCCGGATCAATTAGCTCTCCTTTTTCAATAAAGGGAATATTAATATTAGGATGATACCAATTACACCGAGCCTCTGCAACAACATAATATCGAGACATAGTCCAGACATTAAGAATGCACACAACCAAAAAGAGAAAGAAAAAGAAAGAAAAAAAGGAAAAAAAAGACCCCGCCGAAGTTATCAGGGACTCACAGCAACATGATCAGACCACCACCAAAGGCGACACGTAGACTCCATGAAAGGTACTCCAAAGCGACGCCTCCAAGAAGGTAACAACGCACAAGCGCCGTCATCGCCCGGTCTAACCACATAGTTAGAACCAGGGTTTTCACCCTAGAGAATGTCCAATCTTCGAACAATGCCTTCAACAAGGAAAGGACTTAGGAGCCGCCATTGCCATGTACATCCAACAAAGGTCAGACCAAAAATTAAGACACGGTGCTCAAAGAGCTCCACCAGAAGTCACCCTGTATCGCCGCCCCCACTTGCCGAGAACACTGCTACAACTCCAAACGTCCGGCTCACCATCACCACGCGCATGGTTTTAATGTGGACATCACCACAATACTAAACCGCATACGCACAACCAACAGTGAAACGCCATCTTCGCTCCATTCTCTGCTAGAACACCTTGGAACAAATAGTCTCGACTCAAAAGAGCTTGCGAGATAGTACCCAATCTTCTTCCAACATGAAAGCCTTGATTCCGCGTGTCAAATAGGTTAGTCATCAAGGCCATGGAGGTGCCAATGTTGATGAACCCAAAATGCCGACATCATGCGGTTGAGAGTCGCCAAATCGCTCAAGCTTGCAGCCTTCTACGGTGTCGATGACGCATCGAAAACCACATCAGAGGTAGGCTTCATGGAAGATAAGTAGGAGTTGGCATCCAGGGAGGCACAAGCCACCCATGGCTTTGTGGCGGCAGCCATTGGAGGCATCTCCGTTGGGCCATAGGAAGCCAGCAGGGCCGACAGGAACAAGTCCCACATCAGGATCTGGTCGAGATCCATGGATGAAGCCATCTGTTAGAACTTCGAGAATATGAGATGAAGATTCAATCTAGGGTCAATCTGGTCGTCCAGGGCAAGAAGGACGGGAGACCACCAATGACGTCCGCCGCAGGCAGCCGCCACCAGCATGCACTTAGGTCACCTCCTTCGACGGGAGAGAAACGAGGCCGCCGCCCCAGATCCTCAGCCCTAGGAAGCACATGCCCCATACGCGGCTGCCCCCGCCAACAGAGGACACCCCGCTACCCCTCGATAGCGGGCCCGTCGCCATCGTGGCCCAGGCCGGTGGCAGGAAGACCGGCGAGATTAGGTTGGCGGCGGCGCAAGATATTCTCCCCTAGCGTCGCCTGGGGAGCGATGCGAGGGGCAATTTAGATGTATTTTGGGGATCAATTAGCTCTCTGAACCGGGGATGTGTCATTTTTCTGACTACAGTTGATTGAATGAAAAAGGGTCTCCACTCCTCACGGAGGCAGCGGTCTTATGTTTTATCTTGTATCAGTATCAATCTATATTTTTGCACAGAAGAATGATCTTCATAAATGATGGGTGTGTGCGGCACATGTGATTCGGATGAAATGCGAGAGAGATGGGTTGGGGTGGGGGAGAGAATGACCATCAATCTTGAAATCCTCTCTTTGGTACGACAAAATATTCACATCCATCAATAGCGGGGTATTGATGATGAATTTGCCGTTTTTGTAGCTCAAGCTGCCTGACTTGCGTATTCACCCAACGACAAATAGAGCATGATGTGATACGACTTATGAAACATATTGAGGAAAATATGATGTTCATGGCTTGAATCAAAAAGTGAATAGTGATGTGATAGGAAAACAAGTTGTTGGTCTATGAACTTGGCAGAGATGAGATATTTAATATTTTAATCACACAACTCGCCATTTGTGATAGTAATCACTTAACTCTCTTTCGGGGGCTTTTGTTCGAAAACATGCTCACGGCGAACTCTACTGCGCTGGCTGTGCATGGACCGTACGGATGTGGCCATCTAACCACAACTCTGACAAAGATTCATGAAAGTAGTCATAGACATAAAGATGAAGGGAGCGAGCGCAGTCGTCAGATTGGGGTGTAGTGCGAAGGAGATCTAGAGCAGGAAGTATGAAATGTTAACTTCTAAATGGGCGTCCCTTTCCCGGTATGTCCTAGTCCCAAGCTAACCTTTCTATTGTTTTTCTTTCTCATTAATCATTTTGCAATGTTTTTGCTAATAGTAGGTGTATGAGAGTTGTAGGAAAGGATGGTGCTAAAATGACTTGCAATGACTTGAAGAATCGACAGATCACGCTCCATCTGTTCTGATATATAAACTGTTGGTCATACATGCAGGATGTGAATGTGTGGTTCGGGAGAGAATGGTTGTCTATAAACATGAGAGAGAGAGAGAGAGAGAGAGAGAGAGAGAGAGATGTGGCATTGGGGCTGGATACAGGAACTATAGTGGCATAAGGGAAGACCGCCTCGGTTGATGCCCTCCTGCACGCTTCGCTACGGAACCCAAGGTTGCCCGTACTATTGAGTAACTTAGAGTAGTAATATGCATATGTTACTAGTGTATGTCACTACGTCTATAGTAGGTAGTTTCATATGTGTGGTAACATTAAAATCTTCCTATCATACGTTGTAGAATCATTTTTCATTGGAAAACGCTATGCGAGGGTAACATGTCATGCTACTCCATTTCTCTCTCGCCCTCTTCTATAATTACTTGCCACATTATTTTTGTTAGCCTATATGGCATGCTAGTTACTATCTACTATATGTTTCTTCCATTATGGGTGGTCTGATCCCCAAGCTCGCACATTCTATCACTCATGGATACCCACGTCCATGTCCTTATCTGCTATCTTACCACCGTGGCTTCAGGGCCTCAACAAGAACTTACAGGTGCCGGTGGAGTGGCAGGTAGTGATGTCGCTACATGCCTCCTTGAAGATTGAGAAAATAGACGATCTTCCGTGGTAGGAAATGACGCCCAAGGTGGCCTACTTGCTTGGTTTGTCAGAGTGTGTCTCCGCATAACTCATGCGCACGTGGTGGTGGTCGGAGTAGTCATGGTGCCACGCTGAAGCCTCTCAAATTCTCAACATGCAGTACCCCTCTTCAGACATCCTGGTTGCTGCCTAGTGTTGATTCCCTTCGTGAGGTATCCCATTCTTACCCCTTGTATGTCTTTTCCTGTTTCTAGCACTATTTTTGCAATCATCGAGAGTATGAGAGGAAGGCAATGCACCTCGATGACTCCCGATCATGAAGAAAACACACTGGATCACCACCAGTTTACACCACGGAGGCAAGATGTGCGTACATGGACGGGAGTGGATTTTTGTGATCTGTGGCTCTGTGCTACACTATTACAGAATGATTTATTAACTAAAAACCACTACTGGCAGGTCTCAGTGGAAACAACAAGTGATAACTGCCACAGCCTACCGCTAATGAGCAATCACGGTGAAGTGAGGCATCACTAGAATTGTTTACTATGCCCAACATCTCAGGCGGGCTATTTATCAGCCCGCAAGTGTTCAATAAAACATTTCAGTTGAAACCCTAGCTCCACGTTCTTATCCACCACCTTTCCATTGTGCAGCACTCAAGAGAACTCCTTACAGTCTCGTGCAGTTGCAATCAAGGTAGCATTGGTGACCTTCGCACTTTTCACCTAGAAACAATTATAAATTTTAGAACAACTACTAAGGTGAGCCTGTTCAACAGCCCCGTTTTTCTGCAGTTTTTTGCTAATAGTGTAGATGTGTACGAGAGGTGTTGAACTTCCTGGACATTAGAGCATGGAGAGAGTGTAGTCAAAAAGGGGTGGTGCATAAATCATTCATTGTGCACGTCTTAGCCTTCCCCGTGCATGTGATTAGACGAAATGTGACACACACACACACACACACACACACACACACGCTGAGAGAGAGAGAGAGAGAGAGAGAGAGAGAGAGAGAGTATTTCTTGGCAAGATTCAGAATGGACATGAATACGAAATTGCAAGGATGTAATGCGATGCCAGTTGAGTCCTACAAAACTTGATGCCAGTTTGATTGCTTCCTACAGATCCAAGCATTCTGTCCAAGATGTTTGAGTGGATGAAATCTTTAGTTTCGAATGAAGCGCAAAGGAAGAAAAAATTATGTGAAAGCACTTAATCCTGCAAAGGAAAAAATTGACATAAGAAACATTTCCAAGGATTGATCCTTAATTATCATGGAAATTATTTGCATCGAAGACATCATGATAATGGATGTGCAACCAAATTTGTAGATGATGCTACCTGCAATTCATTTTCTCAGGCACAACTAAAAAATATTGTAGCTAGTTAAATTTAAAAAGAACTAGGGGAAGTAGGTCATTAACCTATCAATTTCCATCTAAAATTAATCTATTTTTTTGGGAAAAGCTAGTTCCAATGGTGCATTTACCTCTTTATAAAGCATATTAGTTCCTAGGCACATTTCCTTGAACCAATATATTTCATTTATTTTGCAATTAAAAAATACTTTAATAGTCGACATGGTAAACAAAATGGTGGTCGAGTGAGTTAGTTTGATAAAATTTGAAGACAATTCTGTAACAGTGGATTAACAGACTACGCCTTGCAGCCTTTTCATCGAATAGAAGCTTGAAGTCTCGATGCCGGGTAGGGCAGGAGCACACAAGGCAGCAGTGCCTAAAGGGAATGGAGAATGTCTAACTGGTTGCCATACTTGGCGCGGTGCCGAGGGATGGGAACAGGGTGACTGCGATGGCTGGGGTGGGGGCGGGCTAACAATGATGCAGCCTAGTCCTGGCGGCGAGTGAGCTCGCAGTTAGGAGCTCTAGGCGATACGTCTCACCACCGTCTGGGAGGCGGTTGGCGATGCCTCCTGTGTTGGCCAATAAGCCATGACGGGCATGTCCAGCGTGTGTGTGTGCGCGCATTAAGCGTGTCGGGCGCTAGCCCGGATGCGCCGGTCCGTTGTCCTGCGTGCTTGTGTGTGTCCGGCCATTGTCTGGCCACTGTTTAGGCATGGTCCGACTAGGGTATGGCCATTATCTGGGGCGTGTCTAGATAGCGTGTGTGCGTGCGTAGCTCGGGGGTGTGCATGCGTGTGCGCATCCATCGGGCGGGAGTAGGACTAGGTCCAGGTGGTTAGGGGATCACTAGGTGGGTGCGATCGTAGCGGGCTTGCCGCGAGCCGTGCACGTTCGTGCGCATGGTGGCCGCGAGCAGAGCGGGCCAAGCGGAGCGCTGGCTGGGTAGGGAGCGTGCGGGTCATGCCCAACTCAGGCCTAGCTACAAAAGGCATCGAGCTGATCATTGTAACTGCGTGGGTTCGAGTTCATCCTCGAGGAAGAAGACATTTGTGCGGCAGGCGTATGCACGCCGGAAAACACCACCGTGTCCTATTTCTCCTCATTATTCCCTCCTTCTTCCTTGGTTCGTGCCAGAGAGAGAAGTGTGCAAAGAGAGGTAAAGAGCGAGAGGGAGCTGGGCAGCGGCGCAAAGAGCAAGCTATGGTTCGGCACCAACATTCTGTGACGTGGTAATTCATGCATGCGCTGCAGCCTTCCGTGTAGCAGCTCGTCCGGGAGCTGGCGCAGCTAGTCGCCGCCAACCCCTGCCTCCGCATCTTGGGCCGCTGCCTCACCGCCGGCGAGCACCTTCCTAGTCGAAGTCGTGGCCATTCCATCTTTTTCTCGGATAGAAAGAGGAATGCATTGCACAAAGATGGAGGGAAATGACAGAGGCATGGGGATGAGCTACGCGGCAGCAACTGCCCTATCTCGCACTTGGGGAACATGAACTCCGTCATGCCGGCAGCAATGTAAGTTTTTATCACATGAGCTCGAGCATCTATGATGAGTAGATTGCCACTTTTCAGTACCACCACCATTTAGTATAAAAAACACTCCCGGCGGCATCGTCAGTAACTACAAGCCCATCGATAAAATATTTCTTGGGAAAATTCTATAACTACTGAATTAACAGAACTGCATGTCACACAACTTATGTGTAGGTTTAGGATTGGAAATAGGGGGAAGGAAGGGCCCACCACTGTTAAATTGCGGGGGATAGAATTAGTAGGGATGGAGTGTTAGCTTAATCCAAACTCATTAGTATAAGAGAAGCTAGCTTGAGTCGGTTTGCTTTCCACGTAGTAGGGTGTGATCAGTGTGCTAGTTATTAGACTAGGAAAGTACCTAGTACGTACTAATATTTGGAGCAGGAAGAGTCCGGGCAGTACTAGTTTGAGTCTAGCTTTGTTTAGGTGTCGAGAGTTGGCACGAGTAGGTTTGGAACATTTGGTGCCGGTTGGGTGTGTGTGTATATATATACACAGGGAGTCGCGTGAGTTGATTGTAACGCAGAGATATTGAGAGAAAAGGAGAAAATCAATAAAGAGAAAAATAAGGGCACGATAAGGGCCTTGGCAATAAGTTTCTCGTGCGCGTGCGTTTATGTGATTCGATGTGATCGATCCTGAGGGTGAATTTTCAACATGGAGTTCGTAAAACATCTGTAATTATGTAGGATTATTGGATTAGTTGTGATTCACTAATTCAGTAGTATGAAAAAAAAATATGTGTACTACAAATTATGACTTGTAAAATCACAAATATTAAAAAGTGGAAATAGATACTAGATTTAGACTCTATTAATTAACTTGTGTGTAAGAAATGTGATATTTTCGCATGCAAGCTGGGAGACCGTTTTTGCAGGTCTGTCTCCATGGATACAACCGAGCGGTAAGCACCATGGCAGGCTGAATCCTTTGCAATGTGCACCTCCACCGACAAGCTAGATGTGGACAATGCCCACAGTTCATGCAGGAGGAGAAGGTAGGGTGGAGGGAGTGTACCTCAGAATGGGGTGGACGCAAATGAGGATATATTTTTGTGGAAAATGCAGCCACCAATGAATATCACACCGACAACTCCCTCTGAGAAGTATCATGGGTTTGCCCGAGGTTATTAATATCGTAATACTGATATTTCACATCATTCTAAGTGTTTCCTTGCCACCATCTCCAATTCTCAAGCTAACTTGCATTTATTTATTCTTACACACCAAGATCCTCATACATACTTGCCACTACAAACCCTCGATAAAATCTTTCTTGGGAAAATTCTTCAACTTCTGGATTGACATGACCGCATTCCGCAAAATAGTTGCAGCTTGCTGAATGGCATTCTATCCGACAAAAGATTGAGGTCTCCAACTCCAATTTAAGTTGGTGCCGAGAAGAGGGTGAGTGGACAGAAGCAGAAAGTGCAGCAGCTAGTAGATCCCCAAGTTCACGGCAAGCAACATGGAGATGGGTGAGGTAGATCCCTTGCGTGCATGAGAGCGCATAGTCACATGCTTTGGTTGTACGTCTGGCGGTGGATGGTTGAGGTATGTAGGGATAGAGTTTTGTAGTGGGTATCCCATGAATTTTCTTGTGTCTTCTATGTCTGGTTAGTCAAAGCACATTGCCGCAGACCCCAGGCCCATGTGGTGGTCCAAGGCGTAATGATGCGGCGCCGCAGCATAACCAGAGGCAATACCAGCTATTGACTTGCTTCCCCACGTTGACTCCCTTCCAGACGCCTCCCATTCTCACCACCTTTATAGTTACTTCCTCTTGCACTGTTTATAATAACAGTGAGTGTATGAAGAGGCGATGAACCCTTTTGCCACTTAAGCTTGAACAAAACACGTGTTACGCAGTCAACCGATGGTTGTTTACGAACGGACGATCTTTTGTTACATTTTCTAAGCTAAGAATTGATGTTGGAGAGAGAGGTGCTAGAATGACTCGTAAACCATGGTGAGATGCCCACTCCATCAGTAGTGATATAAATAGTTTGTCGCGCATCTCGCGGTTGCTGAGAATATTTATCTATAATAAATTTCATATGCGCTTGATGGCACATAAAATGTTTATTTCTGGTTTTCACAACAAAATTTTATGGCACGTATCCATCGGGCGAAATGCAGGAAGTATTCAAATTAAATATTTCATGAGAGAGTGATTGGAAGATAGATTGTCTGCTCGATTTTGACAACACAATTGCACAAGATAGAAACGGGCAATTCCTAGTCCTCATACTAGTATCAATTGTAAGGCCTCTTTAGTTCCTAACGGTCAGCTGCATTGGCGTACTTCCTTAGTTTTTGTCTTCTATAAAGTCTTCATCATCGGTCAATTTCTCATTGAAGTGTGAAGACCAAGGCTTGTGACCTGGGCATCAAGTGAAGTGTTGATTAGTTGAAAAGCGAGAGTGAGTGATTCGGTTAGTTGACCGGCACTATTGTGATATAAGGTGTTTGAATATCATAAAGCCTTGATCGACCCGAGACATGATTTGATACATACGAGTATTGATTGGTATTACAGGAAAACACCGAACCAAGTAAAGCAAGAGTTCCTTTATTTGCATATTTTGATGTTACTTGTTTATTATCAACTATAAATTATTTCTTTGAATCACTTTTATCCTAACTTCACAACACATTATATTTGGTCAAGATTATGCTAGGTAGAATTCCACCTCAAAAAATATTTTCGTTTTATCATCTACCTACTCGAGGACGAGTAGAGATTAAGCTTAGGGATGATGAGAAGTCTAAAACATATCTATAATTTTTAATTGATTTATGTTATTATAATTGCCAATAACACATACTAATTCAATGAGGATTTCATGAGGTTTATGTCAAAAAAATTCTACTATTTTGCCAATGTTTTAAATAGCCGGCTATAGCCATGCTATAAATGTTTGAGTATGGTGCCTCTAAATGTTACGTATTTGTATACATCCTGCAGTAGCGCCGCTAAAGATGATTTGGAGGATTGTCGCTATAAGGCATAGCCCACCTTTTAAAACTACGATATTAACTCGACCCCTACCAACGAGTTGGGCGATCGGTGGAGTGGGTCTGCAGAGTGGAGCTTTCCCATTCTGGCAGGATTAGCACATCTGCTTCCTTGCCAGCGGCTTAAATCTATGAACGGCAGCTACAAAGCTCACTCAAAGCATTGTAGAAAACATGAAAAGGTTAACAAATTCTCTTGCAGGCATGAACAAGTGTCTTACATTTAGACAAATCAGGCATTGTTTGCTAGGGTTCATTGTTGGCCCTGACCCTCGCAACTCACGTGGAAGTGGAGATCGAAGAGAAGAGTTTCAGATAGACACGAGTGTTTTTGTGCTGTTCAACGTACAGCTTTTCTGATCCTTCATTATCTCCTTATATGCCTAGATACAAGCTAACTGAAATCGCTAGAAATCAGGACACGACCAGGTATTCCGGTGCTGCCATCCCAACACCACCTGCACGCCCCCCTACATCAACGCCATGACCATCTACATCGTGCCATCCCACGACCGATCAATGCGTTGATCTAATCAACTGAAATAACGGGAAATTACCAAGTCGCAGCTTGGTTTATTTGCAAAGGAAACTAACTGTCAGAAAAGACAGTGTAAACTAACAGGTGCAGTTCTTGTCTGACGAAACTGTCGAGGCAGCTGTTTAACTGACATTCTCCCCCTTAATCAGCTGCCGAGATCGATGACGCCAAGCTTCTTGCGCAGCTCCTGGAACCTTGGCCGTGGCAGACCCTTCGTGAGGATATCCGCCAGCTGCTCGCTTGTGTGCACGTAGTCGACGTCAATCTTCCTGTGCTGCACACACTCACGGATATGATGAAAGCGAATGTCGATGTGCTTGCTTCTTTCATGGAAGACGGGGTTCTTGCACAGCTGAATCGCCGATTTGTTGTCGATGAAGAGCGTCGTGCTGCCGCTGTTCTTCCCAAGCAACTCGCCCAGCATGCGCCGAAGCCAAATACCCTGACACGCCGCTGCTGAAGCGGCCATGTACTCAGCTTCACAAGACGAGATAGCGATCACCTTCTGCTTCTGCGATTGCCAGCTCACCGCGCTCCCCCGAAGCAGAAACACCATGCCAGTGGTGCTCTTCCTGTCATCGATGTCACCGGCGTGATCGGCGTCGCTGTAGCCGATCAGACGCAGCTCTCCCGTGCTGCGCTCGTATCTGCACCCGAAATGCAGAGTGCCTGCAATGTATCGGACCAGATGTTTCACCGCCGCCCAGTGTTCCGTCGTTGGAGCTTCCATGAACCTGCTGACGAAACCGACAGCAAAAGTGATGTCCGGCCGCGTCTGCACCAGGTACCGCAAGCCTCCGATGATACTGCGGTAGAGGGTCTTGTCGACGGCAGGGTTCTGGCTGTCCTTGCTCAGCTTCAGTCGAGGTTCCATCGGAATGTGCACAGGATTGCAGTCAGAGAGCCCGGCCTTTTCCACCAACTTTGCCGCGTAAGCTGTCTGCTTCAGTGTGATGGCATGGCTGCTCTGCTGAACTTCAATTCCAAGGTAAAAGGACAGCAGTCCCAAATCACTCATGGCAAACATGGACTGCATCTGCTCCTTGAAGTGCATGATCGCATCCACGCTTGTTCCTGTGACCATGAGATCGTCGACGTACACGCCCAGCAACAGCTTCTCGTCGCCCTCATGCCGCATGTACACCGCGTGATCGGACGGACTCCGCTGAAAACCGAGCGTCAGCAAGGTGTCGTCCAGCTTTGCGTTCCATGCGCGCGGCGCCTGCCGCAATCCGTACAGTGCCTTGGACAGACGAAGGACCTTCTCTTCTTCCCCGGCACGCTCGAACCCAGGTGGCTGCGAGGCATAGACTTCTTCTTCCAGCTCTCCGTTGAGGAAAGCCGACTTGACGTCGAGGTGGTGCACTTCCCAGCCTGAGTGTGCAGCAATGGCAAGCAGCAGCCGCACCGAATCGAGGCGTGTCACCGGAGCAAACACCTCGTCGAAGTCCACACCGGCGCGCTGCACGTACCCCTTTGCCACCAGCCTCGCCTTGTGCTTGATCACCTCGCCGGCGGAGTTTTTCTTCAGCTTGTAAACCCACTTCAGGCCAATGGCCCGTTTCCCGGCCGGCAGCGTGGTGAGCGACCACGTCTTGTTCTCTTCGATGGACGCCATCTCGTCCATCATCGCAGCACGCCATGCTGCATGGGGCTCTGCCTCCTGGAACGTGCTTGGTTCACCGCTTGAAGCAAACAGCAGCTCATCGGCATCAGCAGCTTCCAGGTCGTGGTCGACACTCTCCAACGTACCGTAGCGGCGCGGTGCTTCCTCTCCAACCAACTGTGCATCTGGAGTAGCATCGGGCGGTGGCGAGACATACCCGTCGGCGACACCACGCCCTTGGTTCACCTGATGAACAGGAGATGCGCTTGACGTGGGCGTGTCGCTGGGCGTGGCCGCCGTTGGCGAAACCGGGGTTGATGGCGTCGCTGCTGCAGTTGGCGAGGGCGGCGTTGGTGGCGTGGCGGCTGGCGTCCTGACCACGCCCACCGATGGAGGAAGCTCGACGACGAAGGACCCTGGGTCATGCGCAGATGCACCCCAATCCCAGCACGCCGCCTCGTCGAAGATTGCGTCACGCGTGACATGGACGCGCTTGCCAACTGGATCGTACACCCGCCATGCCTTGGACTGCCCGTGCTCGTAGCCGATGAAGACGGTGCGCAGGCTGCGATCATCCAGCTTTTGCAGATGTGGGCGCGTGATCTTGACATGGGCTATGCAGCCAAACGTTCTGAAGTAGCTCACCGCCGGCTTGTCACCGTGCCAAGACTCGTACGGCGTCATGCCACGCACGGACTTGGTGGGTGCGCAGTTCAGGAGGTGGACGGCGGTGGTGACTGCCTCCCCCCAAAACTCGTTTGGCACGCCCTTGGACTTGAGTAGGCACCGGGCTGTGCCCACCACCGTCTGGTTTCGACGTTCCACGACGCCGTTCTACTGCGGCGAGTACGGCGCCGTGAGATGCCGCCGGACACCGCGGTCCGCGCAGTACTCCCCGAATTCCGTCGAAGTGAACTCGCCGCCGCGATCAGTGCGGAGCACGCGGAGCTGCACCCGCGTCTCCACCTCGACCCCAGCTTGCCAGCGCTTGATCGCCGCTGGCGCTTCATCCTTCCTGCTCAGCAGCACGAGCCACATGTAACGTGACTTGTCATCGACAAGGAGCAGAAAATACCTCTTGCCACTGTGCGTTGGTGGTGAGATCGGGCCGCAGAGGTCGCCGTGGACGAGGTCGAGACGATCGCTGGCCCTGTAGCTTGCCTCCGTTGGGAATGGAGCACGCCGCTGCTTGCCAACGAGACAGCCGTCGCACACCTGATCGACGTGCCCGATCACCGGCAACCCACGTACCATGCCGCCGCTGGCCAGCTTGTGCAGGGCGTCGAAGTTCAGGTGTCCATAGCGCGCATGCCACCTCCATGCATCCTCGCCGACGGCCGCCGCCAAGCACACCGGCCTGGTGAGCTGGAGCACCGTCGTGTACAAGCGGTTGGGCGCCCGTGGCACCCTGGCGATGAGCTGGTCCTGCACGTCACGGACCACCATGAAGCCTCCCTTGACGAGCGTGGAGCAGCCCACCTCATCGAGCTGGCCGACGGACATGATGGAGGTGCGCAGGCGTGGGATATAGTAGACCCTGGAGAGCACGCGATGACGTCCTCCATGCGCCACGAAGACGACGGAGCCTCGCCCCTTGATCTGGACTACCGAACCATCGCCGAAGCGCACGGTTCCTGTGACGTTCTTGTCGAGCTCGGAGAAGACGGAGGCGACGCCGGTCATGTGGTTTGATGCGCCTGTGTCCAAGTGCCACTTGGGCTCCTTCACGTCGTCCTCAGCTCCCAGGCAGGCCCTGGCTCGCTCCTCGTTCAGGTGGACGACCATGTCGTCCTCTTCTGCCACGTCGTGATCGACTGGCATCACCAGCGCCATGAGGAGCGCTGGATCGGCGTCTGCTTCGGCTTCCGCGACGTGGGCCGCGGCGCCGCCCTCATCGCGTTCCTTCTTGCGGCACTCGCGTGCCCAGTGCCCGGCCTTACCGCAGTAACGACAGTTGCCGTCCCGCCGCGGTGCGCCCTTGCCGTTGTGCGCGGCGTCCTTGCCGCGGTAGTTCTGCCCCTTTGCGCGTGGCTTCTTGCCACCGCTTGAGCCGCCGCCGTAGGAGCCGCGGCCATCGCGGGCACGCCACTCCTCTTCCGTGAGCAGGAGCTTGGTGCCGCCCTCTTCCTCCGCGTCTCGCTCGTCCCGCTCCTCCGCCGCCTTGAACCGTCCCACGAGCTCCTCGATCGTGGTGTCGTCCAGATTGACGAGGTTGTCGATGGAGTGGGCGAGCTGGGAGTAGCGCTTGGGGACGATCCGGAGCCACTTCTGCATGATCTTCTTGTCTGATTCAGGATCACCGAGCTCACTGAGCCTCGACGTGATCCCTGTCAGGCGCAATGCGAGATCATCAATGGACTCACCGGGTTTGTGGCGGAGTTGATCGTACTCCGATCGCAGCGTCTGGGCCTTGGCTTCGCAAACCTTCTGCGACCCAGCGCGCAGATTGCGGATCGCCGCCCACACCGCCTGAGCGGTTTTGTGCTTCCTCAGGGTTTGGAGCAGGGCCGGAGGTACCTTGCCGAAGATCAGCTCCAGCGCCGCCCTGTCGTTGCGGTAGCCGTACTCGTCGCCGAGATCTTCTTCTCCTTCAACCGCAGCCCACAGGCCACGGGCCTGCAAGCTGATCTCCATGAGTAGACTCCACTCCGCGTAGTTCGTGGTCGTCAATGCCGGGATGTTCGAAGCTCCTGATACGACCGGCGCAAGCCGAGCCGCCGCCAGCTCGCGCCCTTGGCTCGAGGCTGCAGCGAGGTCCCCGACCCTGGCTCGCGGCGAATTGCTGCCGTCGTCATCGGACTTCTTCGGCGGCATTGCGGGATCTCGAGCACCAAGGCTCTGGTACCACTTGTTGGCCCTGACCCTCGCAACTCACGTGGAAGTGGAGATCGAAGAGAAGAGTTTCAGATAGACACGAGTGTTTTTGTGCTGTTCAACGTACAGCTTTTCTGATCCTTCATTATCTCCTTATATGCCTAGATACAAGCTAACTGAAATCGCTAGAAATCAGGACACGACCAGGTATTCCGGTGCTGCCATCCCAACACCACCTGCACGCCCCCCTACATCAACGCCATGACCATCTACATCGTGCCATCCCACGACCGATCAATGCGTTGATCTAATCAACTGAAATAACGGGAAATTACCAAGTCGCAGCTTGGTTTATTTGCAAAGGAAACTAACTGTCAGAAAAGACAGTGTAAACTAACAGGTGCAGTTCTTGTCTGACGAAACTGTCGAGGCAGCTGTTTAACTGACATTCATTACGTGCCATCATGGCCCATTCTAGACCAATTAATATACCTGGTTGGCTTCTTAGGCTTTGAATTTTCTACATAATCACGAATGGGTGATCCTATTTTGCCTTTCGGCTCCAGCCCTGGCTGCAAAGGGCCCAGTTTTACCACGGCTCATCACTGACCCATACCCACATGGAATCATATCGAGCCTCATGACAATTGTGTTAAAGTTCGCCACAACAGTTAGGGAATCAATCACTAGTCCCACGTATGGTCAGATGTGCACGGATGAAGAGGCAGTGGCGAGGCTGCTGTTCTGGGCACATAGCTTCATCCGGAAGGTAATCTTCCAGGGATGCACTTGGCGTTGAAGTAAGCTAGCATGCTCGACAGATCGATGCCCGTTAGGGCTGGAAAAAAAGCTCGAAGCTCGCGAGCTAAACGAGTAACTCGTGACTCGGCTCGAATTGACTCGAACTCAAAGAATAACGAGTCGAGCCGAGCTTTAGTTTAAGATCGTTTACAAAGCGAGTTAAACAAGCCAATCTCACGAGTACTCGTGTAACTCGTTAGGCTCGGTACAAAAGATCAGCCACTCCCAATCCAAAAAAAATCAGCCACTCAGCACCCCGCATCCTAGGCGTACAACACATGGCCCAACCATTGAAGGCCCAGCCGCCCAAAAGACTCATGTGTTACAAGGAAATTACAATTTTTGGTGATGTATATGTTTAATATATACATAATCATTTTTATCATATTTGAGGTTTTATGTTCATATCTTTAACGAGCTTAACAAGCTAAACGAGCCAGCTCGCGAGTTAAACGAGTCGAGCCAATCTTGGGTTTGAGCTCGTTATAGTAACGAGTCGAGTCGAGCTAGCTCGTTAACGTAACGAGCTCTAGCGAGTCGAGCCGAGTTGGCTCGACTCGGCTCGAATTCCAGCCCTAATGCCCGTTGTTGGGTTCTCGAGGGAACTGGTGATCATGGTATCCCCCAGAGCATCTGGCCGTACACACCCTTCACATGCAATCACAAGGGATCTCTTCTTGATGTTTCCTATTCTCACCCTCACGTCCACTTTATTTTTCTTTTCTGCATTATCTTTTGGTAGTAGTTCGTGTGTGTTTTCTCGATAAAGTAATAGTTGGTGCAGGATACAATGATCCTGAACCACAGATAATAAGAGATTGTGCGCTCTCAAAATTGAAAGAGAGAGAGAGAGAGAGAGAG
>LR738712.1:817365663-817381136 GCA_902687465.1 Secale cereale | reverse complement strand
TCTTATATATATATATATATATATATATATATATAGGAAAATGGTTGTGTACTCCTGGGAGTACGTACTCCCGCTCCTCATATAACATATAGATGAATCTTTTATACCTCTTTATTATTTTTAATATACTTCATTAGTAATTATTAGATACCTCAAAATGATTTTCATGAAAAAATTCATGCGAGTCTACATATTTTAAATGTTTACGTATATACTGATGTGTTTGTACGTGAAAAAGGTATATTACAAAATGTACGTCGCAGATGATATTTTTTCAACAAAACTCGTATTGAGGTATCTTAGAATATTTAATGAAGTATATTGAGAATGATAAAGAGGTATAATTAATACGTATATGAGGTATATTAAGGATGGGAGTACATACTCTCAGGAGTACAAAAAAGGAGTCCTATATATATATATATATATATATATATATATATATATATATATATGAGAGGCGATTTCCTATGCATGGTGGTAGCTACGCACGCATGGTGATAGCTACACACTCTTTGGCATAAGTGCCTTTTTTATATATGAGGTGTCAGGTTTCTTATGGCATTGGTACAAGTGCATTTTTGTTGTATAGAAATGAAGTTTTTCTCACTTCTCTTTGTCTTTTTTATTTCCTTTTTGACACAAGTGCCTTTTTGTTGTGTGGAGTGGGCCTTTTATCACTTCTCTCGGTCTTTTTGCTTGCATTTTTCGCATAATTGCATGTTTGCTTGCCTAGTTGGTCCAAAGTCATGATATTTTCATTATGGAGTTATTTTCATAGTCCGAAATAATTTTTCAAAATAATTAGAGTTAAAAATTGGGGACGTGCATAGCTACCACCATAGCTACCACTAAAGATGAGGTGCTTCAAGATGATCTTATATATATATATATATATATATATATATATATATATATATATATATATATATATATCCCACTGCTCACTTCATTACAAATTTCTACAACTATGTGGCTGCTGAAGATGATAATGAAAATTGGAACATTTCTGGCGGTTCTGTCCTGAAAACGGTGTCTCTTATTCAGTTTACTGAATACCGCTACTGAAAAGGCACAGTACAGTGAGGCCACAAGTTCACAACATCATATTACATAACTGTAAATCAAGGTGCTTCATCAGTATAGTGAAGGCGCAACACCATATTGCATAATTGAAAATCAAGGAGTTTGATCGGTATAGTGAGGCCACAACACTATATTGCATAATTGTAAATCAAGGTCATGAACAAAAAAAACTAACATATATATGATCAATTAGTTCAGTGATGATGGTGAGTATCACAAATTTTAATAACTAGGTCGCTGGTGCAGATGAAGTATAGTGAGGCCACATATATTCCATAATTGTGAATCACATTTAGTGAATGAGTATCACAAACACACACACACATATATAGAATTAATTAAGCATCACATTGCAGTATAAATAAAAGTAGCAACTGCACACATACATAGATTCCATATATAAATAGTTCATACACACTGAACCGCACAAATGTCAAGCTTAATAATCACAGTTTTTCAGCATATCATCTTCCATCATCCACCAGAACTGCACAAAAGAGTCGCCTAAATGTCTCACTAACGTACTTACTTAACGTACTAGTAATACTTTAACTAGGACCGAGGTAAGAAGCTGACGCACACTTACATATACGGCGTGACGCAATCGTCATGGTCAGGCCTGCGGGGTGGGAGGAATCGAAGCTTGCTATGGCGCGTGCCACGGCCTCCTCCAAGTCTACTTCCTGGGCCGCCGCCCGGAACCTCAACCTGTGGGCTGTGGATATGGAGCCTCTAGTGCTCCCGCCAAACACGCAACTGTTCTCTTGAGTGGCAGTAGCAGATTCTGCTACCCGACACTCCTTGAGGTGCTGCAGCTCACGAGCGTCCTGGATAGACCGCGTCATCGCCAAACTAACCTGGTGGTCCTCCTCGGCGCGAAGGTAAACATCGAAGTGCTAGTCCCTTATGGAGAGACTCATGGCCAGCGGGGTGCCCCAGTGAAGCTCCGTGGCGCCTTCGGGGCCGTCATCATCATCGTCATTGCCTGCGGCGCTGGCTACCGCCACGACCCTAGGATGGCAATGCCGGCTACCGCCTCCCTTTCGGTCCTATCAGCCGCATTCTGCACCAGACGGCCGACATAGGACCTTCGGTGCGCCAGCATAGCTTACCGAGCACGCTCAGTTCGCTCAGAGCGCGGGCGACGGGGTAGCATCTCCAAGCGCATGCCGCCCTCCCTCTCACTTTTCTGGCGTACCGGATCTATTGGGTCTATCGGCAGCGTTGTCGACGAAGACATGATGGTTTTCTGCCCTCTAGGGAGAATGGGGGTTTTCTAGAACAGTCGCCCGCCACACTTGGATTATAAGCCTCAGCGATGCACAAGAACAGAGGCACCAAAGCTCACACCACATCGTTGTGGTGCCGACGCGTGGCAATAAGTCAAAAATAAGTAGGACGGGTGCACGCCGATGAGCGTTCCGGCAAGAACAAAACAAGTCTAGTCCAGTCCATGCATTTTCTTGCCACAACATGGACTGATTTGACAAGATGCGTGGGCTGGCACTAGTTCTTATCCACCCATGTGGGATTTTTGCAGCAGCACACACGGCTTTTTGGTTTTAACGTGAAACTGAATCACACTGTTTATGGACATCAACCGTGTCTGATGATTGAATACAACGCAAACAATTCATATATAGCACGCGCGAGTTGCTAGATGGGGTAACTTGTACTGGCCCATACTTTTGGCCAAGACACCCACGTACAAAGCTAGCATTGTGCTGATTGATTCCAGCCAGAACGATACACACCCACGTGAGACACCGGCTTATTGCTAAAGGCTCATATCCAGCCTTGCTTTGCTTTATGAATTTCAAGATACAAGTTATTACAGCGGATTGCTAGGACAAAGTTACCACCTACGTCGTGGTTATTCCCAACATCACCGGCGCTGGAATCCTGTTGGTGGTGAGGAATTTCTCGACCACCGACATTGCTTCTCGCTTGTGTCTGCACGTCTTTCCCATCCAAAACATGGCTCTTAAACTATGGCAACATTGATGAGCACGCCACCACGTCAGCATCTTCCCCTTCCTTGGTGAGCACGGTTCAATATAGAAGTTGGCACTCTTGGAGGTGACCTGCTCTAACACGATCGTTGACACAACACATTTCGGACATCGTCTTCTACATCGGCGGTGCCAGTCACCAGCTCAAAGATTGAAGCGCCATTGACCCAAAATGGCAAAACCGGTTGGTGACAATGAAGTCTGTCCACCTGGAACCATGTCCATTATGCATAGGGTCGGATTTGATTAGGGTTTAAGATATGTGATATGAGGTTTAGGGATCATGGTTCAAGAAAGTTGTGATTATATTTTGATTGAAATATAGTGTAATTTGGATTTAGCTAGGACATATTGAAGGACTTAGTTAGGGTTATCAATGTGTTGGAGACTATATCCATGGCGACATCTAAGCATATTACACCCATTTGTTGGGATGTATATCCAAGAAACACACATTGTTTTGAGCGAAAGTTGAGCTTGCTATTATTGTAGGGACGAAGATTGGGCCAACATGCACATCCAAAAACACGAAGAGACTCGTAGTATGGTTTAGAGTGAAGAACTCTTTCTACCGGAGTTTCGATGTTAATGACACGACTATGAGGCATGTTTATGATATGAATGGTAGTAAGAAAGGCATCATCCAAAAATTTGAGAGGCATGGAAGCTCCTTCTAGAAGAGCAATCCCAACTTCAATGATGTGTTGATGCCTACGTTCAGCAGAGCAGTTTTGTTGGTGAGCATGGGGGCAGTACACATTATGTAAGATGCCAAGAGTTTGGAAGAAGGATTACAATTATTCATACTCCCCTCCCAAATTAGATTGGGCAACAATGATCTTGCTTTTAAATTTCCGTTCAACAAGAGCTTGAATGTTTTGCAAGACTTAAAAAACACCGGATCTTTTCTTAAGAAGATACATAAATTTACTGTAGTCATCAATGAAGCTTATGTAATAGGTGTGTCTACCAACCGAGCTAGGGGCAGGACCCCAAACATTGCAGAAGATTAACTGCAATAGTTTGGTAGACACACTAGTAGATATTGGATACGGTAATTGATGACTTTTACCTCGTTGACATGAATCACAAATAGTTTCAACATGACAATCACCAACAAACGTGAGCTTATTCTTCCTAATAAATCTTTCAAGTGAATAAAAAGAAACATGTCCTAATCTACCATGCCACCATGTTGAAGAAAGTTTGACGACACCATAGACTTGTTTATTGAATCTTCTATGCTCCAGAATCAACGGGTAAAGCCCTCGAACAGATCTACCTCAATAGTGGATTTTCTTCGTGACATGATCCTTGATCAAAAAGTAGGGATGGAATTTGAGGAAGACATTATTATGAATGGCATATATGAATGGAAAGAAGATTCTTAGTGGCAGTAGGAACATGCAAAAAAAATTGAGATGAATTTAACGACGAGGGGTACTAAAAATTGAATGACCAATATGATTTATCCTCATACCTTCTCTAGTGGCAGCATGGATTTGATCTTTTCCATGGTATTTTTCCTTCATGTCACCTTCTCTAGTTCGTTGGTGACGTGGTTAGTGGCGCCACTATCAGCATACCAATTTGTGATGATGTTGTAGGAGCCATCAACAGCTAGCAACCTTCTCCTCATCTCGGGAGTCGTCATCATCTTCGTCGTAGCAGTACCAACAATCTTTTGTAGTGTGACCTGGCATGCCACAAATATGACAACGCGGGGTCTCTAGGTGATTCCTGCCAGAGCCACCACCACGGCATCCCTTATTCCCGCCTCCACCGACGTTACCACCTGACCTCCCCTTGGACGGGAATGACCATGTGAGCAAGAACCACCACCACGGCCACGAGATGCAATGTTCGCGGAGGACTTGAAGCCGCAGTCGCCCTAGCCATGAAAATGTGCCATGCATTGGTCGAAGTGGCTAAGCATGGAGAAGATATCATCGATGGAGGCGCAGCTGACACAGACGTGGAGGGGCGAGACCAGGGGCTGGTATTCCAGATCCAGCCCATGGAGGATATACAAGATCAGCTCATCATCCAGCCGCGGACAGTTTATCGGCAAGGCCACGCATGGAGGCGAAGTAGGAGGCGCGTTGGACTGGTTGCCCTTTGATACGTCCAAAACGTATCTATAATTTCTGCTTGCTCCATGCCTTTTTTGTGTGATATTGCTATGATATTTATGCACTTCCATACACTTTTGATCATATTTGGACTAACCTATTAACTCAGTGCACCACAGTGCCACTTCCTGTTTTCTGCTGTTTTTCTATTTCAGGTTTCCCCCATATTAAAAGTGCCCTAAAAATTCCGGGAAAAATACAGGAAAATTCAGCGTATCGGGAGCTTCAAGAAAAACCAAAGCAGGGCCAGAGGGGAGCCTGGGGTGGCCCAGGCGGCCACCCGGCGCGGCCCCACCCCTGGCCGCGTCAGGGGGCACCTGGGGCCCCACCTCCGCTTCTGGTGACCCCCTTTTGCATATATATTGCTCGCGTCCCGAAACCCTCGAGGACGGAACCCTTTTTGACGATCTCGCCTCTGTTCCGCCGCCGCCGCGCTTCCAAGATCGGGAGCATCAGGAGAACTCTTCCCGTCACCCTGCCAGAGGGGAGAACCACCACCGGGAGCTTCTCCACCACCATGGACGCTTCCCGGATGAGTCGTGAGTAGTCCCCCTTGGACCATGGGTCCATGACCAGTAGCTATGTGATGTTCTCCTCCCCTCTTTGTTCTTCATGGATTAGACCTCGTGAGCTGCCCTACATGATCGAGGCACATATGTAATCTTTATGTTGTTGCTCTGCTGAGTTTGCTGGGATCCGATGGATTATGACATTATGTTCAGAGTGTGTGTGAGTAATATATTTGATTCACCTCTTTTATATTTATGTTCTTGAGTAATTCTTGCATGTTCTCCGTTGCTGTTTATTGCTTTGGCCAAGTAGTAGGTAGTAACTCCAAGAGGGAACGTTATGCTTGATTGTGGGTTCATGCCCCTCGATGACTAGTTTGAGTGATAGAAACATGAGTCTAGGGGATGTGCTGTTGCCACAAGGGAGAAAACAACGGTGCTTGTACTTGCGGGTGCAAGGATAGTTTACTTTACGCAAAGTTCTTTTAATGCAGTTGTCTGTTGCTTTGAGTTTACACTTTGGGTGGGACTCGCAACTTAATACCAGCGAGATGTTCTGGATAGATATCTCAAGGTGGATGATTAGTAGTAGATGCAGATGGATTTCGGTCTACTTGCCTTGGCGTACCGCCCATGCTTTTGAGCCTCTACCTTTCTTTACAGCATAGTTAGCATTGGTTTGCGCACATAATCCTGTCAATTGCCCAGCTGTAATTTGTTTACCTCGCTTAGCTGTTTTATCGTCTTTTGGGAGAGAGACATCACTAGTGAACATCATGGGACCCCGGTCCATATTACCATCACTGATCACACCCGCTATTTACTTCCTGTTCTTATTTCCTAGTTGCAGTCATACCTATCACTATTACCTCTTGCGTTTGATCCTTTGTAAACAGCAAGGCCGGAGGGATTGACAACCTCTCTGTACTCGTTGGGAGCAAAGTTATTTGTATCTGTGTGCAGGTCCTGTCAACCGCTAAGTTGGCGTCGTTAGCGTTGACACCTACTTGTTGGCCCTCGGAGTCTCACGGGATTCGATCCTTGGTATCTTGACAAGGGAAACTTGCCGTTACGCTACATCTCAAACCTTCCACTTGGGGTAACCAACGAGGGGCGAGAAGCCATCAAGCAAAGTTTCTGGCGCCGTTGCCGGGGACTCCACTCTTCAAGATAGGGGAGTTGCACGCTATCTTTTATCTTTGCTTTTTAGTCTTGTTAGTTTACCTTTCAGTTTTTGCTTTAGTTTCCTTTACCAAAAATAACAAAAATAGTTATCTTGCTTGCTGCTGCTATGGGTTCCACCGAGAACACCAAGTTGTGTGACTTCACTAGTCATAACAACGATGACTTTATCTGCACGCCTATTACTACACCTGCCACTTCAGCACCTTCTTATGAAATTAAACCTGCTTTACTGAACCTAGTTATGAAAGATCAATTCTCCGGTGCTGGAGATGATGCTGCTTTGCACTTAAATTATTTTGTTGAGCTTTGTGATATGCAAAAGTACACCGAAATAGATGGTGATATTGTTAAGCTTAAGTTTTTTCCTTTCTCCTTCAGAGGAGGAGCTAAAATCTGGTTTCAATCCTTGCCTAGGAATAGCATAGATTCTTGGGACAAGTGCAAGGATGCCTTTATTGGGAAGTACTATCCCCCTGCTAAAATCATCCAACTAAGGAGTAACACAATGAATTTTAAACAATTGGATAATGAACACGTTGCCCAAGCTTGGGAACGCATGAAATCTCTTGTCAAGAACTGCCCTACTCATGGTTTGACTACTTGGATGGTTATCCAAACTTTTTATGCAGGCTTGAACTTTACCTCGCGGAACTTGTTGGATTCGGCCGCGGGAGGAACCTTTATGTCAACTACACTTGGTGCTGCCACGAAGCTTCTCGATGAGATGATGACCAACTATTCCCAATGGCACACCGAACGCGCTCCAACAGGTAGGAAGGTAAACTCTGTCGAGGAGATTTCCTCCCTAAATGAAAAGGTTGACTTGATCATGTCTCTAGCTACTTTCCAAGCAATCTTCTATTGATCCTCATGATGTTCCTTTAAATTCTTTGATTGCTCAAGATCAAGTAGATGTGAACTTTATCTCTAGAAATAATTTCAATAACAATGCTTATAGGAGTAATTTTGGTAGCAACCCTAGACCGTTCCCCTCTAATTCCTATGGGAACAACAATGCTTATCCTAACACCAAGAACTCCACTTCTGAACTAGAGATTATGCTTAAAGACTTTATCACTACCCAAAAAGCCTTCAATAAGAGTGTAGAAGAAAAACTAGCCAAACTAGATAATCTCTCTTCGAAGGTAGACAATTTAGCCCATGAGGTAGAGTTGCTTAAAATTAGAACTTCTCCTCTTGAGGAGAAGAAAAACAGCCACCATACCTACCTATTATGTCATTTCAATAGCCATTCCGAGATATATTGCCATGTAACTCCACCGTTCCTTTTATTATGACACACACCATCATTGTCATATTGCCTTGCATGATTGTAAGATAGCTAGCATGATATTTCCATGGCTTGTCCATTTTTTTATGTCATTGCTAGGCAAGATCATTGCACATCCCGGTACACCACCGGAGGCATTCATATAGAGTCATATTTTGTTCTAGTATCGAGTTGTAATACCGAGTTGTATGTAAATAGAAGTGTGATGACCATCATTATTAGAGCATTGTCCCTTGAAAAAAAAAGAAAAAAAAGAAAGGACAAAAGAAAAAAAAGGCCAAATAAAAAAAAGGAGAAGGCCAAATAAAAAAAGGAGGGCCCAAAAAAAGAAAAAAAGAAAAAGAAAAAAAGGGGGCAATGCTACTATCTTTTTCCACACTTGTGCTTCATGATAGAGAGTCTCCTATGTTGTCACTTTCATATACTAGTGGGAATTTTTGGTTATAGAACTTGGCTTGTATATTCCAACGATGGGCTTCCTCAAATGCCCTAGGTCTTCATGAGCAAGCAAATTGATGCACACCCACTACTTTTCTTTTGAGCTTTCATACACATATAGCTCTAGTGCATCCGTTACATGGCAATCCCTACTCACTCACATTGATATCTATTGATGGGCATCTCCATAGCCCATTGATACGCCTAGTCGATCACTACTAGGAAAAGGGCTATAGATGGAATTGATACTAATGGCGCACCAGACAAGCAGTGCGCCATTAGTATATAATAATGGCGCACCAACCTCTGATACGCTATTAGAGTTCAAACTACTAATGGCGCACCTGGCCCAGGGTGCGCCATTAGTATCAAAAAGTTTTTTTTTGAACTAGTGCGCCTGTCCAAACATACTAATGGCGCATCCAGACAAAGTGCGCCATTACTAGTTGTAACTAGTAATGGCGCACCAGCAGTAAAGTGCGCCATTAGTATCAAAAAGTTTTTTTTTTGGAACTAGTGCGCCTGTCCAAACATACTAATGGCGCATCCAGACAAAGTGCGTCATTACTAGTTGTAACTAGTAATGGCGCACCAGCAGTAAAGTGCGTCATTAATGTTATTTTTTTTTTATTTTTTTTATTCTTTTTTTTTGCAAAACTACTAATGGCGCACTGTTCCATAGTGCGCCATTACTAGTTTAAACTAGTAATGGCGCACTGTGGGACATTGCGCCATTAGTATTGTTTTTATTTTATTTCAAAACTAGTAATGGCGCACTAACTGAAGATGCGCCATTAGTAACCTTGATTACTAATGGCGCATTTACAGTGGGTGCGCCATTAGTAAGTGGGCAGCAACAAGATATTTTGGACAGCCTCTCCTATCCACACTCACTTTCTCCCCACTTCATTCTCTCCACCTCCTCCTTGTCTCGGGTCCCTCCTCTTTTTCACCTCATTTCCACCATAAATTCATTCAAATTAAGTGGTTAAATTACCTTGTTTTGATAGGTAAGTAAGGGGGGAAGCTATATTTATGTTGTTCTCCATACAACAATGTGCACATGCACTTTTTATGGCCTAGCTAGATCTATGTATGTTCGTGGTGTTGCATATGTTTGTTGTGTTGCATATGTGTTTGTGTTTGGAGGTGTACCGGTATTTGAAATGCGATAGTTGCCAATATTTTCCCAGAATGTTGATTCATTTCCGTTTCGGTGAGAATTTTGGCATTAAGCATTCTTTTTTGTGATATTTTTAGGGAAAGTCTTGGCAAATTTTTTCTTGGTTCTAAAATATCGTTTTGCTCTACCCCGCAGGCGACCATGGTGCGCACGATGACCGAAGGCATCGTGAATAGGTTTTTGAGGTCCACGAAGGCCGAGACGCTTCAAAAGAACGAGACGGAGATAAGATGTCCGTGTCGAAGATGCAAGCTGAAGAGCCTTATTGCGGACCCGGATTCCGGGCAGGTGCGGGACCACCTGCTCTTGCGTGGTTTCATGGATGGCTATCGGTGGCAAGGTGATGAAGATGACTACAAAGTCGTCCATGGGGGCCGGGCAAGAAATGAGGAAGGGCAGCAAGACAACCACCGCGGCTCGGGCGGGCGAGAAGACGAAGAATCCCCAAGAGATGATCACGACGGTGATGCTGTACACAATCATCATGTAGAAGATGCAGGACATGATGATGAGGAAGATGCCGGAGCAGACGACGGGCATGATCATGAAGATGATGATGCCGGCGGAGCAGACGACGTTGGACCATCGATGGGCTGGGTGCAGGACCCTCATATTCAAGAGCTGCTTCTCAAGCAGACCGATAACGCAAGAGCTACCGCCCGAGAGAAAGCCAATATGGATCAACTTGAGTTAGACGCGGTTACTCCATTGTATGAAGGATGCAGGCCCGAGGATACCCGCCTGAAAGTAACGCTCATGGCTCTGGAGATGAAGGTAAAACACAAAATGACCGACGCATGCTTCGACGAGAACATGTCATTCTGGCACGAACGTCTTCCCAAGGGGAACAAGTGCCCCACCAGTTTGGAGGAGGCGAAGAAAATCGTGTGTCCTCTGGATTTACAGCACGTGAAATACCATGTGTGCATGAACAATTGCATCATTTATCGGGACGAGCACGCGGAGTCTACCATATGTCCGGTGTGCGGCGTCACTCGATACAAGAAGAGGAAGAAAGCTCCTCGAAAAGTGGTGTGGTACTTTCCGATCACTCCTCGTCTGCAGCGGTATTTCGCGGACCCTAAGGTAGCAAAGCTCCTGCGTTGGCACGCGGATAGGGAGGAGAAGAAGCGAGAAGATGACGCAAATGATCCGGAGATAGATAAAAAAGACAAGATGCTGAGTCACCCTAAGGATGCGAGCCAGTGGCAAGCGTTGAACTTCGAGGACCTAGAATTTGGGAACAATCCAAGGAACATCGTGCTGGGCGCGAGCACCCATGGAGTCAATACGTTTGGCAGCCAGAGAAGCACACATAGCACCTGGCCTGTGTTTGTGTGGATGTACAACCTTCCCCCCTGGTTGTGCATGAAGAGGAAGTACATTCACATGAGTATGCTAATTGAAGGACCGAAACAACCAGGGAACGACATCAATCTGTATCTGGGGCTGCTGAAAGAGGAGCTAGACACGCTGTGGAAAACTCCAGCCAATACGCGGGACGCCGCAAAGAAAGAATATTTCCATATGAGAGTCGCGCTGCTCACGACGGTGCACGACTATCTCAGTTACGGATATGTCGCGGGGCAGGTGGTCCACGGATTTTCTGGATGCGTCAGGTGCATGGATGACACAACGTATCGCCAGCTAGATAGAGATCCCGGGTCTTCGAAAACCGTGTTCATGGGACATCAAAGGTGGCTTCGCGACGATGACCTGTGGAGATAACGCAAGGATCTGTTCGATGGTGAAACCGAACCCCGAGGACGCCCGCGTACGAGGAGCGGGAAGGAAATAGACGAGCTGTTGAAAAATTGGAAAGATTGCCCACTGCCGGGAAAGAAGCAAAAGGCGCCAGAGCCGGGAAAGAAGCGAAAGACGCCAGAGCCGCTGCTGAAGGTATGGAAAACGAGGTCTGTTTTCTGGGACTTGCCGTACTGGAAGATCCATCGTGTGCCTCACAGCCTTGATGTAATGCATATCACGAAGAACGTGTGCGAGAGTCTGCTTGGTACCCTGATGGCTTCTCGCCCCTCGTTGGTTACCCCAAGTGGAAGGTTTGAGATGCAGTGTAGTGGAAGTTTTCCCTTGGCAAAGATACCAAGGATCGAATTCCCCTGAGACTCCAAGGTTCAACAAGAAGGTGTCAACTGCTAATGGCGCCAGATACTTAGCAATTAACTGGACCTGCACACAGATACAAATAACTTTGCTCCCAACGAGTACAGAGAGGTTGTCAGTCCCTCCGGCCTTGTCGTTTACAAAGGATCAAATGCAAGAGATAATAGTGATAGGTATAATTGCAACTAGTAAGTAAAAGCAGAAAGTAAATAGCGGATGTGATCAGTGATGGTAATATGGACCGGGGTCCCATGATGTTCACTAGTCATGTCTCTCTCCCAAAAGACGATAAAACAGCTATGTGAGGTAAACGAATTACAGCTGGGCAATTGACAGGATTATGTGCGCAAACCAATGCTAACTATGCTGCAAGAAAGGTTGAGGCTCAAAAGCATGGGCGGTACGCCAAGGTAAGTAGACCGAAATCCATCTGCATCTACTACTAATCATCCACCTTGAGATATCTATCCAGAACAACTCGCTGTTATTAAGTTGCGAGTCCCACCCATAGTGTAAACTCAAAGCAACAGACAACTGCATTAAAAGAACTTTGCGTAAAGTAAACAATCCTTGCACCCGCGAGTACAAGCACCGTTTTTTTCCCCTTGTGGCGACAACACATCCCCTAGACTCATGTTTCTGTCACTCAAGCTAGTCATCGAGGGGCATGAACCCACAATCAAGCATAACGTTCCCTCTTGGAGTTACTACCTACTACTTGGCCAAAGCAATAAACAACAACGGAGAACATGCAAGAATTACTCAAGAACATAAATATAAAAGAGGTGAATCAAATATATTACTCACACACAATCTGAACATAATCTCACAATCCATCGGATCCCAGCAAATTCAACATAGCAACAGCATAAGGATTACATATGTGCCTCGATCATGTAGGGCAGCTCACGAGGTCTAATTAGTGAAGCACAAAGAGGGGAGGAGAACATCACATAGCTACTGGTCATGGACCCATGGTGCCGGGAAGAGTTCTCCTGGTGCTCCCGATCTTGGAAGCGTGGCGGCAGCGGAACAGAGATGAGATCGCGAAAAAGGGTTCCGTCCTCGAGGGTTTCGGGACGCGGTGTAAATATATGCCAAAGGGGGGCATCAGCGGAGACCTGGGGGGCCCAGGCGCCCCCCCGGCGCGGCCAGGAGGGGGGCCGCGCCACCAGGGCGCCTGGAGCCCTGGTGGCCCCCCTCCGGCCCTACTTTGGCCGTATGGAAGCTTCCGGAACGCTGATTTTTTATATAATTTTTCCGGGATTTTTCTGGCAGTTTACGTAATGGGAAAACCTGAAATACAAAAACAGCAGAAAACAGAAACTGGCACTGGGGTGCACTGAGTTAATAGGTTAGTCCAAATATGATCAAAAGTGTATGGATGTGTATAAATATCATAGCAATATCACACAAAAGAGGCATGGAGCAAGCATAAATTATAGATACGTTTTGGATGTATCATACCCTGCTCAACATGCCAGAGAGGACCAAAGATGGGCCGAAAGCAAGGGCAGACTTGAAATCAATGGGCATCAGGCAGGAGCTTCACGCTATATATGATGATCATGATGATGATGATGATGATGATGAGGCGAAGCAGGACAAGGAAAGTCGTCGCAAAGGCAAAAAGGCCAAGAAGACCGGAAATGACTACCCTCCCGCTTGCTTCACTCTAAATCAGGAGGAGATCGAGCAGTTTTTCACCTGCCTCGTAGGAGTACAACTTCCTTACGGTTACGCGGGGAAGATAAGCAGATACCTAGACCGGGCGAAGCTGAAGTTCAGCGGGATGAAGTCTCACGACTGTCACGTGCTGATGACGCAGATACTTCAAGTTGCAATCCGTGGGATCATGGACGCGCACGTCCGTGAAACCCTATTTGGCCTGTGCAACTTTTTCGACGTCATCTCTCGGAAGTCTGTTGGCGTGAGGCAACTCAGAAGGCTACAGGAAGAGATCGTGGTGATACTATGCGAGCTTGAGATGTACTTCCCGCCCGCATTCTTCGACGTTATGGTGCATCTGCTGGTCCATATCATGGACGATATCATCCAACTCGGGCCGACGTTCCTGCACAGCATGATGCCGTTCGAAAGGATGAATGGTGTCATCAAAGGATACGTTCGCAACATGTCACGTCCAGAGGGAAGCATAGCCAGGGGCTTTCTGACCGAAGAGTGCATCTCCTACTGCACGAATTATCTAGGCATCGAGAACCCCGTTGGTCTGCCCGTCAACAGGCACCTCGGCAGGCTCGCTGGATGGGGTCACCGTGATGGTCGCCGCGAAATGCATGTCGACTTCGAGGGTCAACTCGCCGACTTTGAAAGAGCAAACCTAGTCGCACTACAACACATAGACGTGGTCGATCCTTGGGTGGTAGAGCACAAAACCTTTATTGAGAAGACGTACAATGACCGAGGCCAACAGAGGACGGACGGAGATATAATCAATGAGCACAACTCATGTTTCACGCGTTGGTTCAAGCAGAAGCTTCTGTCGTACCCTTTAGATGAGGATTCTTCCGCGGAAGAACAACTCATATTCGCCTTATCACAGGGAGCCGAGCACAACCTGATGACCTATGAGGCGTACGATATCAACGGCTACACATTCTACACCGAGGCCAAGGACATGAAGAGTGATGGTTATTAGAACTCCGGGGTAACGATGGAATCCTACACCGGTAATGACAAGGATAGATACTACGGAAGGATCGAGGAGATCTGGGAGCTGAGCTACGCTGGAGAGAAGGTCCCGATGTTCCGTGTCAGATAGGCCAAGAGCGTCCTAAAAGAAGACCGGTATTTCACCACCATGGTTATACCCGAAGCCAAATCCAAGACCGCGGGCGCAAACGTCACCGCGAAAAATGAGCCATGGGTACTGGCTTCCCAAGTTGACCAATGCTTCTTCATTACCGACCCGTCAAATCCCAGTCGTGTTGTCGTGAGGAGAGGCAAAAGGAAGATCATCGGAATGGATGGAGTAGCCAATGAGCAAGACTTCGACAAGTACGGCGACCCGAGGATCGAACATGACGGCGATGATGAAGTAGCAGCATACACCACAAGAAGAAGCAGGACTACCCTACCTAAAGGACGTCCGTTCCACAGAAGAACTCCATTTGCGAAAAAGAAGGGCAAGAAGATTGTGAACAGATAGCTAGCTAAGATCGATTGTATATATTTAAATCGTAGCCTTCATTTCTCGATTGTATTTCATGGGCACTTTTTGAACTATCATGAATATTTTTAAATTTCATGGACACTCGATCTCGACCCCCACTCCATCTCGATCGCTATCCCACCTCGCCAGATCCGGTCCCCCTCGCCGCCGAGCACCCCCCGGTCCACCGGCCGCCGTCGCCGACCACCCGCACCCTCGATTCCCCTACTCAACCGCTGCCGCCGAGCACCCCCCGGTCCACCGGCCGCCGCCGCCGACCCCCCGCACCCTCGGTTCCCCTACTCAACCGCCGCCGCCGACCGCACCCCGGTCCACCGGCCACC
>LR738712.1:817330186-817364914 GCA_902687465.1 Secale cereale | reverse complement strand
TTAACTAGATCATTCACTATTACATCGATCAAGAAATAGGTTCATCCATAATCCTAGCAGATGCTATATGAACCCTTCACATGTCTACTTGTCTAGTACTCTGGTTAGAGTATGGGCCACCGTATTAGCTTCTCTGGGACAACGGCTAACGATCACAAGCTGAAGTTGCAACAAATTCTGACTGCTGTTTTAGTAGTGCAGTGTAAGTACTCTTAATGTTGACTGCATACTGAATTTTTACTTTAGTACTAGTACTGCAGTATCACTAGTCTGAACTTGGACTGAATTCAGAGTAGTTTTAGTAGTGCATTTGCAGTATCACTAGTCTGAATTAGTCTGAACTTGGACTGAATTTTTACTTTAGTACTAGTACTGCAGTATCACAAGTGAAGTCAATCATGTGAAGGAAGGAAGGAAGGAAGGTGCCTGAGTTTTACTAGTTGGTTGAATTTTCTTCCTTCCTTGTAAAACTGGTTGAAAAAGAAAATGAAAGGTCCAACTCTCTCTAGCAAGAAACAAACTTGCTTGCTGGAGGTGGTGCCTGGCCTGGCATGCTAGTTGCTTAGCTTAATTGCTGTTAGAGTTAGTAGTTAATTGCTTAGCTTAATTGCTGTTAGAGTTGAGTTATAGCTGATGCATGATGGAGCTGTCAAATTAAGTTAAGTGTATATACACTAGCAGCTACCCTATATATGCGCGTGTCTTTTTTGGTTGATAAATAATAAGTCCACGCATACAACTTTATTTTTGGAAGGGAATGCAAATCTGGCTCATTTTATTACAGCAAGTGTCGGTCTCTCTTATATATTTTGTTGTCTCTCTTGTCTTGTATATATATTTGAAAATAATTGCTGCTAGTTGTTAATTTTACCTGAAGAGAAAAACTACTGGTACTAGCTAGAATTTGGCACTGAAAAGCAAAAGCTACAATTAGCTGTTGGTATTAGACATGCTTGACATTATATATCAGTTTGTCTGGTTCTTATTTTGGTAGTAGTAGTTTGCTTTGCTTATCCATGAGTATCAGTCAATTGGTGAACCTCGAGCAGCTTTTTGCTGGGTTTTGTCTCCGACCATCGTGTCATGAAGATTTTGCAGGTACCCCGAGAGGCCCTTGAGTTTGCTGGAATGTCGATTAACTTCCGTTCCGGCAAATTCGGGTACTCCATATGTCCTATTTTCAGCAAAGGTCATGCTGAAATTTTCCGTGAATTTTAGCATGACTTTGCTAAAAATAGGACATATGGGGTACTTGTGACTAATGCATGGGCCGGGGTATCTTAGTAGTTAATTAAGTAGAATCAAGTGCCCCTTTATTCTAGCTGCATTAAACCATAGGAGGCAATAGAGCCAAGCTAGTGATTAGTCCCAATTTAGAATTCTCCTTCCCAGCTTAGCTTTTAGGATGCCTCGGTGTCGACAAACCATAAATTAAAAAACCTTGGCTTTTAGGGTGCCTCGGTGTCGATAAAAACCGAAATGATGAAAGCTTGGGCTTTTAGGGTGCCTCGGCGTCCAAATACCCTCAATTATAAAAGCTTAGCTTTTAGGATGCCTCGGTGTCGACAAACCCTAAATGATGAGACCATGATCTTGTTCCTTGACAATAACCAACTTTTTGACCAAACTTTGTTCCTATTTAGAGAGAAACATGGCCAACAACGATGAGGCCGGGGGTTCGGGTGGCAAGGCATTCTGGGAGCTGTCCCAGGAGATGGAGGAACAACCTCACTTGTATGAGGACGCCGCCTTCCCCACCAATCCTGACACCACTAATGGTACCGCCGAGGATGACCCCACTGATGCCACCACTGATGGTGCCGCCGAGGATGCCACCACTGATGATGGCGGCGCACGCACAGATGGCAGCCAACCGAAGAGGCAACAGAAGGACCGGCGCCCGACCGTGCTCCGCACCCTCAAGGAGGAAGTTACTGAAGTGGACTCCGACGGGAATCCAACGGCGCCCGAACGAATAGTCAAGGGGTACTCGCTTCAGCTCGGGTGCATTCTCCGGAGCACCGTCTCGATCAACACCGAGAACCTGAGGCATCCTGACCGAGGGAATTTGCGCAACCTCCTCTTCACGAAGGTCCACGAACGATACAAGTTCCCCGCTGAATTTGAAAACACAAGCCTCAAAGGGAATAAAGTGAACAATGCTGCCCTCACAAAGATGAGCAAGGCCTTGTCTACTTGGAAAAGCAATGTGAAGAGAATGATCGAGAAAGGTGAGAGTTATGAGAAGATCAAGGAGAAAAATCCTTCGATCACCGAAGATGACTACAACGACTTCACGATCAATTGCTCGAGCACCGCACACTCCAAATCAAGTCAGTGGGGGAAAGAAATGCGGGAGCTGAACTTAGGGGAACACACACTCGGTCCCGGCGGTTACAGAGTGGCGGATCCTATATGGGACAAGGAGGAGGCGGACCGTGCCGAGCAAGGCCTACCGCCCCTCTTCGATAAATACGGTGACAAGCAGACCAGGAACTTTGTCAGGGCCCGGTACAAGAAGGACCCGAAAACAAAGGAGCTTACCACGGATCCGAAGACCAGGGCGCTTGAGCTTGTTCTAGTAAGGAATGCACCCCCGCGTAATTAGCTCCATATGGTTGCATTCTAATTAATGAAGCCAAATTTCTAAATGGTTCACATTCCTTCCGCAGGCGACTGAAAGCAGTAGCGCGGGGTCGACTAAGAGCAACCCTTGGGACACGACTCTAAATAGGGCGTTCAATGTAATGAAGAACAAGGATAAGCTCAGTAAGCCGACGTCAGCTGGTCGTGTGGCCGGCAAAGGCTTGTCGACAAAATGGTGCTCATACTATAACGCTGGTGGGCGAAAGGAGAAAAAGACCAGCTCGGAAAGCCAGGAGCGCGAGGTTCAAGAACTCAAGGCACAGGTGGCGCGGATTCCGGAGATTGTCCAACAGCAAGTGCAACAACAGCTCGGAGCGACGATCACCGCTATTGTGCCTACCTTGATCGAGGGGTTGAGTGCGTGGATTGCGGGCGGCCAACAGGGGCCGCCCCCGATTCCTAGCTTCACGGCCAGCAACTTGCAGAACGCGATGGCGGGGCCATTGGTGTCTCCGGCGGAGGCGGCATTGGTGTCTCCAACGCCGGCACGGGAGCTTAATGCACCCGGGTGTACGCCGGCCGGCACCTCTGCAGCAAGCGGCCCCTCCGTCAACTGCACGCCCGCCGTTGGCGGTGCCTTGACATTAGCCGAGCTCGACGCCATCATCACGGTAACTAATTAAGCCTCTCTCGGCCGAGGACTTCATCTCCTTGCCTTTGACTGGGCATCCCTGATGACGCCCTACATGTTTTCGCAGGGCGCCGCCGACGTTCCGTGCACTCTCCTGCACTTCGTGAACAACGAGTTGGTCGATGTCGCCAAGGGCAAAATCGTTCAACCGGGAAACCCCTTGTTCCACGGTACCCAGATGCCACCCAACTCACTACTAGGAAAAGGGCTATAGATGCAATTTAGATTTCAACTGGTTCGGGTGCTGCCAGGCTACGACGAGGTGTTACCTCCAATTCGACCCGTCGGGGCCGACGATGATGACGTGATGACCCTCAGCGCCTGCCTGAGCTGGCCCCTGCTTTGGCCGAAGAGCCAGATTCGTTTGGGGGTGGGGGACACCACCCCAAAGACAACACCGCCAGTCGTGCCGGCGCCAAGTCGGCCCCATGGCAAGACCGCCGCAACGGTGCCGGACATCCCTATGCCACTGGATCCAAACATGCATATGGCATGGGATCAGAACGACGACGACGATGATACATTTGGCAACGTCGATCAGTACTTTGCCGATCATGGGTACGGTGGCGACTTCATGGGGCCTCCTTCTCAAGAACCCAACCCAACAAAAGACGTGCGCGATCTAGCTGGTACCGCGGAGAAGCCAAGTTGCAACAGGCGTCGTCTGCCGTTCAGCTCTCAGGAGACGCCTCCAGCTGCCGACTTCACCGAGCCTCAGATAGGCGAGGTGCGAAATATTATCAGCCCCAACACACTCAAGAAGGCGGTCTGTGAGCAGAACTCGGTCCCAATTCAGGAGAAGAAGAAGGCACGCAAAAGAAAAACTAACAAGGGTGCCAGCCAGCCGGCACCGAGTACGATCCGTGCTCAGGACGGGCCACCTTCACCTGAGGATCTAATGAGGAGGGTGCATGTGGCGGGTAGGCCGATGCTACCGACAAATATGCTCGATGCTGCAACCGGTGCTATGCGGAGTCTGCATGACAGTGTTCTTTCTTTGGAGAAGCGGCGTCTCAGAGAGAAGGATGTGGCATACCCGGTTTTCGCGGCCAAGGTGCCAGAGGGCAAGGGCTTTGTGGATAACTCCATCGGGGGTACGATCGTCCTGCGGTTTGATGACATCCACGCTATGTTGAACCTTCATCCGCTGCACTACACCTTCGTTCGGCTATTTTCGCTGAGTATGGAGATGCGGATCATTCACGACAAGACCCCGGACATCGTGATAGTCGACCCCTTCTACATGCGTGCCAAGATCTTGGGAAGCGCTGGGGACCGGCAAGTCGTGAGTTCTTACCTCGAAGGCGTCATTCTGGCAAACCGAGATAAGGATAACTTCCTCGTGCCTTACTTTCCCGAGTAAGTCCTCCCCGTCAACCGCCCCGTAACATATGAATTCTTAGATTTCGATCGTTTTTCTTTTAACATTCCGTGTTTTCTGCAGTGACACACATTGCACGCTCATCCTCCTAAGCCCCAAATATTCCATGGCCACATATTTCGACCCGGACCGTCAGTCGAACGTAGACTACACAAATGTCAAGAAGGTTCTTGATGATGTTCTCCCCGGCTACGCCAAATCTGGAGGCACCTTCACCAGGACAGTTCGTAAGACCGGCAAGCACGTGTTCTCCCACAATACGACGTTCTGCTGCGTCAAGCAGCCGCCTGGCGGTCAGAAGGGTGCCTACTACGCCATCCATCACATGCGAGCGATCGGACGGGACCATCATCAACTTATGCTACCGAGTAAACTCAAAGATTGGGCCGCGAGCGTGTCGGCAATCCAGGACGCGGACATCAGACAACAATTCTTTCGCATCCAGTCGGAGTTTGCGGAAATCATCCATCAAGATGTCCTTCGTACCTCGGGGAAGTTCTTCCTCAGGAACCAACCGTCCAACAGTGACATCGACTCAATGCTATAAATGCAGGCTGACAACGCCCGTGATTTCATGACTCCCACGATAGACGGCGGCTTCATCCACGCTCCGGTCCCTTGAGTCGAGTCGAAAGCAGTGATGCTGTGTCTAGTTCTGAAACATCGATTGGCTCATGTTGTAATTAAACTTTAATGAACTTGTAGTATGTCTCTTTGGTTTCGAGAGTCGATCAACTTAGATGTAATCGATGCTATTAATGTCTTGCTTTTCTCTTTCGATCGTTCTGTTGCATACTTATATATTGCTTATGTATTGTCTGTGAGTTGGTACTAACGTTTCGTTTGGCGAGTGCATAGCGATGCCGTCGTATGTCGTGTACAAGGGTAAGGTTCCCGGAGTCTACGACGACTGGGAGGAGTGTCGGAGACAGGTTCACCGGTTCAGCGGTAACAGTTACAAATGGTACACCACTAGGGCCGAGGCGGGATCTAGATACGCCCGCTATCTAGCGGGAGAGGGGAGGGAGCATTGGAGGAACCGGATGAAGATGAGTTTCATCGTGATGATGCTCATCATGATGACCGCAACTCTCTTCTATGTGATGGTAGTTTAGATGATCAATATCGACTTGTAATGTGAAGAAAAACTCGCCACTCGCGGTCTCGAGACTTGTAATATAATGTTCTATCTTTGTTCGGTCTTTTCAATTCGGAGACTAATATGATGAATTGTATTCGGAGACTCATATGATGAATTGTATTCAGAGACTAATCTTCTATTGTATTCGATGAATCTGTTGTTGATGTGTGCTGTCTATATTCCAATTATACATTTTGTAACCTGTGCAAAAAACAAAAAATTAAAAAAAACCTAATATTCATACTAATGGCGCATCACATCACAGTGCGCCATTAGTATGCCATAGGATACTAATGGCGCATCATTAGACAGTGCGCCATTACTATGCCGAAGTTACTAATGGCGCATCCTGCTGGCGTGCGCCATTAGTATGCCAAAGCAACTGGGTATACATGGCCCCCTGGGAGGCATACTAATGGCGCACTACTGTGCACACTAATGGCGTATCTGTGGTGCACCATTAGTATACCAGAGGTGCACCAGAGGTGCGCCATTAGTAAAATATACTAATGGCGTGGCACTAATGGCGCACCACTAATGCGCCATTAATGGCCAAATTAGGTGCGCCATTAGTAGGCATTTTCCTAGTAGTGGATGTGAGACTTTCTCCCTACTTTTGTCTACTACGACCTTCTATTCCACCCATTGTGCTATATCCATGGATCACGCTCATGTATTGCGTGAAGAATTGAAAAGGTTCGAAAAAGTAAAGTATGAAAACAATTGCTTGGGTGACACCGGGATGGGCATGAGGGGTACCTTGTGTTAAGAAACGGGAAGCATAAAATACTATATGATTTTGTAGGGATAACGTTCTTTAGCATTGATATTTTGAAAAGACTTGATTGTTTGTTGGGATGCCCGAGTATTAAATTCTTCTATGTCAAATGATAGACTATTGCTTTGAATCACTCGTGTCTTAATATTCATGCCATGATTAGATTACATGATCAAGATTATGCTAGGTAGTATTCCACATCAAAAATTATCTTTTTTATCATTTACCTACTCGAGGACGAGCAGGAATTAAGCTTGGACATGCTGATATGTCCCTGTCGTATCTATAATTTTTATTGTTCCATGCCAATATTCTACAACTTTCATATACTTTGGGCAACTTTTATACTATTTTTTGGCACTAACATATTGATCCAGTGCCTAGTGCCAGTTCATGTTTGTTGCATGTTTTTTGTTTCGTAGAATATCCATATCAAACGGAGTCCAAACGGAATAAAAACGGACGGAGATTTATTTTGGAATATATGTGAATTTTGGGAAGCGAAACCCACACGAGAGGATGCCCGAGTGGGCCTCGAGGGTGGGGGGCGCGCCCAAGGCCCTCGAGCCCACACTGTAAGGCGGTTGATGCCCTTCTTTCGCCGCAAGAAAGCTAATTTCCGGATAAAAATCGTGTCAAAAGATGAGCCCAAACGGAGTTACGGATCTTCGGGAATTTAAGAAACGATGAAGGGCCAGAATCGGGGAACGCAGAAACAGAGAGAGACAAAGAGACAGATCCAATCTCGGAGGGGCTCTCTCCCCTCCGCCACCATGGAGGCCATGGACCAGAGGGGAAACCCTTCTCCCACCTAGGGAGAAGGTCAAGGAAGAAGAAGAAGGAGGGGGCTCTCTCCCCCTCGCTTCCGGTGGTACCGGAGAGCCACCGGGGCCATCATCGTGTGACGGCGATCTACACCAACACCTCCGTCATCTTCACCAACATCTCCATCACCTTCCCCCATCTATCTACAGCGGTCCACTCTCCCGCAACCCACTGTACCCTCTACTTGAACATGGTGCTCTATGCTTCATATTATTATCCAATGATGTGTTGCCATCCTATGATGTCTGAGTAGATTATCGTTGTCCTATCGGTGATTGGTGAATTGCTATGATTGATTCAAATTGCTTGTGGATATGTTGCTGTCCTTTGGTGCCCATCATATGAGCGCGCGCGTGGATTACACCATAGGGTTAGTTGTATGTTGATAGGACTACGTATTGGAGGGCAAGAGTGACAGAAGCTTCAACCTAGCGTAGAAATTGATGCATACGGGATTGAAGGGGGACCAATATATCTTAATGCTATGGTTGGGTTTTACCTTAATGAACGTTAGTAGTTGCGGATGCTTGCTAATAGTTCCAATCATAAGTGCATAGAATTCCAAGTAAGGGATGACATGGTTGCAGTGGCCTCTCCCACATAAAACTTTCTATCGGTCTAGTAACACAGTCAATTGCTTAGGGGCAAATTCGCAACTCCCACCACCACTTTTCCACACTCGCTATCACTATCTTTATTGTGTCTTTATCTTAACAGCCCCTAGTTTATATTTGCGTGCCCTTTATATTCTTGCAAACCTATCCCACAAAAACTACAAAGTACTTCTAGTTACATACTTGTTTTAGGTAAAGTAAACGTCAAGCGTGCGTAGAGTTGTATCGGTGGTCGATAGAACTTGAGGGGATATTTGTTCTGTCTTTAGCTCCTCGTTGGGTTCGACACTCTTTCTTATCGAAAGAGGCTACAACTGATCCCCTACACTTGTGGGTTATCAAGAATGAGCATGCTTGCAATATTATTAGTGTGAATTCTTCGAATATCTATAGCACTAATGATGATGGCACTAGTCATGATGAAAATATCTCTTATAAGCATGTTGATTTTTGTGGAGTGCATAGAGTCTGCAAGTACATACCAAATAGGAAGATAGATTTTGCAAGAGGCATAAGTATTTAGAAACTAAATGGTTGCTACAGATGCTATATGATTGTGCTAAAAATTAAAAATTTCTTAGCTGTACTTGTGAACTTTGCAATGAATGTGGTCATTTCATTACCCAATGCGAATTGTTTCATGATCGAATCGTGTCCAAAAATTGTGATGACTTGATTTCCCTTGCACATCATAATGAACTTATCTTGCTTTTGGGTTATGAAGAAATCAAATGTAAAACTAAGCATCTTCCAGGATTTGACCTTGATAAACTTCTTGATTGTTATATAGAGGAAATATATATATATTGTGCGGTGAATTGCATTGAAAATCCTTATATTGCCAATTACCTTAAGACAAGAAAACAAATAGGAGATGAAGAGAATACTAATGAAAGGGAAGAGATTTCCCAATATCCTCCTATTATTTCTTATGATGAATCAGGTAACGAGGAGGAGCCTTATATTCAACCAATCTCATTAATAAGGAGCTCCAAAAAGAAGATTAAACCGGCCCATACCTAATGTGAAGAAGAAAAAGGAAAGACGGAGAAGCAAAGATAAAAAGGTATCACTCCCAAATGATGTTGCTTCCATTACTCATTATGATGATAATTGCTATACTATCGGTGCTATCCATACTATTAATGATGAGAGTGATTACGCCTATGATATGAAAAGGCCCAAGCTTGGGGATGCTATGTTTGATGACAATGATATATTTGAGAATTTATTTGCTGCAATTAATGTTTGTCCCAAGCGTGGGGATGCAACGCTCGATGAATATGATATTTTTAGCCTCACAAGTCTTGATATGCAAATCTATTATGATGAAAGCATGCCTCCTATTTATGATGATTATTGTGATGACACTTATGCTATAAAAAGTAGTGAGATTATATTTATCAAACTTGTCATGATTATGATTACCCTTTTTTTGAACATCACTCTTTTAATGTGGAGACAATCTATAGTATTCAAGTCTCTTATGATACTCCCACTATTCCGAATGAGAAGAATTTAGCTTATGTGGAGTGTAATAAAATTTACATGCTTGGGGATCATGAAAAGAATGCTTTATGTGTTGGTTATATTGTTGAATTCATTCATGATGCTACTGAAAATTATTATGAGAGAGGATCATATGCTTGTAGGAATTGCAATAATATCAATTTTCCTCTCTATGTGCTTAAAGTTTTGAAGCTATGTTTGTTTTCCCTTCCTATGCTAGTTGATTATTGTTCCCATAACTTGTTTTCTCACAAAATACCTATGCATAGGAAGTGGGTTAGACTTAAATGTGCTAGTTATGTTCTTCATGATGCTCTCTTTATGTTTCAATTCTTATCTTTTATGTGAGCATCATCCTTGTATCATGCCTAGCTAGGGGCGTTAAACGATAGCGCTTGTTGGGAGGCAACCCAACTTTATTTTTGTTCTTTGCTTTTTGCTTCTTTTTAGGAATAAATAATGCATCTAGCTTCTGTTTATATGTGGTCTTGTGTTTTAATTAGTTTTGGGCCAAGTAGAACCTTTGGGAAGACTTGTGTGAAGTATATATGATCTTGCTGTGAAAAAACAGAATCATTAGTGCTCGCTAGAATGGTCACCAGATTTTGCTGGAGTGTGCTATTTAGTTGATTCTGTGTTCAGATGATTAATAGACAAATTCCTCACATTTACAAATTTATTTCATTTTTTTTGGAGTTACAGAAGTATGCGAAAGTTACAGATTACTACAGACTATTCTGTTGTTGACAGATTCTATTTTTCATGTGTTGTTTGCTTATTTCAATGCATCTATGAGTAGTATTGGGAAGTATGAATCATAGAGAAGTTGGAATATAGTAGGTTTAACACCAATATAAACAAAGAATGAATTCATTGCACTACCTTTGAGTAGTGGCTTGTTTACTTATACTAACGGAGCTCATGAGATTTTTGTCTAAGTTTTGTGTTGTGAAATTTTCATGTTTTGAGTATTGCTTTGATGGACTATGGAACAAATAGTGGCAAGAGACTAAGCTTGGGGATGCCCAAGGCAACCCAAGGTAAAATTCAAGGACAACCAAGAGCCTAAGCTTGGGGATGCCCTGGGAAGGCATCCCCTCTATCGTCTTCATTTATCGGTAACTATACTCGGAGCTATATTTTTATTCACCACATGATATGTGTTTTACTTGGAGCGTCTTGTATTATTTGAGTCTTTACTTCTTAGTTTTCCACAATTATCCTTGCTGGACACACCTTTTTGAGAGAGTTAAATTTGGCCTAGGAATCGTTAGAACACTCTATGTGCTTCACTTATATCTTTTGAGTTGAATAGATTTTGCTCTAGTGCTTCACTTATATCTTTTAAAGCACGCTGGTGATTATATTTTGTAGAAATTGTTGATCTCTCATGATTCACTTATATCCTTTTGAGAGTCTATTAAAACAGCATGGTAATGTGATTTGGCTATAAAACTAGCCTTAACATGATAGGCATCCTAGATCAATGTAGTAAAAACTTTCAAACTTAGTGCAATGAATATGATGAGATGTTGGATGCTTGTTAATTGTTTTGAGATATGAGGATAGTGATATTAGAGTCATGCTAGTGGAGTTATTATGAAATTGAGAAATACTTGTGTTAAAGTTAGTGATTCCCGTAGCATGCACGTATGGTGAACCGCTATGTGACGAAGTTAGAGCATGAGGTATTTGCAGAGTGTCATCCTTTGTGTGGAGGTCGGGGGCGCGCGATGGTTAACTCCTACCAACCTCCCCCTAGGAGCATGCGTTGATTCCTTTGTTTTCATGACTCGTAAATTTTTGCAATAAGTATATGAGTTCTTATGACTAATGATGAGTCCATGGATTATACGTACTCTCACCCTTCCACCATTGCTAGCCTCTCTTGTACCGTGCAACTTTCGCCGGTACCATACACCCACTATATATCCTTCCTCAAAACAGCCACCATACCTACCTACCATGGCATTTCCATAGCCATTCCGAGATATATTGCCATGCAACTTTCCACCGTTCCGTTCATATGACATGCTTCATATTGTCATATTGCCATGAATGATCATGTAGCTGACATCGTATTTGTGGCAAAGCCACCATGCATAATTTTTCATACATGTCACTCTTGATTCATTGCACATCCCTGTACACCGCCGGAGGCATTCATACAGAGTCATACTTTGTTCTAGTATCGAGTTGTAATATCGAGTTGTAATTCAATATAAGTGTGATGATCATCATTATTAGAGCATTGTTCCATGTGAAGAAAGGCTAAATAAAGAAAGCCCCTCCAAAAAAAAGGCCAAAGAAAAAAAAAGGCCAAAAAAAGGGACAATGCTACTATCCTTTTCTACACTTGTTCTTCAAAGTAGCACAATGATCTTCATGATAGAGAGTCTCATGTTTAGTCACTTCCATATACTAGTGGGAATTTTCATTATAGAACTTGGCTTGTATATTCCAACGATGGGCTTCCTCAAACGCCCTAGGTCTTCGTGAGCAAGCAAGTTGGATGCACACCCACTTAGTTTCCTTTGTTGAGCTTTCATACGTATTTAGCTCTAGTGCATCCGTTGCATGGCAATCCCTACTCACTCACATTGATATCTATTGATGGGCATCTCCATATCCCGTTGATACGCCTAGTCGATGTGAGATTATCTCCCTCATTTTTGTCATCTTCACAATCACCACTCTATTCCACCTATAGTGCTATGTCCATGGCTCACGCTCATCTATTGCGTGAAAGTTGAAAGGTTTGAAAGAATAGAGTATGAAAACAAGTGCTTGGCTGAAACCGGGGTTGTGCATGATATGAATATTTTGTGTGATGAAGAGGGAGCATTGCCAGACTATATGATTTTGTAGGGATAACTTTCTTTTGCCACGGTATTTTGAGAAGACATGATTGCTTTGTTAGTATGCTTGAAGTATTATTATTTCTTATGTCAATATCGAGTTTTGTCTTGAATCTTTTGGATCTGAACATTCATGCCACAATTAAGAGAACTACATTGAAAATTATGTTGGTTAGTATTCCACATCAAAAATTCTGTTTTTATCATTTACCTACTCGAGGACGAGCATGATTTAAGCTTGGGGATGCTGATATATCTCCAACGTATCTATAATTTTTGATTGTTCCATGCTATTATATTATCCTTCTAGGATGTTTTATGGGCTTTTATATACACTTTTATATGATTTTTGGGACTAACCTATTAACCCAGAGCCCACTGCCAGCTTATGTTTTTCTCCTGTTTTAGGGTTTCACAGCAAAGGAATATCAAACGGGACCCAATTGACCCGAAACTCAATGGAGGACGTTTTTGGACCTAAAGAAGCCTAGGAAGTGCCAGAGGGGGGCGAGAAGAGCCACGGGCTGCCCACGAGGGTGGGGGGGCGCCCCCCCTACTGGGCGCGCCCCTGCCTCGTGGACAGCCCGGAGACCCCCTTTACTTGGCCCCGACTCCAACATCTCCTATATATACAGAAACCTCCGGAAAGTAACCTAGATCGGGAGTTCCGCCTCCAAAAGCCTCTTTAGCCACCGAAAACCAATCTAGACCCTGTTCCGGCAACCTGCCGGAGGGGGGAACCCTCACCGGTGGCCATCTTCATCATCACGACGCTCTCCATGACGAGGAGGGAGTAGTCCACCCTCGGGGTAGAGGGTATATTTCAGTAGCTATGTGTTTGATCTCTCTCTCTCGTGTTCTTGAGATGGCACGATCTTGATGTATCGCGAGCTTTGCTATTATAGTTGGATCTTATGATGTTTCTCCCCCTCTACTCTCTTTTAATGGATTGAGTTTTCCCTTTGAAGTTATCTTATAGGATTGAGTCTTTAAGGATTTGAGAACACTTGATGTATGTCTTGCGTGGGATACCTGTGGTGACAATGGGGTATTCTATTGATTCACTTGATGTATGTTTTGGTGATCAACTTGCGTGTTTCGTGACCTTGGGAATCTATGCATAGGGGTTGGCACACGTTTTCGTCTTAACTCTCCGGTAGAAACTTTGTGGCACTCTTTTAAGTTCTTTGTGTTGGTTGAATAGATGAATCTGAGATTGTGTGATGCATATCGTATAATCATGTCCATGGATACTTGAGGTGACAATGGAGTATCTAGGTGACATTAGGGTTTTGGTTGATTTGTGTCTTAAGGTGTTATTCTAGTACGAACTCTATGATAGATTGAACGTTACTATGGACTGTTGAATAGATCGATCAGAAAGAATAACTTTGAGGTGGTTTCGTACCCTACCATAATTTCTTCGTTTGTTCTCCGCTATTAGTTACTTTGGAATGACTCTTTGTTGCATGTTGAGGGCTAGTAATATGATCCAATTAATTATGTTATCCTTGTTGAGAGAACTTGCACTAGTGAAAGTATGAACCTTAGGCCTTGTTTCCTATCATTGCAGTACCGTTTGTGCTCAGTTTTACCACCTGCTACCTTGCTGTTTTTATATTTTCTTACTACAAAAACCTATATCTACCATCCATATTGCATTTGTATCACCATCTCTTCGCCGAACTAGTGCACCTATGCAATTTACCATTGTATTGGGTGTGTTGGGGACACAAGAGACTCTTTGTTATTTGGTTGCAGGGTTGTTTGAGAGAGACCATCTTCATCCTATGCCTCCCACGGATTGATAAACCTTAGGTCATCCACTTGAGTGAAATTTGCTACTGTCCTACAAACCTCTACACTTGGAGGCCCAACAACGTCTACAAGAAGAAGGTTGTGTAGTAGACATCAGCAGGCGGCTTCGAATACGCAGTAAAACCACTCGGAGTAATTTGCCTACGATCAGGTTTTTGGATTGTTGGAAATATGAGCAAATTACTATGATATTTAATCCGAATAAATAGGAAATAAATCATGACAACAGTAAAAAAGATTGTACTGAACATGTTAACTAGCATAGCAGATACACCGATCAAATCTAGGGCACATACTAAAAGCATGAATTATACCAGGATCTCGAACAAGCAGGACAAAACCACATACGGTGCAACGGGAGCAGCACCACCGGCGTCCATGTTGCCGCCCATGTCGCTGAGGAAGAGGTTGCCGAGGTCGGGGAAGAAGTCGTCGTTAGCGAAGTCGTCGTTGCCAGCAGTCGCGTGAGTGCACTCCCCAAAAACCTGATCGCCCCTCTCCCGTACAGGATCACAAGAGGCGGGGTTCCGGAGGCCTGCTGTCCCTTCTCACGGTGCACACCGGAAGGAGGGATGGAGAAGACTTGCATGGCGGCGCAATGATCTGGAACGGTGATGAGAAACCATAGGAGTGGCGACGGCAAGGGTAGACGTCTGCCTGGCTATATAATACGGACCGGGTAGGTTGTGGAGAATGGAGAAAACCCCACGTCCAAGTAACAGCCCCACTATCCAAAGGATCGGAAACGGCTAAGCAATTAACGCGTCCGTTAATTAAGATTTATTAATTATTCCTGAGCAGCAAAAATATAGACAACGTTAACGTGCATAGGTCTGTCCTCGGCTCATTCTCGCAACCCGCGGCGCGGCACGGCCTGTCGTGACGAGGCGAGCGAGGAGGAGGAGCGCGCGTGTAGGACTCATCTTCTCATGCTCATACAAGTGGTAGAAGAGCTAACCTTATAAAGAGCTGCAACTCTCTCTCAACTTCCGTGGTGGGACTAAACTTTAATGTCACTCACTCCACTCACATGTGTGCATGAATGGGCCAAGAAAATTTTAGAATTTTAGTTGGGCTTTGGGCCAAAGGCCTACTAGCAAAATTCCAACATTCTTTGCCTATGTCTCCTAATCTAAAGCTACCATTATCTATTTATTTTGTTGGTGTTCCTTTTGCTAACAATTTTGAGGAATATGTTGAAACCATGGAGCATGGAAATGACCCACTCTATCGGTAGCTAATAATTCTTTCTTCTTCTCTTTTCTTCGGACAATTGTTATCATAGAGGAAGATGCCGAAATTACTGGTGGAGCATGAAAATGATCTACTCATCCACTGTAGTATATCACTCTATATTTTTTGCATGGAAGAATGATGTTCATAAATGACGGGTGTGACCATCAATATTTAAATCTTCTCTTTGATACGACACAATTTTCATATCCATCAATAGCTAGGTATTGATGAAAGTTTTGTAAGTTTTAGCTCAAGCTTCTTCACTTCCGTCTTTGCCGTATGGCAAACAGAGCATGATGTGAAATGACTTCTAAAATATATTGAGAACATGATGTTTGTGGGTCGAACCAAAACGTGATTAGTGATGTGATAGGGGAACATGTTGTTGGTCTATGAACTTTGAAGAGATAATAAATTTAATATATTTTTAATCACACAACTCTCCATCTTTGATCGGGATCACTTAATTGTGTTCGAGGTGGCTTTTCTTCAAAAACATGCTCACAGGGAACTCGGACCAGACGTGGTTGTCTGATACAGATGTAATTTTGGCCTGATGGACCCTAGCGGACACTACATAGGGTGTTTTATGTGAAAGTCCATACTTTCCTTTTTTTCGCCTTCTCACTCTACAACACGGTCAACGTCGTGGAACCTGAGACGAGGCAAGCCGCCTTTCTCATGCGGTTACAGTTAGTCCATGACCACGCTACTCCGCTGGCTGTGCATGGACCTTACAGCTGTGGCCATGTAACCATGACTGGCGCACAGATTCAAGAAGGTAGTCATTGACATGAGGATGAAGGGAGCGAGCGGCCGAGCGCACAGGTCAGATTGCGGTGTAGTGCGCGCAGTGTGAAGGATATTTGGAGCAGGAAGTCTGAAATACTAACTTCGAAATGAGTGTCCCTTTCCTGGTGTCTCCTAGTCCCAACTCCCAAGCTAACCTTTCTATCATCCTTTTGCAATGTTTTTGTTAATAGTAGGTGTATGACAGTTGTAGAAAAGAATGGTGCTGAAATCACATGAAGAATCGGCAGATCACACTCCATCCGTTGTGATACATATGTATATATATATGTTGGTCACACATGCAGGATGTGAATGTGTGGTTCTGGAAATAATGATTTCAAATCCTTTCATGAGATTATTTTGCACGGAAATGTCTTCTCCTAAGGAATAGCCAGAGAGAGAGAGAGAGAGAGAGAGAGAGAGAGAGAGAGAGAGAGAGAGATGTGGGCGTTGCTGGTCCAGGATATGGTTGTACTCCTTTCTACTAATATTCACTTCTTCATAAATATAGTTTCATCGAGCCCAATATTCATTTATGGGAAGGTGCGGCATTCACCAATAATGAGAAGTTTATTAATGAACAATATTTTTTGCTGTTCAAATAGGCGACGCGCATGGTGAATTTCTTGGCTGCCACTAGCCCCACCATCCCCAGCTTTTCCTTCTCGCTTCCGCCGGCCAGGGCCGCTGAAATGTTAACCCTTTGGCAAGGCCCCTCGTTGCCTTGGTTCTCGCTGGCCTGGATACGCATGCGAGGCCCCGATCTGGCTGATTTTGTGCTCCTGATCTAGGGGTGACTGCGCTCGACATCGGCGATGTTGATCTATGTTTTGTGCTCCGGCTATTACTATGATGGCCCCTTGGCTGACGAGCCATTGCATGGCTCTCTTTGGCGAGGTGGTTGTCGACAGTGGTGCACTACTGTAGAAATGGCTAGCGGTGGCGGGTGCAAAAAGGCCAACAATGGCGGGCTAGGGTCCCAGGCTAGCCCGCCACTGACCTCCTGCCACTGCTAAAAGTCCAGCAGTGGCGGGTGGGCCACCCGCCACTGCTAACTGGTTTCCAGTGGTGGGCATGAAGTAGCACCAGCCACTACTAATAGGATGCACCAGAGAAAGTTTGCACCATAACATGGATACACCACTCGTGAGTACTGTGCTCTGCCCGCCACTGCTAGGATTTTTTTAAATGCACATACTGTACTGTGTTGTACACAATACTGTTCATGTAATATATATCATTCACATGTACATACAAATAGCATATATGCTGGCATCCAGCAAACAAATTTACATACATCATCATCGATTTACAAATTTACATAGGATTGCACACAGATCATCAATGTTCTTAGGCGACAAGAAAGAAAATAGGAATAATGAAAAGGCTGAATAGAGTAGACGTTACTCCACCTAGTAGCCTTCTGCTCAACCATTATTTCCTGATTGGACCTCATCTGCAAAAGGAAAAGAATAAGAATCCATGAAGCCACGAATACATGATCGGGAGCTAAAAAGAACCAGTGTTTGGAAGAAACTAAAGCAATAAACTAGAAGGCTATTGCTATGACTTAGTAATGTATAAATCGAGTAGCAACAACACCATGAGTTGAACACGAGGATTTGGGCAAACCCAAAGTTGAAACGAGTACATGATCAACATGTTTACATGGATGTATATTATACATGTCCAAATTTTGATGCTGAATAAATAACCATGCAAGTTGCATAAATATGAAAAAATTGTGATTTTGGAAAGATGAACAGTGCATGTATTATTCACTATATTTAGAAATCTTCATATTTGTATAGTTCACATGTTTACTTATTTCATCAGGAAATTTTACACATGTGTAATATACATCCATATGAACATTTAGAATTCTTTAAAAAAAATTGAAACGTGAAATGTGATTCTTGAACTATTTAAAATAAGATCCTCCAGTGTAACTGGGTTCCAAAAATCCACTCTCGTTACTTGGTGTTTATATAGCAAATATAGCTTATTTGGCATAGCTAGCGAATATGTATCGCCCATAGTGACTCTTATGCGAGCGTTGCCAGCAGCGAGCCAGTAGTGGACCTACCCAGTTGCCACGTGGTCTCGTCGCACACACGTTACATGTGTTTTTGTAATTTTGTTTATATTTTTCAAAATACGAAATACATGTATTAGGAAAAAATAAATTAGTAAATTTTTTATATATAAGTGTTCATTGCATATTAAAAATATGTAAAAGTTGTGTAAATATGTAAAAGTTGTCCAGAAATATCATCCGAATTATAAAATCAGTGCTTAAAACTATGGGCATATTTGATGTCATGAATTTCTTTTTCTACTTTGTTTTAAAAATAATTATAAGTCACCACTGTTTGTGAGGCCGTAGGGACACCCGGAGATAAAACTAAATTTGCCATGGGCGCATAAAAAGTAATTTTGACAAGTTGCACAAAGAAACAAAAAACTGTCATCCTCAAACAAAAAGCATGCATTATGGCAAAACAAAGATGCCAAAGGTTGGCAACGGTGGCCAAAAGTGATCTAAATTTGTCGTTGTTATAATTTTAATGTGATACACATTACCCCATGCATTGACATGTTTTTTTAAAAGTGAATATTATTATGAGTGAATAATTTTTGGATTAGTCATGATACATGGAATGAAAATTTGCCATGATCTGTACAATCAAAATTGCCATGGTCAATTACTAAAATTTGCCATGATCTATAAACTAAATTTGCCATGGTCAATTAGTAAAAACTACCATGATCTATAAATATAAATTTTCCATGATTCGTTAACCAAACATGCAATGATTCTTCAACTAAAGTTTCCATGGTTATTTGCTAAGAAATGCTTTTGAACGTCTTAAATCGCCACGCCAAGTTTGCCATGTTTTTGAACATCTATAATTTTGCCATCTTTTTTAGCATCATAAGTTGCCATGGCCCTGACAAACAATCTTCGCATGGACAAGACAAAAAGATACAACAAACCATGGCAAAAAATGCAGTTAGTTGCCATGAGAAAAACAGTTGTAAACAAAATACTGATTTTAGTTGCCATGGCAAGTTTGCCATGTTTTTTTAGTATATTAGGTTGCCATGTTTTTGGGCATCTTTAGTTGCCATGGCAAGTTTGCCTTATTTTTGAGCATCTTAGTTAAAAAAGTTTGCCATATTTTTGTATAAACTTAATTAAAAATAATTTTGCCATGTTTTTGCACATCTTTAGCTTGTTGTAGCAAGTTTCAAATGGTTTTGAGCATTTTTTAAATGACATGGCAAGTTTGCCATGTATTTGAACATCCGAAAGTTTTTCATATTTTTGAACATCTTAAGTTGCATAGCAAGTTAACCATGTTTTGAACATCAATAACTTTGCCATGGCAAGTTTGCATGTTTTTCAACATGTTAATTAAAGAAGTTTGCCATGTTTTTTAACAAACTTAATTAAAATAAATTTGCCATGTTTTTGCACATCGTAAAGTTTTCCATGGCAAGTTTGACATGCTTTTGAACGTCTTAAATTGCCATGTCAAGTTTGCCATGTTTTTGAACATCTATAAGTTTGCCATGTTTTTTAGCATCTTAAGTTGCTGTGGCCATGACAAACAATCATCGGATGGACATGACAAAAAGACACAACGAACCATGGCAAAAAATGCACTTAGTTGCCATGGAAAAAACACGGCTCTAAACAATATACTGATTTTAGTTGCCCTGGAAAGTTTGCTATGTTTTTGAGCATATTAGGTTATAATTTTTTTTAGCATTTTTAGTTGCCATGGCAAGTTTGCCATTTCTTTTAACATCTTAGTCAAAGAAGTTTGCGATGTTTTTGTAGAAACATAATTAAAAATATGTTTTCCATATTTTTCCACATCTTTGGTTTGTCGTGGCAAGTTTCAAATAGTTTTGAGCATTTTAAAATAAGATGGCAAGTTTGTCATGTTTTTGAACATCTGAAAGTTTGCCATATTTTTCAACATCTCAAGTTGCTTGGCAAGTTAGCCATGTTTTTGAACGTCTACAACTTTGCCATGGCAAGTTTGCATGTTTTTGAACATGTTAATTAAAGAAGTTTGGCATGTTTTTCATCAAACTTAATAAAAAGAAATTTGCCATGTTTTTGCACATCGTAAAGTTTTCCATGGCAAGTTTAACATGCTTTTGAACATCTTAAATTGCCATGGCAAGTTTGGCATGTTTTTTAACATCTATAATTTGACATGTTTCTTAGCATCTTAAGGTGCCATGGCAACTTTTCTAATAAGTAATTACAATTTTTTTCTCTCTACAATTTGACATGGCAACTTTTTGATAAAAAACTTTGGATTTTTTTCACTCTACAAATTTTCCATGGCAAGTTTTCTCGCAACAAATTGTCATTTACTAAAAAATGCCACTAAAAATGTTACCATGCGTAATTGCCATTGTTATTTACTAAATGAGAACCCGAAACCGCAATCTATGCCAGCTGAAGCCATGTAGTAGTAACTTCTTTTGAGCTAAAGAAATGATACTAATTGAAGTGGCACTATTCTGAGTCTACAAGTGCATATTTATCGAAAAAGGTAGCACGGTTTTTAACCGATAACTGAAATGTGAAGATATGAGTAACATTCGTGTACCCTGGAGATCTACCAACCGGCCAGGTCGATTTGAACCAGTATCGCCCGCGAAAAGAATGCAGTCCAGATGACATCTTCACCTGCAGTCCAGTGCTCACCTGTATGTTTGGGTGGGTTGCGCTCCTCCCATTTACCGAACTGCTTAGTGCACCTGCCGGAGCCCTTGCCGCCGGTCTGGCCGACGTCCACCTCGCAGCACCCCGGCGTCCCGTGGACATGCTGGTCGTGGCAGCGCCATCCCTCGCCCCCATCAGTAGCCACTCCCTCCCTCTGTGTCGCGGCAGCCTCCTTGCTTCCGGCTACGTAGCCTCCCGATGCAGGCCTCCCGCATCCTCGTCGTCGCACTCGCGCGACCCGGCAAGCAAAGCCGCGAACGGGTCACCGTCGGGTCCGGTAGGCGCCAAGGATGTGGATGGCCGACGCGACCAGGAGCGCCACGCTACTGCTCCAGGACGCAGCCCACACGCGCGTGGTGCTGTACGACGCCCTGGACATACATCACGTGCAGGAGGAGCTCCAATTTGTAGGAACGGCTTCTGTCGGCCGCTTCCTCCTCCAATTAGCCGCAACCTCGCCACCTCCTCCCGCGGTCCGCTTCCTCACAGCCGCACTCGTCGCTGCCCCATCCCGCGCGTGTTGTTGCCGCCAGCCCCTCCGCAGCTCACCTCTTGCCGCAGCTTCACCCCCAGCTCGCCTAGCTCTCTCTCTCTCTGTGCTCTCAAACAACAGAAGAAGGAGGAGACAGGAGGAAGAAGAAAGATACAGGGGACAAGGTGATTTTTCCGGCGCACGTACGCCCGCCGCACGAACGGCAATACTTGAGCACGAACTCAAACAACCCACCACGAGCTACATAAGGGAGAGGGGGTTTTATACCCATGCTAGCACAGGCGCACGCACGCCACTAGCATCGGCCCACTAATCAACTGGACGCTAACTACATGCAACTAACTCCTACATGCACGTCCAGCCCTCATCCACTCACCACGTCCCGCGCTCCACGATCGCGCGGCCGGCGCGCGCGTACGCGCCTGCATGACCTGATCCAGCGCCCGACGCGGTCTCTGATCCGACGCGCCCCGCGTGCACGTACACGCCTACATCTGACCACTGTCGCGGGTTATTTCCAACACACCCCCTAAGCCGCGGCCCAGAGGAGGCCGACGTCCTCGACGCCGTCGTCCGCCAGCAGCGCGCTCCGCCGCGCCGTCGTCGTCGTGGTCGTTGTAGCCGCCACCGCCCCGACGTCGCTGCCGCGCGCCTCCGGCACGAGCTGCCGCTCGCTTCCGCAGCAGCGTCCCGCAGTCCCGTGCGCCGCTGCGCCGCGTCTCAGTGCCACGCACCTTCACGGTTGTCGCGCCGAGCCGCCGCGAACTTTGCGCCACCACGCAGTTCTTCGCGACCTCCTCGTCTCCGCGACCGCCGTGCCCTTCGCGCGCACTCCCCACGTCTCCGCGCTCCCGGCCCGCGCTCCCGCCGCGCACGTACGCGATCTGCGTGACCAGGTCCAGCACCTCGACGCGGTCCACTCCCGCGGTCCCGACGTGCCCGACGCGTGCAGTGCGCACCCATAACACGCACCGGTCGCGCCCGGCTCGCCGCCGCGGCTTATTCGCCACGCTCCGCACGCCTCCAGCTCGCGCCATGATCGAGCTCCGACGCGATCAACGCGGCCGATCCGGCGTATCTAGGAGCTCGGTCTTCTCTCCGCCGAGCCACGCCGCGCCACCGCAGCCTCTGCGCAACACCGCAGGTCCGCCGCGGCCGCCGCGCTCCCCGCACGCACGGCATCACCGTGCTCCGCCCGATCCGCTGCCGTACGGGACGACCTCCATCACCGGCGCGCCCTGATCACCACGAGGCTCTGATGCCAAATGTTGTTGCCGCCAGCCCCTCCGCGGCTCACCTCTTGCCGCAGCTTCTCCCCCAGCTCGCCCTAGCTATCTCTGTGCTCTCAAACAACAGAAGAAGGAGGAGACAGGAGGAGGAAGAAAGACACAGGGGACAAGGTGGTTTTTCCGGCGCACGTACGCCCGCCGCACCAACGGCAATACTTGAGCACGAACTCAAACAACCCACTACGAGCTACATAGGGGAGAGGGGGTTTTATACCCATGCTAGCACAGGCGCACGCACACCACAAGCATCGGCCCACTAACCAACTGGACGCTAACTACATGCAACTAATTCCTACATGCACGTCCAGCCCTCATCCACTCACCACGTCCCGCGCTCCAAGATCGCGCGGCCGGCGCACGCGTACGCGCCCGCATGACCTGATCCAGCGCCCGACGCGGTCTCTGATCCGACGTGCCCCGCGTGCACGTACACGCCTACATCTGACCACTGCCGCGGGTTATTTCCAACAGCGCAGGCGGCAATCTTGCCGCCTCCTCCCGCGGGGTCATCCTCGCCGCTGCACTGCTCGCCGCCTCCTCGGGCAGGGCCACAACGTGGTGCCTGGCGTACGTCGCCCTCTTGAGCACTGGCATGTCACACGCCACTGCTCCAACTGCCGAAAGGCCTCGCTGTTGTAATCGTCGGAATGATAAGGTGAGGCAATACTCGGGGTAGTGGGTGAGAATTGGGGAAAGGCCAACGCTAGGCGCCGGTGCGCCGGCCGAAATTTCTGTCGGTCGCACCAGACCCACCCCGATGTGCTGCAATGAAACTTTTTTTATAAATGGTTGTAGCATTTTATGTCAATGGTTGTAGCATTCCGACTGATATGTCAATGGTTGTAGCATTTTATGTCAATGGTTGTAGCATTTTGATGCAGAAAAAGCTTCGACCGTGGACGAAAAAAGCTTCAACCGTGTATGAAAAACAGCTTCAACCGTTGGAAAAAAAAGCTCCCAGGTGGAAGCTTTTTTCACCGCGGGTTGAAGCTTTTCCTAAGCAGGTTGAAGCTTTTTTCCACCATTGAACTCAACATTGCCCTTCGGGCAGAAAAGATCAGCACGTCGGTTGAAGATTTTTCTCACGCCGGTAGAAGCTTTTTTCCACGCCGGTTGAAGCATTTTTCACATAGTTGAAGTTTTTTCCCATGCCGGTGGAAGCTTTTTTCACTGCGGGTTGAAGCTTTTTTCCACGCTGGTTGTAGCAAAAGACAACGATGGTTGCAGCAAAAATTATCGTTACCGTCGTCTCGGGTTGCATCTCTGCCATGAATTTGTGTAGCAAATTTTCTCGTCGGTTGTAGCAAAATTCAACGACAGTTGCAACAAAAATCCTTTTGCCAAACGACCTGTGTGCGCTCCTCTATTTTGTTCAAGAATCAGGTGCGCTCCTTGTGTGAAGAAGATAAAAAAATAGGGTTAAAGACTGAACTAGCGGCCGTGATGGGCCAGGGCCACATGATGGGCCAAGAAAGGGAAAAACAACGATGAAAACTTGGATCGGGGAGATGCTGAGCGGGATGGCTACACACAATCGAGCGGGGCGTGCGCGACCGGCCGAAGCTTCTGCCGGTCCGCCGGTACGCAACGTTTCCCTTGGGGAAAGGATAAGGTACATGAGTAACAAAACACGTTCGGGTGAATTCACCTTCAACCCGAACGCGTCCCTGTGATGACGTGGCTATGGGAAATCATCAATATTTGTGCAACGGCGACAAGCACGTTTGGCTCCAGGTCCAGAAAATCCAAATGTTCGGCAGTTATCATTTCAAATGTGTACGTGAAATAAGCTATCAATGATATAAATTTCACATTATACATCTTATATATTATTAATCTTATAAATAGGCAAAGGCGTTCATGAAAAAGGCAACTAGACCTCTTTACCCCTAATAATATCGCTAGGGATGCATACGACGTGGCCTATCCCACAAGGCCCTTCATCTTGGTCATGAGGCAGAGGTAGTATATGGCGACGCAGTCCACAAACCTATCTATTTTGCAAACGGATGGTTGCAGTGCCTAAGGATCCAAGCCGCCAATATAAGTATGCACCGGTTCCATTGCATCCCACATGACAACTGCTGTCTCCAGATCTGCGTAGGTGCTAGGGACTACGACGCATGAGCCGTCTCGTCCAGCGAGATGCACGGGCGCTACAGCCACCGCGACTTTGAGGGCGAACTGGTCCAGCAGACAACCATGGTCGATACAACTTGCTAAGTGTTGGAAATATGAGCAATTTACCATATGATTTAATTAACAGAAATATTAAATAAAATATGACTATTATAGCATAGATAGAACAAATCATGCAATCTGACAGACAGAAGGTAAATAGTATCTGCATATATGAACTAGAATAAAACATATATCTAGAACAAACATTAGAACAAGAAACTGTGACACGATATCAAACAGAAAAAACATGAAAACACACGGAACAATGGCAGAAGTATTGGTCTTGGGATTGGCGTCCTCACCGGCCATGTTAGCGAAGAGTTGGTCGATGTCGGGGAAGAAGTCATCGTTGGGGAAGTGGTCGTCGATATCCAGAGCGTTCGTGATGAACAGGTCTGTAGTCGCACAGAGCACTCCCCAAAAAGCTTATGACCCTTCTCCCGTACAGGACTCAAAGAGGTGGTGTTTCAAAGATCTACTATCCCGACCTGCGGTGCACGCCGCAAGTCGGGATGGGGAAAATCATCGCAACAACTCAGAGATTGGAACACAGTGGCAAGAGGAAGATGACGTTCTGGTGTGTCTCTCTTTAGAGGAGCGACCTCTTTTTTATAGTCACAGAAGAAGTAGACAAACGGATAGTGAATGGAGGTGAAATGAAGAGAGGGAGACAAAGTGAACAGCCAGCAGCCCAAGGGATGAGCCATTCGCCGTTAATCTCCACTATAGCATAAATATTTTCAACTTTCATGTGACCTTTCATATATCAGTCGTGTGTGGCAAAAATTTAGACAATGCCTTGCCTCATTCTCGCAATCCGCGGCGCGGCGCGGCACGGCACATCGTGACGAGGCGCGGCGATGCGAGGCGGGTTGCTGAGGAGAAGCGCGCGTGAATGTAGATGCAAGCTTTGAAAATGGACGATGTGGCACTGTGTCTCGCGCCAGGGCAGGATATCCCACTTGTTTGGTCAAAACATAGCAGTCATGTGAAAGGTCAGTGTGCCAGCCCCTCTCCACATGAAACAGTTTGGACTATACTGAAATCATCATTTTCAATGAGGGGTGCACAACAGCAATGGTGTGGAATGTGGATGAGGACACACAACGGCTTGTGCTTTCTGCCAGGTTGCAGCATAATGATATGGGCCTCAGGTCATGCACACGTGATTGTCGGAGGAGGCATGGTATCATCTTAGGTTGTAACACTCTGAAGTAACACGTTTTCATTTTGTACTGGGTGTTCTATTACCGGCATCTCCTAGTCTCAAGCCTCACAAATATGCATCGAAACAGAAATGTTTAGGGATCAAACTGTTGCCATTTTATGGTTGGTACAAGGAAAAAAGTAGATGTGAACTCAACTTTTACATGCTTTAATTATATAAGTGAGTGCTGACATGTGTGCACTCAAACTCTTTTCCATTCTTCAGTTATATGATTGAGTGAGTGGTCACAGACATGCAAGCCGGAGCAGAGTTGGCGATCGAGCAACATAGCCATACAATGCATCAGCGGCCTGCTGAGTGTGGACGTGGTTGTGAGCTCACCTTGCACCACATACATCTTCATGAAGATAGTATTCATACGAAGGCGGACATGACAATGGTGGCAGCGGGCATGCCGACATGTCAGAGTGCAGTGTCACAGCCTGGAGTAAAATCTCATGGTGGCCATGGACGACATGGTCTCATAGATGCCAACCCATGTGACCGGACAGTATGAAACATTGACATTACAATAACTGTCCTCTTCCAGATGTCTCCTACTCTCAAGCAAACTATTCCATTGTATTTTCTTTTTGTTTTTTTCTTCTGTTGCACTGTTTTCACTAACGTTAGGTCTTGGAGTGGAAAGTGCTGAAGCATGACACTAACACACTCGATTTGTGGTCGTATATAATTCCTTTGTTGAATGGTTTCTGTAATTGTCAACGAACTAGGAGAGAAAGGTGCTCAAATGAACTGTAGAACTTGGACAGAACACAACCAATCCATGGTGTTAGTATATAAATGGGTAGCCCTGAAGGGTTTGTACAAATATTTATTTCAAGTGTTTTCATGTTTTTCTACATGTAAAGGTCTTCATAAGTATCGCAGTCTATGATTCATGTGATTGGACGGAGAGGGAGAGAGAGAGAGAGGGAGAGAGAGAGAGAGAGAGAGAGAGAGAGAGAGAGAGTGAGTGAGAGAGAGAGAGAGAGAGACACAGAGAGAGAGAGAGAGATTGAACCTTGTCAAAACTTTATCATGCCACAAATCTTGTCGTTATGGGATCTGCACATATTCGAGAGAAATGTTGCCGAGGAGTGAACCATGTCAGCAATTTGATCACCCGACAAATGATTGAAGTTGCCTGTGTTTCAATACGACTTTCACAATTCATATAGTTCTGGCATGGATATAAGGTAGTGACTCAAATACATGAAATATTAAAGGAAAATAGAAACGAAAACTTGAGCATTGTGATGTGAGGAACTAGCTGCGGTATTACCGAAAAAGGCTTTCGCCCCTCTTTATATATAAAGCAACAACCACACATTACAGCCACCACTATAACAAAAAAAGGAAAAGATGAGAAACGAAAAACAAGAAGGATATAAATAATATAAAACAACAAACTACGGCCTCCCATCATGCCAACCACGCACCCGTGACAAGGGAGCAATTCGCCACCGGCGGAAGGCCACGCCCCATCAACTCCCAAGGACAAACCATACTGTCCTACCTTCCCGCTGCCTCCGAAAAGGGCACCCCTGCCCTCTCATCCCGGTTCGAAGGACGCCAACCCATGAAGAGGCAGAAAAGCTCTCCCTTGAGTACGGATGGATTTGCCAACATGTTGTCAGTGAGAGGACGATCCCTGGCCACCTGACCTCTCACATGAACACATACATCGTGAATCCAAGACCAAGAAGCCCATCGCCATTGCTGAGCATGGACATGACAGAAGAACATGCAAACCACGACCACACTGAGCCTTGACCATCCTGGACTCCCAAGGCAGCCTCTTCAAGAAGAAAATGACGCTGAGGCCCCATTATCGCCCAATCAAGAGATTTTAGGCTTTCGCCCGGGACCATGGGGTGGAGGGTGGGGAGAGGGTGTCGATGTATCCCACAGAGAAGAACCATGCTGCAAGCATCGCCGACATCGTGACTGGCACGACCAGTCGAGCAGGACACCTGCAGGAAACTCGTAGACTGGCTCGCAGAGGAGGACAAGCGCAGTGAAGCAGCCAACTTCAATAAGGGGGATACACCCTCTCCAGAAGTGGCCGCCGCAACCCGTAGGTCCCAGGAGGCCAGATCAGCCATGCCATACCAAACCCACGATGCCACCATTGCGGAACGGCACCGCTGCCTCCCAGCACCAAAGCAACCAGATCAGCGCTTCTCCACCACTGGACCTAGCTCCGCCTGGAGCGGTGGCCCTCGCGACGGGATCCCGACTAGTGAAGAAAGGAGAGAACCCCGCCGCTGCCTGCGCGATGCCCTCCAGCAGCAACGAAAAGGAGGAGTGGGCGAGGGGTGAAGGGGGTAGCCTTGGGCCGACGACGGAGGTGAACCTCCCGTGACACGCTTGCGGGGTGCATCGCGGGAGGATGGTGGGGGTTCTCCGTTCAGTCCAGTGAATCCCCCCTCCACTAAGTGCAGTTTTTATATGTCAGTATTCCACATCATTATTATACTCCAGTTGAGCTACTCAAACTTTCAGTGTATTTTCACTTCTTTATCAGGTGAGCCTAATCTGTATGGCATCTATGTCTCGCTTAAAGTGAGCGCTAATAGCATGACCCCTGCACACGATGAACCTTCTTGGAAAACATGATTACCAACTTTTTACACAAGGGATATTTCTTAATACATGACTAACCTCTTTTGAAAACAGGCAGAACATATTTCAATATGCGATGGATATATTTAGTATAGGGTGAAATTATTTTTAAAAACTCGATGAACTTTTCAACACATGAATAATTTTTTTTGCGGGGCAATACATGAATATTGTCAATACATGTTTAACCTTATTCAAAACATGATAATAAACTGATAATGGGGACACACATTTTCTGAACTACACACTGAACATTTACTAAATAGATGATTTAATTTATTTAATACATGCATTTTTTATTGCATGATGATCCTTTAAAAAAAACAAGAAGAACTTCTTTTTAATACACGAATAACCTTTCTTAGTACACGATGAACCTCTTTGAAAAATACGACGAAGCTTTCAAAAAAGAACATTTATTAATACACAATGAGTCTTTTAAAAAATATGATGAACAACTTTTAATACGGATGATTTTTTTAATAATGACAAAGCTTTTACAAAAAGGATGATCATTTCAATAAATAAATAATTTTTAACACACAGTGAACCTTTCTTAAAAACATGATGATTGCCCTTTGAATTATTATCAATCTTGCGGATGGGAATGAATTAATATGCCGATGGTTTAATGATAATACCTACGCACACGTAAGTTGAAATTTTTTATGCGACCCTAGTCACCTCTGTAATAATTATTATGGCAAAATCACGCATGTCATACAGTGCGTGTAGAGTCGTGTCGTTGTGTTGGCCGGTAGCTGGGCGGCAGCGAAGAGCGTCTCACACGCTCTCCAACTCTAAAGTCTGATAAGGGGAAAATGATACATCCCCGATTCAGAGACCTAACTGATCCGGATCACAGAAGGCCGTGCCGCTAATTAACCCAAGAGCTTTTTACTTATATCTCCCAGAAATAAAAGAGCTTTGATTAATCAATGGCAATCTCATCTCATCTTGGCGTCATGCTGCGTGTCAGCATCTCACACAAGCCTGCTCCTATCTACGTTGGGTGGAAGAAATTGACAGCATCGCGCAAGTCATGGCAGAGAAAGCCGTGGTCGTGCTTAACTACCCATGCATGTATGGAGGGTCTATCCCTTGCCTTACAGGGCAGTGATATGCCTGTCGCTCTGGAGCTGGATTCCCTTGAGGCGGTTTCTCTCATATCGTGCTCGGACACGGATCGATCTGTTTACTCTTCAATTGTTAGAGAAATAAAATACCTGATGGGTCTTCGGATTACTTGTATTTCTCATGTCGCGAGAACTCAAAATAGAGCTAGTGATAGCTTAGCTAGGTTTGCTAGAACCCAAGGTAGAACCATGACCTGGATAGGTGCTGGTCCAGTTGAAGTAGTGGAAATAGCTTTGAATGATTGTAAGGATATTGTGATTAAGTAATACAATGCTATTTCCCCTGCAAAAAAATAAAATAGTTGGAGCGCACTGCCTTGGTCCTCACGCATGCACGCTGTCCTGAGGCACCCTAGTGGCGGGTCTTGTCCGAGAGCTGGCCGACGTACTTTCAGATCGGGTTGAACGCAGTGATGCACCTTTTCATATGAGTCACACACACTATAACTCGCAAGTGCATTTCTTGGTTTACCGTGGAGAAGCTCTGTGACTGCCATGTTCTAGCCGTTAACTAGTCTGGTGGTAGTGAGGGCGTTCAGAACCTTATAGTATGACTCGCCCATGTCGGCATACTATCCGTGCCGAGGGTGGCAGATCGCAATGTTTCTTTATAGATCTTATGGAGTAAGGTGAATGTGCTGAGGACATGGTGCATCTCCACGGTGACCAAGGATAAACAATACCAGCTCATTCATCACTTCTAGATTTTCCCTTCCCTATGTCCCCCATTCTCAACCTAATTTCACTATCTTTCTTTGGGCATTGGTTTGTGGACGAGACATGTACCAAATGACTCATGATGCATGAAGAGAGCACACTAGACGTCAGGGTGCTATATAATTCATTGGCTATATGGAGGGTTGTTGCTGAAAACATTTATATCAATTGAATTTCAAGATAATTTTGCATGGAAAGATCTTCTGAACTAATGTGCTTCTCCAATAAGTGTGATTGAATGAAATGTAGAGAGAGAGAGAGAGAGGATCTTCCTAAGCCATAACTCTATCGGGTTCACTGTCGCGGATCTTTTGCTAAATAGTCCTTATGGTTTATGGTATTAAACCCACAGTCTATATAATAAGCCAAACGAACCGGTATGAACGAGAAAAAAGAAAAAAGAAAAATAACCCTACATCCCGATCCCATCTCAACCAGCTCCAGCGCGCTGCCACCTCCTGCCGTCCGCTCCCCTCCGCCCAACCCCACCGCTCGGCGGCGCGCACCGCCACTGACGCCACGGCCGTTGGCGGCTTCCCCCTGCCCCGACAGCGCGGCCGCCGCCACCTAGTCAGCCCCTCTCGCCGACGACCACCACTCCAGCTCCCCGGCGGCCTTCCCTCCTTCCCCCCAAGTCCACGACCCCTGCTGCTTCGAGGCTGAGGAGGCCATCGGGTAGCAGCGAGCTTAGGTCGGGGTTGCAGTCCAGCAATGCTATGAGCCAAGGAGGGCGGTCCAGCCGAGAGAAGGAGGTAGCGAGAGGGGATGAAGCGGCAGTTGCGCGGCCGCGTTGACCCGAGTTATTTGCGAGAGCCGGAGGAGTGGCGGCTGCACGGATTCCTTATTGGAGGTGCCGGTATGCATGCACGCCTTATTGATTTTGTGCCTGCCTCTTTCCTGACAGGATTCTGACTCTTCCTGGGCATTCTTCTACTTTGTGTGTGTTCGGAACGATGCACTAATGCTGGTTTCATATACACATGCTTTTCTTTTTTTTCTTCTTCGTATGCATATCTGTGAATCTTGTGAGCCATGATTGGCATGCTGCTGTGTATGTCATTCTGTCACTTAGAGGCGCTGCTACTACCTAATTTTTTGAACTGATGCTAGAAGTAACTAACAAATACAGATGAATGTACAAAAAGTTTACACATGATTGAGGGCAATAATCTATATATTTCCTGCAGTACCCGTGAGCCCGCTGACGAACTCGCGAAATATGCATAGAGCTGCGACCTGATCAATGGGGCCAAGATGCAACTTGGCTGTTCGGACCGGCCGACAATGGTCAGCCTCCCATGTGTACTACCTTTGTATTTGTTGACATTTGTTCTTCTATTTAAAAAAAATATAGCAAATCAAATGAATTTGCATTGAAAAATAATACTTAAGCGAGGGAGGGAGGGCCATTTCCTGTATTATTATCAGATTTTTGCACAGAGCTAAGGGATGGCTTCATTGAATAGCTCTTGCACAGAGCTAAGGTATGTCTTTGAGAAACAGTATGGATTGTTACTAGATGCATTTAATTTCGGGGTTTTTGATAAAGCACATATCCATGGCATTTTCTTCTGGAATGTTTGTTTTCAGCGTCTGCTTCATCTTGTGATTATATAGGTTGTAAGAAAGAGCCAAGATTAAAACTGGTGCATAGCATCCAGCTTTTTGTCGTATTGCGATGGAGATCGCTCTTCTGTTGTTGGATGTGAGAGCCCCTCTCTCACGCCGGAGAACACTATACATGTTTTTTGTGTTCCCTGTTAACAGTTATAAAGGCAGCGGGGTTAAAACAGTGTGGCGGGAAACATGAGAGAAGATGATTGTATGTGGTATATGTATGATAGAGTCAATGGAAGTGATGGCTTACTAAGTTTACATGGAGAAACAGTTCAAGAAATTTCATGACGATGTTTGAATTGCTTAGCATGTTTTTTATTTGACTCCTTTGCCTGTGAAGTTTTTTGACATGCTATTCTTATTCATCTCAAGCTGAGCAAGATGCTATCCAGTACCTTTGTAGAGAGCTTGAGAAATACGGATTGCTCATGTGTGAGAGAAGTCTGATCAGCCAATTCCAATATATAATGTAGCTACTTTTATATCTTTGTCAGTGAAAAATATTGCTTTGTTCTTTCCTGATCCTATTTTGTTAGCATGCTATTTTATATTTTTGGGCCTACCTTAAGAAACATAACATTAGTGATGTCTTAAGCATATGATGTGTTGTTTATACCATCGACAAATCATTTAATCCGTATTGTGCAAATACTCAATAATTATCCACAATCCTTTATTTGTATCAGCAGTGTTATATTTGGAACAACTATTTGTACATTTTTTGTATTATTGCAAATATACATCTCGGTAGATGTAAATGGCATCGCCTATTCGGTCTTGGTAAAAAATGAGCTTATCTTGATTTTTATCCCCCTTTTTGTTCTTTGTAAGAAAAAATGCTCTTGATGTGGTGGCTGAGCTAATCGACGCTTAAGATTGATCACATTTGGACGTGTTTTGATCAAGTGGGCAATGCGGCCCCATCGTCGGGGCCGGTAAGGAGAATAAGCGGCAACACGAGTAGGGCACCATGTTTTGAAATGAATGATGTAGGCTGATGCATGCAGTGTGGCAGGAGGGTTCTCCTTATAGCCTTGCTTACTCATTGGACATTTTTACTCCCGTTGCAACGCACGGGCATGTTTCCTAGTATGTACACATAAGTATAAATTCGGAATAGTTTTTGTTTGCAACTCTACATCTCGTTCATATATAATGAATGAGGCAATGTATTGTTTCCTTAGTAGTCCTACATGTTTACATGGTCTTATTTTTACACACAACATGCAATTTTGGTAGTCAATCTTTCATTTTGAGAGAGAGAAAGTAGTTACTCTAGGGAGGTTTGCTTTTTTGGCGGTGGAGGTGGGGAATGGAGTGGTAAATGAAAAAATGGCTGTTATGAAGTTCCTAGGCATTTTGCAGTGCAATCTTGCAAAGCTCCGAAGTTATACATATCAAGAGAACGTAAAGTATCTGGTCATGCTCATGATATCCTGAGCTTTGTGCGTGTTGAGTATATTGATTCATTAGGAAACATAAGATAGACTAGGATTTGTTCTGCATTGTCATGTACTCCAAATAGGTCATCTTTCCCTAATAATAAAGCAGCTAACGCTTTTGGTCGTCCGTCACGGTATTTTACAAAGAAGTTCATATGTTTCAGAGAATTATTCCCGCGGTCCTATTTTAAGTTGTTATCTAAGAAAATGTTTTGTTTTTGCAAGAAAAACCCTCCATTAGTTAGAATTCTACACGCGGTCCTGAATTAAACTGATTCACCACCGTGCACTGCCGCGGCCGGCTGAGCCTGGCCATTCACAAGGACACACGGGCGGCTCCAGCGTTCCTCATCAAGCTTCCCATGCTGGCGGCCGAGCTGTACAGGGAGATGGCCACATGGACCGTGAAGCTGGCGCTAGAGAGCGACACCCGCAATGCCTTTGGTGTGTGGTGGAGCTGCTGCTTCCTGTTCTAGAGGGTAGAAAGAGGGTGAGGAGATGTAGCAGACCAATGGTAGAAGGGGAGGGGGAGGAGGTGGCTCATCGGCGGGTGGTCCTGCTGCTGCTACTGCAATCTGCACATCACCAACGAGAGGGCTTTGCCAACGACGACACGAGGAGGAGGCGCTCGGGTGGTGGGATGGGATCTGAAGATACAGAGGAAGGGACTTGCGCGAGGATGGACGGTGCCGGAGCATGAATGCTACAAAGGAAAAGGGATTTGCGCGAGGACGACCGAAGCTGGAGCGTGAATGAGCATGGCCATGGCCGCCCAACCGATGGTAGGGTCACCGTTGAACTACACGAGCACGAGAGTGGCCGTCGGTGCGGTGCTGGAGTGCACAGTCCGGAGCTAGCTCAACGACAGAGGACCCCGTCGTGCGATTCCGGGTAGTTGCGCGGGTGTGTAGCGCGCCATGGCCGGGGGAGCGGGGATTCCGGGAGGGGGAGCAGTGGGGATGCAGCCAATGCCATGGCCGGGTGGTGTGGGGATTGGGGAAGCGAGGTTTCCCAACAGCGGGGGGGGGGGGGGGGGGGG
>LR738712.1:817308536-817322135 GCA_902687465.1 Secale cereale | reverse complement strand
CGTGACACAACTCGACGATGATAGACATCCAAACATCGACACACGAGGCTCTTGTGCATTACCACCTCGTGATAGTCGCAACACGTTGAACTCCGTCCATGACATAATAGGCGAGGTTGAGCCCCTCGGGCGACCCGGCGAAAGTGGCGGAGTGAACAGTCCTTCTCCAGCCATGGCTCTTGTATTTCTTCTTGTTGGTATTGATCTAAAGGCCCAATGGGCCAAAACGAAAATAAAAGGGTCAAAACAATTTACGTTAAAGAGGGAACAAGGAGGTCACGAACCAACGTTCGTGCCCCTCTCGATCCCACCTTACGCGCCCTGATCGGGGGCACCCTAACCAACTATGTTTTTGGTCCCCTGTCGCCAGCGCACATTAAAAGGTGGGGGGGGGGGGCAGCCGGCACCTACGTTAGACGAGTTCTCGTACGGTTTACTCCTGCTCCACACATCCCAAAACCCTAACCGATCTGGGGGAGCGCTGCACGACGGGAAGATCATCTCCAAGCTCTGCCCCTGTTCCAGGGCAGTGTCGGTGGCGCCCGGAGTGACGTCGCTACCCGCTGCGAACATCTACCCCAAGCCTGCATCACTCCTGCACCGAGCAGGCACGGGACTTCGCATCGCCTACACCAATGGCTGCTCCCATTGGTGGTAAGAACCCTAATTTTATCTCTCAGATTGATGCAATTAGGTGATCTGGTTTCTAGGCATAAGATTCAATCTATCCTACGGGATTAAATAAGTCTAACAATGGTATCTTGAGCCGTGTATGCCTAGATTAGATCCCTAATGATCTTCTGATTAAGTTAAAGTGTATAATTAAGTCCAGATTGATCACTGTTAAAGGTTAAAGATTAAAGTTTTTTTTGCCAATTTGCCCTCTGTAAGAGTCAAGTTTCAATGCTAGGGTTAAATGGTTTCGGTTTAGATCCAATATGCTACGGGATTGGTGCTAGCCAGAAGGTTATGATCCTTGAATCATGTTATGTTCGTTTAAATATCTCACGCTTTCGCATCAAGTTTTGATTAAATTAGCACTGGCTAATCCTGTTAGGCAATTAGAAGGAGGGGATATATGTTTATGTAAATCCAAAGTTTGTTTCCCCTGTTTTCATCTGTAACCGAAACCCTAGAAACCCAAATCGTCAATTAAGAGGCAAAATGAATCGGGGCTTACCTCATGACGCCGCGCCGGTGCTCCACTTCTGGATCCCGACGCCGGCGACGCCGTCGTCTCTCCGGACGACGCGCGGAAAGTAGCCTCGTTGCTGGCTGGAACGCCGCCGCCCCTCGGGACGGCGTGCAGAAGGATGCAGCCGCCGCTGCTGCGCAAATGGACGCGCGCGCCACCTGGCCTCTGCGCCTTGCACGCCGCCGTCGTCTTCAAAGGAACAAGCCGGCAGCCACCGGCGAAATGGCCCTCCCGCCGCGCAAGAGTAGCCATGCGCGTGACGCTGGAGCTACGCTCGCCGGAGGAGCGCGCGGGACTCGGTCCGTCGCACGCTGCTCCGGCGAGGGCAGCCACCGCGCCGCCAAGGCCGGCGAGCCTCGAGCCGCCGCGCAGTCGCCGCTCGTCTGAGTGACCGAGAAAATCGGGAGGGGAAATTGGGGAATGGAACTAGGGTTTGCCCACTGATGGTTTTTACTCTGTGCGGGATTATGGTAGCCGTCTGCTCGATTGGACGGCCGTGAGCGACGCACAGCTCTGGACGGGCCTTCGGCCGCCTAATGGGCCACTTTCGCGGCTGGGCTTCGGCCCAAGTTGTCTTAGCCCGCGGAAAATTAAAGTTTCTGTGCATTCTCTGTTTATTCAGTGTATTTCCGTATTATGAATACTCCTAAAATGTTCTAGCACTGTTATAAATAAAAAATGCACAGAAAATAATGTTGATAAACTATGTTCTAGTTTTCTGAATTAAATGGAACCAACGAGAAATTTAATTTAGAAAACTTTTATGAAATTAATGTTTGTGTCATTTTATGGCACATTAATGTGATCATCTTGTAATACAGACCAACGTTGTTTTACATTTTGAATCACCTGTTAATTCCTTATTATTTCTGCCCAACGGTGATATAATTTGGAGTTAACTCTCGCATGAAAATTGATCAAACCAACGTAGATTAATTTTTGGTGCAATTTAATTATAATTATGTTGTTCTTCTCCGTTACTTATGATATTTTGAAATGATGACAGCTCCCGGTCCCCGTGGTTTCGAGAACATCGAGCCACTCACGGGAAACAACTTCCAAACTTGGAAGGACTCGTTGCTATTGCACCTTGGTTGGCATGAGGTTGACCTCACCCTAAGGGAAAGTAAACCAGTGGAGCCTGCAAAGACTGCCACTGGGTATGCTGAGCTTAAGAAAGTTTATGACACTAAAGCTGAGAAGTGGGAGAGGTCCAACAGAATGGCACTCCTAATTATGAACTTCTCCATCTCCACTGAGATTAAAGGGGCTATTCCCCCTAATGAAAGTGCTGCCGAATATTTGAAATCAGTGGAAGAACAATTTAAAGGCTCAGAGAAAGTGTATGCAGATGAGCTTTTGCACAAGCTACTTGCAAAATATGAAGGAAATGGAAATGTGAGGGAGCATATTTTGAGCATGAGCAATGCTGCGGCAAAGCTTAAAACGATGAAGCGTGACTTGAACGAAGAGCTTCTTGTGCTCCTAGTTTTTAGGTCACTACCCTCATAGTTCAACCCATTCAAGATAAACTATAATTCTCTTGAAACCAAATGAAAACTATCTGAACTCATTGCTCATTGTGTTCAGGAGGAAGAGAGAATGAAGAGTGAGCAGAAAGATCAAGCTCTCCATGTTAACTCTGCAAAGAGGAAGCATGATAATAATGGTCATAACAATTATGTCCCCAACAAAAAGCAGTATTCCAAAAAGAATTGTCCAAAGCCTAAGCAATGCAACGAGGCAAGTTGTTCACGTTCCGCTCCTCCAACGGCTACTTCAACTAATCTTACAAATGCCGCTGGAGAAAAACTTTGCAATTTTTGCAAGCAGCCAAATCATGTTAAGGCGGACTGTCCAGGTTTTCTTAAGTGGCTGAATAAAAAGGGTAAGGATGAGATCACTCTTGTAGATGAATCTCTATATGTCGATTTTTCTAAATCTACATGGTGGATTGACTCAGGTGCGACTGTTCATGTCGCGAATTCTTTGCAGGGATTCCATATAAGCCACACCCTAAAGGGAACAAGAAGACTTAATGTCGCGAATGGGAAGGAGGCTGAAGTTGAAGCCGTGGGCTCCCTCACCTTGAAGTTGCACACTGGCTTCCTACTTCAGCTCAAGGACGTTCTTTATGTGCCTACTTTGAGTAGGAATTTGATTTCAGTTTCTTGTTTAGATGATTTTGGATTTCATTATACCTTTGGGGAGAAACAATGTTTTTTAAAGTATTGTAATAAGGATGTTGGTCTCGCCGTCCGACGAGGCAAACTTTATATGTTAAATCTTTCCAGTTATCCTATGTGTGTGAATCTCTGCGAGATGAATATGAATGAACGCAATCATGAAAAGAATGGGAGAAGTATCAATCCTTCTTTGAAATTGTGGCATCGTCGTTTGGGCCACATTTCCAGGGGGAGAATGGAACGATTGATTAAAGTAGAAATACTTCATCCAATAGATTTCTCTGATGCAGGCAATTGTATTGAATGTATTAAGGGAAAATACGTTAAAACAATTAAGAAAGGAGCAGTAAGAGCCACAACGGTCCTTGAACTAATTCATACTGACATATGCGGACCTTTTAACATAAAGTCTATGGATGGTTTTGATTCCTTCATTACCTTCACAGATGATTTCTCTCGCTATGGCTACATTTACCCCATACGTGATCGATCCGAAGCTTTGGAAAAATTTAAGATTTATAAAGCCGAGGTTGAAAATCAACTCAACCAAAAGATCAATGTAGTACGGTCTGATCGCGGGGGAGAATATTATGGCAGACATGCTCCTTATGGGCAAATTCCCGGACCATTCGCGAAATATCTAGCTGAAAATGGAATTGTTGCCCAATATTCAATGCCTGGTGAACCTCAGCAAAATGGCGTCTCTGAGCGTCGCAACCGCACTCTTATGGATATGGTACGTAGCATGCTTAGTCCTGCAAACTTACCAGTAAGCCTTTGGATAGAGGCATTGAAAACAGCTGCACACATCCTGAATCTTGCTCCAACTAAGTCAGCACCGAGCACACCTTATGAGATGTGGGCGGAAAAGAAACCGAGCTTGAATTACTTGCGTGTGTGGGGCTGCCCAGCTGAAGCTAAAGTATTCAATCCACATATTAAGAAGTTAGACCCAAAGACAGTCAGTTGTTTTTTCATTGGGTACCCTCATAGAGGAAAAGGATATCGATTTTATTGCCCAGGTCATACCACCAAGTTTGTGGAAACCAGGCAAGCGGTGTTTTTTGAGGATAATGAAATCACTGAGGTTAGGGCGATTGATCTTGAGGAGAAGCGGGTGTATGTTCCAACCCCGACTATCCAACAGAACCTTATCCCTATGCCTAATATGCATGAGACACCTACTGGTGATCCCAAACCTGAAGCGGATCATCAATCCGACGAGGACCCTCAGCATAATGAGGATCCTCAGCCAAATAATGAGCCTCAACCCAATGTTAATCCTCAACCTTCTCGGGCAAGAGAAAATGTGCATATTAATGAGCCTACGAGAAGATCACAACGGGAAAAGAAAAAGGCCATCTCTAGCGATTATGTCACTTTCATGTGTAAGGATGAAAATGACATAGGGAAGGCACAAGATCCGACCTCATATAAAGAAGCCACGAAAAGTGAAGACTCGTCCAAATGGCTGGTAGCCATGGAGGACGAACTAAAATCTATGAGCTCGAGTGATGTTTGGGACTTAGTAGAAGTTACTGATGGAGCCAAAAGGGTAGGCTGCAAGTGGGTCTACAAAACCAAATATGATTCCAAAGGGAACATTGAAAGGTTCAAAGCGAGACTTGTAGCAAAAGGTTATACACAGAGAGAAGGGATTGATTATAAGGATACCTTCTCGCCTGTGTCGACTAAAGATTCTTTTAGAATTGTCATGGCGCTTGTAGCTCATTATGATTTGGAGCTGCATCAAATGGATATGAAGACGACCTTTTTAAATGGTGACTTAAAAGAAGAAGTTTACATGACTCAACCAGAAGGTTTTGTCGTGGAAGGAAAAGAACACATGGCATGTCGTTTAAAGAAATCCATATATGGCTTGAAGCAAGCTTCAAGGCAGTGGTACCTCAAGTTCGACGAGATTATTCGAACTTTTGGTTTTAAAGAAAATGAAGTGGACAATTGCATATATGTTAAATTCAAAGGCAATAGGTTCACAATTTTAGTCCTATATGTTGCCGATATTCTATTGGCTTGCAGCGATAAAGATATGTTGCATGAGACCAAGAGATTTTTGTCCTCAAAATTTGACATGAAGGATCTCGGTGAAGCCTCGTATGTCCTTGGCATTGAGATTCATCGAGATAGGTCCAAAGGTACATTAGGACTATCACAAGAGGCATACTTTGAGAGAGTACTAAAGAAATACAATATGCATAAGTGCTCTTCCTCACCTGCCCCCATAGTCAAGGGTGATAAGTTTGGGACATTCCAATGTCCGAGGAACCAAAATGAAACTGATCAGATGAAGTCCGTTCCTTATGCTTCAGCTGTTGGAAGCATCATGTATGCTCAAGTTTGTACACGCCCCGACTTAGCTTTTGTAACCGGGATGCTTGGCAGATTTCAATCTAATCCAGGACCGGACCACTAGAAGGCCGCAAAGAAAGTTTTGCGTTATATGCAAGGTACTAAAAATTTCATCCTTACATATAGAAAGTCGGATAACCTGGAAGTTATTGGTTACTCGGACTCTGATTTTGCCGGGTGTGTGGATAGTAAGAGATCCACGTCAGGTTATATATTCACACTCGCTGGAGGAGCCATATCGTGAAAAAGCTCCAAGCAAACTATAGTTTCCTCATCTACGATGATGGTAGAATATCTAGCATGTTTTGAGGCCACTGGGCAGGTTGTATGGCTAAAGAATTTCCTTCCCGGACTTAAAGTGGTTGACAGCATTTTCAAACCACTGACATTGTACTGCGATAATGAACCCGCAGTTTTCTATGCAAATAACAACAAGTCAAGTGCTGCTGCCAAGCATATCGACATAAAGTACCGTGTTGTTCAGCATAGAATCCAGGATCAAACTATTAATGTTAAGCATATCAGTACGACACGTATGCTTGCGGATCCGCTCACTAAAGGCTTACCACCCAATATATTTCGTGAGCATGTAGCCGGCATGGGATTATTGGAAGCCTCTTGATTCTGGAATTATGGGACCGCTAATATAAACCACTCCCCATAAAGTAATATGTATTCCACTTTGAAGTAGGATGTGTGCTTTGAGTATTCCGCCTACAAACTCGGGGTTTTTGATTTTTTGCCACCAATTACTTTGCACTTTGACAATTTGCTACTCTTTACTTTGTAATTGTTCTGTTGCCACTCTTTACATTTGACTTTTATTGTTTGCCCTCTGTCACATGTGTCATGCATATAATGACTAAAATACCCATGCTCTTAGATTGACGGGACAAGAGTTGGTCGTTCTTATCATCCCCTTCCCTCGCTGGCAGCAACGCCACGGGACCGCGGCGGCTACTTGACGCCAATTGCGCTCCGTAGTCCTCACGGCCGACGACCCTGCTCATCCATGGCGGCTACATCCCGGCGAGATGATTCCTCTCTGTCCCGCTCCGCCTCGTACACCACGACACGGACAGGCTGACCCTTCTCTTCACCATCTCGGACAGCAGTAACTCGTCCATGGTGCGGAAGCCGACGCGATGCTCTACTCCGTCCAGAGCTTGTGCGGGCCATCCCACGCGGACTTCGAGCCGCACGTCCCCCGCCCATGTGCAGGTCGTCCCGGACGTTCCCGAGCCGCATGGCCGCAGCCTCCGTGTAGGTCGCCGGCACCAAGGACCGCCGGCCTCGTAGCAGTTCCGCGACACGTCGTCGATCTAGCTGCACCATAGATTAACAGCACCATCTCCAGAGCCTGCAAGTTTCTTTTCTTTTCCTTTTTTTGACGTTCTCACAGCTTGCATCCTGATCCATCTCTTGTTTGCATGTATGGATGCATCAGTGAACGACATCGAGCTCTTCTACCACTTGGGACGCGTTGGCCTCTTCCATCACCGGGGAGGGGGAGCAACACGGCTGTGCCACCGGCGGCATCTGGTGTTCTGGCGTTGACCGTCAGCAGAGAGCGGCGGCGAACTGGTTCATCCCATCCTAATCTGATTCCAATCGATGAATTGACTGGATGCACAAGTCAAAAGAGCACAAGGGTAGTTTTGTCCACTGTTTTATGTATATTTTGTTAATCATTTGCAAGTATTGTTTTTTGTGAAAAAGTGACAAAAGATCAAAGTGCAAAGTAAAGAGTGGCAACAGATCAATTACAATGTAAAGAGTGCCAAATTATCAAAGTGCAAAGTAAGTGGTGGCAAAAAATCAAAAACCCCGGCAAACTCCGCCACCGGCGGCACTCCTACAGCAAGCGGGACAACGTCCGAGACAACCAAGCTCATGGTACCAAATGTTGGGACATATCCTGGACCAGCTCTCTCTCTCACTCGCACATACGAAGGTGAAGGAAAGAGCACATTATTATTTTCAGGCGAGGAATGGCGCTATGCGTTTCAGCAACAAACAGTAGCACTTTGATCAGCACATGGGGAGTTGTTTTTATACCCCGTGCGCGCACACACACACACACCAAAAGCAACACTACAAGTAGTACACACGCCCGAAACTAACCGGCCGCCTAATGCGGCCATTAACCGCATGAACTATAACTCCAGTATGCGCACATGACTCGGCTAACTGCTCGTGATCCAAACAACTTGGCCTAACAACTTCATGCATGGACGCCCGACTAACTAGCTAGCTAACAACCCCGAGACTAACTCCACTAACCGGTGCAACACATGCACCTACTAAGTACATGGTCAAAACTAAGCCTAACATAAAACATAATGTGGGGACTTGCAGGGCCCCGACCCCGGAGGCGCGAGGTCGCCACACGTGTCTGGCCGCGTCCACTTATCCTCCTGGTGGCATGTGATGGATATTGCCACGCACGCCAGCCGTGAGTTCCCGGTACAGTGATGACATGCCCAACAACCATCACGTTGAGCACAGGCAGGACCAGTAGCGACAGGACGGTGAGGTAGAGCTGGACCAATGATGAAGACCATGAGTGAGACAAGGAGGGTTTTGAAGCTGATAACAATGAGGGTGCGTGGCGAGGGGAAATCATGTGACAGTCGCATAGATGGAGTCCGGGTGGATGAGCAGGATGTCAACGCCTATTTCTGGGACAGTGGAGAGGACACAGTAAGTGGGAAGAGAGTGAGAGATTGACGAAGAAGATGTATATGTCATGTAGGCCCGCACACTTAGTGAGGGAAGCAATTAATCTAGTCGAAATTATCCTTTCCTGGTGCGTCAAACAAGCCTAGGTCTGGGATAGGGTTAGAATTGACTGGGATAAGTAAGTTTATGGTGCCAATTCCATGAAATGGAAGTTTAAGGTTAGATCCAGACTCGCTCTACACATTCATTTTTTAGAGTTTTATCTTCTATAAAACATCAAAATAGATGAATATTTTAAAGTGTAGGGAGCAAGCGACACGTAAACCTAGCATGTTTGGACAATGCAAAGGCAGTGAGCCAATGCAAGCAGGCGCGGAGCAGCAATGGGGCCAACCTGTGTTGTGACCACCCTGCCTAGCTGAAACACTGCCCAACTAGCCTACCAAGTGGCCTGACCTGTCTCCTGTCTATGCTTTTTTCTTCAGGCTGGACCGTCCCAGGAATCAACAGTAGCTCCGCTAGTGCCTGGAAGGACTGATGTGCATGGAACATGCAGTCTGTGGCGATGAAACCGCGTCCCTCACAAAAATTCAAGAAAGTAAACACAAACATGCCAGTGAAGGGAGCGAGGGTGGCTGACAGGTCAGGGTGCACCGCCTTGGACCCCAGGAGAGCCGTAATTAAAAGAATGAACCATTAACATCAAAATAACAAAGCCCTATCCGATGTCTCCTAGTCCCAAGCTAACATTTTTTTGTCTTGTTTTTCTCCTTTTTCCTTTTTATATCCTCGTGCATTGTGCAGTGTATCTGAGGTGTAGGAATGGATGGTACTGAAATGACTTGTGAAGAATGGAAGGATCGCACTCGATTCATTCTGGTATATAAACTGTTAGTTGTGCCAGGAGGATGTGAGTGTGTTGTTGTAGAAATAATTATGTCGAATCCTTCCATGGGATATTTTTGCATGGAAATGGTCTAGATAATGTACGCCTCCAAACCATGGGAAAGATAGATAGAGAGAGAGAGAGATGGCTTGGCTGGTCCAGGACATGGTTATACTCCTTTCTGCCATATCACTATCTTTATGAGTCTATAATGTACTCATGTTCAATACTCATTAAGCGGAAGGTGCAGCATTCATCAATAGTGCGATATTTATTAATGAACTAGTTGTTTGTCAGTGTTCGAATAAGGTCAATGTGACTACGGCCTTCATCAAACTCACTATTGATATATACCCTTTGCTAGGATATATGCTTAAAAAATTACTACCATCCCAATTTGTGGACCATCTGACTTAAAAGAATTAGCTATTATCTTCAATACGGTAGCATTTCAGCCCATTTCAGGCCGGGAGCTAGCATAATTTGCCAGAAGCCCCCACCTCCCTTGTCGTCTAGGAGTGGGTCCGTCGACGAGGGTGGAGATGGCGTTCAATGAAGCTGTGACAGTGACCACCCCACGTGCGCCTGCAACAACTTGAGTGTCAAGGCGAATGACCTTGACACTCAGATCTGGTATCTGGCCCACATGCTCCTGTCTAGTTGTGCAAAGAAGCACGTGGCCCAAAGCACTAGATATTTATTTACATCCTCCACCAGTGTACCCGTCCACCATTTCGCTGCAAGGCATCGACTGCATTGAACGTTGTGGGAATCACAAGGTTCATTTAGGCACAACTCAGAAGATTCTTCTTGCATGAGGAGGAAGGCAGAGACACTGAGTGTGTGGAGGGTAAAATCGAAGGGCATACCAACAGTTGATTGAGTGTGATTTTTTTTTTTGGCAACTGGTAGAGTGGTTTGCTGAAAAAATGTCTTCACTACTCAAAGAGGCAGCGGTCTTATGTTTTACTCTAGGAATCTCTCTGAACAATTAGATTATTAAGCAAAAAATGTGTTTCATCTCACGGTACAGGTCCTCTCACATGCAAGAATGTATGTTCTTGTTGAGTGCTTGCTTTAATAATATGGTTGCATGTATTATTTTGATTCAGAGGCTGTGGGTAACCCCCCTTTTCTAAAAATAGATAAGAGAATGTACTCCCTCCATTTTAATATACTTCACATATATTACTGTTTTTATCATTCATAATTTACAATGTATATAAAAAATACAAACATTCATACACCAAATAAATATAATTAACCCATACACGATGTTGAAGAGAAGCTTATCCAACATCGTCTGAGATGATTTGGTCATATTCAACGCAGGCCTCCAGAAGCACCACTGCATAGCAGACGGCTAAAGTGTGCCGATAATATGAAGAGAGATTAGGGTAGACCAAATTTGACATCGGCGGAGTCTGTAAAGAGGGATCTGAAGGACTGGAGTATTGACAGAGAACTAGCTATGGACAGGGGTGTGTGGAAGTGTGCTATCCATGTGTCGGAACCATGACTTGGTTGCAAAATCTTATGTGTTTCACCTCTAGCCTACCCTAAGTTGTTTGTTGTTGTTGTTGTATTTTTGTACAGTAGACCCTGATATTTTTAAACATAAAGTTAGTCAAAGTTTAACTTAAGATAAAACTAGTAATTTGAAAAGATGTTGTAGGTTTCTGGAGTAGTAGCTAGGAATTTCTTGTAGTCATTTGATCAGCATCTTGAAAGTTTGCATTTCACTGCCGGTAGCGTGGGGGCTATTTGCCAGGTTTCGTATATAGGGAGTCTGGCCCTGCGGAGTTTCGGCACGGCTTCATGTCGACCTCCTCGTTCTGGCCACCGACGAGTTACGGTCTTCTTCTCGGTGATCTTCGCAGTCTGGGACATGATGCTACTGGAGATCTAGAGAGTAATCGATGCGGTCGTGCGCACCCTTCTGGGGCGCGGTGTGAAGCTTCGTCTACCGTTTGGTAACATGGGACATGTCTAAGTATAGATTTCCATGGATCTGACAGAGTTAGAGAATGTCATGGTGGCTGCGATCGGAGGTTGTTGGTTGTGTTGAAGACAACGCGACACATGTTCTCCATGTCTGTCAGGTGAACGGCGACTCGCAGCAGCAACCTTGGCAAGCGGTGGTGGCAGCACTGGTGGACTGCATCTTTGGTGGTGCTCGTCGAGTACAGAGCCTTGATTTCCAAGGTGGAAAGCCAAAGTCTTGCCTTCATTGGTTGTACGTGGCAATAGTCTTGTTGAAGGCATTGTTTTGGAAACTCGGTCTTTCCCCAGGGTGAAAACCCAAGATCTTTGATCGAGCGACGACAACGCTTGTGCATAGTTTCCTTTTTGGAGCTGTTGCTTTTGGAGAGCCTAGGTTGTAATACTGGTGTTGTCATTGGTGGTGGTTAGAGTGCTTCTATTGCGAGGTGTTGTACAATGCGACGGGGTCTTTGTTTCTATTTTATCTCTTTATTATTTTGTTCTTTCTTGTGTGCATTACTGATGTCTTTGGATATCTTGTTGGTGCAGAGGCTGGGTGTAATTGATATCCTCGTAATATTAATATATTCATTTTATCAGAAAATGTGCAAAAAATGTTGATTATAAATCCATTAATTGACAGGAAACCGCGCAGGTGATGTACTAGCTGCAGGCTAGGAGAGGATAGCTGTGGACTGGACGGTGCCGAAGAGGACTTCACTGGCAAGACAGTGATTGTGCCTAGCAAGTCAGATTGCGTCACCAGTGCCCTCTGGCTCACGTGTTGGTAAGAGAAAACTTTGTGATACACCTGACCCATTAGTACTATACGTGCCATTGGCACCAAGTCCTAATGTCAAGCTAGAACCTCTATTTTCTGTTTATTTTGTTTGTGTTCCTTCTGCTAACGAGCAACATGTTGAACCTCAAATCCTCAATGACCATGTAGCATGAAAATGAGACACTCGATTGGTAGCTAATAATTCTTTCTGCTTATTTTTTCTGCGGACAATTGATATCATAAAGAAAGAAGCTGAAATTGCCGATGGCCCAATGAAAGGATCTACTCGGTCCACCGTAGTATATGAATTGTTAGTTGTGCAAGCTGCCATTTCTTAAATCATTTATGTTGGATCAGTATCACTCTATATTTTTACACGGATAAGTGGTCTTCATAAATGATAGGTGTGTCCAGAACCTGAGAGAGGGGTGGGAGAGAGAATGAACCTCAATCTTGACATCAGCTTTTTGGTACGACAAAATATTCACATCCGTCAATTGCAAGGTCTTGATGATGGTTTGGTCATTTTTCTAGCTCTAGTTGCCGGTCTTCGCACTACGACAAACAGAGCATGATTTGACAGGACTTATAAAATGTATTTAGGAAAACATGATGTTCGCGGCTTGAATCAAAAAGTGAATAGTGATGTGATAGGAAACAAATTGTTGGTCTATGAACATGGCATAGATGAAAAATTTAATATTTTAATCACACAACATGCCATGTCTGATAGTAATCACTTAATTCTCGTTCGGGAGGCTTTTGTTCAAAAACATGCTCACAGGGTACTCTACTGCCCTGACTGTGCATACACCGTACAGCTGTGGCCATCTAACCGCACTGTACTCTACTACCCTTTCCCGATGCTTCCTAGTCCCAAGCTAACTTTTCTGCTGTTTTTTCTTCTCATTTATCCTTCTGCCATGCTTGTGCTACTAGTAGGTGTATGCGAGTTGTAGGAAAGCATGGTGCTGAAATGACTTGAAGAATGGACAGATCACAGTCCATACGTTGTGATATATATAAAGGGAAAATTTACGGTGCATTATAATACACGAGAACACGTGTATTATATGGGCTATCCAACAGATGAGAAATTAGGCCTTGTTAAAGTCCATGGGTATTTTCGACCTAAAAATTATTTACATTTAATTGGCACAATTAACCAGGGGTATTCTTCTCCTAATTTCTTTGCATTAACTTAATTGCATTAACATGACGCTTAATTAGATCAGATGGTAATCGTGCTTGGTCATTTGAATTTGGGTTGGAGCGAGCGGTTCCTCCTCCTCCTCTCAAGCCCTAGTCTCGGGCGGACACATCGGTGTCCTCAATCGCAGCCGCGCGCACTCGCCATGAAACTCCCTCCTCCTCCTTCCCGACTCCCCCATCCATCACACGTGACCCCCCTCGGGTTATGCGACGCTAGATATTCCGAGGGGGGGGGGTAGTTTAGTCAAGGTTGTTCAATCATGGGGTCGAGATTCATCGGAGAAGACCAGCAGTTATGGCTTAC
>LR738712.1:817295612-817306138 GCA_902687465.1 Secale cereale | reverse complement strand
CTCTCTCTCTCTCTTCACATTTCATTCAATCACATTTATTGGAGAAGACCATTAGTTCAGAAGATCTTTCCATGCCAAATTATCTTGTAATTGAGTTGATATAAATGTTTTCAGCAAGAACCCTCCATACGGCCAATGATTTATATAGCACCCTGCCCCCTAGTGTGGTATGTTCATGCTCCATGAGTCATTCGGTGCATGGCTCATCCACAAACTATCAGAAAACAATGCCCAAAGAAAGATAGTGAAGTTAGCTTTCGATGGGGGGCATAGGGAACGGAAATTTTAGAGGTGGTGAAAACCCTAGTATTGTTTACCTTGGGTCGTCGTGGAGATGCACCATATCTTCTGCACATCCACATTCCTTCATAAGATCTAAGCACCATTCTTGCAACCTGCCACTCTCAGTACGGACAGCATGCCAGCATGGGAAAGTCATGCTAGTGTGAGGACCAAGACAATGCGCTCCAACCAGTTGATTATAAATGTGCAAAAAATGTTGATTATAAATCCATTAATTGACAGGAAACCGCGCAGGTGATGTACTAGCTGCAGACTAGAAGAGGATAGCTACGGACTGGACGGTGCCGAAGAGGACTTCACAGGCAAGACAGTGATTGTGCCTAGCAAATCAGATTGCGTCACCAGTGCCCTCTGGCTCACGTGTTGGTAAGAGAAAACTTTGTGATACACCTGACCCATTAGTACTATACGTGCCATTGGCACCAAGTCCTAATGTCAAGCTAGAACCTCTATTTTCTGTTTATTTTGTTTGTGTTCCTTCTGCTAACGAGCAACATGTTGAACCTCAAATCCCCAATGACCATGTAGCATGAAAATGAGACACTCGATTGGTAGCTAATAATTCGTTCTGCTTCTTTTTTCTGCGGACAATTGATATCATAAAGAAAGAAGCTGAAATTGCTGGTGGCCCAATGAAAGGATCTACTCGGTCCACCGTAGTATATGAATTGTTAGTTGTGCAAGCTGCCATTGCTTAAATCATTTATGTTGGATCAGTATCATTCTATATTTTTACACGGAAAAGTGGTCTTCATAAATGATGGGTGTGTCCGGAACCTGAGAGAGGGGTGGGAGAGAGAATGAACCTCAATCTTGACATCAGCTTTTTGGTACGACAAAATATTCACATCCGTCAATTGCGAGGTCTTGATGATGGTTTGGTCATTTTTCTAGCTCTAGTTGCCGGTCTTCGCACTACGACAAACAGAGCAGGATTTGACACGACTTATAAAATGTATTTAGGAAAACATGATGTTCGCGGCTTGAATCAAAAAGTGAATAGTGATGTGATAGGAAACAAATTGTTGGTCTATGAACATGGCAGAGATGAAAAATTTAATATTTTAATCATACAACATGCCATGTGCGATAGTAATCACTTAACTCTCGTTCGGGAGGCTTTTGTTCAAAAACATGCTCACAGGGTACTCTCCTGCCCTGACTGTGCATACACCGTACAGCTGTGGCCATCTAACCACCACTCCGACACAAGATGTATGAAATATTAACTTTGAAATGAGTGTCCCTTTCCCGATGCTTCCTAGTCCCAAGCTAACTTTTCTGCTGTTTTTTCTTCTCATTTATCCTTCTGCCATGCTTGTGCTACTAGTAGGTGTATGTGAGTTGTAGGAAAGCATGGTGCTGAAATGACTTGAAGAATGGACAGATCACAGTCCATACGTTGTGATATATATAAAGGGAAAATTTACGGTGCATTATAATACACGAGAACACATGTATTATATGGGCTATCCAACAGATGAGAAATTAGGCCTTATTAAAGTCCATGGGTATTTTCGACCTAAATATTATTTACATTTAATTGGCACAATTAACCAGGGGTATTCTTCTCCTAATTTTTTTGCATTAACTTAATTGCATTAACATGACGCTTAATTAGATCAGATGGTGATAGTGCCTGGTCATTTGAATTTGGGTTGGAGCGAGCGGTTCCTCCTCCTCCTCTCGAGCCCTAGTCTCGGGCGGACACATCGGCGTCCTCAATCGCAGCCGCGCGCACTCGCCATGACACTCCCTCCTCCTCCTCCCCTACTCCCCCCTCCATCGCACGTGACCCTCCTCGGGTTTTGCGACGCTAGATCTTCCGAGGGGGGGGGGGGTAGTTTAGTCAAGGGTTGTTCAATCATGGGGTCGAGATTCATTGGAGAAGACCAGTAGTTATGGCTTACGAAGACCCCCCGCCCCCCCTCTCTCTCTCTCTCTTCACATTTCATTCAATCACATTTATTGGAGAATACCATTAGTTCAGAAGATCTTTCCATGCCAAATTATCTTGTAATTGAGTTGATATAAATGTTTTCAGCAAGAGCCCTCCATACGGCCAATGATTTACATAGCAACCTGCCCCCCTAGTGTGGTATGTTCATGATTCATGAGTCATTTGGTACATGTCTCATCCACAAACTATCAGAAAACAATGCCCAAAGAAAGATAGTGAAGTTAGCTTTCGAATGGGGGGCATAAGGGACGGACAATTTAGAGGTGGTGAAAACCTTGGCATTGTTTACCTTGGGTCGTCGTGGAGATGCACCATATCCTCTGCACATCCACCTTCCTTCATAAGATATAAGCAGCAATCTTGCAACCTGCCACTCTCAGTACGGACAACATGCCAGCATGGGAAAGTCATGCTAGTGTGAGGACCAAGACAATTCGCTCCAACCAGTTAGGCATGACCACTGCTTTCTCCGCCAAGACTTCCTACATGCTCTCAATTTCTTCCACCCAATGGTTGCCTCACGACCATATGACCAAATGGCAATTGGTCTTTGCCCAGCGTAGTAGAGCAGAACACAGATGGGAGCAGGCTTGTGTGTGGGACGCGGACAGGCAGGATGATGCCACAAGCGGGGACACCAGCACCTAGATAAGATGATATTTCCATTGGTTAATTAGCGGCATGGCTTTTTGTGATCCGGATCAATTAGCTCTCCTTTTTCAATAAAGGGAATATTAATATTAGGATGATACCAATTACACCGAGCCTCTGCAACAACATAATATCGAGACATAGTCTAGACATTAAGAATGCACACAACCAAAAAGAGAAAGAAAAAGAAAGAAAAAAAGGAAAAAAAAAGACCCCGCCGAAGTTATCAGGGACTCACAGCAACATGATCAGACCACCACCAAAGGCGACACGTAGACTCCATGAAAGGTACTCCAAAGCGACGCCTCCAAGAAGGTAACAACGCACAAGCGCCGTCATCGCCCGGTCTAACCACATAGTTAGAACCAGGGTTTTCACCCTAGAGAATGTCCAATCTCCGAACAATGCCTTCAACAAGGAAATGACTTAGGAGCCGCCATTGCCATGTACATCCAACAAAGGTCAGACCAAAAATTAAGACACGGTGCTCAAAGAGCTCCACCAGAAGTCACCCTGTATCGCCGCCCCCACTTGCCGAGAACACTGCTACAACTCCAAACGTCCGGCTCACCATCACCACGCGCATGGTTTTAATGTGGACATCACCACAATACTAAACCGCATACGCACAACCAACAGTGAAACGCCATCTTCGCTCCATTCTCTGCTAGAACACCTTGGAACAAATAGTCCCGACTCAAAAGAGCTTGCGAGATAGTACCCAATCTTCTTCCAACATGAAAGCCTTGATTCCGCGTGTCAAATAGGTTAGTCATCAAGGCCATGGAGGTGCCAATGTTGATGAACCCAAAATGCCGACATCATGCGGTTGAGAGTCGCCAAATCGCTCAAGCTTGCAGCCTTCTACGGTGTCGATGACGCATCGAAAACCACATCAGAGGTAGGCTTCATGGAAGATAAGTAGGAGTTGGCATCCAGGGAGGCACAAGCCACCCATGGCTTTGTGGCGGCAGCCATTGGAGGCATCTCCGTTGGGCCATAGGAAGCCAGCAGGGCCGACAGGAACAAGTCCCACATCAGGATCTGGTCGAGATCCATGGATGAAGCCATCTGTTAGAACTTTGAGAATATGAGATGAAGATTCAATCTAGGGTCAATCTGGTCGTCCAGGGCAAGAAGGACGGGAGACCACCAATGACGTCCGCCGCAGGCAGCCGCCACCAGCATGCACTTAGGTCACCTCCTTCGACGGGAGAGAAACGAGGCCGCCGCCCCAGATCCTCAGCCCTAGGAAGCACATGCCCCACACGCGGCTGCCCCCGCCAACAGAGGACACCCCGCTACCCCTCGATAGCGGGCCCATCACCATCGTGGCCCAGGCCGGTGGCAGGAAGACCGGCGAGATTAGGTTGGTGGCGGCGCAAGATATTCTCCCCTAGCGTCGCCTGGGGAGCGATGCGAGGGGCAATTTAGATGTATTTTGGGGATCAATTAGCTCTCTGAACCGGGGATGTGTCATTTTTCTGACTACAGTTGATTGAATGAAAAAGGGTCTCCACTCCTCACGGAGGCAGCGGTCTTATGTTTTATCTTGTATCAGTATCAATCTATATTTTTGCACAGAAGAATGATCTTCATAAATGATGGGTGTGTGCGGCACATGTGATTCAGATGAAATGCGAGAGAGATGGGTTGGGGTGGGGGAGAGAATGACCATCAATCTTGAAATCCTCTCTTTGGTACGACAAAATATTCACATCCATCAATAGCGGGGTATTGATGATGAATTTGCCGTTTTTGTAGCTCAAGCTTCCTGACTTGCGTATTCACCCAACGACAAATAGAGCATGATGTGATACGACTTATGAAACATATTGAGGAAAATATGATGTTCATGGCTTGAATCAAAAAGTGAATAGTGATGTGATAGGAAAACAAGTTGTTGGTCTATGAACTTGGCAGAGATGAGATATTTAATATTTTAATCACACAACTCGCCATTTGTGATAGTAATCACTTAACTCTCTTTCGGGGGCTTTTGTTCGAAAACATGCTCACGGCGAACTCTACTGCGCTGGCTGTGCATGGACCGTACGGATGTGGCCATCTAACCACAACTCTGACAAAGATTCATGAAAGTAGTCATAGACATAAAGATGAAGGGAGCGAGCGCAGTCGTCAGATTGGGGTGTAGTGCGAAGGAGATCTAGAGCAGGAAGTATGAAATGTTAACTTCTAAATGGGCGTCCCTTTCCCGGTATGTCCTAGTCCCAAGCTAACCTTTCTATTGTTTTTCTTTCTCATTAATCATTTTGCAATGTTTTTGCTAATAGTAGGTGTATGAGAGTTGTAGGAAAGGATGGTGCTAAAATGACTTGCAATGACTTGAAGAATCGACAGATCACGCTCCATCTGTTCTGATATATAAACTGTTGGTCATACATGCAGGATGTGAATGTGTGGTTCGGGAGAGAATGGTTGTCTATAAACATGAGAGAGAGAGAGAGAGAGAGAGAGAGAGAGAGATGTGGCATTGGGGCTGGATACAGGAACTATAGTGGCATAAGGGAAGACCGCCTCGGTTGATGCCCTCCTGCACGCTTCGCTACGGAACCCAAGGTTGCCCGTACTATTGAGTAACTTAGAGTAGTAACATGCATATGTTACTATAGTGTATGTCACTATGTCTATAGTAGGTAGTTTCATATGTGTGGTAACATTAAAATCTTCCTATCATACGTTGTAGAATCATTTTTCATTGGAAAGCGCTATGCGAGGGTAACATGTCATGCTACTCCATTTCTCTCTCGCCCTCTTCTATAATTACTTGCCACATTATTTTTGTTAGCCTATATGGCATGCTAGTTACTATCTACTATATGTTTCTTCCATTATGGGTGGTCTGATCCCCAAGCTCGCACATTCTATCACTCATGGATACCCACGTCCATGTCCTTATCTGCTATCTTACCACCGTGGCTTCAGGGCCTCAACAAGAACTTACAGGTGCCGGTGGAGTGGCAGGTAGTGATGTCGCTACATGCCTCCTTGAAGATTGAGAAAATAGACGATCTTCCGTGGTAGGAAATGACGCCCAAGGTGGCCTACTTGCTTGGTTTGTCGGAGTGTGTCTCCGCATAACTCATGCGCACGTGGTGGTGGTCGGAGTAGTCATGGTGCCACGCTGAAGCCTCTCAAATTCTCAACATGCAGTACCCCTCTTCAGACATCCTGGTTGCTGCCTAGTGTTGATTCCCTTCGTGAGGTATCCCATTCTTACCCCTTGTATGTCTTTTCCTGTTTCTAGCACTATTTTTGCAATCATCGAGAGTATGAGAGGAAGGCAATGCACCTCGATGACTCCCGATCATGAAGAAAACACACTGGATCACCACCAGTTTACACCACGGAGGCAAGATGTGCGTACATGGACGGGAGTGGATTTTTGTGATCTGTGGCTCTGTGCTACACTATTACAGAATGATTTATTAACTAAAAACCACTACTGGCAGGTCTCAGTGGAAACAACAAGTGATAACTGCCACAGCCTACCGCTAATGAGCAATCACGGTGAAGTGAGGCATCACTAGAATTGTTTACTATGCCCAACATCTCAGGCGGGCTATTTATCAGCCCGCAAGTGTTCAATAAAACATTTCAGTTGAAACCCTAGCTCCACGTTCTTATCCACCACCTTTCCATTGTGCAGCACTCAAGAGAACTCCTTACAGTCTCGTGCAGTTGCAATCAAGGTAGCATTGGTGACCTTCGCACTTTTCACCTAGAAACAATTATAAATTTTGGAACAACTACTAAGGTGAGCCTGTTCAACAGCCCCGTTTTTCTGCAGTTTTTTGCTAATAGTGTAGATGTGTACGAGAGGTGTTGAACTTCCTGGACATTAGAGCATGGAGAGAGTGTAGTCAAAAAGGGGTGGTGCATAAATCATTCATTGTGCACGTCTTAGCCTTCCCCGTGCATGTGATTAGACGAAATGTGACACACACACACACACACACACACACACACACGCTGAGAGAGAGAGAGAGAGAGAGAGAGAGAGAGAGAGAGTATTTCTTGGCAAGATTCAGAATGGACATGAATACGAAATTGCAAGGATGTAATGCGATGCCAGTTGAGTCCTACAAAACTTGATGCCAGTTTGATTGCTTCCTACAGATCCAAGCATTCTGTCCAAGATGTTTGAGTGGATGAAATCTTTAGTTTCGAATGAAGCGCAAAGGAAGAAAAAATTATGTGAAAGCACTTAATCCTGCAAAGCAAAAAATTGACATAAGAAACATTTCCAAGGATTGATCCTTAATTATCATGGAAATTATTTGCATCGAAGACATCATGATAATGGATGTGCAACCAAATTTGTAGATGATGCTACCTGCAATTCATTTTCTCAGGCACAACTAAAAAATATTGTAGCTAGTTAAATTTAAAAAGAACTAGGGGAAGTAGGTCATTAACCTATCAATTTCCATCTAAAATTAATCTATTTTTTTGGGAAAAGCTAGTTCCAATGGTGCATTTACCTCTTTATAAAGCATATTAGTTCCTAGGCACATTTCCTTGAACCAATATATTTCATTTATTTTGCAATTAAAAAATACTTTAATAGTCGACATGGTAAACAAAATGGTGGTCGAGTGAGTTAGTTTGATAAAATTTGAAGACAATTCTGTAACAGTGGATTAACAGACTACGCCTTGCAGCCTTTTCATCGAATAGAAGCTTGAAGTCTCGATGCCGGGTAGGGCAGGAGCACACAAGGCAGCAGTGCCTAAAGGGAATGGAGAATGTCTAACTGGTGGCCATACTTGGCGCGGTGCCGAGGGATGGGAACAGGGTGACTGCGATGGCTGGGGTGGGGGCGGGCTAACAATGATGCAGCCTAGTCCTGGCGGCGAGTGAGCTCGCAGTTAGGAGCTCTAGGCGATACGTCTCACCACCGTCTGGGAGGCGGTTGGCGATGCCTCCTGTGTTGGCCAATAAGCCATGACGGGCATGTCCAGCGTGTGTGTGTGCGCGCATTAAGCGTGTCGGGCGCTAGCCCGGACGCGCCGGTCCGTTGTCCTGCGTGCTTGTGTGTGTCCGGCCATTGTCTGGCCACTGTTTAGGCATGGTCCGACTAGGGTATGGCCATTATCTGGGGCGTGTCTAGATAGCGTGTGTGCGTGCGTAGCTCGGGGGTGTGCATGCGTGTGCGCATCCATCGGGCGGGAGTAGGACTAGGTCCAGGTGGTTAGGGGATCACTAGGTGGGCGCGGTCGTAGCGGGCTTGCCGCGAGCCGTGCACGTTCGTGCGCATGGTGGCCGCCAGCCGAGCGGGCCAAGTGGAGCGCTGGCTGGGTAGGGAGCGTGCGGGTCATGCCCAACTCAGGCCTAGCTACAAAAGGCATCGAGCTGATCATTGTAACTGCGTGGGTTCGAGTTCATGCTCGAGGAAGAAGACATTCGTGCGGCAGGCGTATGCACGCCGGAAAACACCACCGTGTCCTATTTCTCCTCATTATTCCCTCCTTCTTCCTTGGTTCGTGCCAGAGAGAGAAGTGTGCAAAGAGAGGTAAAGAGCGAGAGGGAGCTGGGCAGCGGCGCAAAGAGCAAGCTATGGTTCGGCACCAACATTCTGTGACGTGGTCATTCATGCATGCGCTGCAGCCTTCCGTGTAGCAGCTCGTCCGGGAGCTGGCGCAGCTAGTCGCCGCCAACCCCTGCCTCCGCATCTTGGGCCGCTGCCTCACCGCCGGCGAGCACCTTCCTAGTCGAAGTCGTGGCCATTCCATCTTTTTCTCGGATAGAAAGAGGAATGCATTGCACAAAGATGGAGGGAAATGACAGAGGCATGGGGATGAGCTACGCGGCAGCAACTGCCCTATCTCGCACTTGGGGAACATGAACTCCGTCATGCCGGCAGCAATGTAAGTTTTTATCACATGAGCTCGAGCATCTATGATGAGTAGATTGCCACTTTTCAGTACCACCACCATTTAGTATAAAAAACACTCCCGGCGGCATCGTCAGTAACTACAAGCCCATCGATAAAATATTTCTTGGGAAAATTCTATAACTACTGAATTAACAGAACTGCATGTCACACAACTTATGTGTAGGTTTAGGATTGGAAATAGGGGGAAGGAAGGGCCCACCACTGTTAAATTGCGGGGGATAGAATTAGTAGGGATGGAGTGTTAGCTTAATCCAAACTCATTAGTATAAGAGAAGCTAGCTTGAGTCGGTTTGCTTTCCACGTAGTAGGGTGTGATCAGTGTGCTAGTTATTAGACTAGGAAAGTACCTAGTACGTACTAATATTTGGAGCAGGAAGAGTCCGGGCAGTACTAGTTTGAGTCTAGCTTTGTTTAGGTGTCGAGAGTTGGCACGAGTAGGTTTGGAACATTTGGTGCCGGTTGGGTGTGTGTGTATATATATACACAGGGAGTCGCGTGAGTTGATTGTAACGCAGAGATATTGAGAGAAAAGGAGAAAATCAATAAAGAGAAAAATAAGGGCACGATAAGGGCCTTGGCAATAAGTTTCTCGTGCGCGTGCGTTTATGTGATTCGATGTGATCGATCCTGAGGGTGAATTTTCAACATGGAGTTCGTAAAACATCTGTAATTATGTAGGATTATTGGATTAGTTGTGATTCACTAATTCAGTTGTATGAAAAAAAAATATGTGTACTACAAATTATGACTTGTAAAATCACAAATATTAAAAAGTGGAAATAGATACTAGATTTAGACTCTATTAATTAACTTGTGTGTAAGAAATGTGATATTTTCGCATGCAAGCTGGGAGACCGTTTTTGCAGGTCTGTCTCCATGGATACAACCGAGCGGTAAGCACCATGGCAGGCTGAATCCTTTGCAATGTGCACCTCCACCGACAAGCTAGATGTGGACAATGCCCACAGTTCATGCAGGAGGAGAAGGTAGGGTGGAGGGAGTGTACCTCAGAATGGGGTGGACGCAAATGAGGATATATTTTTGTGGAAAATGCAGCCACCAATGAATATCACACCGACAACTCCCTCTGAGAAGTATCATGGGTTTGCCCGAGGTTATTAATATCGTAATACTGATATTTCGCATCATTCTAAGTGTTTCCTTGCCACCATCTCCAATTCTCAAGCTAACTTGCATTTATTTATTCTTACACACCAAGATCCTCATACATACTTGCCACTACAAACCCTCGATAAAATCTTTCTTGGGAAAATTCTTCAACTTCTGGATTGACATGACCGCATTCCGCAAAATAGTTGCAGCTTGCTGAATGGCATTCTATCCGACAAAAGATTGAGGTCTCCAACTCCAATTTAAGTTGGTGCCGAGAAGAGGGTGAGTGGACAGAAGCAGAAAGTGCAGCAGCTAGTAGATCCCCAAGTTCACGGCAAGCAACATGGAGATGGGTGAGGTAGATCCCTTGCGTGCATGAGAGCGCATAGTCACATGCTTTGGTTGTACGTCTGGCGGTGGATGGTTGAGGTATGTAGGGATAGTGTTTTGTAGTGGGTATCCCATGAATTTTCTTGCGTCTTCTATGTCTGGTTAGTCAAAGCACATTGCCGCAGACCCCAGGCCCATGTGGTGGTCCAAGGCGTAATGATGCGGCGCCGCAGCATAACCAGAGGCAAT
>LR738712.1:817283112-817290612 GCA_902687465.1 Secale cereale | reverse complement strand
AGCAGCATGGAGTGGTTAAATAACATTCAACCTCGTGGTTATAGATAAATTGCTCTTTTCTTCCATGTTCGGCGTCTTTGTTTGCTGAAATGTTATCTGCATTCAATTTCACCAGATATTTCTGCATGCAGAGACCTTCATTGATAGTAATGAGGAAAGATAGCGCAAGTGACGAAGAGTCTATGGCTGCTCTTGAGAAAATGGCTATCCACTAATAGATATGAGGAAAGGTAACTTTCAAGAAAATAATAAAAACTTCGAAAAAGAAATAAGGAAAGATTAAATACATGGTCTTGAGCAAACTGATTACTTCATGACCAAAGTACAATAACAATATGGTACTCCCTCCATCCCATAGTTCACCATTAGTACCATTAGTACGAGAGCCTAGCATGCAAGGGAAGAAGAGGTGTCGAGCAACTGTGCAACCAACTTTAAGCCTTCGGAACTTTACCAAGTCACCATGGTAAAAAAAAATGCAACAAAAAAAACCAACCAATAGTACAATAGAATTAAGGGTTTTTATCATTTATGCCATGAGTTGTGTCCCACTACTCAGCTTTGCCACTAGGAATTTCAACTACTCAAAAATGCCATCGCTCCGTTAGGCGCATGCTCAAAAATGCCATTGGATGCAATTACTGTTAATTCAAATCTCATTTGTCATGTTATAATGACATAAATATCTGTGGACCAACATGTCAGCTCTCCCTCTATCTCACTACAATAAAGTATGGGTCCCACTTGATCCCAACAGCACTCTTATTTTTCCATAAAATTGTCTGCTTGCTTACTCCTGACAAGTGGGGCCTACACTTATCATTGTGAGATAGAGAGAACTAACATATGGGTCCAGGGTTATTTTTGTCATATTACATGGCCAACAAGTTTGACCTCATAATAATGATGTTTAATGGCATTTTTGAGCAAACATCTAACGTAACGATGTCATTTTTTAGATATCTAATGGCATTTCTGGGCAAGCATCTCATGAAACGATGGCGTTTTTTAGCAATTATAACTTCTAATGGCAAAACTGAATAGTGAGACACGACTAGTGGCATAAATGATAAAAAACCCAAAGAACAAAGAAGCTCACTGAAAAACTACTCTAACGACAATAATTATTGTCTTAGTAATTGGAAATACAATCCGACTAACAGGACTGCATGGTTAATGTAGTTAACTGATTCAGCACCGCGCAGTCGCACATGTCATCATCACACCATGCAGTCGGACACATCTGCCGCCTAGACAAATTCTTTGACGAGGAACCAGTTGTGAACAAGGAAGTCTATCTGCCTAGAACCATGCCACACTGAGCATATGAGACTTTCCATCCCGGATGTCTCCTATTCCCAAGCTAACCTCCCTTCTCCTTTTATGTTAGCAGTGCTATGCAGCCGACGTTTTACCAGCCGATGTGTGCACGACAGTAGCTAATCACCGTTAGATGAAATTCCTCCATAATTAAGGAACGTGAGATCCTAGCATCGTCCACGTGGCGTGAAGCTATTCCGCTTTTATTTTCCTTGTTGCTTTTTCCAATAGTTGGTATGTGGGAGCAAGGTGTTGAGCTTGAAGCATGGAGAGATACCTAATTTGCCAGTCGCACAAAAATTGCTTTTTTGCATTGTTTGGATGGAAAATTGTTTTTATACTTACCTGTTCGATGGACAATTGTTGGATGGTAGAAAGAGGAAGGTGATTAAATAACCCGCTGAGCATATAGAGAAAACACTGTCCGGTGGGCGCAATAAATTGCTCCTTTTGCAATAGTACTGACCTTTGGGCTGCAGAAAACTAACCTTTTGTCCCGGTTGGTGTCATGAACCGGGACTAAAGGGGGCATTGGTCCCGATTGGTGTCACGAACTGGGACCAAATCCTTTGCTATATAAGCAACACTTGGGAAATTTTCAGATTTACATCGTTAGTTGCCCCCGACGCCGCCAGGCTCCTCGCCATCGACGCCGTCACCGCCTCTGCCCCGACCTCGCGCCTCTGCTTATTAGTTGAATTAGTTGAATTAATAGAACTAGTTTATTTTTAGTAAAACTAGATTATTTTTAGTAAGAACTAGTTCATTTTTATTTATAGTAAGTGCTTATTAGTTGAACTATAGTTGAATTAATATAGAACTAGTTTATTCTTTTAGTTCAAGCAATTATTCCCGCATCGACGTCGATGATGCCTATCCCGCATCCTCGTCGTCGACTAAACGGAGGACTGCTTGATCAGAGGGGTCATGTTCGGGACTGGGCTCCGCCGGGCTGGTTTTGGAAGGTGCTTCCTTCCGGGGGGCGCAACTTGGTGAGGAGGCAACCCGTTGTTGACCCGAACCTTCTTTGGTGGTGGGCGCACGGGCCAGTGACGATGCGGAGGCTTGAGGACCCCGCGGAGGTTGTACGTCACCGTGTCAACGAGGAGGACGACCACGTCCGTCGCTAAATGGTTGCGTTGGAGGGCAGGTTCGACAATACATGGCAGGTTCTTCAGGGATCTCACTGGAGGTATGACCCTGTGATGGTTCCTTCTATTTGGATGTCCACCGCCCGCGCCGATACCCGTAGTTCGCTAGGGTTTTAGCTGTATTAATTAATTAGTGATGCTATATGTATGATACTATTCGAGATGTATTAGTGATAATATTCGATGATGTACGGACGCAAGAGATGATTTAGTTTTGCTTATTGAATGCTCAAACTGGAGTCCAACCAAATCTCCATGTCAATATGAGTCCTATAATTAAGATATTTTGAAATGTTTTTGTTTATATTTTCAACCACTGAATTTTGGCATGACTTGTGCTAGAATATGTAGGAAATGTCGTCGTCTGACGATGACGATAGGATCCCGGCGTGCGACTGGTGTGGCGACGACCGGGGTCAGTGCGAAAGGCCACACCTAGTAGACGATCGATGCTTCAGTGTTAAGCTCGATGAGGCCTTCGATTTTGAGACGGTATGCAACACGACAAATCTTGTTTGGTAATTAAGCATGACTTATGCCTTCTTTTCAACGTGTAATTTTCGTCTTTTACAATTCGACTAGTTTTCCCATGCCATGCAAGACGCTATGTCTTGGAGCATCTGGATTTCGAAGATCATGAAAGTATGGAGACAACGAAAATTCATTTCAGGACCCATCATGATTATGATTTTCTTGTAAATCTATACAATTCGTGGAGCGTAACCCATTTTGGTTGCTCGAACTGGAGAGCACTATGCAAGGCATATGATTTTCAGGAGGGTATGTATGTCACCTTTGACCTTGGTGATGATGACGATGGCATGTGGGTCCTTGTTGATACGCTTTCAGTTCTACCTCTATGTGAGTTTCTCAAACATATTTATTAAGTACTTTATATTGTTTATTTTAAAATAATTAACAACTTATTTCCATTAACAGCTTATTTCCATTCTTCAAGAAATGTACGGAAGATGGTAGACAGAACCCACTACACTGATGGTGCAGAATTAACTTGTCAGAAGAAAAATCATCTTGTCTCATTACTTTCTTATTTTGAGCGTTACAATACCTATTCTAAAACTCATGCACATTATGGTCAATACGTGCCACTAGTGCACGTGTTGAACTATGGTAACATCCATGGAGATGTCATGGTAAGATTTGTGGCCGATCATCTTTTGCATAAATTTTTCTAAAACTAAACTACATTACTAACTACGAAGTTATTACTATGTTTTTCAACAAAAAAACCCTTTGGATTGTGTGCCTCATCTAATGTTTCAGAAAGGTCACCTCACTGTTATGAGCTTATTATCGTACTCGTCGGGTCATCATCCTACACATAACTGTCCATACCGGATTTCTAAATCCAATGAAGACATGACAATCAAAGATTGGAAGAAATGTATGGTCAGTCGTAGGGAGCTACATGAAAGCGACATTGTGCGAAAGCCAAGAATTGGAGACAGGATAATCTGCATTCTCCATAATGGAGAGTCAGGGCCTATCTTGTTTTATGCTATTTCACCTTAGAGATGGTGTACTTAATTAAGTCTGTCTACTTATGATCATGTGCTAAGAAGTTGGTAGATGACTATGATGATGATGATGAGTAGGACTTGTTATTATGACAACGAGTAGAAGTTGTGAGATGACGATGATGGTGAGTACGACTTTTTTATTATGACAACGACGATGATGATTTATTATTAATTATGATGATGCATTGTTATATGAGCATGCACGGAGATAAGAGAGGACACTTCTCTCTATTAGCTAGCTAACACAATATATGAAACCCCTAAATTAACCCTAAAAAACCCACAAACCCCCTCTCCCCCTTTCAGAAAAAAAAACCCTAGCCCCATAAAAAAACAAAAATCAAGCTTATTTGTCCCGATTGGTGCTACCAACCTGGACAAAAGGCCCCCTGTGAGCGCAAGCTGCAATTGCCAAGTAGAGGGCCATTTGTCCCGGTTGGTATAAGAACCGGGACTAATGGTCTAGGGCATTTGTATCAGCCGTTTAGTCCCGGTTCCCCAACCGGGACAAATGGCCCTTACGAACTGGGACAAATGGCCCTTTTTGCACTAGTGATGGCTCACGCTCATGTATTGCGTGAAAGTTGAAAGAGTTTGAAAAATTAAAGTATGAAACAATTGCTTGGCTGAAACCGGGGTTGTGCATGATTTGAGTATTTTGTGTGACTAAGATGGAGCATAGCCAAACTATATGATTTTGTAGGGATGAACTTTCTTTGGTCATGTTATTTTGAGAAGACATGATTGCTTTGTTAGTATGGTTAAAGTATTATTATTCTTACGTCAATATGAACTTTTGTCTTGAATCTTTCGGATCTGAACATTCATGCCACAATAAACAAAATTACTTTGAGAATTATGTTAGTTAGCATTCCACATCAAAAAAATTGTTTTAATCATTTACCTACTCGAGGACGAGCAGGAATTAAGCTTGGGGATGCTTGATACGTCTCCAACGTATCTATAATTTTTTATTGTTCCATGCTATTATATATTCTATTTTGGATGTTTAATGGGCTTTATTATACACTTTTATATTATTTTTGGGACTAACCTACTAACCCAAGGCCCAGTGCAGATTGATGTTTTTTTGCCTATTTCAGTGTTTCATAGAAAAGGAATATCAAACGGAGTCCAAATGGAATGAAACCTTCGGGATAGTTATTTTTGGAACAATATCAATGCAGGAGACTTGGAGTACACGCCAAGAAGCGAAGGAGGTGGCCACGAGGGCAGGGGCGCGCCCCCCACCCTCGTGGGCCAACTGTTGCTCCCCCGGTGCCCCTCTTCAGCCTATATATACTCTCATACCTTGAAAACATCGAGGCAACCAGACAAAACCCTAATTCCACCACCGCAACCTTCTGTTCCGGTGAGATCCCATCTTGGAGCCTGTTCCGGAGCTCCACCAGAGGCGGATCGATCACGGAGGGCTTCTACATCAACACCACAGCCTCTCCGATGAGTTGTGAGTAGTTTACCACAGACCTTCGGGTCCATAGTTATTAGCTAGATGGCTTCTTCTCTCTCATTGGATCTCAATACAAAGTTCTCCTCGATCTTCGAGGAGATCTATGTTGGCGATCGTTGCAGAAAATAAATAAAAATTCTACGCATCACCAAGATCTATCTATGGAGTCTACTAGCAAAGAGAGGAGAGTGCATCTTCATACCTTTGAAGATCGCGATGCGGAAGCATTACAAGAACGCGGTCGGTGGAGTCGTACATGAAGCGATTCAGATGGCGGCCGAATCCGATCTAAGCACCGAACAGCGGTGCCCCCGCGTTCAACACATGTGCAGCACGATGACGTCTCCCGCGCCTTGATCCATCAAGGAGAGAGGGAGAGATTGGGGAAGACTCCGTCCAGCAGTAGCACGACGGCGTGGTGGTGATCCTGCAGGGCTACGCCAAGCACCGCGGGAGAGGAGGAGTAGTAGGGAGTGGGGGAGGGCAGCACCAGGACTTGGGTGCGGCTGCCCTCCCACCCCACACATATATATAGGGGCCAGGGAGAGGGGGGCCGGCCCCCTCAGATGAGATCTGAGGAGGGGGCGGCGGCCAAAGGGGGGTGCCTTGCCCCCCAAGGCAAGGGGGCGCCCGCTGATGGGCCTCTAACCCCTCGTTGGTTACCTCAAGTGGAATGTGTGAGATGCAGTGTTGTGGAAGTTTTTCCCTTAGCAAAGATGCCAAGGATCGAATCCCCAGAGACTCCTAGGTTCAACAAGTAGGTGTCAACTGCTAACGGCGCCAGATATTAGAAATCAACGTGGACCTGCACACAGATACAAATAACTTTGCTCCCAACGAGTACAGAGAGGTTGTCAATCCCTCTGGCCTTGTAGTTCACATAGGATTAAACGCAAATGATAGTAGTGATAGATAGTGTTTGCAATAGTAAATAATAGCGAAAAGTAAATAGCGGATGTGATCAATGATGGTAATATGGACCGGAGTCTCATGATGTTCACTAGTGATGTCTCTCTCCCAAAAGACGATAAAACAGCTATGTGAGGTAAACGAATTACAGCTGGGCAATTGACAGGACCACGAACGCAAACCAATGCTGACTACATTGCAAGAAAGGTTGAGGTTCAAAGCATGGGCGGTACGCCAAAGTAAGTAGACCGAAATCCATCAATATGTACTACTAATCATCCACCTTGAGATATCTATCCAGAACATCTAGCTGGTATTAAGTTGCGAGCCCTACCCATAGTGTAAACTCAATGCAACAGACAACTGCATTAAAAGAACTTTGCGTAAAGTAAACAATCCTTGCACCCGCGGGCACAAGCACTGTTGTTTTCCCCCTTGTGGCAACAGCACATCCCCTAGACTCATGTTTCTATCACTCAAGCTAGTCATCGAGGGGCATGAACCCACAATCAAGCATAACGTTCCCTCTTGGAGTCACTACCTACTACTTGGCCAAAGCAATAAATAATAACGGAGAACATGCAAGAATTACTTACGAACATAAATATAAAAGAGGTAGATCAAATATATTACTCAATCACAATCTGAACATAATCCCATAATCCAACGGATCCCAGCAAACTCATCATAGCAACAGCATAAGGATTACATATGTGCCTCGATCATGTAGGGCAGCTCACGAGGACTAATTAGTGAAGCACAATAACGTGAGGAGAACATCACATAGCTACTGGTCATGGACTCATGGTCCAAGGGAGACTACTCACAACTCATCCGGGAGGCGTCCATGGTGGTGGAGAGGCTCCCGATGATGATCCTCCCCTCCGGCAGGGTGCCGGGAAGAGTTCTCCTGGTGCTCCCGATCTTGGAAGCGGCGGCGGCGGCGGAACAGAGATGAGATCGCGAAAAAGAGTTTTCGTCCCGAGGGTTCCGAAGGACGCTCTAAATATATGCCAAAGGGGGGCACCAGACGGGGCTCGGGGGGCCCAGGCGCCCCCCCGGCGCGGCCCAGGGGGGGCGCCGCCAGGGCGCCTGGAGCCCTGGTGCC
>LR738712.1:817260779-817276623 GCA_902687465.1 Secale cereale | reverse complement strand
CCCCCGGCTGTCCTTCGGGCGCAAGGTAGGTTCTGGAACGCTGATTTTTTATATAATTTTTCTGGATTTTTCCTGGCAGTTCTCGTAATGTGAAAACCTGAAATACAAAAACAGCCGAAAACAGAAACTGGCGCTGGGGTGCACTGGATTAGTAGGTTAGTACAAATATGATCAAAAGTGTATGGAAGTGTATAAATATCATAGCAATATCACCCAAAAGTGGCATGGAGCAAGCAGAAATTAGAGATACGTTTTGGACGTATCACCCCCCTTAGGCTTCCCCCCACTAGTAGAAAAAGGGCCATTTATCCCGGTTTGTAAGGGCCATTAGTCCCGGTTGGGGAACCGGGACTAAATGGTCGATACAAATGCCCTAGTCCATTAGTCCCGGTTCTTGTACCAACCAGGACAGATGGTGTTCCACGTGGCCACTGCGGCTTGCCCAGGCAGGGGTGCCTTTTTTCCTGGTTGGTAGCACAAACCGGGACAAATAAGCTTCCACGCCTCAGCAGTTCAGTGGCTCGGGTTTTTGTTATTTTAAAGGGGGAGGGGGTTCGGGGGGTTTTGTACGGTTAATTTAGGGGTTTCATATATTGTGTTAGCCCGCTAATAAAGAGAAGTGTCCTCCCTTATCTCCGTGCTTGGTCGACGCTACGTTATATATATATACGTATAGATCGGAGGACTCGACACGATAGCTAGTAAGCAAATGAAGGAAACCATATAAGTACAGAAGATCGACCTCTCTCCTTCTTCGAGAGAGATAGGTCGAACAACAAGTTTTCGTATATCTATCCGACGCTACTAGCTGCTGATGGCTTCTCGCCCCTCGTTGGTTACCCCAAGTGGAAGGTTTGAGATGAAGTGTAGCGGTAGTTTTCCCTTGGCAAAGATACCAAGGATCGATTTCCCCTGAGACTCCTAGTTTCAACAAGAAGGTGTCAACTGCTAACGGCGCCAGATATTAGCAATCAACTTGGACCTGCACACAGATACAAATAACTTTGCTCCCAACGAGTACAGAGAGGTTGTCAATCCCTCCGGCCTTGTCGTTTACAAAGGGTCAAACGCAAGAGATAATAGTGATAGGTAAAACTGTAACTAGTATGTAAAAGCAGAAAGTAAATAGCGGATGTGATCAGTGATGGTAATATGGACCGGGGTCCCATGATGTTCACTAGTGATGTCTCTCTCCCAAAAGACGATAAAACAGCTATGTGAGGTAAATGAATTACAGCTGGGCAATTGACAGAATTATGTGCGCAAACCAATGCTAACTATGTTGCAAGAAAGGTAGAGGTTCAAAGCATGGGCGGTACGCCAAGGCAAGTAGACCGAAATCCATCTGCATCTACTACTAATCATCCACCTTGAGATATCTATCCAGAACATCTCGCTGGTATTAAGTTGCGAGTCCCACCCATAGTGTAAACTCAAAGCAACAGACAACTGCATTAAAAGAACTTTGCGTAAAGTAAACAATCCTTGCACCCGCGGGCACAAGCACCGTTGTTTTCCCCCTTGTGGCAACAGCACATCCCCTAGACTCATGTTTCTGTCACTCAAGCTAGTCATCGAGGGGCATGAACCCACAATCAAGCATAACGTTCCCTCTTGGAGTCACTACCTACTACTTGGCCAAAGCAATAAATAGCAACGGAGAACATGCAAGAATTACTTACGAACATAAATATAAAAGAGGTAAATCAAATATATTACTCAAACACAATCTGAACATAATCTCACAATCCATCGGATCCCGTCAAACTCAACATAGCAACAGCATAAGGATTACATATGTGCCTCGATCATGTAGGGCAGCTCACGAGGTCTAATTAGTGAAGCACAAGAAGGGGAGGAGAACATCACATAACTACTTGTCATGGACCCATGGTCCAAGGGAGACTACTCACAACTCATCCGGGAGGCGTCCATGGTGGTGGAGAGGCTCCCGGTGGTGATCCTCCCCTCCGGCAGGGTGCCGGGAAGAGTTCTCCTGGTGCTCCCGATCTTGGAAGCGCGGCGGCGGCGGAACAGAGATGAGATCGCGAAAAAGGGTTCCGTCCTCGAGGGTTTCGGGACGCGTGTTAAATATATGCCAAAGGGGGGCATCAGCGGAGGCCTGGGGGGCCCAGGCGCCCCCCCGGCGCGGCCAGGAGGGGGGCCGCGCCACCAGGGCGCCTGGAGCCCTGGTGGGCCCCCTCCGGCCCTACTTCGGCCGTGTGGAAGCTTCCGGAATGCTGATTTTTTATATAATTTTTCCGGGATTTTTCTGGCAGTTTACGTGATGGGAAAACCTGAAATACAAAACCAGCAGAAAACAGAAACTGGCACTGGGGTGCACTAACTTAATAGGTTAGTCCAAATATGATCAAAAGTGTATCGAAGTGTATAAATAACATAGCAATATCACACAAAAGAGGCATGGAGCAAGCAGAAATTATAGATACGTTTTAGACGTATCAACATCCCCAAGCTTAATTCCTGCTCGTCCTCGAGTAGGTAAATGATAACAAGTATAATTTCTGTGGTGACATGCCATTAACCATATAAGGACTTTTTCATAGTCACATGACAAAAGCTTACTGAGACAATGAATCTGTAGTAATTAAGTTGCCTTATGAGAAAATCACAAAGAACTGAAAGTTTTACAACATGATACTGAAACATCAAATAGATTTGTAATGAGCATGGTGTGCAAATATGATAAAGTGATATCTCGCTTGCCCCCTTTAGTGAAGCAAAACATAAATGCAGGGGCACCTCCAAGTTTTAAGTGATGACTAGATACAATGATTTCAGAATAAACGATATCACAATAATGCAAAAGACAATGGTACTTTGGGACAATGCACATTACACTCAGAATGACAATCATGCTCTCAGTAGTTGGTGCTTAAAGAAGGCGGAGACTCTCGAGCCGTGGCTTTTGTTGGCAAGGTTGAAAACCCGTTGTCGGAAACAAAGACAAAGCATGTACCAGAGCTCTTGGTTTTTAAAAAAAGAAGTAATAATATTTTTTTGTTTGGATATGCATGTTTCGTCAACGAATGCTAGCAGATAACTCAATTACTTCTTGAGCTGGACAAGTTTCGAGGAACGGCTCCCGAATGAGGATGATCACATCCTCTTAATCTCCTTTGTTTATCACTGCCAAAGTTTTCTGATTTCTCATGAATAAAGCGTGAAGGAGGGTTTGTTTGTTTATATTATTTTTTAATGAGTCGGGCGCACTCAATGCCAGTTCCTTCTCGTATTATGGGTTTGCACATTAGACATGCAATCCCGGGGTGAAGCTTGTCCAACTTAAATCATGAATTAACTACTACTTCCTCATGAACTAAAACAGAGGCACAAAAGAGAAATGCTTTTTTGAATAATTTCGAGATGGTACATGAAAGTCTTCGTTAGGAATGGCAGGTAAATACCATGTATAGGAAGGTATGGTGGACTCATATGGCATAACTGGTTTAAAGGATTTGGATGCACAAGCAGTCAGTCCGCTTAGTACAGGTGGAGGTTAGCAAAAGACTGGGAGCGACCAACTAAGAGAGCAATGACGGTCATAATCATGCAGAGCGACAAAGCAACATTGAATCAGGCATGGAAGTTATATCGCTACTCAGAAATAAAAGATCATCAAGGCTTGACAGACTTTCTTTACAGTCTTAAATATGCGTGAGCATACGCCAAGTCAATCAAAATAAATTCTCGAAGGAAGATATTACTAAACCATACCACATCATAGGCAAACAAATCAAGTTGGTACTCCAATAACACATTGGGAACCCCCCAGCTATTTGAGATTAACCATAAGAAAACCTGAACTACTAAGCGCCATTATGCACGTAGCATCTTTATCATAGACAGATCAACCAATGCAACGGAAGCAAACTCTCTTAATAAGATAAGCATGATAACTAAAGAGAGTTCAAGCGACCAACTAAACAAAAGCTCTTTAAAAATATAAGCATGAAAACTAAGAGCTGAACATGATAGTAGCTATTGAAAGACCAAGAACATACAAATCAAAGATAAACATGAAAATTCTATGTTGTGTTCTAGGTTGAAGTGGAGCGTGTTTCTCTCCCACACAAAGAAAGCTGAGTTCCAACTCGTTGTGAAAAACAAGCAAAGCTAACGAAAACTAAAAAGGAAAACTAAAAGCAAGACGCTCCAAGCATAGCACATAACACATGAAGTGATAAAAATATAGCGGAACGAAAGACGAACTGATAATGTTGATGGAGAAGGGGATGCACGGGGGCATCCCCAAGCTTAGATGCTTGAGTCTCCTTGAATATTTCTTGGGGGTGCATGGGAGCATCCCCAAGCTTGAGCGTTTGACACTCCTGAATCTTTTTATCATCTTCCCTCGCACACTTGAAAACTCCCTTCATACATAACTCATGATAATCTGATTAGCGAGGTTAGTACCCATAATAATATAATTGTTCCTTGCTGGAAATAAGGATATTATTGAACGTCTACTATTTCTCAAGATTGCCAAAAGGTTTTTGCAAAGAAAAAGCAAGCTCAAGGTTTGCAAAACGAAGGAAAGGCAAAACAGGACAGAATCTGTGAAAAACAGAACAACAGGTAGTAAATGATTTTTTCGGGGCACTTCTGCAACTCTAATCAAAAAACTCAGAACAGACGCCCGAAAGACAATTGTATAGAGCACGCTGTCGAAAACATTCAGACCAAAAAGATGATCTGGTGATTTTATACGAATTTTTCTATCCAAGGACAGAATCTGTTTCCTGGACAGCACGTCACAACTTTTGAACTTTCTTGCAATCAGAGGCTACACTTGGCACAAAGTTGAAAAGCAAAGACACAATGATGATGCTACTGTAGTAACAACATCAAGACACAACAAAAGCAAAATAAAAATTTATTCATTGTTGGCTGCCTCCCAAAAGCGCTTTCTTTTATGCCTTTAAGCTAGGCATAATGCAAAAAGATCAAGTTTTATCAAGAGTAAAAGAATAGCTAGCCCGTATAACGGACTCAAAAGGTAACTTAATCTTCTTTCTAGGGAAGTGTTCCATCCCTTTCTTGAGAGGAAATTGGAATTTTATATTCCCCTCTTTCTTGTCAATGATAGCACCAACGGTGCGTAGAAAAGGACGTCCCAAAATAATTGGACACGAAGGTTCACATTCAATATCCATAATAGTAAAATCAACGGGAACGTAATTGTCATTGACAACGATAAGAACATCGTCGATCCTCCCCAAAGGTTTCTTTATGGAAGAATCAACGAGACGAACACCAAAAGAACAAGAATCAAAAGGTTTCAATTTAAGCATATCATATATTCTTTTGGGCATAACAGAGGTACTAGCTCCAACATCACATAAAGCATAGCAAGAGAAGTTATTCAACTTAATTTTTATCATAGGATCCCAACCATCTTCTAGCTTTCTAGGTATGTAGGCTTCTACTCTAAGTTTCTCCTCCCTAGCTTTGATAAGAGCATTAGTGATATGCTCTGTGAAGGCAAGGTTAAGCGTGCTAGTGCGGGGATCTCTAGACATCTTGTGAAGGAAATCAATAACTTCGGTAAGAGTGCAATTATCAAAATCAAGGTCACTACTATCAAGTAAAGTGGTAGTGGTGTCCTTTAGGTTCACTTGTTTGGTAGTTTCTATGGTCATAGCATCACCATTAATAGGTCCAATGGGACCAGGAGTGCATTGGGTGCTAAGAGTTTGGATATCCTCAACAACTTGGATAGTAGCAACAGTGTGGTGGGTAGGAAGGTTCTTAATTCTATCTTCTTCCTCCCTTTCTCTAGCCCATCTCTCTTTAAGTTTAGCCAACATCCTAATATTTTCATTAATTTGCACTTGAATAGCATTCATAGGAGTGACCTTCCTCTCCTCAAGAGGAGAAGTTCTAATTTTAAGCAATTCTACCTCATGGGCTAAATTGTCTACCTTCGAAGAGAGATCATCTAGTTTGTTTAGTTTTTCTTCTACACTATTATTAAAGGCTTTTTGGGTAGTGATGAAATCTTTAAGCATAATCTCTAGTTCAGTAGTGGAGTTCTTGGTGCTAGGATAAGCATTGTTGTTCCCATAAGAATTAGAGGGGAACGGTCTATGCCAAAATTACTCCTATAAGCATTGTTATTAAAATTGTTTCTAGAGATAAAGTTCACATCTACTTGTTCTTGAGCAATCAAAGAATTTAAAGGAACATCACGAGGATCAACAGAAGATTGCTTCGAAAGTAGAGACATGATCAAGTCAACTTTTTCATTTAGGGAGGAAATCTCCTCGACAGAGTTTACCTTCCTACCTGTTGGAGCGCGTTCGGTGTGCCATTGGGAATAGTTGGTCATCATCTCATCGAGAAGCTTCGTGGCAGCACCAAGTGTAGTTGTCATAAAGGTTCCTCCCGCGGCCGAATCTAACAAGTTCCGCGAGGTAAAGTTCAAGCCTGCATAAAAAGTTTGGATAACCATCCAAGTAGTCAAACCATGAGTAGGGCAGTTCTTGACAAGAGATTTCATACGTTCCCAAGCTTGGGCAACGTGTTCATTATCCAATTGTTTAAAATTCATTATGTTACTTCTTAGTTGGATAATTTTAGCAGGTGGATAGTATTTTCCAATAAAAGCATCTTTGCACTTATCCCATGAATCTATGCTATTTCTAGGCAATGATTGAAACCAAATTTTAGCTCCTCCTCTCAAGGAGAAAGGAAAAAGCTTAAGCTTAACAATATCACTGTCTACTTCTCGGTACTTTTGCATATCACAGAGTTCAACAAAATTGTTTAAGTGGAAAGTAAATAGCAGATGTGATCAGTGATGGTAATATGGACCGGGGTCCCATGATGTTCACTAGTTATGTCTCTCTCCCAAAAGACGATAAAACAGCTATGTGAGGTAAACGAATTACAGCTGGGCAATTGACAGAATTATGTGCGCAAACCAATGCTAACTATGTTGTAAGAAAGGTAGAGGTTCAAAGCATGGGCGGTACACCAAGGCAAGTAGACCGAAATAAATCTGCATCTACTACTAATCATCCACCTTGAGATATCTATCCAGAACATCTCGCTGGTATTAAGTTGCGAGTCCCACCCATAGTGTAAACTCAAAGCAACAGACAACTGCATTAAAAGAACTTTGCGTAAAGTAAACAATCCTTGCACCTGCGGGCACAAGCGCCGTTGTTTTCCCCCTTGTGGCAACAACACATCCCCTAGACTCATGTTTCTGTCACTCAAGCTAGTCATCGAGGGGCATGAACCCACAATCAAGCATAACGTTCCCTCTTGGAGTCACTACCTACTACTTGGCCAAAGCAATTGATACGTCCAAAACGTATCTACAATTTCTGCTTGCTCCATGCCACTTTTGGGTGATATTGGTATGATATTCATACACTTCCATACACTTTTGATCATATTTGGACTAACTTACTAATCCAGTGCACCCCAGTGCCAGTTTCTGTTTTCGGCTGTTTTTGTATTTTAGGTTTTCACGTTTCGAGAACTGCCCAGAAAAATCCAGAAAAATTATATAAAAAATCAGCGAACCGGAAACAACACTGCGTCCGAAGGGCAACCTGGGGGGGGCACAGGGGCTCCAAGCGCCCTGTGGGCGCCCCCCCTTGGGCCGCGCCAGGGGGGCGCCTCGGCCCCCCGAGAGCCCCCCGGTGCCCTACTTTGGCTTATATTTAAAGGACTCTCCGAAACCCTCGAAACAGGACTTCTTTTCGCGATCCCATCTCTGTTCCGCCGCCGCCTCCGCTTCCAAGATCGGGAGCACCAGGAGAACTCTTCCCGGCACCCTGTCGGAGGGGAGGATCACCACCGGGAGCTTCTCCACCACCATGGACGCCTACCGGATGACTCGTGAGTAGTCTCCCTTGGACCATGAGTCCATGACTAGTAGCTATGTGATGTTCTCCTCCCGTTCTTGTGCTTCACTAATTAGTCCTCGTGAGCTGCCCTACATGATCGAGGCACCTATGTAATCCTTATGCCGTTGCTATGTTGAGTTTGCTGGGATCCGATGGATTATGAGATTATGTTCAGATTGATCTTGAGTAATATATTTGATTCACCTCTTTTATATTTTAGTTCATAAGTAATTCTTGCATGTTCTCCGTTGTTATTTATTGCTTTGGCCGAGTAATAGGTAGTGACTCCAAGAGGAAACGTTATGCTCGATTGTGGGTTCATGCCCCTCGATGACTAGCTTGAGTGACAGAAACATGAGTCTAGGGGATGTGCTGTTGCCACAAGGGGGAAAACAACGGTGCTTGTGCCCGCGGGTGCAAGGATTGTTTACTTTACGCAAAGTTCTTTTAATGCAGTTGTCTGTTGCATTGAGTTTACACTATGGGTGGGACTCGCAACTTAATACCAGCGAGATGTTCTGGATAGATATCTCAAGGTGGATGATTAATAGTAGATAATGATGGATTTCGGTCTACTTACTTTGGCGTACCGCCCATGCTTTGAACCTCAACCTTTCTTGCAATGTAGTCAGCATTGGTTTGCGTTCGTGGTCCTGTCAATTGCCCAGCTGTAATTTGTTTACCTCACATAGCTGTTTTATCGTCTTTTGGGAGAGAGACATCACTAGTGAACATCATGAGACTCCGGTCCATATTACCATCATTGATCACATACACTATTTTACTTTCCGCTATTTTATTTACTATTGCAAAACACTATCTATCACTACTATCATATTGCTTTTAACCCTTTGTGAACTACAAGGCCGGAGAGATTGACAACCTCTCTGTACTCGTTGGGAGCAAAGTTATTTGTATCTGTGTGCATGTCCACGTTGATTGCTAATTGCGCCGTTAGCAGTTGACACCTACCTGTTGAACCTAGGAGTCTCTGGGGATTCGATCCTTGGCATCTTTGCTAGGGGAAAACACTTCTACTTACTGCATCTTACACCTTCCACTTGGGGTAACCAACGAGGGGTTCGAGGCCCATCAAGGAGTATTTTCTGGCGCCGTTGCCGGGGACTCCACTCTTCAGGATAGGGGAGTTGCATGCTATCTTTTACCTTTGCTTTTTAGTCTTGTTAGTTTACCTTTAATTTTTGCTTTAGTTCTTTTTATCGAAAATCACAAAAATAGTTATCTTGCTTGCTTGCTACTATGGGTTCCACCGAGAACACCAAGTTGTGTGACTTCACTAGTCACAACAACGATGACTTTATCAGCACACCTATCACTACACCTGCCACTTCAGCACCTTCATTTGAAATTAAACCTGCTTTACTGAACTTAGTCATGAGAGAACAATTCTCCGGTGCTGGAGATGCTGCTGCTTTACACTTGAACAACTTTGTTGAACTTTGTGATATGCAAAAGTACCAAGAAATAGATGGTAATATTGTTAAGCTTAAGCTTTTTCCTTTCTCTTTGAGAGGAGGAGCTAAAATTTGGTTTCAGTCTTTGCCTAGAAATAGCATAGATTCATGGGACAAGTGCAAAGATGCTTTTATCGGAAAATACTATCCACCTGCTAAAATTATCCAACTTAGAAGTAACATAATGAATTTTAAACAATTGGATAATGAACACGTTGCCCAAGCTTGGGAACGTATGAAATCTCTTATCAAAAACTGCCCTACTCACGGTTTGACTACTTGGATGGTTATCCAAACTTTTTATGCAGGCTTGAACTTTACCTCGCGGAACTTGTTAGACTCAGCCGCGGGAGGAACTTTTATGTCAACTACACTTGGTGCTGCCACAAAGCTTCTCGATGAGATGATGACCAACTATTCCCAATGGCACACCGAACGCGCTCCAACAGGTAGAAAGGTAAACTCTGTCGAGGAGATTTCCTCCCTTAATGAAAAAGTTGACTTGATCATGTCTCTACTTTCGAAGCAATCTACTGTTGATCCTCGTGATGTTCCTTTAAATTCTTTGATTGCTCAAGAACAAGTAGATGTTAACTTTATCTCTAGAAACAATTTCAACAACAATGCTTATAGGAGTAACTTTGGTAACAATTCTAGACCGTTCCCCTCTAACTCTTATGGGAACAACAATGCTTATCCTAGTACCAAGAACTCCAATACTGAACTAGAGACCATGCTTAGAGATTTCATCACTACCCAATAAGCCTTTAATAAGAATGTAGAAGAGAAACTACATAAACTAGATGATCTTTCTTTTAAGGTAGACCACTTAGCCAATGAGGTAAAATTGCTAAAAATTGAAACTTCTCCTCTTAAGGAGAGGGAAGTCATCCCTATTAATGCTACTCAAGTACAAATTAATGAAAATATTAGGATGATGGCTAAGCTTAAAGAGAGATGGGCTAGAGAAAGGGAGGAAGAGAAAAGAATTAAGAGCCTTCCTACCCACCACACTGTTGCTACTATCCAAGTTATTGAGGATGTTCACACTCTTAGCACCCAATGTACTCCTGGTCCCAATGGACCTATTAATGGTGATGTTATAGAAACTACCAAACAGGTGAGCCTTAAGGACACCACTACCACTTTACTTGATGCTCGTGACCTTGATTTTGATAATTGCACTCTTACAGAAGTTATTGATTTCCTTCACAAGATGTCTAGAGATCCCCGTACTAGCACGCTTAACCTTGCCTTCACAGAGCATATCACTAATGCTCTCATCAAAGCTAGGGAGGAGAAACTTAGAGTAGAAGCCTCCATACCTAGAAAGCTAGAAGATGGTTGGGATCCTATGATAAAAATTTATTTGAATGACTTCTCTTGTTATGCATTATGTGATGTTGGTGCTAGTACCTCTGTTATGCCCAAAAGGATATATGATATGCTTAAATTGAAACCTTATGATTCTTGTTCTTTTGGTGTTCGTCTCGTTGATTCTTCCATAAAGAAACCTTTGGGGAGGATCGACGATATTCTTATTGTTGTCAATGATAATTATGTGCCCGTTGATTTCACTATTATGGATATTGAATGTGATCCTTCATGTCCAATTATTTTGGGACGTCCCTTTTTGCGCACCGTTGGTGCTGTCATTGACATGAAAGAGGGTAATATAAAATTTCAGTTTCCTCTCAAGAAAGGGATGGAACACTTCCCTCTTAAGAAGGTCAAGTTACCTTTTGAGTCCGTTGTACGGGCTAGCTATTCTTTTACGTTTGATAAAACTTGATCTATGCATTATGCCTAGCTTAAAGGCATAAAAGAAAGCGCTTTTGGGAGGCAGCCCACATGAATAAATTTTATTTTGCTTTTGTTGTGTCTTGATGTTGTTTACTGCTGTAGCATCATCATTGTATCTTTACTTTTCATATTTGTGCCAAGTATAGCCTCTGATTGCTAGAAAGTTCAAAAGTTGTGAGGTGCTGTCCAGGAAACAGATTCTGTCCTTGGATAGAAAAATTCGTGTAAAATCACCAGGTCATCTTTTTGGTCTGAATTTTTTCGACAGCGTTCTCTATATAATTGTCTTTCGTGCATCAGTTCTGAGTTTTTTGATTTGAGTTGCAGAAGTATCCCGAACAGGTCAATTACTGCCTGCTGTTCTGTTTTTCACAGATTCTGTCCTGTTTTGCCTTACCTTCACTTTGCAAATTAAGAACTTACTTTTTCTTTGCAAAAACCTTTTGGCAATCTTGAGAAACAGTAGAAATTCAAGAATATCCTTATTTCCAGCAAGGTATAATTATTTTATTAAGGGTACTAACCTCGCTAATCAGATTATGATGAGTTATGTATGAAGGGAGTTTTCAAGTGTGCGAGGGAAGATGATAAAAAGATTCAGAAGTGTCAAGCGCTCAAGCTTGGGGATGCCCCCGTGCACCCCCAAGAAATATTCAAGGAGACTCAAGCGTCTAAGCTTGGGGATGCCCCCATGCATCCCCTTCTCCATCAACATTATCAGTTCGTCTTTCGTTCCGCTATATTTTTATCACTTCATGTGTTATGTGCTATGCTTGGAGCGTCTTGCTTTTAGTTTTCTTTTTAGTTTTTCATAACGAGTCGGAACCCAGCATTCCTTTATGTGGGAGAGAAACACGCTCCACTTCTACCTAGAACATTACATAGAATTTTCATGTCTATCTATGCTGTGTGTGTTCTTTGTCTTTAAATAGCTACTATCGTGCTTTGCTCTTAGTATTCATGCTTATCTTTTCAAGAGCTTTTATTTAGTTGGTTGCTTGAACTCTCTTTAATTACCATGCTCACCTTATTAAGAGAGTTTGCTTCCATTGCATTGGTTAATGTGTCTATGATAAAGATGCTACTTTCATGATGGTGCTTAGTAGTTCAGGTTTTCTTATGGTTAATCTCGAATAGCTGGGGGGTTCCCAATGTGTCATTGGAGTACCAACATGGTTTCTTTGCCTATGATGTGGTATGGTTTAGTAATATCTTCCTTCGAGAATTTATTTTGATTGACTTGGCGTATGCTCACGCATATTCAAGACTGTAAAGAAAGTCTGTCAAGCCTTGATGATCTTTTATTTCTAAGTAGCGATATAACTATCATGCCTGATTCAATATTGCTTTGTCGCTCTGCATGATTATGACCGTCATGGCTCTCTTAGTTGGTCGCTCCCAGTCTTTTGCTAACCTACACCTGCACTAAGCAAATTAACCATGCAATACATAGCTCATGGGAAAGTAGCCTAAAAACTATTATGGTAAAGAATATGTTGCCTATGTATCTTATTTCTTATGAGTTGCTTGCTGAGCGGTAACCATGTTTCTAGGGACGCCATCAACTGTCACACTTTTGTTGAATATCATGTGAGTTGCTATGCATGTTCGTCTTGTCTGAAGTAAGGGTGATTTACCGTGGGTTGAATTAATATGCATATTGTTAGAGAAGAACATTGGGCCGCCAACCAAAGCCATGCATCATGGTGGAAGTTTTAGCTTGGACCTTAATCCTCAATCTCTCATGAGAATATGCTTATGCATTAAAGAGGAGTCCATCATCTATTTTCTATGTTGTCCCGGTATGGATGTCCTCAAGTTGAGATCTATCAAAAACGAGAAATCAAATGTGAACTATCTCCTTGGACCTTTGTACAGGTGGCATAGAGGTACCCCTTTGTGACACTTGGTTAAAACATATGCAATGCAATGATAACCCATGGGGATCCGAGCTAATTAAGACAAGGAGCGAGCACTATTAGTATTCGATGCATGAGGCTTGCAACTTATAAGATGTTTTATACATGACACATATAAAGTACTACTACCGTTGACACAATTGCTTCCATGTTTCAAAATAAAAAGCTCTAGCACTTCAAGCACCAACTACTGAGAGCATGATTGTCATTCTGAGTGTAATGTGCATTGTCCCAAAGTAGCATTGTCTTTTGCATGATTGTGGTATCGTTTATTCTGAAATAATTGTATCTAGTCATCACTTAAACCTTGAAGGTGCCCCTGCATTTATGTTTTGCATCACTAAAGGGGGCAAGCTAGATATCACTTTATCATATTTGCACATCATGTTCATTGCAAGTCTTTTTGATGTTTCAGTTTCATGTTGTAAAACTTTCAGTCATTTGTGATTTTCTCTTGAGGCAACTTAATTACTTTAGAATCATTGTCTCAGTAAGCTTTTGTCATATGACTATGAGAAAGTCCTATATTGTTAATAGCATGTCACCACAGAAATTATTCTTGTTATCATTTACCTACTCGAGGACGAGCAGGAATTAAGCTTGGGGATGTTGATACGTCCAAAACGTATCTATAATTTCTGCTTGCTCCATGCCACTTTTGGGTGATATTGCTATGATATTCATACACTTCCATACACTTTTGATCATATTTGGACTAACTTACTAATCCAGTGCACCCCAGTGTCAGTTTCTGTTTTCGGCTGTTTTTGTATTTCAGGTTTTCACGTTTCGAGAACTGCCCAGAAAAATCCAGAAAAATTATATAAAAAATCAGCGAACCGGAAACAACACTGCGTCCGAAGGGCAACCTGGGGGGGCCACAGGGGCTCGAGGCGCCCTGTGGGCGCCCCCCCCCCCTGGGTCGCGCCGGGGGGGCGCCTCGGCCCCCCGAGAGCCCCCCGGTGCCCTACTTTGGCATATATTTAAAGGACTCTCCGAAACCCTCGAAACATGACTTCTTTTCGCGATCCCATCTCTGTTCCGCCGCCGCCGCCGCTTCCAAGATCGGGAGCACCAGGAGAACTCTTCCCGGCACCCTGCCGGAGGGGAGGATCACCACCGGGAGCTTCTCCACCAGCATGGACGCCTCCCGGATGACTCATGAGTAGTCTCCCTTGGACCATGAGTCCATGACCAGTAGCTATGTGATGTTCTCCTCCCGTTCTTGTGCTTCACTAATTAGTCCTCGTGAGCTACCCTACATGATCGAGGCACCTATGTAATCCTTATGCTGTTGCTATGTTGAGTTTGCTGGGATCCGATGGATTATGAGATTATGTTCAGATTGATCTTGAGTAATATATTTGATTCACCTCTTTTATATTTTAGTTCATAAGTAATTCTTGCATGTTCTCCGTTGTTATTTATTGCTTTGGCCGAGTAATAGGTAGTGACTCCAAGAGGGAACGTTATGCTCGATTGTGGGTTCATGCCCCTCGATGACTAGCTTGAGTGACAGAAACATGAGTCTAGGGGATGTGCTGTTTCCACAAGGGGGAAAACAACGGTGCTTGTGCCCGCGGGTGCAAGGATTGTTTACTTTACGCAAAGTTCTTTTAATGCAGTTGTCTGTTGCATTGAGTTTACACTATGGGTGGGACTCGCAACTTAATACCAGCGAGATGTTCTGGATAGATATCTCAAGGTGGATGATTAGTAGTAGATATTGATGGATTTCGGTCTACTTACTTTGGCGTACCGCCCATGCTTTGAACCTCAACCTTTCTTGCAATGTAGTCAGCATTGGTTTGCGTTCGTGGTCCTGTCAATTGCCCAGCTGTAATTTGTGTACCTCACATAGCTGTTTTATCGTCTTTTGGGAGAGAGACATCACTAGTGAACATCATGAGACTCCGGTCCATATTACCATCATTGATCACATACACTATTTTACTTTCCGCTATTTTATTTACTATTGCAAAACACTATCTATCACTACTATCATATTGCTTTTAACCCTTTGTGAACTACAAGGCCGAAGAGATTGACAACCTCTCTGTACTCGTTGGGAGCAAAGTTATTTGTATCTGTGTGCATCCACGTTGATTGCTAATTGCGCCGTTAGCAGTTGACACCTACCTGTTGAACCTAGGAGTCTCTGGGGATTCGATCCTTGGCATCTCTGCTAGGGGAAAACACTTCTACTTACTGCATCTTACACCTTCCACTTGGGGTAACCAACGAGGGGTTCGAGGCCCATCAGCAATAAATAGCAACGGAGAACATGCAAGAATTACTTACGAACATAAATATAAAAGAGGTAAATCAAATATATTACTCAAACACAATCTGAACATAATCTCACAATCCATCGGATCCCAGCAAACTCAACATAGCAACATCATAAGGATTACATATGTGCCTCGATCATGTAGGGCAGCTCACGAGGTCTAATTAGTGAAGCACAAGAAGGGGAGGAGAACATCACATAGCTACTGGTCATGGACCCATGGTCCAAGGGAGACTACTCACAACTCATCCGGGAGGCGTCCATGGTGGTGGAGAGGCTCCCGGTGGTGATCCTCCCCTCCGGCAGGGTGCCGGGAAGAATTCTCCTGGTGCTCCCTATCTTGGAAGCGCGGCGGCGGCGGAACATAGATGAGATCGCGAAAAAGGGTTCCGTCCTCGAGGGTTTCGGGACGCGTGTTAAATATATGCCAAAGGGGGGCATCAGCGGAGGCCTGGGGGGCCCAGGCACCCCCCC
>LR738712.1:817137075-817248416 GCA_902687465.1 Secale cereale | reverse complement strand
CACCTCTTTGATATTGTTCTGCCCATTTAAATTCCACATGTTAGGTCAGTGGTACAGCCGCATGGATTAGCAGTATGTATTTCAACTTGTGTTTAAAGGGGCAGCCTGGTGATATGAGAATTTGTACAAACTATCTAGGACCTCAAGTTCACATGGGTGTGCTTATTTACGTACTAACTACAGATGACACCCAGTAGATCAATTAGTGGCATCTCCAGATTTCTATCGTCATGTTACTGCATCTACAATAGTGCTAAATGCTACTGCTCCTTGCTTCCTGCTCTAGTTTACATTCTAGCACTATTTTAGATAGCAAATTGCTCTTTGGAAAAGTATCTCTTAGGCTTTTGCTGCTGCTAAGAATTTTTATAAGTGGAAACTAGATAATGGCAAAACCTTGCCTTCTGTTTTGGGATCTGCCAGCAACAAGATGCCACTGTTGCCTAGGTCTGGGTTGGTGTTGTTTTAAAGCTATTTTTTATGAGATGTGTAGATGAACAGAGCTACAACAGTTGGCTTGAATTGTTGTCTTTGGTTCAAACTAAAACCCCCTTCTTCTGACAGTGATACTTCTATCAATGTGGTACTGTCAAAAGACACAAAAAGCTGTTGATGTAACTGCAAGCACATGAAAGAGCTCATCTATATGTCATCTTCATACATATACTTGATATAGTTAACTAGTTTCAGCTTCAGTACACTGATACAGCTTAACATTGAAATGTTTCTGGCCATGATCATCAATAATTACTATAACAACTACATACTGAACAGTTAGATCTCACTACGATGGTTGAAAGGTGGTCTAACAGCAATTCTGAAACACTGAGAGCAGAAACACTTACTACATACCTATGCTCAAGAAACACTTACTAACCAGAAAAGGTTTTGACTTGAAATGTTAATAGCATAGAGAGCACCACAAGTTAAACACCTCAATCTGTTAGTATTTGTCTGCATTTTCTCACATTCTTCTTGTATCTGATCCAGTATTGCTTGTAGTGGTTTGTCCAAAATGTTGAATGATACTGCTTGGAGATGCATATATTGTTTCACCTCTTCACATGCCAATGTATTTTCCATGTTGTGATGGAGGCCTTTTTTTTAACACTGGGCTTTGCCACCTGTTGTTTGTCTTGTAAATAGCATTGGACAGAGATTTAAGCAAGTAGCACATTGCCTTGTCCACCTGGGATAATGATTTTGCCTTGTCCACCCGAGAGGCCCTTGTGTTTGCTGGAATGTCGATTAACTTCCGTTCCGGCAAATTCGGGTACTCCATATGTCCTATTTTCAGCAAAGGTCATGCTGAAATTTTCCGTGAATTTTAGCATGACTTTGCTAAAAATAGGACATATGGGGTACTTGTGACTAATGCATGGGCCGGGGTATCTTAGTAGTTAATTAAGTAGGATCAATTGCCCCTTTATTCTAGCTGCATTAAACCATAGGCGGCAATAGAGCCAAGTGATTAGGCCCAACTTAGAATTCTCCTTCCCAGCTTAGCTTTTAGGATGCCTCGGTGTCGACAAACCATAAATTATAAAACCTTGGCTTTTAGGGTGCCTCGGTATCGATAAAAACCGAAATGATGAAAGCTTAGGCTTTTAGGGTGCCTCGGCGTCGAAAAACCCTCAATGATAAAAGCTTAGCTTTTAGGATGCCTCGGTGTCGACAAACCCTAAATGATGAGACCATGATCTTGTTCCTTGACAATAAGCAACTTTTTGACCAAACTTTTTTCCTATTTAGAGAGAAACATGGCCAACAACGATGAGGCCGGGGGTTCGGGCGGCAAGGCATTCTGGGAGCTGTCCCAGGAGATGGAGGAACAACCTCACTTGTATGAGGACGCCGCCTTCCCCACCGATCCTGAGACCACTGATGGTACCGCCGAGGATGACCCCACTGATGGTGCCGCCGAGGATGCCACCACTGATGGTGCCGCCGAGGATGCCACCACTGATGATGGCGGCGCACGCACAGATGGCAGCCAACCGAAGAGGCGACGAAAGGACCGGCGCCCAACCGTGCTCCGCACCGTCAAGGAGGAATTTACTGAAGTGGACTCCGACGAGAATGCAATGGCGCCCGAACGAATAGTCAAGGGGTACTCGGTTCAGCTCGGGTGCATTCTCCGGAGCACCGTCTCGATCAACACCGAGAACCTGAGATATCCTGACCGAGGGAATTTGCGCAACCTCCTCTTCACGAAGCTGCACGAACGATACAAGTTCCCCGCTGAATTTGAAAACACAAGCCTCAAAGGGAATAAAGTGAACAATACCGCCCTCACGAAGATGAGCACGGCCCTGTCTACTTGGAAAAGCAATGTGAAGAGAATGATCGAGAAAGGTGAGAGTTATGAGAAGATCAAGGAGAAAAATCCTTCGATCACCGAAGATGACTACAACGACTTCAAGATCAAGTGCTCGAGCACCGCAACCTCCGAATCAAGTCGGTGGGGGAAAGAAATTCGGGAGCTGAACTTAGGGGAACACACACTCGGTCCCGGCGGTTACAGAGTGGCGGAGCCTATATGGGACAAGGAGGAGGCGGACCGTGCCGAGCAAGGCCTACCACCCCTCTTCGATAAATACGGTGACAAGCTGACCAGGAACTTTGTCAGGGCCCGGTACAAGAAGGACCCGAAAACAAAGGAGCTTACCACGGATCTGAAGACCAGGGCGCTTGAGCTTGTTCTGGTAAGGAATACACCCCCGCGTAATTTGCTCCATATGGTTGCATTCTAATTAATGAAGCCAAATTTCTAAATGGTTCACATTCCTTCCGCAGGCGACTGAAAGCAGTAGCACGGGGTCGACTAAGAGCAACCCTTGGGACACCACTCTAAATAGGGCGTTGAATGTAATGAAGAAAAAGGATAAGCTCAGTAAGCCGACGTCAGCTGGTCGTGTGGCCGGCAAAGGCTTGTCGACAAAATGGTCGTCATACTATAACGCTGGTGGGCGAAAGGAGAAAAAGACCAGCTCGGAAAGCCAGGCACGCGAGGTTCAAGAACTCAAGGCACAGGTGGCGCAGATTCCGGAGATTGTCCAAGAGCAAGTGCAACAACAACTCGGAGCGACGATCACCGCCATTGTGCCTACGTTGATCGAGGGGTTGCACGCGTGGATTGCGGGCGGCCAACAGGGGCCGCCCCCGATTCCTAGCTTCACGGCCAGCAACTCGCAGAACGCGATGGCGGGGCCATTGGTGTCTCCGGCGAAGGCGGCATTGGTGTCTCCGACACCGGCACGGGAGCTTAATGCACCCGGGTGTACGCCGGCCGGCACCTCTGCAGCAAGCGGCCCCTCCGTCAACTGCACGCCTGCCGTTGGCGGTGCCTCGACATTAGCCGAGCTCGACGCCATCATCACGGTAACTAATTAAGCCTCTCTCGGCCGAGGACTTCATCTCCTTGCCTTTGACTGGGCATCCCTGACGCCCTACATGTTTTCGCAGGGCGCCGCCGACGTTCCGTGCAATCTCCTGCACTTCATGAACAACGAGTTGGTCGATGTCGCCAAGGGCAAAATTGTTCAATCGGGCAACCCCGTGTTCCACGGTACCCAGATACCACCCAACTTTTTTAGGGTTCAACTGGTTCGGGTGCTGCCAGGCTGCGATGAGTTGTTACCTCCGATTCGACCCGTCGGGGCCGACGATGATGATGTGATGACCCTCAGCGCCTGCCTGAGCTGGCCCCTGCTTTGGCCAAAGAGCCAGAATCGTTTGGGGGCGGGGGACACCACCCCAAAGACAACACCGCCAGTCGTGCCGGCGCCAAGTCGGCCCCATGGCAAGACCACCGCAACGGTGCCGGACATCCCTATGCCACTGGATCCAAACATGCATATGGCATAGGATCAGAACGACGACGACGACGATACATTTTCCAACGTCGATCAGTACTTTGCCGATCATGGGTATGATACGTCCAAAACGTATCTATCATTTCTGCTTGCTCCATGCCACTTTTGGGTGATATTGTTATGATATTCATACACTTCCATACACTTTTGATCATATTTGGACTAACTTACTAATCCAGTGCACCCCAGTGCCAGTTTCTGTTTTCGGCTGTTTTTGTATTTCAGGTTTTCACGTTACGAGAACTGGCAGGAAAAATCCAGAAAAATTATATAAAAAATCAGCGTTCCGGAAACTACCGTGCGTCCGAAGGGCAGCCGGGGGGGGGGGCACCAGGGCTCCAGGAGCCCTGGCGGCGCCCCCCCCTGGGCCGCGCCGGGGGGGCGCCTGGGCCCCCCGAAGCTTCCCCGATGCTCCCCTTTGGCATATATTTAAAGCGTCCTCCGAAACCCTCAGAACAGGAACTCTTTTCGCGATCCCATCTCTGTTCCGCCGCCGCCGCCGCTTCCAAGATCGGGAGCAGCAGGAGAACTCTTCCCGGCACCCTGCCGGAGGGGAGGATCACCACCGGGAGCTTCTCCACCACCATGGACGCCTCCCGGATGACTCGTGAGTAGTCTCCCTTGGACCATGAGTCCATGACCAGTAGCTATGTGATGTTCTCCTCCCGTTCCTGTGCTTCACTAATTAGTCCTCGTGAGCTGCCCTACATGATCGAGGCACATATGTAATCCTTATGCTGTTGCTATGTTGAGTTTGCTGGGATCCGATGGATTATGAGATTATGTTCAGATTGATCTTGAGTAATATATTTGATCTACCTCTTTTATATTTATGTTCATAAGTAATTCTTGCAAGTTCTCCGTTGTTATTTATTGCTTTGGCCAAGTAATACGTAGTGACTCCAAGAGGGAACGTTATGCTCGATTGTGGGTTCATGCCCCTCGATGACTAGCTTGAGTGACAGAAACATGAGTCTAGGGGATGTGCTGTTGCCACAAGGGGGAAAACAACGGTGCTTGTGCCCGCGGGTGCAAGGATTGTTTACCTTACGCAAAGTTCTTTTAATGCAGTTGTCTGTTGCATTGAGTTTACACTGTGGGTGGGACTCACAACTTAATACCAGGGAGATGTTCTGGATAGATATATCAAGGTGGATGATTAGTAGTAGATATTGATGGATTTCGGTCTACTTACTTTGGCGTACCGCCCATGCTTTGAACCTCAACCTTTCTTGCAATGTAGTCAGCATTGGTTTGCGTTCGTGGTCCTGTCAATTGCCCAGCTGTAATTTGTTTACCTCACATAGCTGTTTTATCGTCTTTTGGGAGAGAGACATCACTAGTGAACATCATGAGACTCCGGTCCATATTACCATCATTGATCACATCCGCTATTTACTTTTCGCTTTTACTTACTATTGCAAAACATTATCTATCACTACTATCATTTGCTTTTAACCCTTTGTGAACTACAAGGCCGGAGGGATTGACAACCTCTCTGTACTCGTTGGGAGCAAAGTTATTTGTATCTGTGTGCAGGTCCACGTTGATTGCTAATACGCGCCATTAGCAGTTGACACCTACTTGTTGAACCTAGGAGTCTCTGGGGATTCGATCCTTGGCATCTTTGCTAAGGGAAAACACTTCTACATACTGCATCTTACACCTTCCACTTTGGGTAACCAACGAGGGGTTCGAGGCCCATCAGGGTACGGTGGCGACTTCATGGGGCCTCCTTCTCAAGAACTCAACCCTACAAAAGACGTGCGCGATCTAGCTGGTACCACGGAGAAACCAAGTTGCAACAGGCGTCGTCTGCCGTTCAGTTCTCAGGAGACGCCTCCCGCTGCCAACTTCACCGAGCCTCAGATAGGCGAGGTGCGAAATATTATCAGCCCCAACACACTCAAGAAGGCGGTGTGTGAGCAGAACTCGGTCCCATTACAGGAGAAGAAGAAGGCACGCAAAAGAAAGACTAACAAGGGTGCGAGCCAGCCGGCACCGAGTACGATCCGTGCTCAGGACAGGCCACCTTCACCTGAGGATGTAATGAGGAGGGTGCATGTGGCGGGTAGGCCGATGCTACCGAGAAATATGCTCGATGCTGCAACCGGTGCTATGCGGAGTCTGCATGACAGTGTTCTTTCTTTGGAGAAGCGGCGTCTCAGAGAGAAGGATGTGGCATACCCGGTTTTCGCGGCCAAGGTGCCAGAGGGCAAGGGCTTTGTGGATAACTCCATCGGGGGTACGATCGTCCTGTGGTTTGATGACATCTACGCTATGTTGAACCTTCATCCGCTGCACTACACCTTCGTTCGGCTATTTTCGCTGAGTATGGAGATGCGGATCATTCGCGACAAGACCCCGGACATCGTGATAGTCGACCCCATCTACATGTGTGCCAAGATCTTGGGCAGCGCTGGGGACCGGCAAGTCGCGAGTTCTTACCTCGAAGGCGTCATTCTGGCAAACCGAGATAAGGATAACTTCCTCGTGCCTTACTTTCCCGAGTAAGTCCTCCCCTCAACCGCCCCGTAACATATGAATTCTTAGATTTCGATCGTTTTTCTTTTAACATTCTGTGTTTTCTGCAGTGACACACATTGCACGCTCATCCTCCTAAGCCCCAAATATTCCATGGCCACGTATTTCGACTCGAACCGTCAGTCGAACGTAGAGTACACAAATGTCAAGAAGGTTTTGATGATGTTCTCCCCGGCTATGCCAAATCTGGAGGCACCTTCACTAGGCCTATTCGTAAGACCGGCAAGCACGTGTTCTCCCACAATACGACGTTCTGCTGCGTCAAGCAGCCGCCTGGCGGTCAGAAGGGTGCCTACTACGCCATCCATCACATGCGGGCGATCGTACGGGACCATCATCAACTTCTGCTACCGAGTAAACTCAAAGATTGGGCCGCGAGCGTGCCGGCAATCCAGGACGCGGACATCAGACAAGAATTCTTTCGCATCCAGTCGGAGTTTGCGGAAATCATCCATCAAGATGTCCTTCGTACCTCGGGGCAGTTCTACCTCAAAAATCAACCGTCCAACAGTGACATAGACACAATGCTACAAATGCAGGCTGACAACGCCCGCGATTTCATGACTCCCACGATAGACGGCGGCTTCATCCACGCTCCGGTCCCTTGAGTCGAGTCGAAAGTAGTGATTTTGTGTCTAGTTCTGAAACATCGATTGGCTCATGTTGTAATTAAACTTTAATGTACTTGTAGTATGTCTCTTTGGTTTCGACTGTCGTTCAACTTAGATGTAATCGATGCTATTAATGTCTTGCTTTTCTCTTCCGATCGTTCTGTTGCATACTTATATATTGCTTATGTATTGTCTGTGAATTGGTACTAACGTTTCGTTTGGCTAGTGTATAGCGATGTCGTCGTATGTCGTGTACAAGGGTAAGGTTCCCGGAGTCTACGACGACTGGAAGGAGTGTCAGAGACAGGTTCACCGATTCAGTGGTAACAGTCACAAAGGGTACACCACTAGGGCCGAGGCGGAATCTAGATACGCCCGCTATTTAGCGGGAGAGGGGAGGGAGCGTTGGAGGAACCAGATGAAGACGAGTTTCATCGTGATGATGCTCATCGTGATGACCGCAGCTCTCTTCTATGTGATGGTAGTTTAGATGATCGATATCGACTTGTAATGTGAAGACAAACTCGCTACTCGCGGTCTCGAGACTTGTAATATAATGTTCTATCTTTGTTCGGTCTTTTCAATTCGGAGACTAATATGATGAATTGTATTCGGAGACTAATATGATGAATTGTATTCGGAGACTAATCTTCTATTGTATTCGATGAATCTGTTGTTGATGTGTGATGTCTATATTCTGTCCAATAATACATTTTGTAACCTGTGCAAAAAACAGAAAATTAAAAAATAAATAAAAAACCAAATATTCATACTAATGGCGCATCACATCACAGTGCGCCATTAGTATGCCAAAGGATACTAATGGCACATCATTAAACAGTGCGCCATTAGTATGCCAAAGTTACTAATGGCGCATCTGGCAGTTGTGCGCCATTAGTATGCCAAAGCACCTGGGTATACATGGCCCCCTGGGAGGCATACTAATGGCGCACCGTTGTATATACTAATGGCGCATCTGAGGTGCGCCATTAGTATACCAGATACTAATGGCGCACCAGAGGTGCGCCATTAGTAAAATATACTAATGGCGTGGCACTAATGGCGCACCACTAATGCGCCATTAATGGCGAAAATAGGTGCGCCATTAGTAGGCCTTTTCCTAGTAGTGTCTTCATCGTTTATCAGGGTGCTTGGGTCAGCCTTGACCTTGAAGATGGGAATTTCATGAAACTTTTCATAATCTTCGGAAATGTCTGTCTTGTCCTCCACTCCCACGATGTCTCTTTTTCCTGAAAGAACTATCTGGCGCTTTGGTTGATCGTTTGATGTGTTCGCTTCCATATCTTTTCTTTTTCTGGTTCTTGTAGACATGTCCTTCACATAGAAAACCTGCGCCACATCATTGGTTAGGACGAATGGTTCGTCTGTGTACCCAAGATTGTTCAGATCCACTGTTGTCATTCCGTAATCTCGGTCTACCTGTACCCCGCCTCCTGACAGATTTACCCATTTGCACTTAAACAAAGGGATCTTAATATCATCTCCGTAGTCAAGTTCCCATATGTCCACTATGTAACCATAATATGTGTCCTTTCCCTTATTGGTTGCTGCATCAAAGCGGACACCGCTGTTTTGGTTGGTGCTCTTTTTATCTTGGGAGATCGTGTAAAATGTATTCCCATTTATCTCGTATCCTTTGTAAGTCAATACAGTCGAAGATGGTCCCCTGGACAACGAGTACAGCTCATCACAAACAGTGTTGTCACCTCTGAGACGTGTTTCCAACCAACTGCCGAAAGTCTTGATGTGTTCACATGTAATCCAGCCGTTACACCGCTCCAGGTGTTTGGAGCACAGACTGTTCTTGTGTTCATCGACATACGGGGTCACTAGGGTAGAGTTCTGTAGAGCTGTGTAGTGTGCTTCAGACCAAGAATGCCCGTCCCTGCATATTATTGACTCCCCTCCAAGCGTGCCTTTCCCAGTTAGTCTCCCCTCATACAACAATTTAGGGAGACCAATCTTCTTAAGGCCAGGAATGAAGTCAACACAAAACCCAACGACATCCTCTGTTTGATGGCCCATGGAGAAGTTTCCTTCTGGCCAAGCGCGGTTACGAACATATTTCTTTAGGACTCCCATGAACCTCTGAAAGGGGAACATATTGTGTAGAAATACGGGGCCCAGAATGAAAATCTCGTCGACTAGATGAACTAGGACGTGCGTCATGATATCGAAGAAGGATGGTGGGAACACCAGCTCGAAACTGACAAGACATTGCGCGACATCACTCCTTAGCCTTGGTATGATTTCTGGATCGATCACCTTCTAAGAGATTGCATCGAGGAATGCACATAGCTTCACAATGGCTAATCGGACATTTTCCGGTAGAAGCCCACTCAGTGCAACCGGAAGCAGTTGCGTCATAATCACGTGGCAGTCATGAGACTTTAGGTTCTGGAACTTTTTCTCTGCCATATTTATTATCCCTATTATATTCGACGAGAAGCCAGACGGGACCTTCATACTGAGCAGGCATGCAAAGAAGATTTCCTTCTCTTCTTTGGTAAGAGCGTAGCTGGCAGGACCTTCATACTGCTTTGGAGGTAGGCCGTCTTTTTCGTGCAAACGTTGCAGGTCCTCCCGTGCCTCCGGTGTATCTTTTGTCTTCCCATACACGCCTAAGAAGCCTAGCAGGTTCACGCAAAGGTTCTTCGTCACGTGCATCACGTCGATTGAGGAGCGGACCTCTAGATCTTTCCAGTAGGGTAGGTCCCAAAATATAGATTTCTTCTTCCACATGGGTGCGCGTCCCTCATCGTCATTCGAAACAGATAGTCCGCCGAGACCCTTTCCAAAGATTACCTGTAAATCATTGACCATAGCAAGTACGTGATCACCGGTACGCATGGCGGGCTTCTTCCAGTGATCTGCCTCGCCTTTGAAATGCTTGCATTTCTTTCGACATTGATGATTCGTCGGAAGAAATCGACGATGCCCCAGGTATACATTCTTCCTGCATCTGTCCAGGTATATACTTTGGGTGTCATCTAAACAGTGTGTGCACGCATGGTATCCCTTGTTTGTTTGTCCTGAAAGGTTACTGAGAGTAGGCCAATCATTGATGGTTACAAACAGCAACGCATGTAGGTCAAATTCCTCTTGGTTGGCCTCATCCCACGCACGTACACCTTGTCCATTCCACAACTATAAAAGTTCTTCAACTAATGGCCTTAGGTACACATCAATGTCATTGCCGGGTTGCTTAGGGCCTTGGATAAGTATTGGCATCATAATGAACTTCCGCTTCATGCACAGCCAAGGAGGAATGGTATAGATACATAGAGTCACGGGCCAGGTGTTGTGATTGCTGCTCTGCTCCCCAAAAGGATTAATGCCATCCGCGCTTAAACCAAACCATACGTTCCTTGCGTCACCTGCAAACTCCTCCCAGTATGTTTTCTCGATTTTTCTCCACTGCGACCCGTCAGCGGGTGCTCTCAACTTCCCGTCTTTCTTATGGTCCTCCGCGTGCCATCGCATCAACTTGGCATGCTCTTTGTTTCTGAATAGACGTTTCAACCGTGGTATTATAGGAACATACCACATCACCTTGGCAGGAACCCTCTTCCTAGGGCGCTCGCCGTCAACATCACCAGGGTCATCTCGTCTGATCTTATACCGCAAGGCACCGCATACCTGGCATGCGTTCAAATGCTCGTACGCACCGCGGTACAGGATGCAGTCATTAGGGCATGCATGTATTTTATGCACCTCCAATCCTAGAGGGCATACGACCTTCTTTGCTGCGTACGTACTGTCGGGCAATTCGTTATCCTTTGGAAGCCTCTTCTTCAATATTTTGAGTAGTTTCTCAAATCCTTTGTCAGGGACACCATTCTCTGCCTTCCACTGCAGCAATTCCAGTACGGTACCGAGCTTCGTGTTGCCATCTTCGCAATTGGGGTACAGCCCTTTTTTGTAATCCTCCAACATGCGATCGAACTTCAGCTTCTCCTTTTCACTTTCGCACTGTCTCCTTGCATCAACAATGACCCGGCGGAGATCATCGTTGGGCACAACATCGTCTGGTTCCTCTTGACCTTCAGCAGCTTCCCCCGTTGCAGCATCACCATATTCCGGGGGCACATAGTTGTCATCGTCCTCTTCTTCTTCGTTGTCTTCCATCATAACCCATATTTCTCCGTGCTTGGTCCAAACATTATAGTGTGGCATGAAAACCTTATAAAGCAGGTGGGTGTGAAGGGTGCTCGAGTCGGAGTAAGACCTCGTATTCCCACATATAGTGCATGGACAGCACATAAAACCATTCTGCTGGTTTGCCTTAGCCACTTCGAGAAAATTATGCACGCCATTAATGTACTCTGAGGTGCGTTTGTCACCGTACATCCATTGCCGGTTCATCTTCTTGCATTTATATATAAAGTGTGTCAGAAACCATTACAGAACATCATGGATACATAAGTGATCAAATTAATATAAGTTCATCATCACATTAATTATATTCAAAGTACATGCATATATAGCTCACCACGGTGGTGCCGGCGACGAGATCGGCGCGGGCGATCGACGGCGGTGAAGACGGGAACAGGACGTACGATGGACCGCTCAAACTAACCAAATCTCGAAGAAAATGGAGCTTTGAGAGGAGAAAGCTTAACTAGTGTGGCTCGGGCATTTCATCGAGCACCTCATGTGCATATATGGGAAGTGAGCTAGAGCACCACACAACTCCCCTTGCCGGCCAGAAAAAACAGAGCAGCGTGGGCTCGCCGGCGATGGGGTATATATATAAGCAAACAATTGATCCCGGTTCGTTACAGGAACCGGGTCTAAAAGCCACCCATTTGTCCCGGTTCTTGTTACGAACCGGGACCAATGGGTGTGGGCCAGGAGCGAGGCCCATTGGTCCCGGTTCGTGCCTGGAACCGGGACAAATGGTCCTAGACCAACCAGGACAGATGCCCAACGAGGCCCGGTCGGCCCCCTGGCCGCACGAACCAGGACGTATGCACCCATGGGTCCCGGTTCGTGGATGAACCGGGACTAATGGTCTCGGAAGGCCCGAACCAAAGCCATGTTTTCTACTAGTGCCCCAAACCCTAGGCGCCTTGTGCCCTTAGAGGGGGAGCGCACCAGCCCACCAGGGGCTGGTTCCCCCCTTCACTTGGTCCACTTGGCCCACCGAGCAGGGGGCCCAACCCGGTGGTCCCCCGGACACCTTCCGGTGGCCCCGTTATAATACCGGTGACCCCCGAAATCATTCCGGTGACCAAAACGGGACTTCCATATATAAATCTTTACCTCTGGACCATTCCGGGACTCCTTGTGACGTCCGGGATCTCATCCGTGACTCCGAACAACATTCGGTAACCACATACTACATTCCCTATAACCCTAGCGTCATCGAACCTTAAGTGTGTAGACCCTACGGGTTCGGGAACCATGCAGACATGACCGAGACATCTCTCCGGCCAATAACCAATAGCGGGATCTGGATACTGATGTTGGTTCCCACATGTTCCACGATGATCTCATCGGATGAACCACGATGTCAAGGATTCAATTAATCACGTATACGATTCCCTTTGTCTATCGGTATAGCACTTGCCCGAGATTCGATCGTCGGTATACCGATACCTTGTTCAATCTCGTTATGGCAAGTCTCTTTACTCGTTCCGTAACACATCATCCCGTGACTAACCCCTTAGTCACATTGAGCTCATTACGATGATATATTATCGAGTGGTCCCAGAGATACCTCTCCGTCATACGGAGTGACAAATCCCAGTCTCGGTTCGTGCCAACCCAATAGATGCTTTCAGAGATACACGTAGTGTACCTTTATAGCCACCCGGTTACGTTGTGACGTTTGGCACACCCAAAGTATTCCTATGGTATCCGGGAGTTGCACAACCTCATGGTATAAGGAAAGGATACTTGACATTGGAAAAGCTTTAGCATACGAACTACACGATCTTGTGCTAGGCTTAGGATTGGGTCTTGTCCATCACATCATTCTCCTAATGATGTGATCCCGTTATCAATGACATCCAATGTCCATGGTCAGGAAACTGTAACCATCTATTGATCAACGAGCTAGTCAACTAGAGGCTTACTAGGGACATTTTGTGGTCTATGCATTCACACATGTATTACTGTCTCCTGATAATACAATTAGAGCATGAACAATAGACAATTATCATGAACAAGGAAATATAATAATAACCATTTTATTATTGCCTCTAGGGCATATTTCCAACAGTCTCCCACTTGCACTAGAGTCATTAATCTAGTTACATTGTGATGAATCGAACACCCATAGAGTTCTGGTGTTGATCATGTATTGCTCGTGGAAGAGATTTAGTCAACGGATCTGCGACATTCAGATTCGTATGCATTTTACAAATATCTATGTCCCCATCTTGAATATAATTTCGGATGGAGTTGAAACGGTGCTTGATGTGCTTGGTCTTCTTGTGAAACCTGGGCTCCTTGGCAATGGCAATAGCTCCAGTGTTGTCACAGAAGAGAGTCATCGGGCCCGACGCGCTTGGAATAACTCCTAGGTCGGTGATGAACTCCTTCATCCAGACTCCTTCCTGCGCTGCATCGGAAGCAGCTATGTACTCCGCTTCACATGTAGATGTCGCCACGACGCTTTGCTTGCAACTGCACCAGCTGACTGCCCCACCATTCAAAATATACACGTATCCGGTTTGTGACTTGGAGTCATCCAGATCTGTGTCGAAGCTAGCAGCAACGTAACCCTTTACGACAAGCTCTTCATCACCTCCATAAATGAGAAACATATCCTTAGTCCTTTTCAGGTACTTTAGGATGTTCTTGGCCGCTGTCCAGTGTTCCATACCAGGATCACTTTGGTACCTCCCCACCAAACTTATGGCAAGGTTCACATCAGGTCTGGTACACAGCATTGCATACATAATAGAACCTATGGCCGAGGCATAGGGGATGACACTCATCTTTTCTCTATCTTCTGCCGAGGTCGGGCATTGAGCTGTGCTCAATCTCATACCTTGCAATACAGGCAAGAACCCTTTCTTGGACTGATCCATACTGAACTTCTTCAATATCCTGTCAAGGTATCTGCTTTGTGAAAGACCAATGAGGTGTCTCGATCTATCTCTATAGATCTTGATGCCTAATATGTAAGCAGCTTCTCCAAGGTCCTTCATTGAAAAACACTTATTCACGTAGGCCTTTATGCTTTCCAAGAGTTCTATATAATTTCCCATCAGCAATATGTCATCCACATATAATACGAGAAATGCCACAGAGCTCCCATTCACTTTCTTATAAATACAGGCTTCTCCCCAAGTCTGTATAAACCCAAACGCTTTGATCACCTCATCAAAGCGAATGTTCCAACTCCGAGATGCTTGCACCAGCCCATAGATTGAGCGCTGGAGCTTGCATACCTTGTTAGCATTCTTAGGATCGACAAAATCTTCCGGCTGCATAATATACAGTTCTTCCTTGAGGAAGCCATTAAGGAACCCCGTTTTGACGTCCATTTGCCATATCTCATAATCATAGAATGTGGCAATTGCTAACATGATTCGGACGGACTTCAGCATCGCTACGGGAGAGAAAGTCTCGTCGTAGTCAATTCCTTGAACTTGTCGATAACCTTTAGCGATAAGTCGAGCCTTATAGATGGTCACATTACCATCCGCGTATGTCTTCTTCTTAAAGATCCATTTATTTTCTATGGCTTGCCGATCATCGGGCAAGTCAACCAAAGTCCATACTTTGTTATCATACATGGATCCTATCTCGGATTTCATGGCTTCAAGCCATTTGTTGGAATCCGGGCCCGCCATCGCTTCTTCATAGTTCGAAGGTTCACCTTGTCTAACAACATGATTTCCAGGACAGGGTTGCCGCACCACTCTAGTGCGGAACGTGTCCTTGTGGACCTACGAAGTTCAGCAGTAACTTGATCTGAAGCTTCATGATCATTATCATTAACTTCCTCTTTGGTCGGTGCAGGCACCACAAAAACAGCTTCCTGCGCTGCGCTGCTTTCCGGTTCGGAAGGGGTGACAATCACCTCATCAAGTTCCACTTTCCTCCCACTTAGTTCTTTCGAGAGAAACTCTTTCTCCAGAAAGGATCCATTCTTGGCAACAAAGACCTTGCCTTCGGATCTTAGGTAGAAGGTATACCAAATAGTTTCCTTAGGGTATCCTATGAAGACGCATTTTTTCGATTTGAGTTCGAGATTTTCAGGTTGATATTTCTTGACATAAGCATCGCATCCCCAAACTTTTAGAAACGACAACTTAGGTTTCTTCCCAAACCATAGTTCATATGGTGTCGTCTCAAAGGATTTAGATGGTGCCCTATTTATAGTGAATGCGGCAGTCTCTAAAGCATAACCCCATAATGATAGCGGTAAGTCAGTAAGAGACATCATAGATCGCACCATGTCCAACAGAGTACGATTACGACGTTCGGACACACCATTACGTTGAGGTGTTCCAGGCGGCGTCAATTGTGAAACAATTCCACATTTCCTTAGGTGCGTGCCAAATTCGTGACTCAAATATTCTCCTCCATGATCTGGTCGTAAGAAATTTATTTTTCTATCACGTTGATTCTCGACCTCATTCTGAAATTCCTTGGAACTTTTCAAAGGTATCAGACTTTTGTTTCATCAAGTAGACATACCCATATCTACATAAGTCATCAGTGAGGGTGAGAACATAACGATAGCCACCGCGAGCTTCAACACTCATTGGATCGCACACATCAGTATGTATGATTTCCAACAAGCTGGTTGCTCGCTCCATTGTTCCGGAGAACGGAGTCTTGGTCATCTTGCCCAAGAGGCATGGTTCACACGTGTCAAATGATTCATAATCAAGAGACTCCAAAAGTCCATCCGCATGGAGCTTCTTCATACGTTTGACACCAATATGACCAAGGCGGCAGTGCCACAAGTATGTGGGACTATCATTATCAACCTTACATCTTTTGGCATTCACACTATGAATATGTGTAATATCACATTCGAGATTCATTAAGAATAAACCATTGACCAGCGGGGCATGACCATAAAACATTTCTCTCATGTAAATAGAACAACCATTATTCTCGGATTTAAATGAGTAGCCATCTCACATTAAACGAGATCCAGATACAATGTTCATGCTCAAAGCTGGTACTAAATAACAATTATTGAGGTTTAAAACTAATCCCGAAGGTAGATGCAGAGGTAGCGTGCCGACGGCGATCACATCGACCTTGGAACCATTCCCGACGCGCATCGTCACCTCGTCCTTCGCCAGTCTCCGCTTATTCCGCAGCTCCTGCTTTGAGTTACAAATGTGAGCAACTGCACCGGTATCAAATACCCAGGAGCTACTATGAGTGCTGGTAAGGTACACATCAATAACATGTATATCACATATACCTTTGACGTTGCCGGCCTTCTTATCTGCTAAGTATTTGGGGCAGTTCCGCTTCCAGTGACCCGTTCCCTTGCAATAAAAGCACTCAGTCTCAGGCTTGGGTCCATTCTTTGGCTTCTTTCGGCAACTGGCTTACCGGGCGTGGCAACTCCTTTCCCGTCCTTCTTGAAGTTCTTCTTACCCTTGCCTTTCTGGAACTTAATGGTTTTATTCACCATCAACACTTGATGTTCTTTCTTGATCTCCACCTCCGCTGATTTCAACATTGAATACACCTCGGGAATGGACTTCTCCATCACTTGCATATTGAAGTTCCTCACAAAACTCTTGTAGCTAGGTGGCAGGGACTGAAGGATTCTATCAACAACCGCGTCATCTGGGAGATTAATTACTAGCTGAGACAAGCGGTTGTGCAACCCAGACATTTTGAGTATATGTTCGCTGACAGAACTATTTTCCTCCATCTTATAACTGTAGAACTTGTCGGAGACTTCATATCTCTTGACTCGGACATGAGCTTGGAAAACCATTTTCAGCTCTTGGAACATCTCATATGCTCAGTGCTGCTCAAAACGCTTTTGGAGCCCCGATTCTAAGCTGTAAAGCATGCCGCACTGAACCAGGGAGTAATCATCACTACACGACTGCCAGACGTTCATAATGTCTTGAGTTACTGGGAAAACGGGTGCATCACCTAGCGGTGCTTCAAGGATATATGCTTTCTTGGTAGCTATGAGGATGATCCTCATGTTATGGACCCAATCCATATAGTTGCTACCATCGTCATTCAGCTTGGTTTTCTCTAGGAACGCGTTGAAGTTGAGGGCAACATTAGCGTGGGCCATTGGATCTACAAGAAATATTGTAAAGATTTTAGACTATGTTCATGACAATTAAGTTCATCTAAACAGATTTAATGAACTACCACTCAGATAGACATCTCTCTGGTCATCTAAGTGATACATGATCCGAATCAACTAGGCAGTGTTCGATCATCACGTGAGACGGACTAGTCAACAACGGTGAACATCTTCATGTTGATCGTATCTTCTATACGACTCATGTTCCACCTTTCGGTCTTCCGTGTTCCGAGGCCATGCCTGTGCATGCTAGGCCTGTCAAGTCAACCCTAAGTGTATTGCGTGTGTAAATCTGGCTTACACCCATTGTATGAGAACGTTAGAGCCTATCACACCTGATCATCACGTGGTGCTTCGGAACAACGAACCTTAGCAAGGGTGCACAGTTAGGGGAAACACAATTCTTAAAATTTTAGTGAGAGATCATCTTATTTACTACCGTCGTTCTAAGCAAATAAGATGTAAAACAAGATAAACATCACATGCAATCAAATAGTGACATGATATGGCCAAATCATTTTGCTCCTTTTGATCTTTATCTTCGGGGCTCCATGATCATCATTGTCACCGGCATGACACCATGATCTCCATCATCATGATCTCCATCATCGTGTCTTCATGAAGTTGTCTCGCCAAACATTACTTCTACTACTATGGCTAATGGTTAGCAATAAATTAAAGTAATTACAAGGCGTTTTCAATGACACGCAGGTCATACAATAAAATAAGACAACTCCTATGGCTCCTGCCGGTTGTCATACTCATCAACATGCAAGTCGTGATTCCTATTACAAGAACATGATCAATCTCATACATCACATATATATAATTCATCACATCCTTTTGGCCATATCACATCACACGGCACATGCTGCAAGAACAAGTTAGACGTCCTTTAATTGTTGTTGCAAGTTTTTACGTGGCTGCTATAGGTTTCTAGCAAGAACGTTTCTTACCTACGCCAAAACCACAATGTGATATGCCAATTTCTATTTACCCTTCATAAGGACCCTTTTCATCGAATCCGATCCGACTAAAGTGGGAGAGACAGACACCCGCTAGCCACCTTATGCAACTAGTGCATGTCAGTCGGTGGAACCTGTCTCACGTAAGCGTACGTGTAAGGTCGGTCCGGGCCGCTTCATCCCACGATGCCGCCGAATCAGGATAAGACTAGTTGCGGCAAGTAAATTGACATGATCTTCGCTCACAATAATCTTGTGTTCTACTCGTGCATAGTAGCTACGCATAGACCTAGCTCTGATACCACTGTTGGGGATCGTTGCAGAAAATCAAAAAAAATTATACGCATCACCAAGATCTATCTATGGAGTCTACTAGCAACGATAGGAGAGTGCATCTTCATACCTTTGAAGATTGCGATGCGGAAGCGTTACAAGAACGTGGTCGGTGGAGTTGTACACGAAGCGATTCAGATCGCGGCCGAATCCGATCTAAGCACCGAACAATGGTGCCTCCGCGTTCAACACACGTGCAGCACGGTGATGTCTCCCGCGCCTTGATCCAGCAAGGAGAGAGGGAGAGGTTGAGGAAGACTCCGTCCAGCAGCAACACGACGGCGTGGTGGTCATGGAGGAGCGTGGTAATCCTGCAGGACTTCGCCAAGCACCGCGGGGGAGGAGGAGTAGTAGGGAGAGGGGGAGGGCTGCGCCAGGACTTGGGTGCGGCTGCCCTCCCACCCCCACATATATATAGGGGCCAGGGAGAGGGGGGCCGGCCCCCTCAGATGAGATTTGAGGAGGGGGCGGCGGCCAGAGGGGGGTGCCTTGCCCCCCCCCCCTCCCCAAGGCAAGGAGGTGCCCCCCTTAGGGTTCCCCCCAAACCCTAGGCGCCTTGGGCCCTTGGGGGCGCGGACCAGCCCACCAGGGGCTGGTTCCCCCCTTCACTTGGTACACTTCGCCCACCGAGCAGGTGGCCCCACCCGGTGGACCCCCGGACACCTTCCAGTGGCCCCGGTACAATACCGGTGACCCCCGAAATCATTCTGGTGACCAAAACGGGACTTCCCATATATAAATCTTTACCTTTGGACCATTCCGTAACTCTTCATGACGTCCGAGATCTCATACGGCACTCCGAACAACATTAGGTAACCACGTACTACATTCCCAGTAACCCTAGCATCAGCGAACCTTAAGTGTGTAGACCCTACGGGTTAGGGAACCATGCAGACATGACCGAGACATCTCTCCGACCAATAACCAACAGCGGGATCTGGATACCCATGTTGGTTTCCACATGTTCCATGATGATCTTATCGGATGAACCACGATGTCAAGGATTCAATCAACCCCGTATACGATTCCCTTTATCTATCGGTATAGCACTTGCCCGAGATTCGATCGTCGGTATACCGATACCTTGTTCAATCTCGTTATGGCAAGTCTATTTACTCGTTCCGTAACACATCATCCTGTGAGTAACCCCTTAGTCACATTGAGCTCATTACGATGATATACTACCGAGTGGGCTCAGAGATACCTCTCTGTCATACGGAGTGACAAATCCCAGTCTCGGTTCATGCCAACCCAACAGATGCTTTCGGAGATACCCGTAGTGTACCTTTATAACCACCCAGTTACGTTGTGATGTTTGGCACACCCAAAGTATTCCTACGGTATCCGGGAGTTGCACAACCTCATGGTCTAAGGTAAGGATACTTGACATTGGAAAAGCTTTAGCATACGAACTACACGATCTTGTGCTACGATTAGGATTGGGTCTTGTCCATCACATCATTCTCCTAATGATGTGATCCCGTTATCAATGACATCCAATGTCCATGGTCAGGAAACTGTAACCATCTATTGATCAACGAGCTAGTCAACTAGAGGCTTACTAGGGACATGTTGTGGTCTATGCATTCAGACATGTATTACTGTCTTCGGATAATACAATTAGAGCATGAACAATAGACAATTATCATGAGCAAGGAAATATAATAATAACCATTTTATTATTTCCTCTAGGGCATATTTCCAACAATCTATTCGATGTAATCTTTTTGCGGTGTGTTTGTCGAGATCCGATGAATTGTGGGTTTATGATCAAGATTATATTTGAACAATATTGGATTCTTTTCTGAAATATTTTATGTATGATTATAATATCCTTGCAAGTCTCTTCGAATTATTGGTTTATTTTGGCCTCCTAGATCTACAGTTCTTGCAATGGGAGAAGTGCTTGGCTTTGGGTTCAATCTTGCGGTGTCCTTTCCTAGTGACAGTAGGGTCAGCAAGGCACGTATAGTATTGTTGCCATCGAGGATAAAAATATGGGGTTTATATCATATTGCTTGAGTTTATCCTTCTACATCATGTCATCTTGCTTAAGGCGTTACTCAGTTCTTATTAACTTAATACTCTAGATGCATGCTGGATAGCGGTCGATGTGTGGAGTAGTAGTAGTAGTAGTAGATGCAGAATTGTTTCGGTCTACTTGTCACAGACGTGATGCCTATATATAATGATCATGTCTAGATATTCTCATAACTATGCGCTTTTCTATAAATTGCTCGACAGTAATTTGTTCACCCACCGTAGAATTCTGCTATCATGAGAGAAGCCACTAGTGAAACCTATGGCCCCGGGTCTATTCTCATAATATTAATCTTCCATCTACTTTACTTTGCATTATTTACTTTTTGTTTCTATACCAAAAATACCAAAAATATTATCTTATCGTATCTATCAGATCTCACTCTCGTATGTGACCGTGAAGGGATTGACAACCCCTTATCGCGTTGGCTGCGAGGTTCTTATTTGTTTGTGCAGGTGCGAGGGACTCACGCGTGGTTTCCTACTGGATTGATACCTTGGTTCTCAAAAACTGAGGGAAATACTTTCGCTACTGTGTTGCATCACCCTTTTCTCTTCGAGGGAATACAACGCAAGCTCGAGAAGTAGCATCTTCCTTGTCCAACGCCAAATTTTTTGGCATATAATATTTTGATGGGGGCTCACAATCACAAAAGATTTCCAGGATAGTGTATTTGCATGTGAAAGTTCTCTTACTTATACTAATTATTCGTGAATTGATTGTGTGACCAATATTGTGATTATCAGGCCTCAAAAGATTTCACATCTAAACCCAATGTGAAAGCTACCACTAGGCATGATATGATTTCAACTTCATGGCATTCAATTTATTCAAGAATTTACTCATAGGATATAAGTGAAGCACAAGAGTAAATGACAAGCTACTTCAACAAGATATAAATGAAGATCATGAGCATAATATTTATTTCTCTCAAATTAATATAAGTAAAGCATGTGAGATTTTCTTCAAAAATACTAAACCACATCGTGCTCAAAAATATATAGGTGAAGCACTAGAGCAACGGTGTTAGAAAAGAACTTCTTTGACGGGATGTGAAAGACGATTATCTAGCTTTTCCAGCGATTATTTGGGTGCTCTATTTTATTTAAAAACTTTCAGATCTAAGTATTTTATTAAAACAGCAAGAAAATAAAAATAAAATGACAATTCAAGAATAGCACATCTCATGTGAAGAAGCAAAAACTTAGAGTCAACCGATACTAACCGATAATCATTGATGAAGAAAGGTGGGATACCGATCGGGGCATCCCAAGCTTAGATGCTTGAGACTTCTAGAAATATTATCTAGGGGTGCCTTGGGCATCCCCAAGCTTGAGCTTTTGTGTCTCCGTAATTCTTCTCATATCACGGTTTCCCTAAATCTCAAAAGCTTCATCCACACAAAACTCAACAAGAACTCGTGAGATAAGTTAGTATAAATCAATACATAACCTTATCATCCTCTACTGTAGCAAATCACTAAAATTATTATTCAACATTGCATACTAAATTCCTCTACATATTTAATACTCCTGTCCTAAAATATAATCATTAAACAGGCAAACATATGCAATCAAATGCAAACATAACAACAATCTGTCAAAACAGTATAGTCTGTAAAGAATGCAATTGTTCTCATACTTCCCTAGGTCTAAAAATTCTGAGAAGATTACCACGTTACTGAGAACTTATTCATGCTAACTTTGTAAAAGTTTCAAGATTTTCTCACGTTCTGACTATCCAGAAGAATTCAGACAATGATAGAAAACTTTCTGTTTTTAAACAACAACATATAGACTTGCAAAGTAAGCATCGTAAAGGCTATACTTGGCTCTTTTATTGAAATAAAAGATACAAAACATTATTCTAAATACCAGCAAGAAAATTATAACAAAATAAAATGACGCTCCAAGCAAAACACATATCATGTGACATATAAAAATATAGCTCCAAGTGAGGTTATCGATAATGTTGGAGACGAAAGAGGGGATGCCTTCTGGGGCATCCCCAAACTTAGTTGCTTGGGTATTCCTTGAATATTTCCTTGGGGTGCCTTCGGCATCCCCAAACTTACGGTCTTGTCACTCCTTGTTCTCCTCATATCGATATCTCACCCAAAAGTTGAAAACTTCAATCACATAAAACTTAACAAAACTCCGTGAGATGGGTTAGTATGATAGAACAAATCATTCACTTTGGATACTGTCAAAGACAAGATTCATAATTTTTCTCACACAATGCTTACAATAGCATATCATTTATAAAATTTATATTCATCAATATAAACCATAGAAACTAGAAAACAAGCAAACTATGTATTGAAAACAGAATCTGTCAAAAACAGAATGGTCTGTAATGATCTGAACATTCACCATACTTCTGCAACTCAAAAATCTTGAAAAAAATATGACCATGTGAACAATTTTCATATTAATATCCGGCAAAAATAATCAACTTAAAAGCACTCTTCTGTTAAAAAAGAGATTTTTTTCTCGTGAGCGCAAAAGTTTCTGTTTTTCAGCAAGATCAAATCTACTATCACCCAACATGATCCTAAGGCTTTGCTTGGCACTTTATTGAAACAAAGTCTATAAAACATGATTACTACAGTAGCATAATCATGTGAACACACAAAAACAGTAGCTATAAGTTTTGGGTTGTCTCCCAACAAGTGCTTTTCTTTAATGCCTTTTAGCTAGGCATGATGATTTTAATGATGCTGAAATAAAAGATATGAATTGAAACATGCAAGAGAGCATCATGAATCACATGGCAAGCACATTTAAGCCTAACCCAGTTCCTATGCATAGGGATTTTGTGAGCAAACAATTTATGGGAGCAAGAATCAACTAGCATAGGAAGGCAAATAAAGCAAAACTTCAAAACTTTCAACACATAGAGAGGAAACTTGATATTATTTCAATACCTACAAGCATATGTCCCTCTCTCATAGTAACTTTCAGTAGTATCATGAATGAATTCAACAATATAGCCATCACATAAATCATTCTTCTCATGATGCAAAAGCATAGAAATTTTGTTACTCTCCACATAAGCAAATTTATTCTTATGAATACTGGTGGGAGCAAACTCAACAAAATAACTATCGTGAGATTGAAAATTAAATTTACGATGACAAGTTTCATGGTTATCATTATTCAATATAGCATACATGTCATCACCATAATAATCATAGATAGCAACTTTGTTATCATAGTCAAATGAAACATCCTCCAAAGTAGTGGATTCATCACTAAATAAAGTCATGAACTCTCCAAATCCAATTTCATCAATATAATCATCATAAATAGGAGGCATGTTTTCATTATAAAAAAAATTCCACATCAAATCTTGGGGGGCTAGAAATATCATATTCATCAAATATAGCATCCCCATGCTTATTGGCTTTTCATATCATTAGCATCATGGATATTCAAAGAATTCATACTAACAACATTGCAATCATGCTCATCATTCAAATATTTTGTGCCAAACATTTTATTGACTTCTTCTTCTAACAATTGAGCACAATTTTTTGATCCATAATATGATGCAACCTCAATTCCGTTATTTTTCTTTTATAAACCAAACTACTGATAAAACAAGAAACTAAAAGATTCGATTGCAAGATCTAAAGATATACCTTCAAGCACTCACCTCCCCGGCAACGGCGCCAGAAAAGAGCTTGATGTCTACTACGCAACTTTATTCTTGTAGACATGTGTTGGGCCACCAAGCGCAGAGTTTTGTAGGACAGTAGCAATTTTCCCTCAAGTGGATGACCTAAGATTTATCAATCCGTAGGAGGTGTAGAATGAAGATGGTCTCTCTCAAAAAACCCTGCAACCAAATAATAAAAAGTCTCTTGTATCCCCAACACACCAAATACAATGGAAAATTGTATAGGTGCACTAGTTTGGCGGAGAGATGGTGATACAAGTGTAATATTGATAGTAGATATTGATTTTTGTAGTGCGAACAATAAATAAACAGCAAGGTAGCAAGTAACAAAAGTGAGCACAAACGGTATTGCAATGCCTGAAAACAAGGCCTAGGGTCCATACTTTCGCTAGTGCAATCTCTCAACAATGCTAATGTAATTGGATCATATAACCACCCCTCAACGTGCGATGAAGATTCACTCCAAAGTTCCTATCTAGTGAAGAACATAAGAAGAAGTTGTTGGTGGGGGTACGAAACCACCTCAAAGTTATTCTTTCCGATCAATTTTTCAAAGAGTTCGTACTAAAGTGACACAAAGTTACTCTTTCCGATCAATATATCCAAGAGTTCGTACTAGAATAACACATGGTTATATTTTCCGATCGATCTTTCAAGAGTTCGTACGAAGATAACACAAAGTTATCCTTCCCGATCAATCAATGAACAGTTCGTACTAATATAACACCAAAACATATTCAGATTTATAATACTCAATCCAACACAAAGAACCTCAAAGAGTTTCCCAAGATTTCTACCGGAGAAACAAAGACAAGAACGTGCATGAACCCCTGTGCATAGATTACCCCAATGTCACCGCGAGAATCCGCAAGTTGAGTGCCAAAACATATATCAAGTGGATCAATATGATACCCCATTGTAACCACCAGTATTCAATTGCAAGACATATATCAAGTGTTCTCAAATCCATAAAAGTATTCAATCCAAAGAAATTGCAAAAGGAAAACTCAAATCATCACAGCAATAGAGGGGAAAACACCATATGATCCGACTATATTAACAAAGCCCGCGTTACATCAAGATTGTGCATCTCAAGAACACGAGAGAGAGAGAGAGAGAGAGAGAGATTGAACACATAACTACTAGTACAAACCCTCAGCCCCGAGGGTGCAGTACTCCCTCCTCATCATGGTGGCCGCCGAGATGATGAAGATGGCCACCGGTTATGATTTTCCCCTCCGGCGGTGTGCCGGAAAGGATCTAGATTGGTTTTTCATGGACTACAGAGGTTTGCGGCGGCGGAACTTCTAATCTAGGTCTACTTCTGATGGTTTCTCTATTTACAGGATTTTTCATCGTTGGTTTCACGCGAAGATGGGCCTCGAGGTGAGCACAACCCACCGGTGCACGGGCAAGGGCCTAGGCGTGCCCCGGTGTCTTGTGCCCTACTCCTTCACCTTCTGGTTCTTCCACGAAGCTTCGGGGGCCTCTTTTGTTTACAAAAAAATCGTCAAAAAGTTTTAGCTCATTTGGAGAACTTTCATTTCTGCACAAAAAACAACACCACGGTAGTTCTGCTGAAAACAGTGTCAGTACGGGTTAGTTCCATGCAAATCATACCAAAACCATATAAAATTGTTTTAAACATGGCATGAATACTTCATAAATTGTAGATACATTGGAGACGTATCAATGGACTCATCGTTTGCTTAAGCTACATTTCCGCTGTTATTATTGAATAAGTTAGCCATGTGTTGTTCAGATTGTATTACTTTATAAATTCTGGATCATACGTTACAGTAAATGATGCACTTGTTATTTGATATTCCTATGTACTATGTGTGCTAGCGAGTCGATCCAGGCACTAGCACGATAAGCATAGAGACATCGAATCTTATCAGATTTGGGACGTTACACGGATGATATTCATCATGTAGGAGTCATAAACTGGGGTGACACGGAACTAGCTCCAATTCATCACTATAATGTAGGCATGTATTCCGTATATAGTCATACATGCTTATGGAAAAGAACTTGCATGACATATCTGTCCTACCCTCTAGTGGAAGCCGGGTCCTAATGGAAACTAAGGGATATTAAGGCCACCTTTTAATAGAGAACCGGAACAAAGCATTAGCACTTAGTGAATACATGAACTCCTCAAACTATGGCAATAACCGGAAAGAATCCCAATTATTTTCACCTTGGGGTATGCGGATCATAAAACGTAATATGTGCGTATAACTTGCAAGATTGGATCAAGAACACAAATATATTCATGGAAACATAAAGGGTTTAGATCCGATTTCATGGCACTCGGGCCCTAGTGACAAGCATTAAGCATAACAAAGTCATAGCAACATGAATCTCACAACATAGTAGATACTAGGAATCAAACCCTAACAAAAACTAACTCGATTACATGATATATATCATCCAACCCATCACCGTCCGGCAAGCCTACGATGGAATTACTCACTGCGGGTGGTGAGCATCATGAAATTGGTGATGGAGGAAGGTTGATGATGAAAATGGTGACAGATTGCACTCTTCGGAGCCCCGAACAGACTCCAGATCAGCCCTCCCGATGAAGAAAAGGAGGTGACGGCGACTCCGTATCGTAAAATGCGATGAATCATTCTCTTTAAAAAAATCTGCAAATAGGAATATATGGAGTTCGAGTTAGGGTTGCGGGAGGTCCAGAGGGCCCACAAGCCGGGGAGGCGCACCCTGGTGGGGTAGGCGCACCCCCAGAGCTTGTGGCTCCTGGGTGGCCCCCCTCAGGTATCTTTTTCTGCCAGTATTTTTTATATTTCCACAAATATTCTCCGTAAATTTTGAAGTCAATCTAAGAACTTTGATTGCTACACAAAAAAACACCATGGGAATTCTGCTTAAAACATCATCAGTCAAGGTAAGTTCCATTCAAATCATGCAAATTACAGTCCAACATAAGGGCAAAAGAGTTTGGAAAAGTAGATATGATGGAGACATATCAGTGTTCTCACCCAGTGACAGAAGGGGTGGCGAGGCATGTATTTGTATTGTTTCCATTAAGGATAAAAAGATGGCGTTTATTTCATTTTGATTGCATCTATCCATCTAAATCATGTCATCTTGCTTAAGGTGTTACTCCATTTTTGTCAACTTAATACACTAGATGCATGCTGGATAGCGGTCGATGTGTGGAGTAATAGTAGTAGATGTAGGCAGGAGTCAGTGTACTTGTCACCGACGTGATGCCTATATTCATCATCATTGCCTTAGATATCATCATGATTATTCTCTTTCCTATCTATTGCTCAACAATAATTTGTTCACCCATCGTATATGTTCTTTCAAGGGAGAAGCCTCTAGTGAAACCTATGGGACACTGGTCTACTTTTATCATATTATTTTCAGATCTATAAAATGAAAACACAAAAATACCTCACTGAGTTTTATTTACATTCATTTGTTTTGCATCTATCAGATCTCATCCTTGCAAGTAACCGTGAAGGGATTGAGAACCCCTTTATTGCTTTGGGTGCATGTATTTGTTGGTTTGTGTAGGTTCTATCATTGTAGACTTGTGTGTTCCTCCTACTTGATTGATACCTTGATTTGTAATGAGGGAAATACTTATCTATATTTTGCTGCATCACTATTTCCTATTCCAGGGAAAAACTAACGCAAGCTCAACAAGTAGCTGTGCGCCTGGCCCAACAAGGCCAAGGCGCCTCCTGCCAAGCCATGCCAGCCATTGGGACATGGTGGAACCCTTGGTGTACTTCTGGACTCCTCTGAAAACCTCCGGAACCTTCTGGAAGCTTCCTGATACAATAACAAAAAACTGCAGCCTTTTTCGGAATACCAAAAATGACTTTGCCTATATAAATCTTTATTTCTCGACCATTCCGTCACTCATTGTGACGTCCGGGATCTCATCCGGGACTCCGAACAACATTCAGTCACCAACATGCTTATCCTAATATTACTTTAGCGTCATTGAGCGTTAAGCATGTGACCCTACGGGTTTGGGAATCATGTAGTCATGACCGAGACACCTCTCCGGTCAATAACCAACAGCGGGACCTGGATACTCTTATTGGTTCCTACATATTCCACGAAGATATTTTATCGTTTGAACCACGAGGTCAAGGATTCGGTTAATCCCGTATGCAATTCCCTTTGTCTGGAGATATGTTACTTGCCTGAGATTCGATCATCAGTATCTCCATACCTAGTTCAATCTCATTTTCAACAAGTCTCTTTACTCGGTCCATAATACAAAATCTCATGACTACCTCATTATCCACATTATCTGTAAGCTCTTTACGATGTTGTATTACCGAGAGGGCCCAGAGATATATCTCCGTCATACTGTGTGAGAAATCCCAGTCTCAATCCATGTCAACTCAACAAACACCTTCGGAGATACCTGTAGGGCACCTTTATGATCACCCAGAGTTGCACGATCTCATGGTGTCAGGAATAGATACTTGACATGAAGAAAGCAATAGCAATAAACTGATACAATCATATTCTAAGTTTACGTTTGGGTCTTATCCATCACATTATTCTCCTAATGATGCGATCCCGTTATCAAATAGGAACACATGTCTATGGTTAGGAAACCTTAAACATCTTTGATGAACGAGCTAGTCTAGTTGAGGCTTACTAGGGAAATAGTTTTTGTCTTTGTATTCACACATGTATTTACGTTTCCGGTCAATACAATTCTAGCATGAATAATAAACCTTTATCATGAACAAAAAAATATGATAATAGCCAATTTATTATTGCCTCTAGGGAATATTTCCAACAATATCCCACTGGCACTAGAGTCAATAATCTAGTTCACATAGTTATGAATCTAACCCCCAACGAGTTCTGGGGCAGATATGTATGTACTTTGCAAATCTCAATGTCTCCGTCTTTGATCGAATCACGGATGGAGTTGAAAAAGGCGTTAAATATGCGCTTTGGTTTTGGACTAAATATAATTGGTTTTGAGACAAGGGAATAAATCCCATCCAGAAAATCTTGAGGGACCAAATTTATAGTTCTCGGAAACTTAAGGGCCGAAAAACATACTTTCTCAGAATATAATGTCGACTTATACATTGAATTTCACGATATGATCAGCATAGCACCGACTAATAATTCCAAAGGTGCCACAATAACTTTGAGCAGGAAGTGCAGATCAAGTAAAAAAAGAAAACTAGTCTTCTTATTTGTCCATTGTACCAAGTAAAAACAAAAAAGCACGGCTAAGTCCTGTTGTCCTATGCTTATGTTGCCTAGTTTTGAAAACATGCACTGATAAGCCAGCAGTGAGGATAACACTTGTACATGCTAGCAAGCTCGATTGCACCTTCCCCATTTAGGAAGGATGGGGCAAGCAAGCCCAATCAGAGAAGGGCGTGGCACCTAACTACAGACATACATGGTGGTCGGTGGCACCATGGTGTCATGCTAGGGCATCATAACATGCTACACGATATATTCTTCTAAAGCTAAGCACTTCTTTCCCCAGGCCTTCTATTCTCAAGATAGAGTTTTGTTTCACTAGGAATTATTTCAAACAAATACATAGTGTATTAGAGAAAGGAGTTAACCCTCATTTACTATGGCAAAGAAAAGAACTCCCTCAATCTACCGTCATATAAAACTTGCTTTTCCTTATGATAGTTTCTGTATGAGCGAAAGGTAATGAGATGACCTCTTATATACTATGATAACACACTCGATCGATCGGTGGACATATATAAATTCAAAGGCATGCAAGGTGTGGTTGGTAAACATAATATGATGAATTAATTATATGAGATATTTTTGCACAAACATGTCTTCATAAATAATAGCCAACCCACGGGGAAGAGGAATGGAGGGAGGGAGGGAGGGAGAGAGAGAGAGAGACGCGCGCGCGCACACACACACAGAGAGATGAATGTTTCTCTATAGGAAAATTGAAAAAAGGTGGATGTCATGAAGACTCCAATGCTATTCATATGAAGCCAAAATTGGATCAGAGTTAGTAAATATCATGTCTCAAACCCAGGACACACTATACAAGGAAAATAACTGAAATTATTCAGTGTAGTGGTTTGTAAGATAGCTCGCTGAAGTGCGCGGTAAGCATCTAGCCGGCCGATCCGAGTTGGCTCGGCTCGCCACTCACCCCGAATCTGCCTCCTCCATCAGCATCACCATAACCTGTTGGGATCATTATGGTTGATCTGCAGCAACACCAAGTCGATTGTCAGATTCTTCTGTTGTGACATGTTACGGAGACGGCTACTATGACGTCACACAAAGATACATTCCCAAAAACCTCAAAGCATGTCACGGTGGTACCCACGTGCATCCAATCTGCATCTTGATGGATTGGAACTGTGTGGTAATGCGATTTTGCTTCATCCCAAACAAGCCCTTATCGATGTCTCCCAATCCGAAGATATGATCACCTTTTTATTTTTCTTCAGTTTTGCATTTTTTTTACAATTCCTTATTGGGGAGGTGTTTAACCTCACTAAACTATGAATGAAGAAGACAAAAGACTGGATAAGAGGTAAATATAAGCTGTTTTTTCCCTTTTCCGCCGGCTAGTGTGCTAGAGAAAGATAAATGACTCATGAGGAACGTGCTCGGTAGTTGGTGGTATATGGTATGGTTAGACATGTTGAATGAGTTCACTTTATACTTCTGCATGCTAGGGATGGCTCTAGCCTGTGAAATTCGATGAAATGAGTAGGGACCACTAGTACAAAGAAGGCTATCAAAGGCCGGCTAAGAAGTTCTTAACCAGCATTTTACCAAACATCAGAAAGCATGACTTTGTGAAGTAGTGGCAGAGCTAGCAATTTTTGAAAGCCTGGACACACTCTAAAGTACTTAAATTTGAGCTACCAAAAATCAGAGGTTTGACATATCCAAATAAAAGTAGTGGCAGTATTATATGCAGTATTTTCAAAGAAAACCATCCTAATTCTAAGATTTGAACATGTGTAATTAGCAATGGGCACGATCAGCAGTGGATTACGGTATTTGTCATAAGTACGTCACTTTGGGCTGCCAAGAATCACAAGAATAAGTGGGGAAATTCTAGTCTAGCCTTAGGGGGGAGGGGTACATACTAGAACTAGGGATGTGTCCTTATCCCCCAATAATTCCGTGCAACTTGACCCATCCTTTCACATCCCTCGTCATCCTGGCCGATAATTCCATGATTATGTTTCTTCATCTTTGGCACATGCAATTGGCTCAATCTTGGTTGGGGATTACGCTCCGATGTACCAGTTTATTTGAGCACGAGTGTTCCCTCCCACCTTCCCATAACATTAGGCATGTACTCCCTCCGTTTCGATTTACTCGTCGTAGTTTTAGTTCAAATTCTCCATTCTGGTTTACTCGTCGTGGTTTTAGTTCAAATTTGAACTAAAACCACGACGAGTAAATCGGAACGGAGGGAGTAAGAGTTTGCACGAATGGTTCAGATCTATGCAAGGGTTCAACAGCGACGATTGCAGCTCCAGGGCACTGATCCTTAGGGTACGTGCACGAAGACTTCTCGATTGTCATCGACAAAGTCAAGCCGGCTCTAGTACGGGAGTGGTGATAGCTGTTAGGCGGCCCCTTCTAACGGCAGTAGGGGTCTATTGGTGGTCTCAAAATCTTAATGTAAATTTTATTCCGTTTGAGATACTTTGTACTTTTGATGAACTTTTACAATAGATCTGACTGATGTCGCAAAAAAATTGCATGAATATTAATACAAAGTAGTGCAGTGCGTCAATCTCGCTCATGTCTTGGCTTACCACTCCCACTATCACGATGCCCACATGAAGCGATCCCAGCTGTTGATCAGCCGCAGGCATGACATGTTCCGTAATCTGGCCGGCCGGACATGCATGACCTTTTTCACTTTTCCAGCCATCCATTTGCGGGGTTGTAAGTGGTAATTTAACAAAAAAAATATGAAGCACCTAATTTTTTTGGAAGGTGGAAATACAGAAGGATGGTGCAAAAATGGTTCGTAGAAGGTCGTATCACTTTTCTGCAGGTGGTAGGAGGTTCTAACTGGTAGTCCAACAAAGCCATTTTGCCTCCCTCCCACCTAGCTACTCGAGATCTGTTCCACCAAGGCTGTGACCATCTGATTCATGGTGGACAACCCAGCCCGGCAGGTTAGTTGGAGGGTATCCCATAAGCCCTAGGCTAGGCATAAGTTGGGGTTGACGACTTGACGGTACCATGCTGTCGCCCCAGACATCACAATTTATAGTACAAGGACTTCATGTTGATCCAAGTGTTTCCTTGCCAACGCCTGATATTCTTAGGGGAAGGGCATCTCTAGCAATTCCCCTAAGACATATATTCATTATGATGCAAGTTTGACGGAGTTAAGTGCTAGCTCGCAGATCCCCTAACTTATAACTTTACTAAAAGAAAGTAACCCCGCTCCCTGAAATCCATCCCCCGATGACTATATTTGGTCCAGTCGTGACCACTAGACCAAAAGTAGGAAGATGGCTTTCTAAAAAGAAAATTGTAAGATGGCTGCACAGCCCCCGCATCACACCGTCGTCACTGAAACTCGTGCTGCAGGATATCCGCTGCCCCGTTGACCAAAACAAATGGATCCCTCAACCAACCCAAACCATCCGGTGACCCTCACAATCGCCGGAATCGTGCTGGCGGTGAGGAGTTTTGCGACCACTCCCATGGCTTCTTGTGCGCGTGCGCATGTCATGCCCGTCCAAACGTGCCTTTTAAACGATGGCAACATTGACGAGCATGCTACATCAGCATATACCCCTTCCTTGGTGAGCACGGTCCAATATATAGAGGCTGGCACTCTTGGAGGTGACCTGCTCTAGCACGTTCGTTGACACAAAGTATCTGCATTTCGGACATCGTCTTCTTCATCGGTGGCGCCACTCACCAGCTCAAAGATTCAAGCATCATTGACCCAAAACGGCAAAAACGGTTTGTGACAATGGAGTCTGTCCACGTGGAACCATGTCCCATTGTGCATGTGATCGCTTCGGGACTTTTCATTTCCGATGTCTCCTATTCTCAAGCTTACCCCGTTCCCCTGTTCTTTTCCTTTACTTTTGATAACAGTTGGTATGTGAGAAGAAGGTGTTGAGCTTGAAGCATGGAGAGAACACTCAATTCTTGCTGGTGTATGGGAGAAAGAGGAAGGTGGTTAAATAACCCTACCAGCATGGAGTGGTTAAATAACACTCGACCGGTGGTTGTAGATAAATTGCTCTTTTCTACCATGTTGGTTGTCTTTGTTTGCTGGAATGTTCTCTGCATTCAATTTCACTTGATATTTCAGCATGCAGAGACCGTCATAGATAGAAATGAGGCAAGAGAGTGCAAGTGAGGAAGAGTCTATGGCTTCTCTTGAGAAAATGGCTATCCACTAATAGATAGGAGGAAAGATAACATTCAAGAAAAATTAAAAACTTCCAAAAAGAAATGAGGAAAGATGAAATACCTGGTCTTGAGAAAACTGATTATTTCATGACCAAATTCCAATAACAATATGGTACTCCCTCCATCCCATAGTTCACCATTAGTACCATTAGTACCAGAGCCGAGCAGCCAAGGGAAGAAGAGCGGAGCAGAGCAAGCAACTCCACTGGTACTCTGGAGCAACAGTGCAACCAACTTTATGCCTTCTGTACTTTACCAAGTTACCATGGTAAAAAAAGCAACAGAACCAAGCAACCAGCAGTACAAATAGAATTAAGGGTTTCTATCATTTATGCCTGTCCGACTACTCAGTTTTGCCACTAGGAATTTCAACTTCTAAAAATGTCATCGCTTCGTTAGGCGCATGCTCAGAAATGCCACTGGATGCAATTACTGTTAGCTCAAATCTCATTTGTCATGTTATAATGACATAAATACCTATGGACCAACATGTCGGGTCTCCCTCTATCTCACTACAATAAAGTGTGGGTCCCACTTGATCTCAGTAGCGCTCTTATTTTCCCGTAAAATTATCCACTTACTTACTCCTGACAAGTGGGGCCTACACTTATCATTGTGAGATAGAGAGAAGTGGCATGTGGGTCTAGGGTTATTTTTGCCATATTACATGGTCAGCAAGTTTGACCTGACAATAATGATGTCTAATGGCATTTTTGAGCAAACATCTAGCAATTATAACTTCTAATGACAAAACTAAATAGTGAGACACGACTAGTGGCATAAATGACAAAAACCAAAAGAACAAAGAAGCTCACTGAAATACTACTCTAACGACAATAATTATTGTCTTGGTAATTGGAAATGCAGTCCGACTAACAATATTGTATGGTTATTGCAGTTAACGGATTCAGCACCGCGCAGTCGCACATGTCATCATCACACCGAGCAGTCGCACACATCTGCCGCCTAGACAAATCCTTTGACGAGGAACCAGTTGTGAACAGTGAAGTCTATCTACCTAGAACCATGCCACACTGAGCATATGAGACTTTCCATTTCGGATGTCTCGTATTCCTAAGCTAACCTCCCTTCTCCTTTTATTTTCCTTGTTGCTTTTTCCAACAGTTGTTGAGCCTGAAGCATGGAGAGATACTTATTTTGCCAGTCGCACAAAAATTGCTTTTTTTCCATTGTTTCGATGGAAAATTGTTTTTATACTTACCTGTTGGATGGACAGTTGTTGAATGGTAGAAAGAGGAAGGTGATTAAATAACCCGCTGAGCATAGAGAGAAAACACTGCCAGTGGGCGTAATAAATTGCTCCTTATGCAATAGTACTGTCTTGTTTGGTCAAAAAATATATCTGCAGTCAATTGTACTAGTAGATATTTTTGAACGGAAAACCCTTCATATATTGGGGTGCACACATGCGGCCATCAGAAGAAATGAGGAAAGAGACTGGAAGTGACCAAGAGCAAATGACCAAATTACTCAGTCTTGAGCAAACAGATTATGTCTTGAACAAAAACACGCATAGATTTGGAGAGTGAAATGCAAGGTAATAATAACATGGTGGTCGATGGCTTACAACAAAGACATTGAATCGACTTGCACCAGCAGCAAGTGAAGCTTAGCTCTCACGAACGTCTAGTGATGACTAGTCCACGATTACGATGGGCTGGTCGGTGGTGTCTCGTTTGGTGTCTCGTTTGGCCCGCGAGATCTTTATAGTAGTGGGGTAGGTCAGAGTTGTGCCCACTACCCAACTCGTGTATTTATTTTTCCTTCAGGTCGGCATCCTTGTCGAGGTTGTGGCGACCTCCTGATTTTTTTATTAAAAATGCTAGCAGTTTTTTTTTGAAAAAATCGTTAATTACTGGGAAAAGGCAAACAAAATCTGAAATCGTTAAATTTTTTAAAACATGAACCATTTTTAAGGCGGAGAAACGAATTTCGTATTTGTAAACATTTGTGAAAATGGTAACATTCAAAACAATATTCAAAAGTATGTTTTAATCACGAACATTATTTAGAATTTGTGAACATTTCAATAAAAATGATTTTTCTCGAATTTCACTTATTTTAAAAGTGCAATTTATTTTATAATTCTCGAACAATTTTGGATATTTTTTTAAGAAATGTGAACATTTTTTTATTTCGATTTTTTTTCGAACGATAATAAAAAGTTGAAGTTCCTAATATTTTTTTCAATGAGAAAAACAAATTCTGAAGATTTAACGAAAAATTGAGCAAAAAACGAATTTCTGAAATACATATAAATGATAAATTTAGGGGAAAAGGAAAAAATAACTTTGACGGAAAAAAAATGTGAAAACAAGTAGAAAAAGAACACAGAAAAATATAAAATGGGCCGGCCCAAAGTTGGGTGACTGTTGCGAAGCTGCAACTATATGCCGCCCTCCGCGGCAAATAACGTTTCGCAGCTGCGTGGGCAGGATATAAATGGGTGGTTTCTCTGGGCCTCAGCGCTTTCTCCACATTTTAAAGAATATTAGACAGTTCATATTTCTTCAAAGTTCAAAAATTAATGTAAGCACGCGCTACCATGAGTATTTGCGCTGGCCATTGGTTAGTAGCACACGTTTGTTCTATGCTAGTTGGCTATAAATAAAATAAATTATAGGCACGTGCCAATAAAAGAGAATATGATGTTTCGATCTAATTAGATAAATTGTGGGCTCGTGAGTGGTAAAATAATCAAAGAAAATAAATCTTGACAAAGAAGGGACATTTATGCCTGATTATGCTAATAAAATGGGATTTATGCTCTACAATTAGTAATCCGCGGTTTGACCGTCGTAGGAGAGAGTGGTCGAAGCAACCATGTTAGAAGGTCACCGCGCAGCCAACAAATGAGGAGGCAGACACAACCCCAAGATGGAGGTAAAAAAAAAAGCAAGAGAACCAACAATCCAGCAGTACTAGAGTTAAAGCAATGAGCAGATTTAGCACACATATAGAAATATAGAGTTATTTATCACTGCTCCCAACATTGGCAAGTATTCACTGCTCACTGCATTTTGTACTACTGCATGTGATGGAGCTACCAAGGTGCATCCATCAGTCCTAGAGTTATTTTTCATCTGCTGAATCCAAGGGAGTTTCAGCTCCCATCATTTATATTTTAGTTTGACTATGCAACAACTCATATGAGTTTCAGTAACACTGCTCATTTCTGCAAAATATTAGACAAATTCACATACATTAGCTCCTAGTAATTGCCATTTCTTTTTTACTTACAAGGTTAGGTCAATGTAAGATCGTGTACGAAATCCACCACCACAAAATATTATACATCCAACAATATATCCCATGTTACATTCATCTGTGGAATGCCAGATTGTTAGGATTTCCAATTTCAGAAGATGCCGTCACTGGCTCACTGCTCCCTGGAAAGGCAACTGAGAAATTGGAAAACAAATTGGATGTCTACAAATTACAGTTTATCGCAAGCATATTAAAATGAAGGATGCAAAACCAGCAGTGGCGTATATTTGTTTACAGAGAGAGTATAAAAGAACAAAAAATATCTAATAAAAACATTTTTTTTTGTCTTGGTATGAGGTTTACAAATTATAGTTTGTTAATCAGATAGAATGAAGAAGATGCAAAATAGCAGGTAACAAGGTATTAAGTCCAACAAACAGTACTGTAGAATTATTGCAGTTAGCTGATTCGGCATACATATGGCACAGCTACTCCCAAAATGAGCGAAAATTGGTTTCTGAGCACGGGCTCAGATGAACTCGTTATCGCTGCATTTATTTCTATCGGTTGAGGAGCTACCCGCCCCGGTCCATCAAGTCGAGCAACGGCCTTGCAATTTTCCTGGGCCAGCCTGGTCCGTTGTCCACGATGGCCACACCCAACGTCCACCCACACCACCGAAGTAATTATATCCCCTACCCCTGGCACCCTTTGGCTCAAAGAAAAAAAACTCTGGCACCGATCCGCGGATCCCCTTTCTTCTCCAGCTCATAGTACAGTCCTCTCCTCCACCAATTCCGTCTCTTCTCCTAGGTGTCGCCCAGCATCAGGAGTTCTTCCCCCTCATACCGTGCCTGATTTGTGGTGACATCCATGGCCTGCAAAGTGCAGAAACCTGGCAACAACAGATTCTACAAGCACATCCGTCGTAATCACTTGTAATAATTCCTCTATAATAGATCCAATCGTTTTTACATTCATTTTTCTCATTACGGACGTATCTTGATCTTTTCCTTTGATAAGCCGACTTATGTGGTTTCTTGACTTTGTTCGAGTTCCAGATGTGGTCGTCGCTAGCCTGCTAGAATTAAATGTTAATCTACACCGCGCAGCCCCCACCTCACTCAATCAGCAGACGCATCAAGCTGCCGAAGCTCGTCAACATCAGATCCCTTGGATTACCGGCAGTGAGCACGCCCCCAAGCCTTCTCACAATGTTCATGGTGCTTGCATTGCGGCCCCAGGCGCTCAAGTTTTTTTGCCTTATTATCGCCACCACTGATCTAATGGTTACGATTATGGATTTATGGTTCTCTGTGTAGTCATGCTCTTTACGGAGTCATGCTGATGTACCTTGGTCATAACAGGTCTAACAAGGTCCGGTTCCAAAACTAACGTAACATCATACCATGGCTCGTTTACAACTAACGTTCCTGAAAACTTCAAAAAAAAAACGTTCCTGAGCCACAGACCAGACAGATGCAAGGGGAAATCAACGATCGCATATATGGAAGTGGAATTGAATCTTTCTTCTCATATGTACCACACTCCTTCATCGATTTATCCCTAAAGCAAGCCATTCATTGATCTCATTCTCATCATTGTCTTATATAGACATTGAGGGCTGCAAATCTTGAAGCAAATGTGATGTTAGTCAAGCAATTTTGTATCAACACAGTGAAATAATAATACAAGGGGCAACTTCTCACAAGCATTAATGCAAAGCCTAATTCAGTATAGCCTCCCAGGAAAAACCGAAGGTGTGTCATTTATAGGTTATAAAAAAATCCATCCTAACACTAGTACAGAAGATGGTAACTCTTAATCTCAGCCCCATGTTGCTTTAGTAAAGCTAGATAATTCAGACCATTCATTATAACAGCTCATCCAGTATAATTTTTAGAACTTAGAAGTGCTACATTGGATAGATAATCCCTCATCATTCAATTAGGTCTATAATAATTTGGATAATTGACCATGAAGCATATATGTAAATGGGATAAACAAAGGTCAAGCCATTCTAAGGATAATTAAAGTAGTATCATCCACTAAAACACATTAGTTAGCACGTATATACATACATTAGACGACATGGCAAAGAGACCAAGATTGAGGGCAGATGATCAAAAGGCTTTTGTTTCTTCAATCAGACCATATGTTAGACAAAAATTAGAGAAAACAAATAGGCCAGCCTATGAATTAGCAACATAACAGATATCCTCATGCAATTGTCAAGCACACTCATATGATTTTACTTCTAGCCAGTCCAGGATTTCTAAGCATATTTCAGAAATTACCTTCATGTTATCCAGTGACATCTCACCACCAAGGACAAACTTCTGGCATATTCCTTCCCAGCGTAAGCAAAAACCTGGCAAGTAAAATAATCACATCATAAAAAATAGGAGCAAACACATTAAAAATCCAAGCCAGATGCATTCTATTTATTTGCAGCAAATTAAATACACATACAACGCTGGCAAAAAAGGGTGACCACCAACCATTTCCCCCGCAGGCATGATAATTTTCAGTGTGACGTTATTCATCTTGTACCCCTCTGAAATCTGAAATGAATTGATCATATAGCTGGCAAGTGTTCAGTATCCTGCAAAGACAAAACAAAAATGGTTTATGAAAATGTACATATCAAGTAACCACACCAGAGACAAAGCTGAAAGAAGGCTGTGGTGAGATGAGATGGGAATCATAACAACAGCAGCGTTTCACCTAGCGATGCATCAAGAAAAATCTATGCAGAAGAATCTATGCGAAGTGAGAAACCTAGACATGAGCATCAGCAAAGGTGAGAAAGGGAACTAGCACATGCAGTGAAGAGTTGAGATCTTGCGAATTTCAGAGGTGGAGTGACGCATTTAAATAGGCGCTGTGGGCGGCGCTGTGGCCGGCCTTGGGCGGCATCTCGGCAGACTCATGGCTGGGCTGGGGCAGCGCCTCCGCATCCAAGGGTGGGTCCTCAGCAGCGTCATGGCTGGCTACCTCGGGCGACGCCTGGTCATCCAAGCGAGACATGCCGTCGGCGTGGTGGCTGGCCCGCCTGGCCGCCTTGGCGCCTGGACATCCCGGGGCAGAGTGGACGGGGAGACCAGATCCAGGGGCCTGCAGGGTTCTGGGCGGCGTCCGACAACATTGAGCTACGCGAGGAGACCCTAGCGGATGGCGACCGGAAAGGGAAAGAAGGTGGCGGCGCCGCCCCTAGCCCTAGCGCGGCATGCCCCTGGTCCGGCGGCGCTCACCCTCGGGCTGGACTACGGTGGCTGTGTGCGTGGGACGGAGAGAGAGGCCTGTTCCAGAAACCTGTTCTCCGCTCATCGAAAAAAGTCGACGTTCTGGTCGACGGACCAGACGTCGCGGTGCGTGACCGACAGTCGTCCCATACGATCTGGGCCCGCTCACGCGCACTGTTCGGTACGTACACGTCCCGTATTTTGATTTTCCAATGCATCTGTGCAGGCGCGTCAGACGTGATTCAGCGAATCCCAAAACAAGTCTGGACGCTGCCGATTTCAGGTGCAGCTGCGCTCGGGCACCAAATCGCCGCGTCGTAGTGCCTTTACTACTCCCTACATTCTGAAAGTATTCATTGCTCACTGCCATGGTTCCTACCATGTGGAGGGTTCATCCATCAACCATTGTGCTGAATCCATGGGAGTTCCAGTGCCCATCATTTATTCCAGTACAACAATACACCGCCTTATTAAGCCGAGCTTCACTAAGCTGCACCGTTTGTAAAATTCTACAAAATCCCATATAACGGCTCCGAGAAATCGCCAAGAATTCTTTACATAGGGGTTACGAGAAAGTAAAATCATGTGCGAAACCCCCCCAGGAAACATTATACATCCAACAATATATATTCAGGCTCCCTCAGTTTGTGGAACCAAGAACAGCATGGCGGAGTGTTGGGCGTTCAGAGATCAGAGATACATTTGCCACTGATGAAGTCTACCACTTGCATGACTGCCTGGTCAAGCGCCATCGTTACCGAGATCAGGTTTTGCAGGAACTCCTCGGCTGTTGGCTTCTCCCCATCAACAATGTCAGTCACAGCTTTGACAAAGATAGCGGGTGTCGAGAACAAATCAGCAACATATGCCACCGCTGCTCCCTGGAATGGCAAGCGAGAAACAAGAAAACAAGTCAGAGGTCTACAAATTACAAGTCAGAGGAGTACAAGAGATGGATGCGGAACTAAACTGACTTGACCGCCATAATTCAAACCAACTACCAGTACACAAAAAGGGCTATCTTAATGTTGCTCTATTTAACTTCAACAACAGTATCACCTAGAAAGAACTATAAAGATCATTAAAGAACTACTCTAAGGCTCTAATAACAATATAGCTGCCGACTACCGAACAACTACCCTCTCAAAATTTAGATATCTTAAAGTTGTACTGGAGAAGTATTAGCTGAACAAACTCCATTTGCTTCTCATTCGCTGTGTTCGTAATTCATAAGTTGAACTCTGAAGCAAAAGCGTGTACCTCCATATCCTTGAGTGTGGCTTCGTTGCTCAGTATTGCTGACTCATCATGAGGAGACATGTCTAGAGAATCACCAGTTGACAGCTTCCCAACCTGAAAAACAGAGGAAACAGAGCAACTTTAGAGAAGATGCCAACTCTTGAGTCTATGAAATGGTATGCATTACTAACTGAAAACCAAAAATTCATTTCAGAAACAACACTGTTTTAAAATAAATAGCAAGATATATTCATGTCATCAAGCACAGCAAAAAAAATATTCCAGAAGATTGACAAGTGGTGACAATTTAGCGAAGCCCTATAACTTACCTTCAAATTGAGTTCTTTCACTATATTTGGGGTTTCAAATGTTTTTCGCGCTCCAATTCCATAACTGTCAAAAACCTATACAAGAAAGATCATGTCAACACGAATGTAGTTTGAACAGAGAATGAACAGAATGGGAGATCAAACCACAAGTGTCACCAGTGATGATACAGTCAAGCAGAAAACTCTTACCGGTAGGAACAACATGGATTGGATTATTATAAATGCATTTGGTACAACTAGTTAAGCAGAAGTTCCTAATTACACTGAAGCTTATCGATGTAATCATGCTATAAGAAAATCGATGCAATTCCACTGAGCATGGACAAGAAACATAAGACAGGAACTCACAGGAATGGGTATTCTCCTGTCATGGAATGCAACATCTGAAGCCAAGAAGACGTCTCCAATACCCGCTCCTCTGGCCTGAAACGCAAGAAGGCACAGATCAGCAAGATTCTTGTGCATAAGAGGTGCCATCAAACATGCAGTACAATGAAAACACAACCTTGAACCCGCCCGCAGTACCAGCGTTGATGATAAGGTCTGGCTTCAACAATTGTATAGAAGCGTAGGTCACCAGAGCTGCCGATACTGTGCCCACACTGTCCACTCCTGAGAGGCATGAGCTCATGGTAAGGAACAAAGTTCATGTATGGACAATTAAATCAAGCAAGCAACACTTGCTTCGGAGAAGTTCATCAGGAGAACTGAACTAGTCTGGTTCAGTGAGAACATGTCCTGGCAGGCCAGCTGGGAATACCGGCACAGTGGTAAGTACTTACCGAGCACAGGATCTTTTCCAGGCCATACAAGGTCGATGTGGAGGCCCTTGTAGTCGCCATGGTACCGAGTCCATGGGGCACCTTTAGGGAATCTGTTAGGTGTGCGGCGACCAAGAAAGGCGTTAGCTTGAGAGCATCCAAAGAAAACCAACTGGTTCCAGCCTAATTCATGTGCAGAGCGTATTGGGTTCTGTTATACAGTAACTAGCCATCCAACAAATCTGTCCAACTGAAACGGACTGCTGCTAAATTTAGGCGAGGAAGCATCCGTTTCTAAGTTCAGAATTCTGAACCAAAAGGGGGGTGGGGAGGGGGGAGCACTGACATGGATTCGTCGGCGGCCGCCTCGACGAGGTGGAACCGGGTGACGAGCGGGAGCGCCTCCGTCTGCATCGCTGCAGCCAAACAGAACCACACACAGTGAGAGAGAAAGCATAGCACCATGAGGGAATCTTCCACGGGGGGGAAAGCGCGCGCACCTATGACGACGAGGACCTTGGAGATGGCGCCGGCCCCGGCGGGCTCGGCGGAGGACGGCGGCGCCATGGCCGGAGGCGCGAGGCTGCGGCGGCGCGGGATCTGGTCGGAGACGGCGGCGGCGGCGGCGGCGGGCGAGGAGGTGCCGAGCCGCGGTTGGCTTCCTTATACACTTTCGTGAGGCAGATTCCGATTTTTGTTCTTTTGTTTTTTTAGATTAGAAATTGGGGGTGGCATGATTGGCGCCGCTTCTCGTCCCACCGGCCACCCGAATTATTCGGCCCAGTAGGTGAGTGTGGGCTGGCTGACTCACCTCCACAAGGCCCATTCATTCTGCCAAAAAAATATTTTCTTAAAAAAATCTAGAAAAATAAATAAATAAATAAATATATATATATATATGTGTGTGTGTCTCAAATATATATATATATATATATATATATATATATATATATATATATATATATATATATATACATACACACACAGGAAAATATAGCTAACAAACGGTTACCCCACGCGGGGAAACAGCAGGAGTCATTTTGGGTGGCCGGGAGCATGCAATCTACTCCCTCCGTTTCAAAATATTTGTCTTTCTAGCCATTTCAAATGGACTACACATACGGATGTATGTAGACATGTTTTATAGTGTAGATTCATTCATTTTGCTTCGTATGTAGTCACTTGTTGAAATCTTTGAAAAAACAAATATTTAGAAACGGAGGGAGTAGTTTCGAATATCTCGACATCAGAAATAAAATGATGAAAATGGTTTGGTATTTGGACCCATGGTTCAAAAGATAAAACGACTTGTAAAAATAATCTATGAAAAAGGCGAAATTCCAAGATTCTGACTAGTGACGCAGATGCAGTATGCCATTTGTCAAATCACAGAAGGTGGGTGAGTAACCTTTGCAAGGGGTATCCCTTAACCAGGGATTTCGTTATTTACATGCTAGTACATGGGGCACACCTCTCTAAACGTAACGGTGCGGCCCATCATACTAGAGATTATGTATATAATTTTTTTTTCCTTTTTGGGAACTTTTCTACCAGATTTCTTTCGGTTTTTTCTGGCCAGGTTTTCATTGTTTTAGCTTCTGTTTTTTTCGTGTACTTTACTCAGATTTTTTCGTCATTAACTTTTTTATTCATTTTTCTTTCAAAAAAAATCTTGAACACTTCTTAGAGCCATGATTTCAGTTACCATGAAGCATCCGTTTTGCACACCCTCTTTGGAGCCAAAAAAACTTCCTCCGCATCTATCACGTTTTTAAGAAAGGCTCATACCTCCTTTTGTTTCGCACTAATTTCAGGATTGCTTGGGTCGCGTCGTAAATTCTCCGGTTCTCTTTTAACTTATATATATATTTTTTTCGGACCTTGGGGGAACATCTTTGTCCAACTATGAAGGTCTGCTTTGACCACACAGGCACGGTGAGCTAAGGAAGGACCTAGGCACGGTGAGCTTGATTCCAGGTCGTGGTCAATTTTTCTGATACTGTTTCTTCTTCACGGAGACATGCTAGTTCTCCTCCAGTAACGTGAGCCATCTCACCTGTTTCTGAAACTGTTTCTTACACCAGTTGTTTCTTCTTCAGTCTTTTTGTTTTTCACCGTTTTTCTTAGTTTTATTCATCGTTTACGTTGGTTTCCTTTTTTACTTTGCTTTTTAATTTGTTTTTTCTTTTCTTTCTTGGATTTCACTTTTTTCTTGATTTTTATATATTTCTTCTCGGGTTTCATCGGTTTATTTCTGATTCTTTTTCCATTTTTTCTTGGTCTTCATCGATTTTCTCGGTTTTTCGTTGTTCTGTTCTCGATTTCATTATTTTGCATTATCTTCTATGGTTTCATTTGTTTATTCTATTTGCCTTTCACTGGGTTTATTCGTTTTTCTTTATTTTTGTTTATTTTGATCAGTTTCTTTTTTGTTCAGTATGTGTTAACTTATTATCATTACACATTCAATATTGCTTTATAAAGCAAAAACATTTTTTATATACATGCATAATGTTTTTGAAAAATATTGATTAACATTTTTTGAAAAATTTACGTTTTTGGATTTCCACTTTTTTCCATACACATTGTAATTTTTTGGTATATACTGTCTAACAAAATTTTCTAATACATGTTTAACATCTTTGAAATACAGATTTTTTTAATACATGGTCAACATTTATTCTATACACATTAAACATTTTTTTCCAAATGCTTGAGTGACATTTTTCAAGTACAAGATTAACTTTCTTTAATACATGTTCAACTTTTTTTTCTATGCACATTTAATATTTTTGAACTGGTTGATTAACATTTGTAAATGCTTGTTGAACATTTTTTCGAATGGATGGCTAATATTTTTAAAATACATGATCAAGTTTTTCCACATTTTTCTCTATCCATGAGAAACATTTCTATATGCACATTTAACAATTTTCAAATACATGGTTATAATTTGTTTTCCAAATATTTTACGTCAAATAATTTTTGTAATATATTTTATTCCGAATATTTGGAAGTATAGACAAAAGTTGAAAATTAATGCAAAAAAAAAGGTTGTTGTCTCTAGCACCTGCTCTGGCCCGTCTCATGTTGCCCTTGACGCGAGGGTTCCCAGCATCTCGCTATAAGCGAGACATAGGGATACTCAGACTTAGCAATGGGATTGCTTTTGCTCAGTCTACAAAGCAATATTTTGAAATGTTTCTAAAAAAAGCAATATCTTTAAATTTATTTTTTCCACATGCCTCCTGTATTGTCTCCACTGATGAACATCTCGCATGTTTCTTTTTTCTTTTGGTAAGAAACACCTCACTTGCTTATGTGTAGTGCATATTATTTTTTATATTGTAGTGCAACCTATTTGTTACTCCCCATCAGGCTGGTCCTGAGATTTTTGGAGTCCGGAGCGAAACTAAAGCCAGAGGCTCCTGAAAATAAACATCAAAATAATATTGAATATACAATTTTGTATCCATTTTGATATTGGAGATGTAAGTTGAAGTCGCCGTCACAAGTTGCCATCATTCTCCATCGTGCTTTTAATTTTCTATAAAGGGCACGCTTCTCATACCTGCAAATTTAGAAGGCGTCTTTCTCCACCGCGCTTTTAATTTTCCAAAGGGCACGCTCATCAACCATCATTGTTGACGTATAAATGTATTGCCTAGTCTCTTCCATTAAATCGGTTTTTTGATTGCATTGGCTAGGTCATGCACTTCTACATGGTACAAGAGCCAAGTGGTCTTGAATTCAAGACCTGGCTGACACAATTAAATTGTAGCCCAGTTTCGGTCCACAAGTTTATGCTTGAGGGAGCCACACATGAGAGGGAGTGTTGACGTATAAATGTATCGCGTAGTCTTTTCCATTATATCGGTATTTTGGCTGCATTAGGTAGAACATGCACTTCTACGATCATGTCCGCAAGTTTAGTTGGCAATCAGTTTAGTATGTCTATAGTTTCAGTACACTGCACACGACAAGGAGACATAGCATGGGAGCAGATGGAGCATAGCGACTCGTTGATCACTTGTCAATGGGCTCGTCGTTTCGCACATCGATAAAGTAACTGTGCTCCAGGTATCCGGCTACTTGAGGTCCCGGCATGTCCAGCCCTTTGTCAACCTCTATGGTGAGCCTCAGGCAGGCCTCCCATTTCTGATCCAAATCACTGTCTGGACAATGTCCTGATGAAAGACTGGGTGAGTTTCACCGTTCCTAGTTCCATATTGCTTGCATGTAGATTGTGGAGATGAAACATTGGGCGAGTGTTTTCGAAGAGCTAAATTAACATTATCAGCCGGTGCTCAAGTACTGCTAAATGACCTAGACGCCCTACACAAACACAAGGGATAATATAACAAGTCGAGATGATACTGTATTGGTTAACACTTGAGATTGATACCAATAAATTTAAAATTTTAGAACTTGAAGGCGTGTCATAAAAATGTGGTAACAGACGCACAAGAAGATAACATACATCACTACAAATATAAAATGAAGAGTCAAGATACAAACATTCATGAGTTAAATTTGCCACTGTACAATAATATTTCTTTTATGTAAGTGAAACCTATGTGTTTGTATGTCATCCGAGCTAACTTAGACATAGATAATGTGCATTATCCTTGTGTCACCTGGATATAAGCCTTTAGGGTACTCCACAATTGGTGGTTCATAAAGAATGGATGATTTAAATCAGAGGGAGCGAGGTGAGGTGTAAGACGAGGATGAGCCTAAGCCACAGTGACATAATTAAGGACACTTCTCGCTTGCCACCTGCCCGCCGCTTTAGTGCACCCTTTATGTACCCGGACTGGATACCAGTCAGCTACACTAGGCCCATTGTTCTTGCTGGGCTAGAAAAAATGGTAAATATGATATATTAGTTGCCCTGGTTGAGCTTCATAAATCCGAGCCTTGCTTCTTCGATCCCGATGGCAGCTGCACTATGCAAACTTGAAGGATTGGTACAAATTGAAGCGGCCGAGGATAACAAGAGGAACATTTCCACTTCCGTACCATGGGACTGATCCACCATGTCAATGAACCCCCATTTTATTGTCAATTCCCTGAAATTGGTGAAGAACTATTACTCTATTGGCAACCACGTTTCACCAATTATCACTCTAAATTTGATGAAGCATCATCGCTCTATCACCAATTTTAGATAATTCATACTATCGGACCGGGCTGCAAAGCATCGGTGAATCATAACATAGTTGATTAAATCACAATCTTCAAGATTATCCTATACAAGCTAAGTCCCTAAAGAGATTGATATGACGAGATGTTACATACATCAACACCTAGAGAAAACATAACTTACAAGGCCTGCACCACAACCTTATGTGTAGTATTGTGTTTGATGGATTCGGCAACGGGAATCCTCCTGATCGTTGTCTGAGTGAACCTCGCAGCAATTATTTATTTCCCTGTGCCCCCTAGTCCTATGTGTGTACTAATATCATCTCGAGATAGCTATAGATGTTTTGCATGTTTTTCTTTTTGAGAGGAACATCTCTAACGTGTAAGTTTACAGTGCAACCTATATGTTGCTTGTTCTCATAAAACTTGTTTTTTGCTAGATGGAAAATATTCAAATGGAAGAGTTGTGATGTAAAAAGTAGGGCGTGAAACAATAACATATGATGCTTTCTACCATGCTCAAGTAAATATGAGGTAGGATATATAGGTGGCAGAGGGGGAGGGGGAGGGGGAGGTACTCTCTATGTATGATGACACCCACATCGTACATAGGTTCATGTACCGGTCCTGTAAATATATAGATAGTCCATGTTCTTTGGAGCGCAGAAGATTTCAGACCGCAAAGCATTGGCATTGTGTCTTAAGGTAAAGATGTAAGGCCTGAAATCAATTCACCATTTCTGTGGTAGAAGAAGCAGAGAACAAAGTCAGTGTCTGGTTGCTTCTCAAAAAAGAGAGAGAGAGAGAGAGAGAGAGAGAGAGAGAGAGAGAGAGAGAGAGTCAGTGTCCGGTTAGCTGTTCGACCAACAAGGTTATGAGTAGCATTCTGCACCTATCCACATAATTAGGCCATGCCAATGGGAAAGTTGTGGCTACTCTCGGGTGTACCTACACCCGAGTTTGCAAATTTTTGAAAAACATGTTCAAACAATGTCGAAAAAATCTGCAGTTTTGGGACATGAAACTTCATCAAATGTTCAAGTTTTTTGCAAAAATTCAGCTAAAAATGACATCAGGGGAGCTCTCGGCAAAAATAACAAAATCAATGCTCAAACAGTGCGCAAACTTAGAACATTGATTTTGTTTTTTTTTTTGCCGAGAGCTGCTCTGATGTTATTTTTAGATGATTTTTTGCAAAAAGCTTGAACATTTGATGAAGTTTCATGTCCCAAAACTACAGATTTTTTCGACATTGTTTGATAATGTTTTTTTTTTCCAAACTCGGGTGTACCTACACCCGAGAGTAGAAAAGCTGGTCTCCATGCCAATGTCCGTCGAAATTCTAGAGGTTTATACATGAGGACTTACACTAATTTGGTGTAGTTGCCATCAGCACTACCGCCCCACACGGTGCTTCTCCAACTTCTCAGGGGATGTTGCTACAGCATGCGCATGCCACTTGTTCTGGGACATGGAAGTCATTTGCTTTGCCACCGACAGATCATCTCTGCTTTTAATTTTGTGCCACAAAACATTCAGTATCAAGAATGAATGTCAGAGTAAATATATGCTTTGATGGTTTTGATAGGGGCCTGACCGCTTTTTACCAATACGAAGAAATATAGCCAAAAAATTGGGGTTAAGAGATTCATTTATGTCAAATTCGTAGCACATACAACAAAGATGAACTCTAGAAGAAAATTGTGTGCGGTAGACGATGACTAGGCTGAGCATATCATCCTAATAACTCGCCCTCTCTCCCTCTCCACGCATAGTCGCCTGAATGTGCTATTTTTTTCAGATTTCTGTTTCGAAGAAGTTATTTTCAGATCTTCTGCTTTTGTTTGTAGTAATACACGTGACTATGCAATCCCCCAAAATGACACTCATTTTCATGTTTAATTCTATGAATAAACTGCTACAACAAAAATTGCGCAAGAAAATCCCCATGGTCATTTTGGATTCTGGATAGTCACCTAGCCATATGGTGGACTATCCAGAATCCATGCTAGAGTCGAAGAACTTTTGAAGGGCAATAGATTTGTTGCATTCATTAATTAAGAGGAGATTTTAAGTTCCGTGCAAGCCCCAATGACATCTGGAAAATCATAAAAGTATACTCTCCCAGGATCAAATTACTCCAACTTAACCCAGTTACTAGCCTAAGCACGGATTCCTGCAAATATGATGACCAGAGTTACATTTCATTTTACGATGACATAACTGAAATACTTGTCGGCATTGCTCTGCTACAACCAGTATGACATCTGCTGATGAACTGTAGCAGTGACATGCACAAGCAACGTCAGAAGGGCCACTGAATGTCACATCTGCCTAACTGCATAATCTTGCAGGTCGTATGTGTGTTTGGTAGAGATATTTGTCTTGAAACAACTTTACAAATGACTGCTTCCAATGTTTTTTATTTCATAAATAGTTTGGATTTGCTTACCTATGTGCGTGGTGACTGGCTCCAATGTTATGTATACATCAAAGGGTTCGTGTTGCTTTTTATCTTAAGCATAGTCTTGAACTATCCTAATCATTTCAAAGGGTTCGTGTCGTCACTTTCATCAAGCCGGATCGTATGAGCTTAAGATCATGTAATCAGCTGCTTGAAGATTTCGGAGTGGCACACTAACCTGACCTAGTGCTCTGCTCACCCCATTTGTTGCACTGAAGAACAACTGCAATTGATCGCGGCGGAGATGGGCTGCCAAGTCACTGCAATTGACAAAAGCTATAGCAACCCAGCTGCAATTTCTGATAGACAAGATGGGTGATCGCTTGCCGGCCTGGCAAGCAAGGCTGATGTATCGTGCTGGACGACTCGAGCTCCTAAAAACAACTCTAGCATCAATGCCTATTCATGCCATGATGGCAATGGACATTCCGGTTAAGATGTTGGATGCCGCCAACAAAATTTGTCGAGGGTTCTTGTGGAAAGGGCGTCGGGATGTCCATGGTGGGCATTGCCTCGTCGCGTGGAGCCAAGTATGTTCTCCAAAAGAATATGGTGGACTTGGAGTGCTCAATCTACGTCTCCTAAACTTGGCCCACAGGGCGCGATGGCCGTGGCTTGCTAGGACGGACCCGGGTAGACATTGGAGCGAGTTCAACCTGCAGGTTGCCCCGGAGTCCATGGCAATCTACAAGGCCGCCGCAAGGTCCATCATCGGCGATGGCGCTTCAGCACTTTTCTGATCCGACTGGTGGCTGGATGGAGGCCGTATACAAGACACACTACCTAACTTGTTCCAGACAGTGAAGAAGAGTGCCGCCAAGCGAACGACGGTGCGCGAGGCCCTTTCAGGTGGATGGCGGCGAGATGTTTTTCGCCCAACATGTCGGCGGCAGCAATCCAGGAATTCATTCGGTTGGTGGATCAAGTATGAAACTTCGAACTAAATGAGGGCAGAAATGACAAGCTGACTTGGACCTGGGAAGGCCATGGCTGCTTCTCAGCAAGATCCACATACCGGGTTTTTTTTACTAGATGTGTGGAGGCCGTTGGTGCGGGCAAACATGGAAATCTCGTGCACCGGCATCCTCTAAATTCTTCACTTGGCTGGCGGCAAGGAACAGGTGTTGGACGGCTGATAGACTATAGAGAAGGCTGATGCCACACCCGGCAGCATCTCCCTTCTGTGATAAGGAACCTGAGACCATCAACTACATCATTCTTGGGTGTGTTCTTGCCAGGCAAGTTTGGACGGTCATCACAATGAACTGGAGCCGGGATGGAATATGGATACCAGGCCGAGACGCGGGATTGGTTGAGTGGTGGACTAAGATCAACACTCAAAGTGAGTCAAGAAAGGAAATTTGGACAGTGATCACACTAGTGACTTGGACACTTTGGAGGCATAGGAATGACATCGTGTTCAATGGTGGCTCACCCTCGGCCAATAGGGTGCTGAACCAGATTGAGGAGGAAGGCCAAAACTGGAGGGCGGCTGAGCTACTACGAGTTGGAGGATCGTGTAGACGGGGGTGAGTAGACAACACGTGGCACTTTGGCATTCTATGCCGTGGTTGAGTTGTAACTAAACTGCCTTCTTCGCACCTTCTATCTTTGATCCCGATACGTCATCTTGATGTATCCTTGGAAAAAAAGAAAAATTCAAATTCATTGGATCAATCTGATCCAATGGTATTTAAAATCCTTGAATTGTTTGAACCGAACTCTAATTATCTATATTCATGGTCTGGAGGGTATTTTGGAGATCGTCAAGGTAACTGACGATGAATTCGTCTCTTGCTTCACCGATTTGAACATGAGATTTTTGAATCGAATATTGAATAATCACATTCTTCATTCAAATTCAAAGCCTTCAAGATCTTCCAAAGAAAAAAGATTAATAGGCGGTGGTGGCTATGTCTCTTCGTCATCTGGGCAGCGAGGGGTGTAGTGGTGGGTGGCTCAGGCGTGTACTCTGTCGCGGGTAGTCACGTTGCCCAGATCTGGATTTGGTGGCATGGGTAAGCTGCCGAGTGAAAGTTCCGCGCTTTGGTGTCGACGTCGGCTACGCCTGATGGTGCCGTGATCCTCTTGAGGACGTCATTGTGGTTCGTCTCTCTGTGCCAGGGTTTTCGGGTGAAGACTCTTGTCACAGCGGCAACACACAGTGTCATCTCCCCTCTTGAGGTCAATGTGATGGAACTTAGATGGCCTAGGTTGTGTCTTGATGTTGTATTCAGGGCTACCTTTATTATCTTTCGGCAACACAGCTGCGTGAATTTGGTTTGTCCGACTATCCTGGGATCTATTGTGTAAGAGGGCTACCTCACCTCCCTGTATCGCTCTGCCGTGTACTTTGGGTTGTTCTTCATCTATAAAGTAGGACGAGAGCCTCTTTCAAGAGAGTCAGGTTATTAATTTTTTGGAGCCCGTACCCATAGAACAGTAGTTCTATGATATTTTTCTATATTAAAATGGATATACACAAGGGGTTACAAAGAAGAGAGAAAGTAATAGGGAACGGAAAATTATCCTATGCCAGCTTTGGACATCGTTAATAAAAGTGGTCATTCTGAACTAAGACAACATTTTTTTTCTGAATATTTAGAAGGGAGATTTCCCCACCCCGGGACACCACTTGTGTCGCAAGGTACATTCGAAAGGTCACACGAGACAGAGTTGACGCCACAACACCTATGTGCCACACACGAGCTGATCCATCACATAGGTAACTAGATCAGGGCAAAGCAGAAATACATACCAACGAGCTGCATGAGTAGCAGACCAAGGCGTCATCTACCCAGGTGCGAGCCAGCCACAATGACCAAGATGAGCATGCTGATAGAGGACTAGGCCGCTGCCTAGTTCGCCAGCGATGGCAAACACAAGAGCACACATGCCCCGACAAACAACCTGATGGCCAGCCCTCAAAGGCGATGATGAGCATCAGGGGGCGGCGGAGGGACAGCAGTGTGTGGAGGGCTAAGGATACGGGGAAGCATGGCAACGGTGATACCTCGCCGCCGCCGAGCTTAGCCCTGCTGCCTCCTCCAAAGACGGCGAGGGTAGGGACGGTGGTAGTGCCGTTCTGGATTAGTGGCGGCGGGGGCCTCTGGAGTCACCCTAGAGAGACCAGCGTGTATGAATCTCAACTAAGCAACATTATCCTAGAGACCTAGACAAGTGTCAAGCCATCTCTGCAAGCAATTAACATTCTTGCTTTTGACTCTATGTTGAAGGAGAATAATATCCTGCTTGAATAAGTATAAATTTCCTGGTGGTGAATGTAGGAGCTTCCATTCAAATCTTGCCGTTTCCTTGGTTCCAAATATTCCATAATCCTAAAATAATGATGCCCAAAGGTATTTCCCTATGGAGCTCTTTAAAGGCCAGCAGGATATTTTCATCAAAGACGTAAATACCCTTTTCCTTTGGCGGGTGCTAGGAGCCGGCGCACCGGCCCAAATTTGGGCCGGTCGTCCCGCAACCACCCGATCTGGCTTTCGACAGCCGTTGGATCACTACGGTTTCTCGCATCGTCTTCTTCCCCTCGTTAGTCAACGCCAAAAAATCCCCTCGCGAGCAACATGTGCTTCATGCCCCTGCCCGTCGAGTCTGTGTACGCTCCGACGGAGCGTCAGAGCAGCACCACCGCTTCCTCTCCTCGCGCCGTTGCTCCTCGTCGCAGCTCCCCGTCACAGCCTCCTCCGCCGCCATCTGTTTTGAGGCCATGGCAAGGCCCGCTCATCGTTGTTTCGTGTTGCCTTGTTTGTAGTATCGCCACGCCCCGGTTGCAGCAGACCCGCCCGGCCTCCGTTCTCCCTCCTCCCATCGCGCCGTTGATACGTCTCAAACATATCTACTTTTCCAAACACTTTTGATATTGTTTTGACCTCATTCTTGCATGATTTGAACTAAACTAACCCGGACTGACGCTGTTTTCAGCAGAGCTGCCTGTATGGTTTTATTGTGTGCAGGAAAACGGATTTTTAGGTATCTCAGAAAATTCCACGAAAAATCACAGAAAATCCACGCACCCGAAGGAACCTGGTGCCAGAAGAGGGGCCAGAGGGGGGCCAGGGGGGCTCCAGGCGCCCTGGTGGCGCGGCCCACCCCCTGGCCGCGTCGGGAGGCCGCCTGGGTGGGCCCCACCTCCCCAGGTGCCCTACTTTGACCCGTATTTTAGCTCGTGACGAGAAAATCCCAGATCAGAAGTTCTTTTCCTAGTTTTCGTCGCGGAGCCGCCGCTACCCTCTGTTCTTCTTCGGGAGGGCTAATCTGGAGGCTGATTTGGCCTCCGGAGAGGGGAGATCGTCGCCATCGTCATCATCATCACCACTCCATCCTCCCTCCATGACTTCTCCTTTCATGTGTGAGTAATCCCCTGCTGTAGGCAAAGGGGATGGTAGGGATTCAATGAGTTAGATCATGTAATAGTTTGTCAGATCGTTGGGGGCATGTTGCCTATCATCTACTATGGTGTTTATCATCTTTGCTTCAACTTGTTATTCTTAATGCTTGTCACTTAGGGCCCGAGTGCCATGATTTCAGATATGAACCATATGTGTTTGCATGAATATATTTGTGTTCTTGATCATATCTATGAGTTGTTTGCACCTATTACGGTTCGGAACCGGCGATCCCAAAAGTGACAGCTTGGGACACCAAAGGGGATGGTCCGTAGTTTGAGGATTACATGTATCCATTGAGTTTATTGCTTTGTTCCGGTGCTCTTTGACAGGAGCACCTTAATCTCCATAAGTTCCTTTTGGCCCCGTTCGTAGCGGGATGGTAGGACAAAAGATGTTGTGCAAGTTCTTATTGCAAGCACGTACAACTACCTACGGGATACATGCCTAATGTTTGATATTTGCCTAGATGATCATTACTTTTCCGTGTGCCTTGCCCCAAGTTAGATTCATGATATATCTCATCCATGCAGCGCCCAACCAATCCATCTCCCTAGCCTACAGTGTTTTAAATCCTGCTGGTTACTAGTTGCTACTTTTGCTATTTACTTTTGCTGTTTACTTTTATTATCACCACCATCACTATCATATCACCGTTACCACTTATCTTTTGTTGCAAGTAAGTATATTTCAGGTGCGGTTGAATTGACAACTCAACTGTCAAAGCTTATAAATACTCTTTGGCTCCCCGTGTGTCGAATCAATAAATTGGGTTATTCTTACCCGCGAAGACTATCTCGATCCCTTACGGTTGAGGGTTATCAAGTACTCCCTCCGGTCCTTTTTACTCCGCACATTAGGTTTGTCTGAAGTCAAACTTTGCTAAGTTTGACCAACTTTATATTAGAAATTATTAACATCTATGATATCTAATAAATATAATATGAAAATATATTCTGAGATGGATCTAATGATATTGGTGTTGTTATGTGAATGTTAATATATTTTTATATAAACTTGGTCAAAGTTGAATGAGATTGACTTCAGACAAAGCTAATATGCAGAGTAAAAAGGACCGGAGGGAGTACCGTTTTCTGGCGCCGTTGTCGGGGAACATAGCAATATTTACAAGTCTACTTGAAGTATCCTACCTGCTGCACTTCATCCGCTATGGGTAAGAAAGGAGACCCTAAGGTTCCGATCTTACTATCCACTACAAGAAGAGGTACTGTTCTGAACACTAGTGCTACACTTGATTCACCTTCTGTTATGAGTAAGTTTGCCTCACCGCCACCACATGATGCTCCTACTGAATCTGTTACTATGTCCGATACTCTTGATGATGCTTCTACTACTCTTGATGATATTAGTTCACTTGGTTATGCTCTTGAGAAACAGATCGCTGCTGCTGCAAAAAAGTCTGGAATTGAAATTCCTGTTACTCGCTACCCTATTGGTGGAACTTACGATTATCCTGATTTGAGTAAACTCAAGGAGAGACTCCTTGATGATGATTACTATATGCTTGATGATGATTTATGCAGGGAACTGACAGAGTTTGCCGGCTCTGACCCTGATGCTATTAAGAAGCTGTTTGAAAAACACTCTTTGAGGAACAAGACCGTTCCTGATCCTGAATTTGCTACATCTCCTATATGCATTGATGATCCTGATTATGATTTCTCTGTTGATCTTTCACTTATACCTATGGTTGAAGCTGACCCCTTTTATGGCAGAGAAAATGATGATGCTATTGCACACCTGACCAAACTCACTGAGTTGGGTGGTTTGTTTACCACGGATGAGAAGATACGAAACTTTTATGTGACCAAGTTTCTTCCTTTCTCTTTGAAGGAAGGTGCTAAAACATGGTATGATTCACTCCCATGTGGTTCCATTAAGAGTCCTCAAGACTTAGCTTACTCTTTTGTTGATAAGTACTTTCCTGCTCATATGCAACATGCTGCTTTACAAAGAATTTATAACTTTAAACAGTTGCAGGATGAGCACCTCCCTAAAGCTTGGGGGAGGTACTGCGGTCTGATTCGGGCTAGACCAGGACATGAAGTCCCTAAGAATGAATTAATCGATATATTTTATGCTGGTCTAACTGATGAATCCAGGTCCTATTTGGACAGTTGTGCTGGTTGTGTTTTCAGGAAAAGAACACCGGACGATGCAGAGGATTTGATGGGCAGGATTGCCAAAAACCATGAAGATTGGTCCATCCCTGAACCACCTCCACCACTAAAGAAGAGGGGCATGTTTGTTCTAAGCCCCGAAGATATGCGAGAAGCAAAGAAGTCTATTAAGGAGAAGGGTATTAAAACTGAGGACGTAAAGAATCTACCCCCTATTGAGAAGTTGTGTGAGCCTACCACTCACCCTCCTATGGTAGAGGTACACTCTCTTTTAGATTTCAACGCAAGTGACATCCCTCATGGTAAGCCTCCTGATCATTGTTTAGATGAGTTTGATAATTTTATTATGAAACAAAATCATTTTAATGAGAGGATACAACGTCAATTGCATGATGATTCCCTTACTATCAAAAGTTTGCTTGATGTTCTAGGAAGAACAGTTAATGATGTTCAATGTCTTGTAAAGCATTTTCATATGGTTCAAACTCAGCTTGAACAAATTTCTAATGCGCAAAAACATTTGCTTGCTAACAATGCCAAACAAGATGATTTGCAGGCCTTTGGGATTAAGACCCGAGGAGGAACTAGCACTCAAGATCCTCTCTATCCAGAGGGGCATCCGAGGAGAATCGAGCAAGATTCTCAAATGCAGGAAGAAGAAATTGTTGGCTCTCAAAATAAGAAGAAGAAGAAACATAAGGAGGCTGACAATTTCAATGATCCTATTACAAATGAAGAGCCAGCTGTTGATCCCAACAGTGTATCTATCTCCGATGCTGAGACTGAAGACGGTGCTGAACCTGAAGGTAAGGATAATGAGAAGAATGATCCGCCTGAAGTTCGAGAAGAAGAAGCACCTGATAAACGTAAGAGGTACACTAGAGAAGACTTCGTCGCAAGAAGACATGGGAAGGAAAGAGAACCATGGATACAGAAACCCATGCCCTTTCCAGGTAAGTCCATCAAATCTAAAGAAGAAGAGCATTATAATAAGTTTTGTGAGTGGATTAAACCTCTTTTTCTTCATATCCCTTTGACTGATGCTATTAAGTTACCTCCCTATTCAAAATATATGAAAGATATTGTCACTAATAAAAGAAAAGTTCCTAATGAAGCAATATCTACTATGCTTGCTAACTACTCTTTCAGTGGCAAGATTCCTGAGAAGCTTGGTGATCCAGGTATACCCACCATTCCTTGCTCAATAAAGAATAATTATGTCAAAACTGCTTTATGTGATCTTGGAGCAGGAGTGAGTGTTATGCCTCTCTCTCTTTACAAGAGGCTTTGTTTAGAGAAACTAATTCCTACAGATATCTCTCTTCAGATGGCTGACAAGTCAACCGCCATTCCGATAGGTATTTGTGAGGATGTTCCCGTAGAAGTAGCTAATTGTTTGATCCTTACTGATTTTGTTGTGCTTGACATGCCCGAGGATGGGAGCATGTCCATTATTCTTGGTAGACCTTTTCTTAACACCGCAGGTGCTATTATTGATTGCAACAAAGGGAAGGTTACCTTCAATGTGAATGATAAAGAACACACGGTGTATTTTCCAAAGAAGACCGACAGGAGGCATGGCCTCAACTCTATAGAAAATATCGAGACCGTGAAGATTGGAGAATGGGACTGTCCACTACATGTGCACCACAAATACAAAACTATTATGGTGGGGACAATGTCCATCAAAGTAAAGGTTCAGTGATTACTTCATAAGAGGTGAGACTTTTTGCTCTATATATCGCCTGTTTGTTGGTAAGACTTGATCAACCTTACTAGTGAACATGCTTTATATAGATAAAAAGTTGAACTTGTTATGTTTTCATTTGTTTTAGTTTTTGTTCTCCTTGCTGTACCAAGTGTTTATGTTTTGAAGCTTCACAATACTAATCACTGCTTTAAGTTTTCAGAAAGTCTTAGAGCTTTTTGAACTTCGAAAAAATTTCAACAGTGAAGTTTTCAGAAAAATTCCAGAAAAATAAAAATAAAAATTTCCATGCCGGGAGTGACCCAGAGGTACCTGGGGTCGGCCAGGGGGACCCACCAGTGGTCCAGGCGGCCAGCTGGCGCGGCCTGCCCCCTGGCCGCGCCCACAGGGCGCCTGGGGCCCACAAGGCCCCCCTCCAGGTAAGTCTTCTTCCTCCCTCTCTCTTTCTCTCCAAAAACACGAGTTCTGCACTTGTTCTTGCGTTCTTGCTGCTCTTGGAGGCGATTCTTCGATCTCTCTCTACAACCTATCATTTGAGCTGAGATTTTGAACAAATACTCCCTGGTATGTAACTCCTCCACCCCTCCAATTAGATTTCTGATTGGTGGCTTCATTTGTGAGTATTTAGTAGTTCTTGGTGCTGTATAGATGAGCTTGCATGCATGTGTAGAAAGTTATTTTCCAAGTTTTGATGCAAGTTTATGCCTTAGGTAAGTGAGTTGAGTAGTTTGCCTTAACCCACTTTGTTTTAATCCTTGTTTTTGTAATTTGCCAAAAATTTCAGAAATGAGTTTGTTAGGAAGGGCAAAGGGGTGGCTTGAGAAGAGGAGGCCCACGCACTCCGATCGAGTTACTAGAGCCGCAGCTTCACCCTCGACTGCTAGGGTGAGCTACAATGAAGATCATGTGCCCCTAGAGTTGTTGGAAGACACAAGTCCAGCACGTGCTATGATGTTTCCATGTGATGAATTCCTTGAAGCTGCGGGAATCAAGGATGAGTTTTATAATCTTTGTGCTAATACAGGTCTGACACGGCTCGTCACGTGCCGTGTTACTCAGTATCAAAAACTCACCTCCAGTTTCATTAACAGTTTTAGATATAATCCTGATTCGGGTGCTATTGAGTTTAAAATTTACGATGATCTTATCACCATGCCCTTGGGAAAGTTTTGTGAAATAATAGGTGTGCCAAACGTTGGGAGGACGGCTAGGATGACCTCTCAGCCCTCCGAGCTGAAAACCGTCTTCAACTCTCTCTGCAGCATGGGTACGAGGGATATTCATCGGTCAAAGATCTCCAGCATCTTATTCCCTCACCTCAGGTATTTTGCATATTATGTTGCTAGAGGGGTGTTAGCTCGTGACAACACGAGCAACACTTCTGCGCCGGATATTGCTATCCTGGCAGACGCCCTCTCAGGGAGGTCTGATTATAATCTGGGTGCCTTAATTGCTCGATGCCTTGCTATGAACGGTAACAGGGGAGACTTATTTGGTGGCGTTTATGCCACACTTATCTTAGAATATCTTGAAGGCACCCCACACCCCGATGATAAGCCTTTTACTTATTTAAGTTTTGATCTTGCTACTATGAAAAGGCATAAGTTTGTTACCATGACTTCTGAGCTTGATAATCTTGTTTATATCTTGCGTTTCGGAACTACCACGGAACGCGAGATCCGTCTACCTGCACCTCTTTTGTTTGATTTTTCTCGCAGGAACGGATGGTCCTTTGATGTTATCCAGTTCGATGAGTTCATGGCCCAGCATCAGTTTCATAACCCCATGGAGGGGGTTGTGCCCGACGAGGAGGAGCACGGTGAGTTACCACCTTTTCAGGGGGAGACCGTCACCCAGTTTGGTGAAGGGTCTTCCTCTGCTTGGAGTACGGACCCTTCTTCGTGGGAGGCTCCGAGGAGTTCGGTGTACGCGCCGGAATCCTTCTACGACCCTTGGACTCACCACCATTCCCCCGGAGCAGGAGGCTCCTGGGGGCAGTAGCTACTACCAACTTAGGCCAAAAGCCTAAGCTTGGGGGAGTACGTGCCCTTCTCACTTTTCCATTGTATTATCCATTTTATTCGCTTTGATCTTTTCGAGGTTTTTGCCCGTTCGTCTTTATTTCTCTCTTTGCAAAAACAACAAAAAGATTTTCTCTTTCTTTTGCTTTCGTTCAACCTTTGAAATAATCCAAAAAGATTTCCTTTCTCTCTTTAGTTTGCCTTGTTTTCAGAGTTCAGCTCGAGTCCATGATGGCATTTAATTATATTTCCTACGTTCGATCGTGCAAGTGACGAGGCAGTAATGACGAAGATCGACTGAAGGGAAGCAACAAGGGAAAACCGGTATGAACTCTTCTTGTTTCTACTTTTGTACATATGCCTGTACTTATGATCTAGAGACCAGCTTGTAGCGACATAGTGCTATGTTTACAATGCTCTCCCAGTGGTTCATGCTTTCCGTGTGGCTAGTCTCGAATAGCTAGAGTATATAATATGTTATTGAAATGATTTACATGCATTGCACTGTTCATAGTTTGGTATACTAAGGTGGTATTTCCCTTTGGAGAATTCTTGGATTGACTTGGCACATGTTTACACATGTTTAAGACTAAAAAGTCTGCTCTGCCTTGATGATCTTTGAGTTTTAGAATAGTTATATCACTTACATGCCCGATTCAATGTTGCTTTGTCGCTCTGCATGATTATGACCGTTATTGCTCTCTAGTTGGTCGCTTCCCAGTCTTTTGTTAACCTCCACCTGTACTAAGCGGACTGACTGCTTGTGCATCCAAAACCCTTTAAACCAGTTATGCCATATGAGTCCACCATACCTTCCTATAAATGGTATTTACCTGCCATTCCTAACAAAAACTTTTGTGTATCATCTCGAAATTAATCAAAAGCATTTCTCTTTTTGTGCCTCTGTTTTAGCTCATGAGGAAGTAGTAGTTAATTCATGATCTTTTTAAGTTGGACAAGTTTCACCCCGGGATTGCATGTCTAATCTGCAAACCCCTAATACGAGAAGGAACTGGCATAGAGTGCGCCCGGCTCATAAAAGATAATACAACAAACAAACCCTCCTTCACGCGTTGTTCATGAGAAATCAGAAAACTTTGGTAGTGATAAACAAAGGAGATTAAGGGGATGTGATCGTCCCCGTGCGGGAGCCGTTCCTCGGAACTTGTCCAGCTCAAGAAGTAATTGGGTTATCTACTAGCATTCGTTGACGAAATATGCACCTCTCAAAAATATTTTTACCTCCGTTTTTAAAACCAAGAGCTCTGGTACATGTTTAGATTTTGTTTCCGACCACGGGTTTTCAACCTCGCCATCAAATTCCACGGTTCGAGAGTCTCCACCTTCTTCCTTCAAAGCACCAACTAGGAGAGCATAATTGTCATTCTGAGTGTAATGTGCATTGTCCCAAAGTATTACATTGTCTTCTGCATGCTTGTGATATTATTTATTCTGAAATTCTTAGTTCTAGTCTCCTTTAAAACTCTGAAGGAGTTTCTGCATTTATGTTTTGCTTCACTCATGGAGGCTAGCGAGATACCACCCTAATATGCTCAAGCTATGTGCAATGTAATCTTGTCTTGATTTTCAGTAGTATATTATTTACTTTTGGGTATTTGTGATTGGTCACTTGAAAGAAGGATTGCTCCGTGCATTGTCCTCAGGGCATTGTTTCAATACTTGCTAGACTCTTTTCGTAGTACATGCTTATATACATCTAATGAAACAAAAGAGTTTGTCAAAGTTTTCTTTGTCACGTCCAGTTCGTTGAACTGAATTGCTTGAGGACAAGCAATATGCTAAGCTTGGGGGAGTTGATACGTCTCAAACGTATCTACTTTTCCAAACACTTTTGATATTGTTTTGACCTCATTCTTGCATGATTTGAACTAAACTAAACCGGACTGACGCTGTTTTCAGCAGAGCTGCCTGTATGGTTTTATGTGTGCAGGAAAACAGATTTTTAGGTATCTTAGAAAATTCCACGAAAAATCACAGAAAATCCACGCACCCGAAGGAACCTGGTGCCAGAAGAGGGGCCAGAGGGGGGCCAGGGGGGCTCCAGGCGCCCTGGTGGCGCGGCCCACCCCCTGGCCGCGCCGGGAGGCCGCCTGGGTGGGCCCCACCTCCCCTGGTGCCCTACTTTGACCCGTATTTTAGATCGTGACGAGAAAATCCCAGATCAGAAGTTCTTTTCCCAGTTTTCGTCGCGGAGCCGCCGCCACCCTCTGTTCTTCTTCGGGAGGGCTAATCTAGAGGCTGATTTGGCCTCCGGAGAGGGGAGATCGTCGCCATCGTCATCATCATCACCACTCCATCCTCCCTCCATGACTTCTTCTTTCATGTGTGAGTAATCCCCTGCTGTAGGCAAAGGGGATGGTAGGGATTGGATGAGTTAGATCATGTAATAGTTTGTCAGATCGTTGGGGGCATGTTGCCTATCATCTACTATGGTGTTTATCATCTTTGCTTCAACTTGTTATTCTTAATGCTTGTCACTTAGGGCCCGAGTGCCATGATTTCAGATCTGAACCATATGTGTTTGCATGAATATATTTCTGTTCTTGATCCTATCTATGAGTTGTTTGCACCTATTACGGTTCGGAACCGGCGATCCCAAAAGTGACAGCTTGGGACACCAAAGGGGATGGTCCGTAGTTTGAGGATTACATGTATCCATTGAGTTTATTGCTTTGTTCCGGTGCTCTTTGACAGGAGCACCTTAATCTCCATAAGTTCCTTTTGGCCCCGTTCGTAGCGGGATGGTAGGACAAAAGATGTTGTGCAAGTTCTTATTGCAAGCACGTACAACTACCTACGGGATACATGCCTAATGTTTGATATTTGCCTAGATGATCATTACTTTTCCGTGTGCCTTGCCCCAAGTTAGATTCATGATATATCTCATCCATGCAGCGCCCAACCAATCCATCTCCCTAGCCTACAGTGTTTTAAATCCTACTGGTTACTAGTTGCTACTTTTGCTATTTACTTTTGCTGTTTACTTTTATTATCACCACCATCACTATCATATCACCGTTACCACTTATCTTTTGTTGCAAGTAAGTATATTTCAGGTGCGGTTGAATTGACAACTCAACTGTCAAAGCTTATAAATACTCTTTGGCTCCCCGTGTGTCGAATCAATAAATTGGGTTATTCTTACCCGCGAAGACTATCTCGATCCCTTACGGTTGAGGGTTATCAGCCGTCGGACCAACGGCCGGCGACGGTCACTACATATTCCCCGTATGCCTATGCCGGTTGTAGCTCTCGGCCTTGCCGGTTGTAGCAATTTCCTTCGTAGGTTGTAGCAAAATCCGATGACTGTTGCAACAAAGATGTCAACACCGTCGTCGTGGGTCGCATTGTCAACGTCAATGGTTGTAGCAATTCTCATCACTGGTTGTAGCAAAAGTTGATGAAGGTTGAAGCAAAATCATTATTGCCGCCATCGCGTGTCACGTCATCAACGTGAATAGTTGTAGCAATTCTCATCGCCAGTCGTAACAAAAACTGGCAAATGTTGAAGCAAAAATCGTCGTCGTCGTCTTCGCGGGTCGCAGGTCACGACATCGACATGAATGGCTGTAGCAATTCCCATCGCCGGTTGTAGCAAAGACCGACGACGGTTGAAGCAAAAATTGTCATTGTTGCTATCGACATGAATGGTTGCAGCAATTCCCATCGCCGGTTGTAACAAAAAGCGACGACGGTTGCAGCACTGGGATTCGTCACTTGTAGCTTTGCCCGTGAATGATAAAAGGAGCATGGATGACTGGGTTGCGTGAGGAGAGACGAAAGAAGCAACAAGGTAAGAGGAAGAAGAAGAGAAGAGGAAAAAAAAAGAAAAAAAGTTGTGCAAAAGAGATAAGGAAAGGGATATCCCATTTGAGGCCCACGAACGCACCTGGCCCAGTCATTTCCGTGTAAAAGTGCGAGCGAGCGAGGAGGCGACCGGCCGAGCGCTCGGCCGGTCGTCCGTCTGGAAACGTTTCCCTTTTCCTTTTGGGGAGAATAAAATCCGAGAAGCTTTGAGCCGAGATACAATCCCAGATAAGATGTAGGGCAGTTTCTTCCTTGCAAAAGACACAATTGTAGTAGTCGAATTCATGAAAGAAACTCTTAGGGGGCTAGCGTTTCTCCTACTCCCGTCGGCGTCGCCGGCGGTCTGCCTCGTCTAGGCCATGGAGGTGCGAAGGACCACGGCCCGTTGCCGGTGTGAGGGATCTCACTCTCGTTCTTGTTTCATTCAACTTCTTGGTTGGGGTTGTGTGGTGGCGACGATATCCCCTCGTAGAAATAATGTCTCCCACATCTGATCGCCGTCGTGATGGTGCATCTAGTATAATCGGTGGGCGTGTGGTGTTATGTCTCCCATGGATCATGCGGGGTTCGATCGGTGCTGGTCATTGATGGATCCGTTAGAATCCAGTCCTCGCTTGTCTTTGGTTGTGTGCCTACAAGCTTGATCTTTCCGATCTACGCTTCTTGTCAACGATGGCAGATGCTGTTCTGGCGCACTGGTCCTATGGTCCTTAGAGCAACTCTAGCAGACCCTGCAAAGCGCCCCGGCCCGCAAAATAACCGCCAAATTGCGGGTTGGGGCCAGAAAATCTGCACCGGCCCGCAAAAATTATTACGGGGCGCGGAAAATCTCCCCCCCCAACCTCTATCTTCACGGGCTGGGAGGCCGACCCGAGCTAAACCCCCATCCGACGCGAGATTTGGCGGGAGGGACATTTCCGCGCGCCCTTTTCCGCTTCCCGCACCCTCCACCACCATTGCCCCCCCTCCGAAAGCTCCGGCTGCTCCTCCTCGGCCGTCCCTCGCCACCATGGATGACCCCATGCTGTCCCCCGTCACCGTCGAGGTCACGCACGCCCCTTCCCCTTGGGCGGATCTAGTCGCCGGCCATATTGGCCCCGCCAGCGTCGCCCAAGCACACGCCGCGCCTGCCCGCAAGCGGCAGGGCAACGTGGTTGTGCAGGGCGGGAATCCGGCTGCCCCCACCGCGATGGCTCGCGCTCCGGACGCCAATGCCACAGTGCGATCCCGGCCGGCAAGGCCGTGGGCGCAAAGCGCCGACTTCAAGGAAGCCATCTTCTTCAACCTCTCACTCCAACCTCTCACCGTAGCCATTGAGGAGAGAAAAGTACGGGCCTCTGAAAACAAATCGATGTCATTGTTGCTCGCCGAAGAGAATAATATCATGTCAACGACGTCACCAAAACATGGCATGATATGGCAAGGAGAGAGAACTTGAGGAGGAGAATGGTCGCCTCGGCCGGTCCGTCTGCCAGTTCCGGTGATGTTTTCTATGCTCCATATGGTGGCAATGTGGATGACTTCGGTGCGGGAGTTGGAACAAGCGACGGAGGTGGCTACGATGGCTACGGTGGCGCCGATGAATTTCAAGATGGACTCCCTGTCGCGGAGTGAAGATCGACCCCTAAGATGATGCCGGACATGGGCACATACCTTTGCATGCCTTCTTTTGCGTAATGAACTTCGCTTTTATTTGCGCGTGAACTGTTTATGTCATTTGAATTTGAACTTGTTTGTGCAACCCTATGACAAATTTCAGATTTGCAGGTTTTCTGCTTGCGGGTCGTTGCGCTGTTGCCCAAGCAAAACCTGCATAGCCGAGCCGTAAAAAAGCATATTCCGCGAAAATACTTTTTTACGGGTCCGTTTGGGAGGTCTGCATCTGTGCTAGCCCTCGCCGGCCCGCAAAATCGGTTTTGCGCGACCTGCAAAGGCGTTTTGCGGGGTCTGCTAGAGTTACTCTTAGCATGACGACTTCCCGACTGTCCACGCAACAATGTTTGCCCGGCTTCTAAGAGGAAGGGGTGATGACGGCGGCGCGCCATTGGTTCGCTCCGGTGCTCGTAGTCGTTGCTAGGAGGTCTATGAACCTGGTTTTAATTATTGTTACTTCTGTTGTTCTATGTACTGTCATAACAGATGATGAATAGATCGAGAGTTTCTCTGGCAAAAAGATGGAGTTCATACAAAGGTCCCACAGAGAAAAATACCAAAGTTTGACACTGAAGTTTCAGCACTTGATTATACAATACCAGGATACACCCAGCTACCACTAGTGAAACCAACGGTTGCAAAAGAACGAACCCATGTGACTCACCAAGTGCATGCAATGTAACTATGCAAGTAAATTGAAACCATCTTATCTAGGTGACGGGGTACGTTCTAAACACTTGTGAGGTGGAAACTTCTAGCAGATAGGACACGGATGGAGACCCATTTGAATTCTTGTCCCAGCCGACCAATAGTTCTAAAGGCACCATTTTAGTGTACTTTAACTAGTAAGCCCGTCGTGGTTTGATGGTGGCCAAATTCTAACGGTGACACAATAATTTATTGACCTGGCCGGCACATGATGGTGGTAGAAACAGGCGCACAATAAGTTATTTTGGTTGCTGGATAGTGAAGTGCCCGAGCCAAGACGCTATGTGGAAGTACTTTGTCTCTATACGGAATAAGGGGACAGATTTATGTATAACCAGGTAGCAACAAGTTCAACCGAAATTTTTAACAAAGTACTACAACATTGACATAATTAAAGTGCATTTTATTTGTCTTCTATTTAGCCTGGCAGCCCGGCATGACCATATCTCCTCAAGAACAATTGAATGATTCAAGAAACCAAGCGTGATTGTTGCCTTGATTAGTTCCAAGTAATCTGTTGATTAGTCACCAGTACTGAACCGAAAGCAACTGACCAAAAAGATGCTGAAATCAACTAAAAAAATGCCCTAGTATTCTTTTCCCCGGGCGAGCGATGGTGACTTGCTGTTAAATAAGTGCAAGGACTGAGTTGATTATCTGGATTGAGAGAAGAGCAGCAACATGCAGTTCGAACAAGGCATGGCGACAATCCTGCTGCTCCTACTCAGCAGCCTCACACCGTTCCTCGCGGCAGCCGATGTATTCTGCGACAACGTTAAGGTTCTTGCCGTCACCCTCCCCAACAAATCCTCCTCTTCCCCAGTACACTTTGCCACCGCCACCATCGGCCAAGCCCCCGACACCGTATACGCGCTCGCGCTCTGCCGTGGTGATGTTCTCAATGACACAGCTTGCGCCGGGTGCATCACAAACATATTCGGCATAGTGCAGAATGCTACGCCACCGGAGGTAGAGTGCTTCAGGGCAGCCTCCTACTATGCCGATTGTATCCTCATCTACAACTTCAAAGACATCCTCGCTCCGTCCTTCACCAATAGTACAGAAGGAGAAAATGGTGGCGACCCTCCTTTTGAGAGGTGGAATGTCAGAAATGTCACCGGCGACGTGCCCCTCATCACTGGTCTCATCCACAAGCTGCTGGTGGAGACCGTGGAGAAGGCAGCCAGTGCGTCGCCGAGACGGTTCGCCACAGGTGTCGTGGACAGCGGCACAAACTTCCCGAAGGTATACTCGTTGGCGCAGTGCACGCCGGACCTGTCTTCCGGGGACTGTCTGGAGTGCTTGCAACATCTCCTTGGCATGATCAACTCCACCATGTTTCTCCGGATGGGAGGACAGATGGGTGTCGTACGGTGTTATTTCAGGTATGATGCGTCTCAATTCTATCAAGGCCAACCAATGATAAGTCTGGGGCCGCTAGCTCCAACTCCAACCCAACACAAGAGTAAGTCCAGCCCCAGGGTGCCTATATGTAATTTTGTGACATGGAGGTAAAATTCTCTATTATATACACACCTCATTGGCTGTTATTGTATATGTTCATATCAGGGCGTATGAACAAGCTGTGGGTAATTCCCATAGTTTTAATACCTCTAGCTGCAGCAACATTTCTCTTCATCTTATACTTTCGTCGGATAAGAAAAAAAACGGAAAGGTATGCCACCAATGATTAGTTTCTGAAATGACGGGCCATTCTATTGTTTGAATTAGTTCCCCTTTAATCATAGTGTTATGAAGACACTATTAATCATAAATATCAATAAAGAGGGACACAACGATTTTCTCAATCATGTAGGTGAAGAGATGAGGCTACAAGGATCAAGGCGTTCTAAGGATTTGGAAGGAGAGGAACCACTAGTTTGGCAAGGAAATAATTCAGAGTTCTTGGTTTTTGACTTCCAACAGCTACTGCAGGCCACAAATAATTTTTCGGAAGAAAACAAACTTGGACAGGGTGGCTTTGGTGCTGTATACAAGGTAAATTACTATGCATGCATTTTTATATATTTGTATTTCGAACTTCATTAGCTTCCTAACATGATTCAGTAGATTCGAGTAGTTATACAAGAGAACTAATTAACAAAGGAGCCCACATTTATAACAGTAGTTAGGAGGTTTATAATGCAAAGTGGAAGTGGCTAACTTTAGAATTTTTTTTTACCAGGGCAAGCTTGCCGATGGATTGGAGATAGCAGTTAAAAGACTTTCTTCACATTCAGGACAAGGCTTCATAGAGTTTAAAAATGAAGTCCAGCTCATAGCCAAACTACAACACAGTAATTTGGTTAGGCTCTTTGGATGTTGCTCCCTAGAAGAGGAGAAAATATTAGTGTATGAATACTTGCCCAACAAAAGCTTGGATTTCTTTATCTTTGGTATGTCTATGCATATCTTAATTGAGCTTACACAATATTTATCAATACATCAGAGTATCTAAAATTGACTCCACATTTTATTTTTCTGTAACCCCATGAGTCTAATTTCATAACTTAGGTAACTATGTAGCACCAATTTGATCTATTAACCTGGCGTATTTCTCATGATATACCAATGTTTGTCTGTTGTGTAGATGAAAAAAGAAGAGCTTTACTTGATTGGTCCAAACTTGTAGCAATAGTTGAAGGCATAGCACATGGACTTCTTTACCTACATAAGCACTCCCGGTTACGTGTCATACATCGAGATCTTAAACCAAGCAACATTCTCTTGGATAGCGAAATGAATCCAAAGATTTCAGATTTTGGTCTAGCAAAAATATTCAACTCGGATAGCACCGAAGGAAACACTACTAGAAGAGTGGTTGGTACATAGTAAGTTTCACAAACACAATCCACTCTTGACTATTTATATTACACCTCAATCATATGCAATAATTTGACATGTATCATATACCATTTCAGTGGCTACATGTCCCCTGAGTATGCTTCGGAGGGTGTATTCTCTATTAAATCGGATGTCTTCAGTTTTGGTGTTATTATTTTTGAGATACTTAGCGGAAAGCGGAATTCTGGTAGCCAGCAATATGGTGATTTCATCAATCTTCTTGGATATGTAAGATTATACACATAAACTTAAGCAAGTAAAATTGTTCAATATTTCATGTGTGGCTTACATTGTTTTTAGAAATTTGAAGACATAACACAACCTAAAAACTGCAAACAGGCATGGCAATTATGGGAAGAGGGAAGGGGAATTGATCTTCTTGATACATCATTTGTTCCCAATGGTCAATCCCCGAAGATTGTGAGATACATTAATATAGCATTATTATGTGTACAAGAGAATGCAGCCGATCGACCAACCATGGCAGATGTTATAGCAATGCTATGCACAGACGATATGAATATCGATGAGCCTAAGCATCCGGCGTATTTCAATATAAGGGTCGGAAATGAAGAATCATCAACTGCTACAGAATCATGTTGTATTAATGACATGACCATATCTGTCGCAATTCCGAGATAGGTTTTTTCTTCTCGTTTACCATGTTTGTGATGTCCCATCGTGTATAGATGATATTGTAACTATTGTATCAAAGTGTAAGTTTAAGTAGTCCTTTGTAGTTTTTACAGAATATGTTGTTGTTGTTACCTTGACTACTTCAGTTGTCTCAAATTAAAATTTATATTGGCATATATTTAATGATGCTTGATGGTTTATCTATAGTATTTTTAAATGTTTTCTATTTAAATATTTAATTGTAACACACATCACATTGTTTCTAAAGATGTGGAGATGGTGTGCCACAGGCGGTTTTGTTTAACGTAAGCTAGCTAACTCCGAGTTCTAGACACGTGATGATTCTCTTCACGGGGAGATACGTTGATAATTGTTTAATACCCGGCTAGGTAGAGTAACAAGAGGTTCATATAACCACCTACCACAGACATCAAAGGTAAAGGATGTTCAGATACAGAGCTCTTAACTGAATATGAGTGTGCAGATCCGAAAACATTTTGGTAGACTCCGTGGCTGGCGATGTTGCAGCTGTGCTCGCCATGGCGTGAGTATGACCAAGCCTCTGGATCACCGCATCTGTTGGCTCGCCCTTCGCCTTCCTAATCAGAGCCCATCGCTGCATAAAATTTACCACTGATACCGTGATACGTGATGATTTGACCCAGAAAGTTTGGTATTGTAAAAAGAATTGCAATATAGGCTATGAAGTCATAACACTCTTTTTCTTCAAAAGATGTTGTCCAATTGATAGATCGTCTGCTGGAAATTTTCATTCATGCGAGTAGTTATTTCATTATAGAAACATGTGACGCCTTGGTTGGCTTCTGGATTAACTAATTGCTCTATTCGATCCTGCCAGTTGGAAGCTGCCGTGAATAATTGTTCATCTACCAAACAGGCGACACCGTGATTGACGGTTTCCATTGTATTGACTGTATTTTCTTTTTGCCGGGGAATTTTGACTGTTGAGCTGACTGCTGAAAGCAACACAATGATACTCAACTGAGGAAGCAAAGCAAGGTACAATTATAACAACAAAAAGAGAGCGTGGCCGGCCGTGCCGCGGTTAGCTAGCTAACATGCTGATGCTCGCCGTCCTGCTCCTTCTTTTGATGCCGCTGTCGGCAACGGCAACGGCACAACTTTGTGGCAGCGGCAGCAACTACACCACCAACAGCACCTACCAGTCCAACCTCGCCGCCCTTGCCGCCACCCTCCCCACTAACGCCTCCTCCTCCCATCAGCAATTTGCCACGGCAACCGCTGGCCAAGCACCCGATGCCGTGCACGCGCTCGCGCTCTGTCGTGGTGACTTCGCCAACGACACGGCATGTGCAGACTGTGTTGCCGCCTCATTCCAGCACGCACAGCAGACATGTCCCAACGACGAGGCCGCTACCGTCTACTACGACTATAACGACGTAAACGACCGGAGGCCAGGCTGCGTCCTCGGCTTCTCTGGCGACGGCGATTTCCTCCGCCCAGCGGTCGGTCTCACCGAGAACGGCACGCTCTTCGAGGCTTGGAATCCGGGGAACATCTCCGCGGACGCCACCATCACCGCCGAAGACGTCCACAACCTGCTGACAGTGACAGCCCAGGATGCGGCCGCCGACGCAGCGAGGCGGTACTCCACAGCGGTCATGGACGCCTTGCCGACGCTCTACTCCCTAGCACAGTGCACGCCGGACCTGTCCACCGGAGACTGCCTGACATGTCTCCAGCGGATCATCGGCATGGTCAACGCCACCACATCCATGCGCCAGGGAGGACGAATCTTCGTCCTGCGCTGCAACATCAGGTTCGAGACGTTTATGTTCTTCGACCAACCTATGCGGCGGATCAGTCCATCCATCATTCCGACTCCTCCAGCACGCAAGCGTATGTACACGAACTGTTTGATTTATTTAATTTTGTTTCATGCGCGCCCATACAGTTCAAAGATAACTGTTCATCATGCTCTTGGTAATTCGTCCAAGGATGTTTAATTTTAAAATACATACAGGAATCAAACCGTGGATAATTGCAATATGTGTGGCTTTTGCTGTGGCACTAGGTGCTTTCTGCTTCATGGTTTATTGTCGTTGCCTCAGAGGAAGGATCAGAAAACGTGGGTTGATGAGTTTCCGAAATGGTACTTTGTAGTTTATACTCCACTAAATATACGGAGCAGTAATTAGAGAGATCGATCCATTGCACCAATGTTCAATTTTTCAGGTTCAATGAGATTGCGAGAAAACCGTACTAATAAGTTGCACCGAGGGGATCATGACCTAGTATGGGATATGGAAACAGGGATATTATCGGGGTTTTGGTTTTTTGAGTTTGATCAGATACAGGAGGCCACAGGTAACTTTTCTGAAGAAAATAAACTTGGAGAAGGCGGATTTGGCCCTGTATATAAGGTACATATATCATACTCTTCTAAATCCTCCTTTTATATTAAATAGAGAAATATTTTAGATGTCCCTGAAAATTTCAAACTCTTAGTAATAATAATAATAATAATAATAATAATAATAATAATAATAATAATAATAATAATAATTAGTATCCCACATATAGCCTCGTCATACATAATTACTCCGAAGAACATCGATACAAAGTGGAGTTAATTTGCATTTTACTAATTACTTGGTAGTCGTGTTCTTCTTTTCTCCAGGGACATTTTCTTCAGGGAACAGAGATAGCAGTTAAGAGGCTTGCTTCACATTCCGGACAAGGTTTGGTAGAGTTCAAAAATGAAGTTCAGCTCATAGCCAAGCTTCAACATAGGAATTTGGTGAGACTGCTGGGATGTTGCTCTCAAGGAGAGGAAAAAATACTGGTCTATGAATACATGCCGAATAAAAGCTTGGACTTCTTCATATTTGGTATACATTTGCAGATTTAGATTCATACATATTGTTTAGTATACTGATGCCATAAACAGGAATTAAATATCATATATGCCTAATAGCACTCTCTTGAGAATGAGGTGTCCAACTTTCATTATTCAGATGTTCTTTTCTCTGCTATACTAATATCTAGTACATGCAGATGAACACAGAAAAGCTTTATTGGATTGGAACAGACGTCTAGCAATAATTGAAGGAATAGCAGAAGGCCTTCTTTATCTACATAAGCACTCTCGTCTTCGCGTTATACATCGAGATCTTAAGCCAAGCAACATTCTCTTGGACAACGAAATGAATCCTAAAATTTCGGATTTTGGACTAGCAAAAATATTCAGCTCAAATAAGAACGAAGAAAACAGTACAAGAAGAGTAGTTGGTACATAGTAAGTTTCAGATAGTTACGCCAATTATGAATATTCATATACTACAAGTACTAACTGGACCTATGTTATTACATCATTTCAGTGGTTACATGGCTCCTGAGTATGCTTCTGAGGGCTTATTCTCTATCAAATCCGATGTATTCAGCTTTGGTGTTTTAGTCCTTGAGATCCTTAGAGGGAAAAGGAATTCCGGTAGCCATCAATGTGGTGATTTCATCAATCTCCTCGGATATGTGAGTTCATACATGTCCATATAACATGAAACTTATTGCTTTGTTAATCATACTCAAGTGTGTCATGAAATTGCAAATAGGCTTGGCAGTTATGGGAAGACAGAAGATGGATTGATATTGTTGATGCATCATTTGATTCATTTATTCCCAAGATGGATCCAACAGAAATGATGAGGTGCATTAACATTGCACTACTATGTGTACAAGAGAATGCAGTAGATCGACCAAACATGTTGGATGTTACTGCAATGCTAAGCAGCAAAACAATGATCCTACGTGAGCCTAAGAACCCACCGTATTTCAATCTAAGGGTAGGAAATGAAGAGGATTCTTCTGCTACAAAGTCGTGCAGTATAAATGGCGTTACACTATCTATAGCAACTGCTCGATAGTTACTCTTTGAGTTATGTGTTCTTTACAAAGGCAACTGTAAAATCAACGATTCTATAGATGTTGTACAAGGCATAATTCTAAGTCTTACTATTACATGTAGTGCAGATATGTTTCTCTAAATCATATTGAAGTGGAATGTATATTGGAATGTGGATGGAACCAATCAAAACCATGGTTGTGTTTCCAATAAGATTTCTTATTTGATAGTGGTGGCGAAGGTGAGCTCACATCCCGAAGGCTGTAGATAATCCCACAAACTACGAGGAAAAATGAGGCAGGACAATGACATAGCCGCAGAATGAGTATCTTCATCAAGTCACCGCGCATAGGTAGCTAGCTCATGATGAAAAGTGTCAAGAGCCATCTGGTAATTAGAAACATAATAAATTGCAACAACACCACATTCAGTAAACTTTTTTCCGCATCTTACAAGTCTAGGAAACACAACGGGCAAGTGCCGCTCGTGCTGGTGCAGTAGGATCCACCGGGGCAACTGGGCACGGGGGCCAAAAGACCTCCCCGGGCAGAACTCACCATAGGTGACCTCGCATGTGAATGTGCATGTAGGCGATGAAGTCGGTGTAATTAACACCATCAAATATCACTGGGTAATGAGGTATGGAAACATACCCTGACGACGAAGACATTGTAACTTCTTTTAATTTTCTTTCCTCTAAAAGGATACACACGAATCAGCGTACGAGGGTTCTCCTATGGATCAAAAGGCCACAACTTACGAGAGAACACAACCTCAAGAAAGAAGACCAATTGCAGGACCTTTGGGAGGTGGGTGGCGGAAGGCGACTGGGAGCTTCGGTCTGGAGAAGGGGCAGTGACATGCAGCGACAATTTGGAGCGGGCGTGACAACTTGGAGGTGTGTACGACCACTGATGCGGATGTGCGGGGTGGTGGAGGTGGCTGTTTGAGCTGGTTGAAGAAGATAAGGAGATTTCCAAGCTGAATTCGAGGCTGGTAGTAAAGCTACCCCCATGGTACCTCGTGAGCGAAAACGGAATTAATCGGGAGCACGAGTTATGCTTGCGGGGCAAAAAGGAAAACCTGAACCAACTTATTTTATTGCATATATTACACAAGACTTGGGGGACAAGGATGGAAATATAGACTAGTATGGACTCGTAGATCAATACTAATACTACGTAACACTCGCTATGTAAATCTCAAAAATATGTATGTTCAACTATACTTTAATCTAACAGACCAAATGCAAGAGAGCTGACAACATCAAGGTAGGATAATGAGTACCAATAGAACAAAGTCAAGGCCTATAGTTAGATCGTGATAATTATACTAGCTCCAAAACTTTAAGAGAGCAAGAAGATAATATAATTAGCTGGCACGAGACCCCAGAAATCAATGGGTCTCATAGTAACAGGTAGACACTGTTAATAACTGCATAAAATGGGTGAAAACTGTATAACATGTAACTGACTTGAAAGTTTAGGTAAAACCAAGTGAAAACTGTCCACCGATTTATCTATATCTATACTACTATTAATCAAACAAACATATTCATCGCTACGTGCACCCAGCCTAACATACACATAACAATACAGAGGAATTACAACCTTCAGATCAGATCACCTAATTTGATCTAACAGTCAATATTCTACCAACCCACGTCCAAAGTGCATTTAGCATTTTTCAGAGCGGACGAAACTCTGCCATCCGGCATCCCCACGTCGTATTCAGCTATTCACGGCTAAAATTATGGGCTTGCTCCCCATCTTCTTCCGGAAAAAAAGGAAGTATACTACGCGCCCGTCGCCCGCACCTCTTGCGAACGCCGCCCAACCTCCAGCTGCCGTCGCCCCTGCCACACCGGACGGCCGCTCCTCCCACACGACGTTGCCACACACCTCTAGCCGCTGGCCGTGTATCGCTGGTCATCGCCTGCTGCTCCTCTGCGGTCTCGCCTGATAGCTCTGTCAGACATGGGGGAGGAGGCGTCAATACGAGTCGCGAGCGAGCTCATGGAGCGGCGAGCCGGCTAGGCGGTGTCTACCTAGCCCTAGGAACACGTCGGTCCACGGCAAGGGGCAAGGGAGGCTTGACATAACCGAGTTCGCCGGCCATGGCGGCAAACAGAGCCGGAGCTTGCGAGGCGGCGGCTACAGATCGAGGATGAGGACTAAAAGAGAGGGGAACGGAGGCAGGGATAACCACGAGGCGGCGGGACCGAAGAAGGCAGGAGCACGATGAATCCATGACGGTGGCTTACGGGTGGTGTCGGAGAAGACGACGTCCGTGTGCTATGTGCAGGGCGTCGCAACTCGATTCGTTTGGCGTGGAGAATCAAGAGGGCGTGGCGGTTCTCTCGGATGCGACGACTTATTGGGGATAGAGCGTTCGCCATGGCGCGCCGCGAAGAGGGAGTTCGAGGATGAGCGGATGGCGCACCAGATCGAGGTAGGTCACAAATGCATTGACTCCTTCCCGACGCATCGGCGGTGACATCTAGCGCACGCGTCAGCCAGTTCGTCGATGGGCGGCTATAGGATGCGTGCGGCAGCCTAGGCGTTCGTGTTGTGGTGGCAGCACAGTGCCGCGCGCGCGGTGGGCAGTGGGTCGACGACCAGCTAGAAGCGTAGGCGTTCACATTGCGGTTTCAGGGCGCTCAACGGCCCGGCCAACCAGGGCGTGCAGGGTAGGAGCCAGCTAGGTCGCTCGGCGGCCGGCAGATTTGGGACGCCGCAGCCTTCCGGCATGCTGCATGCCTGATGTTGTCGGCGTGTTGTGCATTATTGTTGTCCTGCAGAGGCGCCCGCAACTGGCCGGCATGTGTGAGGTTCGTGCGTGCGGGTGCGGCTGCCAACAGGCTGTGCGTACGTGAGGTTCAGGTACTGTCAAATTCAGGAGAGGAAGAGAACTGGAGTAATGCCGTCAATTTCTGCATGCATTGTTGGTGATTCAGATTCAGCATGGATAATCTTGTTTAGCACTGAAAGTTTGTCAAGATTGAATAAATAGGCAAGGTTGATTTTAGTTGCTAAAATAAATTTTAGAGTTAGGATGTCGTATTGCACAATTCTATCAAGTTATTTGCATTGTAAAGTCACAATTCTAAGCTTAATCTTGTTAGCTATGTAGCAGTGCAGATCACACTCTTTTTTCCTAGCAGATCAATACCTTTGGCCAGATTTAGCTTATTTGTCCCCGCAGAAAAAAAAAAGATTTAGCTTATTTGATAGTGAACAAACAATAAAGGGTGTGAATATAACAAATAATTATGCGGTAGACCGGTGGTGACCTATCAAAACTATTAATGTGAATTTCCCTTCAGATCCATGGTCTGCTCTTCTAACACAACACTTGATATGCACATGTAGCCCATTCCGGTTGAGCTGGGTCCTTATATCATGGGGAACATTTTTGGATAGAATACAGGTAAGTTCAGCATTTCGTTGATTTACTCTTTATCCGCGTCACTTGTCACGACTTCATTCCTGTTAAATTTTTAGCGCCCCCTAAAAGTTATTACTATTAGATCTGAAGACGATGCACTCTAGGAATTTAAGCCAAATAAGCTGGGTAATGCATTTGGCATATTGAACAAGGGACATCCTATTAATCGGTGGCAGGCCCTCTAAAACATCTCCTTCTATTATTTGCTTCAGTTGTTGAAGATGTTCTCACCGGCGGAGATATACATGCTGTAAGTTCTTATGATGTTGAATTTTCTTGGATATTACTGAGCAAAATGATAGCAGCTTTGGGCCTGTGTCCGCATGCTAATGTTTGCTGACTCTATGACCGACTGTTTTTTAGAACAATTTGATGAACCACCATGTATATAGTGAATACGATTTTTTTTACACGATGTAGTGAATAAGGTTTTTATCTGTGATCTCTCTAATGCTGTTTGATACAAAAAAAATGTTGGTTTGGATGCAATATGTTCTGAAAAGACCCTTGGCCATTACTTATTAGGTGTTGTCTACATTGCTATTTCACTGTATGATGGAATAATTGTGGATGTTTCTTGCAAATATTTGGTCAGTAGGTGTCATAGTTACTAATTTAGTGTTTGGAAGTAACTAGGGATACTAAAGTTATCATTAGGTGTTGTTTCCATTTTATTGATCATATGGGGAATCCACTGAAAGTTTATGAAGATTTTGGGCATACCAAAGCTTAAAGAAGATATCTCGCAAGTAAGTTTGATATACTTTGGATACATCTTGATATATATGATATCCTCACTGCTCTCAGGATGGCACTACGGACTTGGGCTTTTTGGATGGAAAAAATGTTGATCCAAACCGACACCATGTATTCTTATGGATGTATGAATCATCTTACTGTGGGTGGAGCGTTTCTCTTCCGCGGAACTTACTTTATTTTATGATTTGTCAGTGTAATCCTCAATTTCATTTGCATGTATACAATTACTCTTCTTATGGTCTTGCCGATGCATCTGTCTAGCTTTTCGCCTTGCAAATTAGATGTTTGATTGATAAATGCATATTGGAATATTTGGTGCATTGAAACGACTATGGGTGGAATTAACAAACTGACTGAATGTATGAAAGAAATCCAGGATTCTTTGTCAGCTTCTCTTGGAGCTTTTGCTAATTTCAATAAGGTAATATTTAAGATTTATTACAATCTTGTATTTAATTTATCTGAATCACTTATCATCTATACTATTGCACACATGAAAACTTGCATGATTAAACAGAGGATGAACTTAAGGAATTGGAGGGAGCAGTGTGTGTCTGTTAGATCGATTTGTAAATCTTAATGTCTACTGGCTGAGTTCATAGGAGTATAGGACTAATTCACTTGTGCACGTTGAATACTCTAACATATACAAGTGGATTTTCACATATGATTGTAATATTAGTCAAGACGTGCGTTGCACGTGCACACTTACTAGTATCATTAGAAATCTTTTTATGGGGTATATATATAGATGTTTCAACTATACCTCGTGATTGAAATCCTTGCTTTTTCTCATGGCTCCAGAAAACATTGGTTTGATCATGCGTGCCGATTCTTGAGTTTCAGAGACTGGATGATTCACTGCATACTAGTATGAATTTGGAAAAGCATTTAGTCAGATCCTCAATACCCATTGACATTGACCAGCGTCCAATTCACATCGATCACATAAAATGCAGAGCACACGTACCGACGCTTGTTCACCTGAATGGAGTGGATTTGGGTACGACCCTGTGTGTGCATGGTTCTCTATTTATAGCGACCGAACCGCGACAGGTAGTCCCCGTCCAGAGCACCTTGCGATTTTACGGGGAACCAGGGGAGCAATTTGCATACGCTACGAGCCTATGATCGATGCCCACGCCTGATGGGATAGGCTTGCTCTATGGGACTTCTGTGTGGGGAACCTGTCCTGAAGGCCACCACAGAGGTCGCCATGTCGGTTTGGACTCCGAAAGGTGATCAGTTCGCGATGGGCATATCACCGGCGATACATATTGCCGCCAAGGCGACGGAAGGGCAGATGCGACGGTGCGCGCGCTCTCCACCTATGACCTAGGCCATCGAGAAAGAAAAGAGACGGATCTGGCGTTCGACGGACGCTTTGCGGCCAGGAGTTCCATATCACCGCGAGAAAGGTCCAACACGGCGGACGGCCCACACGTTAGCTCATGCTCGTAGGTCATCCTCTACGGATGCTAAAAAAAAGGTAATCCTCTACGTGATGCTAAAAAAAGGGTCATCCTCTACGTATAGAAGATTTCTTTTTCCACTAAAAAATACAGACGACTCTGAATGACTTTATAATTCGTCGAGAGATTTATCGTGTTTCCCTGTAGTACTATCCTTTTGGAAAAAACTAACACCCACACGTGTGGGTGTTTGCACATTGCCCACACGCCTCCATCACCACTTATTTTGCCACATATAAATAGATGACATCAGCAGAAATCTTTTTGGTTTTCGGTTTAAAAATATTTTATCTTCTAATTAAAAAATCGAATTAAAAATCTGTTTTCACCATTAAATCCGTCTCGACGAGATCTTCAAAACTAGACCCCATGTTGATATGTTTCGACGAATTTTTTTTGCCCAAAAGTTGCCATGATGTTTACACTGTAGTTGCAATAGTGCTTAAACTAAAGTTGTCATGTGGTAATTTTAGTTTGTAGAGCATGACAATTTTAGTTTTTTTATGATGGCAATTCCAGTACTTTGACCACGAGAATATTTTTTTGTATAAACCATGGCAATTGTAAGTACATGTATCATGGCAATTTTAGTTTATGGTGCATGTCAAGTCTAGTTTCTTAATTCCCGTTTAATAATATGTCAAAATTTACTTTTAAATGTAGAAGAAAATAGTTGAAACGTATCATGACAACTTCAGTGCAAACATCATGGCAATTCATGTGCAATAGACATGGCTACTTTTAACACAAAAAATTTCATCAAAATATATTGATATGAGATATAGTTTTGAAGATCTCGTCGCGAGGGATTTAATGGTGAAAACGGATGTTCAATCGGATTTTTCATTTAAGAGATAAAACATTTTAAAAACTGAAAATCCAAAAAAATTCCGACATTCATGCATGCGGTGACGTGGCGCAGTCTGTGTGTTATACGGCGTGTGGGCCGGTTTGGCTCCCACCACACGTGTGGGCGTTAGCGTTGTCCATCCTTTTTTATTTCTACAGGAAAAATTCTAGTTTATTCATCTTCAATCATGATACTTCAACAAACACCAGAAATAATAAATACTATTACATTCAAATTCATAGATCACCTTGCGACGATTACAAACACCGAAAGTGAGCTGAAGGTGTGCCGACGTCACCACTTGGGAAGTTATTGTGCTAAGGCCCTATAGGACCAGCACACCAGAACAACAACCGCCGCCGATATATAGATGCGTAGATCGGAGGTATCCAACCTCATGACACAAACATAGACGGACAAAGAACCAATCCGAATAAATCCATCAAAGGCAACCACCGATCGAATCTCACGAGATCCATCGAAGATACACCTTCACGCGCCCTTCAATGACTTTAGACGCAGTACTATGCTATTTGTTGTTTGCTACAACCGATTGGGTTTTTTGTTGTTGATAGGTTCACGTATTTTTTTTTGAGGTGGTACTGCAAAATTTCTGGTTTGTTATCAATTTGGAACTTTCCTGAGAAATTTGCACCACGGCCCAATATTTCAATATTTATTTATGTGATTTGTAGCATTTTTTCTATGTTGTTTTCTCACAAGAAATGTATATTTTTGGTCCCTAAAATTTATCAAAAGTTTGCAAATGGTCCCTCAATAATTTTGGTGCAATATTTGATTACTCAAATTTCGTAACCGGACATCATTAGTCCAAAACAAGATTAGATATGAACACGAGCCACATTTTTTTAGTTGATCTCCCCTCATTGAATTTGGCTGCGCCGCCTACCACTAGTAGAAAACAGGGCTTTGGTTGGGGCCTCGCCAGCCCATTAGTCCCGGTACAGTCACGAACCAGGACCCATGAGGGCATACGTCCAGGTTCGTGCGCCCAGGGGGCCAGCCGGGCCGCGTGGGGCATCTGTCCCGGTTCGTCTGGACACATTTGTCCCGGTTCCAGGCACTAACCGGGACCAATGGTCCTCGCTCCTGGTCCACACCCATTGGTCCCGGTTCGTGGCTGGAACCGGGACGGAAGGGGCCTTCCGTCCCGGTTCCTGTCACGAACTGGGACCAATGAGTTGCCTATATATACCCCATCACCAGCGAGCACAACAGCACACTGCTCTGTTTTTTGGCCGGCGAGGGGGAGAGTTATGTGGTGCTCTAGCTCACCTCCTATGCACATGATGTGTTCGATGAAATTCCTGAGCCACATTAATTAAGCATTCTCCTCTCGAACCTCGACCTCCAAGCTCCATTATCTCCGAGATTTGTCTAGGTTTAGCGGTCCATCACGTCCCGTCCCCGTCTTCACCGCCGTCAATCGCCCGCACCGATCTCGTCGCCCGCACCACCGTGGTGAGCCTCTTGTTCTGTCTACGATTTTCTTACTTTTATTATTTCTTGTTATTATTGCTTTAGATAGATATTTGTCTAATTTTCTTACTTTTATTATTGCTTGTTATTATATGGTGCGATGGTTTTGGTATCCGCCCACATCGGCCCTCGTCCTGTCTATGATTCGGATGTGGTATATTATCTTTAATTTATAACTATTTGTTTTAGTGTTTATGACAATTGTGTCGACCAACGTGACATAGATGTATTTATCTAGGAGGTAGTTGAATCGGAAATTCCAACCGACCCTCTTGTGGAGAGGTTAAATTTAGTTGAAAAGGAAAACGTTTACTTGAAGAAAAAAATTGGAAAAAAACGGAGGAGGAGAAGATGGAATTGGAGTTGCATGTTGCGGAAGTCGTCGATGATCACAATATCAAGATGGACCCTATTGTCAAGAGGTTAAATTTAGTTGAAGAAGAAAACAATTACTTGAAGGAAAAATAAAAATAAAATGAGGACGAGAAAATGATATTAGAGTTGCATGTTGCGGATGTCGTCGATGATCACAAGATCAAGATGGATGCCATGCGCTTGAAGATTAGAAAGATTAGAAAATATGCCATTCATAACGAGGCTTGGTATCATTATGCCGTTGGATCAATTGTTACCTTGATTGCGATTATGATCCCATTTGTTGTTGCGTTGAAATGTTTTACATAGTTTCAATGTATGGTTTAATTAGATGCTCTGGAGAGCTATGTATGTACTTTGAATTTAATTTGATGATGAACTTCTATTAATTTGATCACTTATCTATCCATGATGTGCTGTAATGGTTTTTGACACACTTAATTATATATAAATGCAAGCAGATTAACCGACAATGGATGTACGGCGACAGACACACCTCCGAGTACATTAATGGCGTGCATAATTTTCTCAAAGTGGTTGAGGCAAACAAGCAGAATGGTTTTATGTGCTGTCCATGCGCTAGCTGTGGGAATACAAGGTCTTACTCTGACTCGAAAACCCTCCACACCCACCTGCTTTATAAGGGTTTCATGCCACGCTATAATGTTTGGACAAAGCACAAAGAAATAGGGGTTATGATGGAAGACAACGAAGAAGAAGAGGACAATGACAACTATGTGCCCCCGGAATATGGTGATACTGCAACGGGGGAAGCTGCTGAAGGTCAAGAGGAACCAGACGATGTTGTGCCCGATGATGATCTCCGTCGAGTCATTGTTGATGCAAGGAGACAGTGCGAAAGTGAAAAGGTGAAGCTGAAGTTCGAAAGCATGTTAGAGGATTACAAAAAAGGGTTGTACCCCAATTGCGAAGATGGCAACACAAAGCTCGTTACCGTACCGGAGTTGTTGCAGTGGAAGGCAGAGAATGGTGTGTGTCGTGGAATTAGCATGGCAGATGTCCGGTTTAGAGGACTTAGGTGTGAGGCCATCGCGCGGGTTAGCTTGAAGGGGTTAAAAGCTCACAAAGGACACAGAAGGTTTATACTAGTTCGGCCCCTTCGATGAATTTAAAAGTCTACGTCTAGTTTGGTGTGGTATTGCTTGTGCGTCGATGAACAGGGAGCGGATCGCTTGCCTATGTCTCGAGTTGTTGTTGCCTCTTCTGAACCGTCGCCGGGTCGTCCCTTTATATAGGAGGCGACGCCCGGTCCGGTTTACAGAGTCCGAGGCCGGCTCATAAATGTGTCCGCCTCGGTCTCTACTCTTCCTGTCTTACATCCCAAGTTACATGATATGACGGTTTACAAACCGTGGGCTTTACTCATGGGCCCTAACTTCTATGGATTGTAATCTTTGTACATATTCTACTTGGCTTTGTAATAATACAACCAAACTAGTGTAATCCGGATCTTCCTGGCCGGTTTATACCTGCTAGTAATATCCCTGACATTAGACCCCAGATTGATTTTAACTTGTTCATGTCAGTCTTCTAAGTCTTGTATAAATTTCTTCCCTGTAATTTATCTGCTTTGTAAATCGGCCATGACGTCATTTCCTGGAATCACCTTAATTCGTCGTAACGTCATCTCTGCACTTTAATGCTCGCCTCTGTCTGTTACCTTTTATTAAATGCTGCACCGAAAATCGAGGCGACAGCGCAATCTTTATCCAATCTCTGACCTTCTCGATTCCCGCGCTTAGCGTTTCATCTCTTCGGCTTATAAATACCGCTGGGGTCTGCCTCTTTTTTTCCCTTCTGCCTTCATCTTCCTCTATCTCCGTCGCTCGAAGCTCCGCCGCCGCTCTTCGAGCTCCTCGTCGTCCTCGAGCTAAGGCCGCTGCATCACCCTGAACATGACCAGAACGCTTCACCGTCGTCGTCTGCTTCGTCAGGTACTCTTTCCTTTTCCTTCCAGATCTCGATCTAGGGTTTCGTCCGTAGCTCCGCCATGAAAAACCTTGAAGCTTTGCTGTTCATCCCTGTAGGTTTGACCTTGCTGTAGATTTGAACCTTATTTAGATTTGTCTTGAATGCGCTCCTGCTCCGCGCTCACGTCTATAGTTCCTCTAATTTACCAGCTTAGATTTGATCTGTAGAAAACCTCCGTGGTTCTTCCTGCATATGACTTGCATATATTTCATCTTTTTCTTATGCCTCAGATCCATTTTTACTTCAGCCTTTTGTGGAAACTGTTTTTTCACACTATAGATCTGTAGCCTGACTTCTCCGGTTTAATCAATCATACGCTTTCTTTGACGGGTTAGAAGTAAGCCCCTATATGTAATTGACAGTTTAGCTTCATCTTTCTCTATGATAAACCGGTAACTGTTCGCCTCGCATCTGTTTCCGGATTGCCAATGCCATTAGTCCCTTGTCTAAACCGTCGATTGAGTTCATAACTTTGCACAATGCTCCGGCTTATACTTTAGCAATTGGTGAACCGGATTGTGCACTGTATTTTTCAGCGTTTCTTTATTCAAGATGACCGCCAAGCAGTTCGTTGCTTGCAACTGGGCTCCTTCCCGCATTACTGAGGATGATTTAACGAACGCCGCTTCAATTGGTATTCTGGGCCCTAAGGAGGTTCTGAACTGGCGGGCCCCAGGAGATGAGTGTCCACCTACTCCTAAGGAAGGAGAGGTCATTGTTTGCTTTGATCACCTGGCCCGGGGTTTTAGCCCTCCCGGTTCAAAATTCTTCCGGGATGTGCTAGCTGCCTTTCAACTCCATCCTCAAGACGTAGGTCCGAACTTTATCAAATATCTGCAATTTTCAAGTCTTCTCAGAAGCATATCTTCAAGAAGAACCTTCAGTGGATCTGTTCAGAGACTTTTTCCATTTAAACCGGCGGACAGAGTTTTCTGACGGACCGCATCAAGAATTGGGCGGCGTCAGCATTCAAAAGAGAAAGGATGTGAGCTTCCCTCATGCTGCCCTTCACACGCACCCCAAGGAATGGAACCAAACGTGGTTCTATTGTATAGATACTTCGCCTGAAGGAGAAAACCCACTGCCGGGTTACCGCGCATACCGTCTACCTGAGGATCATCCCCTGTCGCAGCGCCTCAGCGCCCCGGACCGTGCCCGGTTTGCCCCTCAACTCTCTAAGCTTAGGGCCTTTATAGCCAACGGCTTAATCGGAGTAGACTTTGTTCGCTGTTGGCTTGCTTGGAGCATTCTTCCACTGAGCCGGCGCTCAGGCCTGATGTGCGAGTATACTGGTAAACCGGATGATCCTTAGTGCCATATTGACATAATACTTCATGAGAAAGAAGTCGCTGAATCCGCAAAGAAAATGCTCAACATCTCTCTGGAAGAGTGCAGCCGGACCGGCTTAGCTCCATTATGTGAAAACAATAAACCGTCAGCAGTAATTTCTTTCTGATCTTTTCTGTTTGTTCTGATCCGGCCATATCAATTGTCTTCCATTTATTTCCTATCTTTTGCACAGGTCAACGACCCCTTCTGGAAGAGGAAACCTCCAGATAAATCGGCCAAACAACCACGCCGAAAGACATATGCTATCAAGAAGAAGAAGGCGGTTGCTGCCTCCGGTTCACATCCTAAGGAAGATGATCTGGATTCCGAGGTACGAGTTAAACCTGATATGTTTTAATCTCCCTTTATCCAAATTTATGTTAACAGTGCCTTTCCGCAGGATCTGGCTGAAGGAAGTAAAGCGGCGGAAGTTGAGGTAATTTCTCTCTCTTCAGACTCAGAACCGCTGCCCCCCAAAATCCGCCGGGTGTCCCGGAAATACCCTTTTTCTCATCCTTACGCTCAATTGGACCCCAAATTTCTTTTGAAGAAGCAGCAGCATGAAGCACGCCGGACCACACGCCATAGTGGCCACGTGGTGGAATCATCCGGAATACCTCTTACTCCGGCTCACAGGCGCCGCTCCGAGGTTTTACTTTCTCCAACTCTTCTTCATCCAAAAGCCGGGCTCATACGTAAGCCGCTTAAACTGTCTGATCCTAACTCTCAGGAGACTCCTTTGTCCTCTTCCGGCGAGTCGACTGCTACACAGGTCCCTGTGCTGAAGACCGTGCCTGGGTAAGTCCTTTTCAACATCCGGATTATCCTTACATTTGTACTTTTATGATTCTCATCCTTCTTTTGATTTTTTCCAGCAAGCCGAAGCCTAGCAAGAAGGCGAAAGCAACCAAAGCGGCTGCCGAAACTGCTACTGTTGAACCGGCCGCTGATCCGGAAGAAGTTATCCCTCCAGAACATAATCATGCAGCTTAGTTTGATGACCCTATTCCCATGGATCGTGACGACATTGCTGCTCCGGAGGATGCTAATACGGAGAATGTAGTTGAACCGGCGAGCCCTGTCCGGGTTAGCCCTCCTCGGGCTAGTCCGGATCCTGTTAGCCCGGCGCCTACTGCTGCCCCTCTTCAACCAACTGCCACTTCCTCCCCGGACGTTGAGATAACCAGATTAGGTTTTAACGCTCCTGCTGAGCCTGCCATTTTGGCCAAGCACACTGCCAAAGAGGAAAAACTTCAACAAGAAAAAGGCAAGTGGAGCACAGACTTATCCAGCTATGCCCAGTTGAGTGCCCATGAACTTCATTCCGGGTATTTGAACCGGCTCTTTACCAGCCGCGATTATGAATCCGGGTTGGTTAACATGATGAAGGATAAATACGAGGTAATTTCCTTTCCTTTACTTGTCTCTGTTTTGTGTTCTTGCAATCCTGTCTTTGGTCCATAGTAGCCCCCAAGTGCCGGTTTAGCTTCGTTGTAGATGAACCGGGACTTTCAGTGTATCCGACAATAAACTTACATTAGCCCCCAAGTGCGAGGGGTATAACTTGTTTTATGCGCTTGGGACTTTTCTGAAATTTTCTTTTGGTACTTCAACTGCACATTAGCCCCCAAGTGTCAAGTGGATAACTTGTTTATATGCTTGAGACTTGATTGACTTGTCTTTCTAATCCATTTGATTTCCTTGTAGGCTGACTTGACCCGGAGGGCTGCAGAGGTAATTGAACTCCGGGATAGATTGGATGTTACTGAAACTGCTTCTGCCAATGCCAAGGAGGAACTTGTGCTGAACCTAACCAACATGGAAAAATTAAAAAAGGACTTTGAAGCGGAGCGGTCTGCCTGGGAGGTGTAGAGGAATGCTCTTGAGAAAAGAGCAAAGGATGCTGAAGCTGCCCTTAATCCGGTTACGCAGGAGTTGACCGGTTTAAGATAGCAAATAGAACTTATGACCTCCGCTATCTTTGGTGAGCACTCAACTGTATATGCTTTTCATCTTTGCAACCCTTGTTCCTCTCTGGTTTAACTTTAACAAATATATTTAGGACGACGCATAACTCATCTTGGAGATGATGTCCGGAAGAAGCTCAAAGCCTCTTATACCCTGGTGGAGCAGCTGTATTCCGGTGCTCAAAGGGTCATAAGTGCAATGTCCCATCAGAAACCGGCCCCAACTACCATCCAAGGTACTTTGGAGAAGCTATCTGTGCTGCCTGTCCACCTGGTGGAAGTGAAGAAATCTGCTGCACGGGCTGGCTCCCTTATAGCACTGACCCGGGCCAAGGCATGGGTTCCGGATTTTGATCCCGAAGAGGCTATGAACGGATATCCCAGCAATAAAGAGGATGGATCCACCTTCTCTGCCGAAGACCTTCGTGCCTTAACCAAAGAGATGCGCCCACTCGCCAGCAAACTTGCCGATGAACGGGTGGAGCGGTCGGTTTATGACACCGAGAATCTGATCCTGCCAGTACGTGGCCATACTTTCACTCCAGATGTTGATCCGTCCGATGTTATTACTGAGGAAATGTACTTCCGTGCACTCTCCAAGATTGACTGGCGCGTTCCTGACTTCCAGCCACAACCTGAAGATGAAGAAGATCCGGAACACGTCGATCCTCAGCCTTCACAGCGTGAAGAGGAGTCGTAAACCGTCCAGTTTAATTCATAGCTGCTGAACACTTTTGCAAAAAACTTTAATCCGTTCGGGCCTGCGAGTGCCTTGTAATAGGATAGTTGGAAATATTATCTTTCTCCCAATGTGGATGTCACAGCTTGACTTGGCGTCTGCCAATTTTAATCCCTTGTCTGCTATGGTTTATCCATCTATGTTATCTGCATCTGCATAAACAATGCTAAAAAGATGTCCTGACAGTTTACCACCGGACCTATTATATTGCTCCCATAAACATATATTGAAAGAGTATATGTTTTATGCTCAAAAAATACCTCATACCTTTGATTAAGTGTGCCTGACGTCCTTAATCCGGTAGGCATAATTGAATGTGTAGATTCTGATGAGGCTCTTGGCTCTCTTGGCATTTGCCTGATGACTGTTCCGGGTTATGATAAACGCCGGTTTAAATCATGCCGGTGTTTATGACCCAGACTTTAAACTCATGCTAGTATTCATGACCCAGACTTTTAACTTTCTAGATATGTGGTCAACTTTTGAAGTTGCCCAATTCCGGATCAATAAACTTGGTTAACCACAAGAACTTATAAAATCGCAAAAACAAAGCATTTTTTGGCAAATGAGACCATGTAGTCGAGGCTTTTTGCGAGCTGCCAGGCTCCAGGCTTTTTGTGAGCGGCCTTTAAGCTCTAGGCTTTTTTTGAAGAGCGGCCCTTAAGCTCTTGGCTTTTCATGAGCTGTCAGGCTCCATATTTGAGGCTTCTGATTCGAATACAATCAGTAAACCGGACCAAAGGGGTTAAGCTAGGATTCGAATACGATCATGTAGCCCCCAGTGGCCTTGAGATTTTGCCGATCAGTGGATTCGAATACAATCCAAGGCGGACCCAAACGGGGTTTAAGCTATGATTCGAATACGATCATATATACTGGACCAAAAGGGTTTAAGCTAGGATTCGAATACAATCACGTTGCCCCCAGTGGCTTTGACATTGCGCCTATCAGTGGATTCGAATACGATCCAAGGCGGACCCAAAAGGGGTTAAGCTATGATTCGAATACGATCAAGAACCCCCCTAGTGAGTTTAGTTATGTTCTCTTTGGTTCGAATACGACCTATGTTTGAACAGGAAGCCCCCTAGTGACCATAGAGGCAGGGTACCGATATGAGAGTTGCGCTTGTATGGCCAACCCTGTTTGGTCCCTTATAGAATTGTCCTGCATATCAAAATAGATTGATCAAAGCATCTTGTTTTCTTGATGAAAATAATATATATCAAGAGAAATAAATTTTAGATGGATATCACCTGAGTGAACTCCCATAAGACACTTATATTTGAAGAAGATGGCTGATCCCCGGTTTACCGGGGTGCCGGTTTATTTATTAATCATAATATATACAGGATACATGAAGCGGAGCCCATGGCTCAAGTGTAGTAAGGCCGCAGAAGAGCAATGTTCCACGGCCTCTTCGTCTCTTCCTCTGCTGTCCGTGAGTCTTTATGTTCTCGAACGTCCACCAGGTAGTATGAACCGTTGTGTAGGTTCTTGCTGACCACAAAGGGTCCTTCCCAAGGTGGGGATAATTTGTGCATATCTGTCTGATCTTGGATGAGCCGGAGCACCAGATCCCCCTCCTGGAACGTCCTGGTCTTAACCCGGCGGCTGTGATATCTGCGCAGGTCTTGCTGATAAATTGCGGATCGTGCCGCTGCTATGTCACGCTCCTCATCCAGCCGGTCTAAGCTGTCCTGTCTTGCTTGCTCATTGGCCGCTTCAACATACGCCGCCACCCGTGGTGAGTCGTGCCGGATATCACTAGGGAGAACCGCTTCAGCACCATATACCATGAAGAAGGGCGTATAGCCTGTAGACCTGTTAGGCGTAGTGTTGATGCTCCAGAGGACAGAAGGTAACTCCTCAACCCATCACCCTGGTGTTCTTTGCAAGGGAGTCATAAGCCGGGGCTTGATGCCTCGCAAGATCTCTTGGTTTGCCCTTTCAGCTTGACCATTGGATTGAGGGCGAGCTACTGAAGATACATCCAGGCGAATATGTTCCCTTTGGCAAAACTCTTCCATCTCTCCTTTAGATATATTGGTGCCATTATCAGTGATGATGCTGTGTGGAAAGCCAAACCGGAAAATTACCTTTTTGATGAATTTAACCGCTGTTGCCGCATCACACTTACTAACAGGCTCTGCCTCAATCCACTTTGTAAACTTGTCCACTGCCACCAACAGGTGGGTTTTCTGATCTTGTGATCGTTTAAAAGGCCCAACCATATCAAGCCCCCAAGTTGCAAACGGCCAAGTAATTGGGATCATCCGTAGCTCTTGCGCCGGAACAAGAGCACGCCGTGAAAACTTCTGACAAGGATCGCATCTCCGGACTAAATCCTCCGCATCAGCATGGGCCGTTAACCAGTAGAACCCGTGATGAAAAGCCTTGGCTACCAATGATTTTGAACCGGCGTGATGACTGCAATCTCCTTCGTGTATCTCTCGAAGAATATCACTGTCTTCTTCCGACGATACACAGCGCTGAAAAGCTCCAGAAATGCTGCGGTGATGAAGTTCTCCGTTGATGATAGTCATAGATTTGGATCGCCGGATTATCTGCCTAGCTTCAACCTCATCATCCGGCAACTCCCCTCAGCTCAGATACACCGGGTAGGGGAGTGTCCAATCTGGAATAACATGAAGTGCTGCGACTAGCTGTGCTTCCAGATCAGGAACAGCCAAATCCTCCTCCGATGGTACCTGAACTGATGGACTGTGTAATTCATCCAAGAAAGTATTTGGTGGAACCGGCTTACGCTGAGAACCCAGCCGGCTTAGAGCATCGACCGCTTCATTTTTCCGCCGGTCTATGTGATCCACTTGATATCCTTTGAAACATCCTGCAACCGCTTCAACTTCCCGCCTGTAAGCTGCCATGAGCGAATCTTTAGAGTCCCACTTGCCAGACACTTGTTGCGCCACCAGATCTGAATCACCAAAACACTTGACCCTGCTCAAGTTCATCTCCTTAGCCATCCGTAGCCCGTGAAGGAGAGCTTCATACTCAGCAGCATTGTTAGTGCAAGGGAACATTAATCGAAGGACATAACAAAACTTTTCACCTTGCGGGGAAGTTAACACTACTCCAGCCCCCGAGCCTTCTAATTGTCTTGAACCGTCAAAGTGGATAGTCCAGTATGTATGATCCGGCTTCTCCTCTGGTGCTTGCAATTCTGTCCAATCATTGATAAAATCTACCAATGCTTGGGATTTAATAGCAGTACGGGGTACATACTTCAATTCGTGTGGGCTAAGCTCAATGGCCCACTTTGCTACTCTGCCAGTAGCTTCTCGGTTCTGGATTATATCCCTCCAATGGAGCTGAGCTGACAACAGTAATTGGGTGGCCCTGGAAATAGTGCTTCAGCTTCCGGTTTTCCATGAACACGCCATATACCAGCTTCTGCCAGTGGGGGTACCTTTGCTTTGACTCAATTAGAACCTCACTGACATAATAAACCGGGCGCTGAACCGGATATTCCTTGCCTGCTTCCTTGCGTTCCACCACAATCGCCACGCTAACTGCACGGGCATTAGCGGCCACGTATAACAGCAGCGGCTCATTGTCAACAAGGGCAGCAAGAACTGGCGGTTCTGCTAATTGCCGCTTCAAATCCTCGAACGCAGCGTTTGCAGCATCGCTCCATATAAACCGATCTGTCTTTTTAAGCATCTGATAAAGTGGAATTGCCTTCTCTCCCAAACGGCTGATGAATCGGCTCAATGCTGTAATCCGGCCTGCTATGCGCTGGACATCATTGATACAAGCCGGTTTAGTCAAGGATGTGATCGCCTTGATCTTCTCCGGATTGGCCTCTATTCCCCTGTTTGATACTAAGAATCCAAGGAGTTTGCCTGCCGGAACACCAAAAACGCACTTCTCCGGATTAAGCATCATCTTTTAAACTCGGAGGTTGTCAAAGGTTTCCTTTAGGTCTTCTATCAGCGTCTCCTCCTTCCTTGACTTCACCACAATGTCATCAACATAGGCATGGACATTTTTTCCGATCTGCCCTTTGAGGCAGTTCTGTATGCAACGCTGGTAAGTTGCTTGGGCACTCTTGAGCCCAAAGGGCATAGATACATAGCAGAAGGCCCCAAAGGGAGTTATGAAAGATGTTTTCTCCTGGTCCTTAACTGCCATCTTGATTTAATGATACCCTGAATATGCATCCAAAAAACTTAGCCGCTCACATCCTGCCGTAGCATCAATAATCTGATCAATGCGGAGGAGAGCAAAAGGATCAGTTGGACAAGCCTTGTTTAGGTCTGTGTAATCCACACACATCCTCCACTTTCCATTTTTCTTTAACACCAATACCGGATTAGCCAACCACTCTGGGTGGAACACTTCAACTATGAACCCTGCGGCCAAAAGCCTGGCCACTTCCTCACCTATAGCCTTGCGCCTCTCCTTATTAAAGCGGCGTAGGTACTGCTTAACTGGTTTAAACTTCGGATCAATATTAAGACTGTGCTCAGCGAGTTTCCTCGGTATACCTGGCACGTCAGAAGTTTTCCATGCAAAGATATCCCGATTCTCACGGATGAACTCGATGAGCGCGCTTTCCTATTTGGGGTCTAGGTTAGCGCTGATAGTGAACTGTTTGGATGAATTGCCTGGTACAAAGTCAACTTGCTTGGTTTCCTCTGCCGATTTAAACTTCAACGCCGGATCATGCTATGTAGTTGGCTTTTTCAATGGGGACATATCTGCCGGATCAACGTTGTCTTTATAGATTTCAACTCCTCCGTAGCACACACTACCTCTGCATAGGCTGCGTCTCCCTCCTCGCACTCTAATGCGATCTTGCGACTTCCGTGAACCGTGATGGTTCCCTTGTGACCCGGCAAGCTGTAGATAAACATAACACGGTCTAGCCATGAACTTGGCGTAAACCGGTCTCCCAAACAGAGCATGATATGGGCTCCTGATCTTTACAACCTCAAAGGTCACTGTCTCTGACCTAGAATCCTGCTCATCCCCAACGGTGACTTCTAGATCAATTTTTCCAACTGGGTAAGCCGATTTACCTGGCACCACTCCACGGAACACCGTGTTGGATTGCCTCAACTTCTTGTTTGTCAACCCCATACGCCGGAAAGTCTCATAATATAAGATGTTGATACTGCTGCCGCCATCCATGAGTACCTTTGTGAATTTGTAGCCACCCACTTGTGGTGCCACCACTAGGGCCAACTGGCTCGGATTATCAACCCGTGGCGGGTGATCCTCTCTGTTCCACACAATAGGTTGCTCCGACCAACATAGAAAACGTGGCGTTGCCGGTTCAACTGCGTGTACTGCCCGCTTCAGAATTTTTTGATCTCGTTTGCACAAGCTCGTGGTAAAAACATGGTACTGTCCACTACTTAGCTCCTTCGGATTACTCTGATATCCGGATTGCTGTTGCTGCTGGCGCTGCTGATTGCCTTGGTTGTTGTAATCACCCTGACCGTGCTGCTGTTTGCCTTGGTTGTTGTAACCACCCTGACTGTGCTGCTGGTTGCCTTGGTTGTAGTTATTGTTACCGCCATGATATCCTGATCCGGAACCATTACCCTGGTAACCCGGACCCTAAAAGCCTGAACCCGAGCCGCCGCCAGGGGGTCCGTGGTTATATCTGGCCTGCTTCATGGCCTCTATCATGATCTTGCAATCCTTCCATAAATGCTTAGACGGGTGTTCCGTCGTACTGTGTTTAGGGCAAGGCTCATTTAACTGTTGTTCTAGATTGATGGATACTCCCTCGCTACATGGAGGTGGCCTACCCTTGCGGCGCTGAAAGTTTCCTTGAATATTGGTATTGGCCACAAAATCAGAGCCGCCTCTGCCTTTCACCTACCATTGTAACCTGTTCCTACCGGATTGGCTTGAGCCGGTTTACCGACCTTGTTTGCCTCTGGGTACTTAGTGTTATCAGAATCCCCATATTTCACCAGAGCGCTCATGAGTGTCCCCATGTCATTACAATCCCGCTTGAGCCGTCCCAGCTTCAGCTTCAGAGACTCAAACCGGCAATTGTTTTCCAATGTCACTATCGCTGTACTAGGATTGATGCTATTGGATGAATGCCAGATTTCTGATACTCGTCGCACCCAGGCGCTCGTAGGTTCCTGCTCTCCTTGAACACATGCCTCTAAATCTACCACTGACATTGGCTGCTTGCACGTGTCTTCGAAATTTTTTATAAACTGGCGACGCAGTTCCCCCCATGATCCGATGGAGTTAGGTGGTAGGCCCTTGATGGCTTCTCGCCCCTCGTTGGTTACCCCAAGTGGAAGGTTGAGATGTAGCGTAGCGGCAAATTTCCCTTGGCAAAGATACCAAGGATCGAATCCCGTGAGACTCCGAGGGTCGACAAGTAGGTGTCAACGGCGCCAGAAACTTAGCGGTTGACGGGACCTGCACACAGATACAGATTACTTTGCTCCCAACGAGTACAGAGAGGTTGTCAATCCCTCCGGCCTTGTTGTTTACAAAGGATCAAACACAAGAGATAATAATGATAGCTATGACTGCAACTAGGAAATAAAAACAGGAAGTAAATAGAAGGTGTGATCAGCGGTGGTAATATGGACCGGGGTCCCATGATGTTCACTAGTGATGTCTCTCTCCCAAAAGACGATAAAACAGCAAAGCGAGGTAAACAAATTACAACTGGGCAATTGACAGGATTATGTGCGCAAACCAATGCTAACTATGCTTCAAAGAAAGGTAGAGGCTCAAAAGCATGGGCGGTACGCCAAGGCAAGTAGACCGAAATCCATCTGCATCTACTACTAATCATCCACCTTGAGATATCTATCCAGAACATCTCGCTGGTATTAAGTTGCGAATCCCACCCAAAGTGTAAACTCAAAACAACAGACAACTGCATTAAAAGAACTTTGCGTAAAGTAAACAATCCTTGCACCCGCAAGTACAAGCACCGTTGTTTTCTCCCTTGTGGCAACAACACATCCCCTAGACTCATGTTTCTGTCACTGAAGCTAGTCATCAGGGGGCATGAACCCACAATCAAGCATAACGCTCCCTCTTGGAGTTACTACCTACTACTTGGCCAAAGCAATAAACAGCAACGGAGAACATGCAAGCATTACTCAAGAACAAAGATATAAAAGAGGTGAATCAAATATATTACTCAAACACAATCTGAACATAGTCTCATAATCCATCAGATCCCAGCAAACTCAGCAAAGCAACAGCAGAAAGATTACATATGTGCCTCGATCATGTAGGGCAGCTCACGAGGTCTAAACCATGAAGAGCAAAGAGGGGAGGAGAACATCACATAGCTACTGATCATGGACCCATGGTCCAAGGTGGACTACTCACGACTCATCCGGGAAGCGTCCATGGTGGTGGAGAAGCTCCCGGTGGTGGTTCTCCCCTCCGGCAGGGTGCCGGGAAGAGTTCTCCTGATGCTCCCGATCTTGGAAGCGCTGCGGCGGCGGAACAGAGGCGAGATCGCGAAGAGGGTTCTGTCCTCGAGGGTTTCGGGACGAGAGGGATATATAGGCGAAGGGGGGCAGCCAGAGGCGGAGCAGGGGCCCCAGGCGCCCCCCTGGCGCGGCCAGGGGTGGGGCCGCGCCAGGTGGCCGCCTGGGCCTCCCCTGGCTCCCCTCTGGCCCATCTTTGGTTCTTCGCGAAGCTTCCGATACGCTGATTTTTCCTATATTTTTCCTGGAATTTTTGGAGCACTTTTAATATGGGGGAAACCTGAAATAGAAAAACAGCAGAAAACAGGAACTGGCACTGTGGTGCACTGAGTTAATAGGTTAGTCCAAATATGATCAAAAGTGTATGGAAGTGCATCAATATCATAGCAATATCACACAAAAGAAGCATGGAGCAAGCAGAAATTATAGATACGTTTTGGATGTATCAACATTCCCAAGCTTAATTCCTGCTCGTCCTCGAGTAGGTAAATGATAACACGCATAATTTCTGTGGTGACATGCTACCAACCATATAAGAACTTTTTAAGTAAAGCAATCAAGGCATGTAATTCAATTCAAGTCATAACAAGCAAGAGTCTATATTAGCATTGTAACAAGAAACATAAGAACATAAAGGTGCAAGAGCTCTCGCTGTCCGTGACTCGAATGTCTCCAAATGGTGTTTGCGTGCAAGAAAGGGGATAGGGATATACGAGAGAGTAAAACATAGTTTTTGTATTGTTGAGAACTTAATCTACTAAAGTTTCACACTTGGTCTTCTTTGGAATCTTATCTTGACTCATCCCCAGACCACTAGCCAGGTACAAGTCAAAATGATCCACTCCCTTTCGATATTTTGAGCACTCATGCAATGGATGAGCGTAAGCAAGAAAGTTGACACTTAGGACGGCAAAGAGAGAAAAATGATGAAGGGGGAAGACAAAAAAGGTGTGAAAGGCTCACATCAATGAGGACAATCATAGGCGAGAGAAAGCCAAATGATAGATATGATGTGAGGAGTAGGGATTGTCATGCAACGGATGCACATATGAGCTAAGGTAAGCTCTCCAATGGAAGTAGTGGGGGTGCATCCAACTTGCTCGCTCAAGAAGACCTAGAGCTCTTTTGAGGAGGCTCATCATTGGAATATACAAGCCAAGTTCTATAGTGTGAAGGTCCCCACATAGCTCTATGCATGAATGATAATCTCTATGGAGTACAAGGTATAAGATGAAGTACGAGTGTGGATCTCTCCAAAGGAATAGTAGTGTGCCCCCTTCTCTCTTTTTATTTCTTTTTCTCTTTTTTCTCTTTTTTTTATTTTTTTGTGGCCTCAATGGCTCTTTCTATTTAACTCTCATTTGTCCTCTTTGGGATCTTTTGATTTTGTCCTCTTTGGGATCTTTTCCTCACTTTAGGGGCAACACTCTATAAATTACAAGAAGTATAGAAGATCTTTCACACTTTACAAGAGTACTCAACATAAAGAAGATGAAACTATCATGATGTATGCAAATGTATGCCTCTGCCAGTGTAGCAGGATATGCAATGATACTAGCGCGTCATGTAGCAATGATTAGGGCAAGGCCCAACTAGCATGCGGCTCATCGATCAAGCAAAAGCATGTATGACATGAAGATCAAGTCATGAGAAGATGGATGTTGCATGGCAATGTATCTCGGAAAGGCTATGGAAATGCCTTGATAGGTAGGTATGGTGACTGTTTTGAGGAAGGATATAATGAGGCTTATGATGACAGAGCGTATCGTGCCAAGGATTTGGATGCACCGGCGAAGTATGCGCCAACTCTCGAGGTGAGAAAGGGCAATGCACGGTACCGAAGAGGCTAGAAAAATATGGCTAGGTGGAAGTGTCAACTTTCGAATACTCACATTAGTCCGAAGAACTCATGCACTTATTATTGGTAACTCTCAATCTAATTAGGAGGTTCACAAAGAGACAAGTACCCCGAGGAGGAGTGTATGGGGGTTTGGTTATCCTTGCGCATCCTCGGCTCATGGTACGTGAGTGTACTCTAATATTCGATCCCTCCAAAGATTAGTGATCCATTTAGTAGCTAAAGTTCTCAACTATTTTGTAGGTTTTCGAAAATAAACACGGATTGCCCAAAATACGACATCTATCACTAATAGGCTAAAGCTCTTGACACCAAAAGTTCAGACATTACTCATGGCAATACCTCAAAACTATTGCAAGTTACTACTAAAATTAAATAGCAACCTCAATTACCAACTTTAAGTTAAGACACACAACTCAGTGCAACAGGCAAACTCTCTTAACAAGATAAACATGAAAACTCAAGAGAGTTCAGCAACCAACTAAACAAAAGCTCTTTAAAAAGAAAAGCATGAAAACTAAGAGCTAAACATGACAGCAGCTATGGAAAGACAAAGAACACACACAGCAAAGATAAGCATGAAAATCCTATGTTGTGTTCTAGGTTGAAGTGGAGCGTGTTTCTCTCCCACACAAAGAAAGCTAGGTTCTAACTTGTTATGAACAGCAAGCAAAGCTAAAGAAAACTAAAAAAAGAAACTAAGAGCAAGACGCTCCAAGCATAGCACATAACGCATGAAGTGATAAAATTATAGTGGAACGAAAGACGAACTGATAATTGTTGATGGAGAAGGGGATGCATGGGGGCATCCCCAAGCTTAGACGCTTGAGTCTTCTTGAATATTTCTTGGGGGTGCACGGGGGCATCCCCAAGCTTGAGCGTTTGACCCTCCTGAATCTTCTTTTATCATCTTCCTTCGCACACTTGAAAACTCCCCTCATACATAACTCATCATAATCTGATTAGCGAGGTTAGTACCCACAATAAAATAATTTTTCCCTACCGGAAATAAAGATAATCTTGAAGAGCTACTGTTTCTCAAGATTGCCAAAAGGTTTTTGCGAAGAAAAAGCAAGCTCATGGTTTGCAAAACGAAGAAAAGGCAAAACAGGACAGAATCTATGAAAAACAGACCAGCAGGTAGTAAATAATTTTTTCGGGGCACTTCTGCAACTCAAATCAAAAAACTCAGAACAGATGCTCGAAAGCCAATTGTATAGAGCACGCTGTTAAAAAAACTCAGATCAAAAAGATGATCTGGTGATTTTATTCCAATTTTTCTGTCCAAGGACAGAATCTGTTTTCTGGACAGCACGTCACAACTTTTGAACTTTCTTGCAATCGGAGGCTAAACTTGGCACAAAGCTGAAAATAAAAGATACAATGATGATTCTACTGTAGTAACAAACATCAAGACACAACAAAAGCAAAATAAAACCTAATTCGTTGTGGGCTGCCTCCCAAAAGCGCTTTCTTTTATGCCTTTAAGCTAGGCATGATGCAAAAAGGAGGAATCAAAAGTCATCATAATAATCGGAGTTATAAATTGCTTCAAATGGTTCCTCAACAAGTTCATCCTTGTTCCTTCTAGGAAAGGGGTACGTACCTTTTGCCTTCCCGCATAGGCGGATTTGTCCCTTACCTATATCGATCAAGCCTTTTACGGCTCGGAGGAAGTCCCTTCCAAGCACTATATTTCCTTGGTTTGGCTTCATGATGAAGAAATCAACCATTGCAATTCCTTTAAGGAATGTAACTGGTACGTCTTTTATTCTTCCCTGGATCTCAGAAATATCTCCATTAGCATGTTCATGATAGGATGATAATTTGTCCATGTTAAATTTTAAAGAATCATGAACAATTTTTGGCATAGTAGAAACCATAGATCCAATATCACAATAAGCAAGGAAGTCTTGATTAGAGATGCTAATCCTAACAAAAGGCTCCCAATCATTGTCTATTTCCAAAATATCTCTCTTATTGGGTTTGGGTTTCTCTACCTTCATCAAGTCTAGAGCATCCATTCTCTTCTCAATAGTAGCAAGTCTATCTATGACAGTATCAAAACTATGATCATAAACAAAGTAACTAGATAGACCATGTATAATTTCAAGAGCTCTAGCTTCATCACACTCTAGGAAATCTCCTTCAGCTATAATATCAAGAGAGTGTTTACACCATTTAAAAGGACCATGGTAAAAATTTCTAAGCACAATTTTTATAGGTATCCAAGGCATAATTCTCTTATGTGCATCAGAAATTCTGTCCCATGCCTTCTTCATATTTTCTCCATCCCTTTGATGGAAATCTAGAACTTCTGATTCCCTCAAAGCAACAAGTCCTAACATGCTTGACTAAACAGAAAGGACTACTAACAGAAAAGCAAATAAATTTTTTTTTGTGATTTTTGATAAAGGACACTAAAGCAAAAACTGAAAGGTAAACAAACAAGACTAAAAAGCAAAGATAAAAGATAGCGTGCAACTCCCCTATCTTGAAGAGTGGAGTCCACGGCAACGGCGCCAGAAACTTGCTTGATGGCTTCTCACCCCTCGTTGGTTACCCCAAGTGGAAGGTTGAGATGTAGCGTAGCGGCAAATTTCCCTTGGCAAAGATACCAAGGATCGAATCCCGTGAGACTCCGAGGGTCGACAAGTAGGTGTCAACGGCGCCAGAAACTTAGCGGTTGACGGGACCTGCACACAGATACAGATAACTTTGCTCCCAACGAGTACAGAGAGGTTGTCAATCCCTCCGGCCTTGTTGTTTACAAAGGATCAAACACAAGAGATAATAATGATAGCTATGACTGCAACTAGGAAATAAAAACAGGAAGTAAATAGAAGGTGTGATCAGCGGTGGTAATATGGACCGGGGTCCCATGATGTTCACTAGTGATGTCTCTCTCCCAAAAGACGATAAAACAGCAAAGCGAGGTAAACAAATTACAGCTGGGCAATTGACAGGATTATGTGCGCAAACCAATGCTAACTATGCTGCAAAGAAAGGTAGAGGCTCAAAAGCATGGGCGGTACGCCAAGGCAAGTAGACCGAAATCCATCTGCATCTACTACTAATCATCCACCTTGAGATGTCTATCCAGAACATCTCGCTGGTATTAAGTTGCGAATCCCACCCAAAGTGTAAACTCAAAGCAACAGACAACTGCATTAAAAGAACTTTGCGTAAAGTAAACAATCCTTGCACCCGCAAGTACAAGCACCGTTGTTTTCTCCCTTGTGGCAACAGCACATCCCCTAGACTCATGTTTCTGTCACTGAAGCTAGTCATCAGGGGGCATGAACCCACAATCAAGCATAACGCTCCCTCTTGGAGTTACTACCTACTACTTGGCCAAAGCAATAAACAGCAACGGAGAACATGCAAGAATTACTCAAGAACAAATATATAAAAGAGGTGAATCAAATATATTACTCAAACACAATCTGAACATAGTCTCATAATCCATCAGATCCCAGCAAACTCAGCAAAGCAACAGCAGAAAGATTACATATGTGCCTCGATCATGTAGGGCAGCTCACGAGGTCTAAACCATGAAGAGCAAAGAGGGGAGGAGAACATCACATAGCTACTGATCATGGACCCATGGTCCAAGGTGGACTACTCACGACTCATCCGGGAAGCGTCCATGGTGGTGGAGAAGCTCCCGGTGGTGGTTCTCCCCTCCGGCAGGTTGCCGGGAAGAGTTCTCCTGATGCTCCCGATCTTGGAAGCGCTGCGGCGGCGGAACAGAGGCGAAATCGCGAAAAAGAGTTCTGTCCTCGAGGGTTTCGGGACGAGAGGGATATATAGGCGAAGGGGGGCAGCCAGAGGCGGAGCAGGGGCCCCAGGCGCCCCCCTGGCGCGGCCAGGGGTGGGGCCGCGCCAGGTGGCCGCCTGGGCCTCCCCTGGCTCCCCGCTGGCCCATCTTTGGTTCTTCGTGAAGCTTCCTGTACGCTGATTTTTCCTATATTTTTCCTGGAATTTTTGGAGCACTTTTAATATGGGGGAAACCTGAAATAGAAAAACAGCAGAAAACAGGAACTGGCACTGTGGTGCACTGAGTTAATAGGTTAGTCCAAATATGATCAAAAGTGTATGGAAGTGCATCAATATCACACAAAAGAAGCATGGAGCAAGCAGAAATTATAGATACGTTTTGGACGTATCAGCCCTTTAACCATGTCCGGGCTGTGCCTTCTAGCATCATGGTGAAGTATTTGGCGCATGCCGCTTCATCCACATCTAGCATCTCCATAGCCATCTCATAGCTCTCAACCCATGCCTCTGGAGCCAGGTCTGCCGTATAGTTGGGCACCTTGCGTGGATCTTTGAAGTCTTTGGGTAATTTTACGCTTCGTAAAGCGGGGACAAGACACTGTACTCCAAAGGAACTCGCAGTGACTCCTGTTTCAGCTGTGGTTGGGTGAGCCGGCGTCGTTTGACGGGTGTCCTCGCGGGCGGTATGTCTGGCCCGGTTTACCGCCTCTTGGGCGTGTGCTTCTGCTCCTGCCGGATTATCCTGCCTGTGGCGGTGACGTCTCCGCTCGCTGCTAGACACGGCCGGTTCATCGCAGTGCCTAGTGTAACTCTGGCTTTGGCGGGGGGTTGAATGAATCCTCTCCCTGCTGTAAGAGTACGCCTGCTGCTGTGTCAGCGCCGTGTCTAGCAATTCCTTAGCCCAGCGTGCTTCCATCGCCACGGGGGATGTTCCCTCAACGGGTAAAAGCGGCGGTGACAATGTTGTCCAACGGGTTAGAATAATGGCCGGGAGGGGTGGGGATGTGCGGCATAGGCCCAACTTGACGATTTCACTCTGCGGCCGGCGGCTGAACCGACGCGCCAGTCCCTGGGGCTCCTACCTAGTTTACCTCTGGGCGGTTACTGGTCCCCGCCCCTGGTGTGCCAAAGAGATTCCTCGCCTTGTAAACCGACGGTAGATGAGTTTGCTGTCTTCTGTACATTACCTCATGTGCAGAAGTCTGATCCCACCCTAAGCCAGAAAACTTGGGAGTCTAGCTCTGCTTGCCTCGTAGCTATCATGGCATTCTCTGCATCCAGACCCCGTTTAGCCTGCTCAATCTGGCCCTTTAGTTGAAGGATCTCTGCATCATGCTGCGCCTTGTTGGCAGGGGCCACTTCTGCTGTTGCAAGTGCCGTCAATTCTCCAACCAAGGTGGATAGGGCATCAGAGGGCGACGGGGCTTGGTTGCTTGCTCCAGCACCAGCTACCTCTGAGGTGAACGCCCCGGTCGTCGAGGGCTGCTGCATAGACTTCAGATAGGCCGTCCTGCAGCAGATACAAATATTCGGTCTCTCCGGATGAAGATTCACCGTCGGAATAGACAACTGTCTCGCCACCAGAATCCGATCCGTCCTCATCTTGGACTCCATGTATTGCTCCAACGAAGACACGCTTCACGGCAGGCTGAATCCGGGCCGATCTCGCACGCTGAGCCGGCTCGATGATGTTGGGGAAGATGTCCGGCTCAGGTCCCGGTTCACCAATCTTGCCGATGAAAACGTGGATGCCGCCGAAGGGGACTCGGTACCCGTATTCAATTGAATCGGCCTCGGGGCCCCAGCCTGCGTCGTCGATGTAGATCCGGCGGCGGCGACTCTTGGTCATCCGGCCAACCGCTTAACCCTTGATCCCTTCAAATCTGCCCTTCAAGAACTCGAAACCATCGTGCGATAGCCCCACGGTGGGCGCCAACTGTCGTGGAATTAGCACGGCAGATGTCCGGTTTAGAGGACTTAGGTGTGAGGCCATCGCACAGGTTAGCTTGGAGGGGTTAAAAGCTCACAAAGGACACAGAAGGTTTATACTAGTTCGGCCCCTTCGATGAAGGTAAAAGCCTACGTCTAGTTTGGTGTGGTATTGCTTGTGCGTCGATGAACAGGGAGTGGATCGCTTGCCTGTGTCTCGAGTTGTTGTTGCCTCTTCTGAACCGTCGCCGGGTCGTCCCTTTATATAGGAGGCGACGCCCGGTCCGGTTTACAGAGTCCGAGGCCGGCTCATAAACGTGTCCGCCTCGGTCTCTACTCTTCCTGTCTTACATCCCAAGTTACATGATATGATGGTTTACAAACCGTGGGCTTTACTCATGGGCCCTAACTTCTATGGGCTGTAATCTTTGTACATATTCTACTGGGCTTTGTAATAATACAACCAGACTAGTGTAATCCGGATCTTCCTGGCCGGTTTATACCTGCTAGTAATATCCCTGACAGTGTGCGTGACAAAGGATTTGAGAAGCTATTGAAAATATTGAAGACGAAGCTTCCAAAGGATAACGAATTGTCCGACAGTACATAGGCAGCAAAGAAGGTCGTATGCCCTCTAGGATTGGAGATGCATAAGATACATGCATGCCCTAATGACTGCATCCTCTACCGCGGTGCGTACGAGGATTTGAATGCATGCCCGGTATGCGGTGCATTGCAGTATATGATCAGACAAGATGACCCTGGTGATGTTGACGGCGAGCGCCCAAGGAAGAGGGTTCCTGCCAAGGTGATGTGGTATGCTCCTATAATACCACGGTTGAAACATCTTTTCAAAAACAAAGAGCATGCCAAATTGATGCGATGGCACGCAGAGGACCGTAAGAAAGACGAGAAGTTGAGAGCATCGGCTGACGGGTCGCTGTGGTGAAAAATCGAGAGAACGTACTGGGAGGAGTTTGTAGGTGACACAAGGAACATTGATAACCCACAAGTGTAGGGGATCGCAACAGTTTTCGAGGGTAAAGTATTCATCCCAAATTTATTGATTCGACACAAGGGGAGCCAAAGAATACTCTTAAGTGTTAGTAGCTAAGTTGTCAATTCAACCACACCTGGAAACTTAGTATCTGCAGCAAGGTAATTTAGTAGCAAGGTAATATGGAAATAACAGTAACGGTAGCAAAAGTAGCGATAGTGTTTTTGTAATGATTGTAACAGTCGCAGCGGAAAAGTAAATAAGCAACAAGCAATATGTGAAAAGCTCGTAGGCATTGGATCGGTGATGGAGAATTATGTCGGATGCGATTCCTCATGTAATAGTTATAACCTAGGGTGACACAGAACTAGCTCCAGTTCATCAATGTAACGTAGGCATGTATTCCGAATATAGTCACACATGCTTATGGAAAAGAACTTGCATGGCATCCTTTGTCCTACCCTCCCGTGGCAGCGGGGACCTAGTGGAAACTAAGGGATATTAAGGCCTCCTTTTTATAGAGTACCGGACCAAAGCATTCACACATAGTGAATATATGAACTCCTCAAACTACGGTCATCACCGGGAGTAGTCCCGATTGTTGTCACTTCGGGGTTGCCGGATCATAACACATAGTAGGTGACTATTGACTTGCAATATAGGATCAAGAACACACATATATTCGTGAAAACATAATAGGTTCAGATCTGAAATCATGGCACTCGGGCCCTAGTGACAAGCATTAAGCATGGCAAAGTCATATCAACATCAATCTCACAACATAGTGGATACTAGGGATCAAACCCTAACAAAACTAACTCGATTACATGGTAAATCTCATCCAACCCATCACTGTCGAGCAAGCCTACAATGGGATTACTCACGCACGGCGGTTATCATCATGGAATTGGTGATGGAGGAAGATTGATGATGACGATGGCGACGATCTCCCCTCTCCGGATCCCCGAACGGACTCCAGATCAGCCCTCCCAAGAGAGATTAGGGCTTGGACGTGCCCTGCTCCGGGTGATCTGTTCGTGACTTGTTGGGCGAGCTTGGTTCCTTCCAGATGCAGACTGTCGGCGACTATCTCCCAGGTTCTAGGGTGAACTACTCTCTTGTCAACGGTGCGGTGCCTTTCGAGCCAGACGAGGAGGCAGGGGCCTTCTTTGACATTAGAGCTGGGCAGATGTGTTGGGTCGGGGCTGCTGGCGATTAGGCGATAGCGTGCCCTGCTTCGTCGTCGGACATGTGATCCAGTGCGGGCATTCTACTTCTTCCACGGCGTCCTGATCGCGTTGAGGACCTCTTCATCACGTAGCGGTGCTTTTCCCTGTTGATCGTTTTTTAGCTTGGTGTGTAGGAGGCTTGTGAGCTGGTTTCCAGCGCTTGTGTATCTTGCTGTTTTCTTTTCTTTCTTGTGCTGATTCCGAGTTTGTAATCCTGGCTAGTTGATGGCTTTGTTAATTCAAAGCCGGGCTCTTCTTGAGCCTTCGTTCCAAACAAAAAACATCTGGAAATCATAAAAGTATATTCTCCCAGCATCAAATTACTCCAATTTAACCTCATTACTAGCCTAAGCACGGATTCCTGCAAATATGATGACCAAACTTACATTTCATTTTACAATGACATAACTGAAATACTTGTCCGCATTGCTCTGCTACAACCAGTTTGACATCTGCTGATGAACTGTAGCAGTGACATGCACAAGAAACGTCAGAAGGGCCACTGAATGTCACATCTGCCTAACTGCATAATCTTGTAGGTCGTATGTGTGTTTGGTAGAGATATTTGTCTTGAAACAACTTTACAAATGACTGCTTCCAATGTTTTTTATTTCATAAATATTTTGGATTTGCTTACCTATGTGTCACGTGGTGACTGGCTCCAATGTTATGTATACATCAAAGGGTTCGTGTTGTTTTTTATCTTAAGCTTAGCCTAGAACTATCCTAATCATTTCAAAGGGTTCGTGTCGTCACTTTCATCAAGCCGGATCGTATGAGCTTAAGAGCACGTAATCAGCTGCTTGAAGATTTCGGAGTGGCTTCAGGACTGCGCACTAACCTGACCAAGTGCTCTGCTCACCCCATTCATTGCACGGAAGAACAAAGAAAAATGATCGCGGCGGAGATAGGCTGTCAGGTCAGTGGCTGGCCGTGCCACTACCTAGGGCTCCCCCTGGGATCGAGAAACGCTACAGCAACCCAGCTGCAATTTCTGATAGATAAGGTGGGTGATCGCTTGCCGGCCTGGCAGCAAGGCTATTGTATCGTGCTGGACAACTCGAGCTCCTAAAAACAACTCTAGCATCAATGCCTATTCATGCCATGATGGCAATGGACATTGAGACTCCGATGAAGACTTTGGAGGCCGCCAACAAAATTTGTCGAGGGTTGTTGTGGAAAGGGCGTTGGGATGTCCTTGGTGGGCATTGCCTCATCGCGTGGAGCCAAGTAGAACATGGATTTTTGAAGCTCAGGCTTTCAAACACCTCTTATCCTTACCTTCCAAACTTGCTTTGAGATCCGTGCTACACAACTAACTCACTACATGAAAATTTCTCTTTTTTGTTTCTCCCAAATAAAACAACATATGAACTTGAAACTTTGCACGACGACAAAACATTCTAACTAGAATGTGGGAAAAATACTTTCAGATTTTTTCATCGGAACTAAATATACAAAATGAGATTTTTTTCGAGTAAAAAATATTATTTTTACTATATATGATTCACGAAAAAATCTGAAAGTAATTTTCCCACATTCTAGTTAGAATGTTTTGTCGTCGTGCAAAGTTTCAAGTTCATATGTTGTTTTATTTGGGAGAAACAAAAAAGAGAAAATTTCTTGCACGAATCTTGATGTAGAAATGGATGGCTAGATAAGGGGGTGTTCCAAAGCCTATGCTTTCTCAAATGTTAACCGAGCCAAGTATGCTCTCCAAAAGAATATGGTGGACTTGCCCAACCTACACCTCCTAAACTTCTCCCTCGGGGCACGATGGCCGTGGCTCGCTAGGACCGAGCCGGGTAGACCCAGGAGCGAGTTCAACCTGCAGGTTGCCCTGGAGTCCATGGCAATCTACAAGGCCGCCACAAGGTGCATCATCGGCGATGGCGCCTCTGCACTTTTCTGCTACGACTGGTGGCTGGATGGAGGCCGTATACAAGAGTACAAGACACGCCGCCTAACACTAGTAGAAAACAGGGCATTGGTCCAGCCCATTAGCCCCAGTTCAATCTAGAACCGGGTCCAATGGGGGTACTGGACCCGGTTCATGAGCCCAGGGGGCCGACCGGGCCACGTGGGCCATTGGTCCCGGTTCGTCTGGACCTATTGGTCCCGGTTGGAGCTAAAAACCGGGACCAATGGCTCTTGCTCCTGGCCCACCACTATTGGTCCCGGTTGGTGTTATGAACCGGGACCAAAGGCACTCCTTTAGTCCCGGTTTGTAGCACCAACCGGGACCAGTGAGTTGCCTATATATACCCCCTCACTCAAGAGCAGAGCTCACTGCTCTGTTTTTTTTTCTGGCCGAGGGGGAGAGGGGTTAGTGGTGCTCTAGCTCACCTCCTATGCACACAACGTGTTCGGTGGAATGCCCGAGCCACACTAGTTAAGCTTTTCTCCTCTCGAAGCTCTATTTTCTCCGAGATTTGTCTAGGTTTAGCGGTCCGTCACGTCCCGTCCCCATCTTCGCCGCCGTCGATCGCCCCCGCCGATCTCGTCACCGGCACCACCGTGGTGAGCCTCCTGTTATGTCCATGCTTTTCTTACTTTTATTATTGCTTTAGATAGATATTTGTCTAATTTTCTTACGTTTATTATTGCTTGTTATTATATAGTGCGATGGTTTTGATATCCGCCCACGTGGGCCCTCGTCCGGTCTACGATTCGGATGTGGTATATTATCTTTAATTTATAACTATTTGTTTTAGTGTTTATGATAGTTATGATGACCAACCTGACATGCATAGATGTTTTATTATGTCTAGGAGGTAGTTGAACCGGAAATTTCAACCGACCCTCTTGTGGAGAGGTTAAATTTAGTTGAAGAGGAAAACATTTCGTTAAAGAAAAAATTAGAAAAAATGGAGGAGGAGAAGATGGAATTGGAGTTGCATGTTGCGGAAGTTATCGATGATCACAAGATCAAGATGGACCCTATTGTCGAGAGGTTAAATTTAGTTGAAGAAGAAAACAAATTCTTGAAGGAAAAAATAAAAAAAATTGTGGACGAGAAGATGATATTGGAGTTGCATGTTGCGGATGTCGTCGATGATCACAAGATCAAGATGGATGCAATGCGGTTGAAGATTAAAAAGATTAGAAAATATGCCATTCATACCGAGGCTCGGTATCATTATGCCGTTGGATCAATTGTTACCTTGGTTGCGATTATGATAGCATTTGTTTTCGCATTGAAATGTTTTACATAGTTTCGATGTGTATGGAGAGCTATATGTTGTTAGATGAGAACTATATATGTATGTACTTTGGTTTTAATGTGATGATGAACTTTTATCCATTTGGTCACTTAATTATCTATTTATGATGTTCTATAATGGTTTTTGACACACTTAATTATATATAAATGCACGCAGATTAACCGGCAATGGATGTACGGTGACAGACACACCTCCGAGTACATTAAGGGCGTGCGTGAGTTTCTAAATGCGGCTGAGGCAAACAAGCAGAATGGTTTTATGTGTTGTCCATGCACTAAATGTGTGAATACGATGTCTTACTCTAACTGGAAAATCCTTCACTCCCACCTGCTTTACAAGGGTTTCATGCCACACTATAATGTTTGGACGAGGCACGGAGAAATAGGGGTTATGATGGAAGACGGCGAAGAAGAAGAGTACGATGACAACTATGTGCCCTCTGAATACGGTGATGCTGCAATGGGGGGAGCTGGTGAAGATCAAGAGGAACCAGACGATGTGCCCAATGATGCTGCAACGGGTGAAGCTGCTGAAGATCAAGAGGAACCAAATGATGATCTTCGCCGGGTCATTGTCGATGCAAGGACACAATGCGAAAGTCAAAAGGAGAAGCTGAAGTTCGATCGCATATTAGAGGATCACAAAAAAGGGTTGTACCCCAATTGCGAAGATGGCAACACAAAGCTCGGTACCGTACTAGAATTGCTGCAGTGGAAGGCAGATAATGCTGTGGCTGACAAAGGATTTGAGAAGCTACTGAAAATATTGAAGAAGAAGCTTCCGAAGGATAACGAATTGCCCGACAGTACATACGCAGCAAAGAAGGTCGTATGCCCTCTAGGATTGGAGGTGCAGAAGATACATGCATGCCCTAGTGACTGCATCCTCTACCGCGGTGCATACAACGATCTGAACGCATGCCCGGTATGCGGTGCATTGCGGTATAAGATCAGACGAGATGACCCTGGTGATGTTGATGGCGAGCCCGCCAGGAAGAGGGTTCCTGCGAAGGTGACGTGGTATGCTCCTATAATACCACGGTTGAAACGTTTGTTTAGAAACAGAGAGCATGCCAAGTTGATGCGATGGCACAGTGAGGACCGTAAGAAAGACGGGAAGTTGAGAGCACCCGCTGACGGGTCGCAGTGGAGAAAAATCGAGAGAAAGTACTGGGAGGAGTTTGCAAAGGACCCAAGGAACGTACGGTTTTCTTTAAGCGCGGATGGCATTAATCCTTTCGGGGAGCAGAGCAGCAATCACAACACCTGGCCCGTGACTCTATGTATGTATAACCTTCCTCCTTGGATGTGCATGAAGCAGAAGTTCATTATGATGCCAGTTCTCATCCAAGGCCCTAAGCAACCCGGCAACGACATTGATGTGTACCTAAGGCCATTAGTTGAAGAACTTTTACAGCTGTGGAATGGAAATGGTGTACGTGCGTGGGATGAGCACAAACAGGAGGAATTTGACCTAAAGGCGTTGCTGTTCGTGACCATCAACGATTGGCCCGCTCTCAGTAACCTTTCAGGATAGACAAACAATGGATACCACGCATGCACGCACTGTTTAGATGACACTGAAAGTATATACGTGGACAAGTGCAGGAAGAATGTGTACCTGGGCCATCGTCGATTTCTTCCGACCAACCATCAATGTCGAAAGAAAGGCAAGCATTTCAAAGGCGAGGCAGATCACCGGAAGAAGCCCGCCATGCGTACCGGTGATCACGTACTTGCTATGGTCAATGATTTACACGTAATCTTTGGAAAGGGCCCCGGCGCACTAGCTGTTCCGAATGACGATGAGGGACACGCACCCATGTGGAACAAGAAATCTATATTTTGGGACCTACCCTACTGGAAAGACCTAGAGGTCCGCTCTTCAATCGACGTGATGCACGTGACGAAGAACCTTTGCGTGAACCTGCTAGGCTTCTTGGGCGTGTATGGAAAGACAAAAGATACAACTGAGGCATGGGAGGACCTGCAACGTTTGCACGAAAAAGACGGCATCCCTCTGAAGCAGTATGAAGGTCCTGCCAGCTATGCTCTTACGAAAGAAGAGAAAGAAATCTTCTTTGAATGCCTGCTCAGTATGAAGGTCCCGACTGGCTTCTCGTCGAATATAAAGGGAATAATAAATATGGCAGAGAAAAAGTTCCAGAACCTAAAGTCTCATGACTGCCATGTGATTATGACGCAACTGCTTCCGGTTGCATTGAGGGGGCTTCTACCGGAAAACGTCCGATTAGCCATTGTGAAGCTATGTGCATTCCTCAATGCAATCTCTCAGAAGGTGATCGATCCAGAAATCGTACCAAGGCTAAGGAGTGATGTGGCGCAATGTCTTGTCAGTTTCGAGCTTGTGTTCCCACCATCCTTCTTCAATATCATGACACACGTCCTAGTTCATCTAGTCGACGAGATTGTCATTCTGG
>LR738712.1:817117878-817136398 GCA_902687465.1 Secale cereale | reverse complement strand
CCCCGACGCCGCCTCGTCGCCATCGCCCCGCCCCGCGACCCCGTTCCGCCCCGCCCCGCGCCGTCGCCGCGCCCCGGCCCGTCGCCGTCGCGCCGCGCGCCCCGCCCCGCCGCCGTCGCGCCGCCGCGCCCCGTCGCCGTCGCGCCACCCCGCCCCGCCGCCGTCGCGCCGCCCAGCCCCGCCGCGCGATGTGAGGGCTCCCTTTTTTTTATGTTTATATAAATTGCTGTATATATATATAGTTGCTGTGTATATATGTATATATGTGTATATTTTTTTTATGTTTATATAAATTGCTATATATATAGTTGCTGTATATATAGTTGCTGTATATATATGCATGTGTATATATAGTTGCTGTATATATATGTATGTGTATATATATATTTTTTTTCTTAGGAATTTGCTAAATATATATGTTAAATATATATGTATGTGTATATAAATATTTTTTTTCTTAGGAAGTTGCTGTATGTGATGTGTGTATGTGATGTATATATATGTGTGTGTGGCTATATAGTTTTTTGTTTATATATGCTAAATATATATAGAAAGTTTTATATATGCAAAAGTTACAAATTTAGAAAAAGAAGGATAGGAAAGAAGAAAATAAGAAAGAGGAAAGAAAGAAGAAGAGGAGAGGAAGAAGAGGAGAAATAAATAAGAAGAAGAAAAAAAGAAAAAAAAAGGAGAAGAAGAAAGGAATAGAGGAGAAGAAGAGAAATTTTCTCTTCTTCTCCTCTATTCCTTTCTTCTTCTCCTTTTTTTTTCTTTTTTTTTCTTCGATCTTCTTCTCTAGCGGTTCCTTTTTTCTTCTTCTTCCTCTTTTTTTTTATCGGATATGTCTATGTCGATATACACCCTCCCCGATAACTTCGACATTAGGGGGGCCGGGGTCGAGGGTCGTCGAGGAACCGAGGGACCGGTCGAGAGATCGCCGAGGGGCCGAGGGTCGTCGAGGGGTCGAGAGGCCGAAGGTCGAGGGGTCGAGAGGTTGCCTAGCAGTCGGGGGTCAAGGGTTGTGGATCGCCGAGCAGTCGGGGGTCAAAGTATTGAAGAATTCCATGACTTCATCATTTGCCAGAAGTAACCGGGGCATTTTGGTACAAAGTTATGCAAAGTTATTCTGGAACGGAGTTCCTGATAGGATAATCCGTCTTTTGTTACGAATTATCCTATCTGGGACTCCGTTCCAAAATAACTTTGGAGAGCTTCGTACCATCATGCTACTGTTACTTTCGCCTAATGATGAAGTATTGGTTTTGTTGAATCCTTTGACACTCGACAAAATGTGACATGAGGGGGTCTAGGGTTGTGGATCGCCGAGCAGTCGGGGGTCGAGGGGTCGAGAGAGGTTGCCTAGCTAGCTAGTGTCAAAGTATTGAAGAATTCCATGACTTCATCATTTGCCAGAAGTAACCGGGGCATGTTGGTACGAAGTTATGCAAAGATGTTCTGGAACGGAGTTCCTGATAGGATAATCCGTCTTTTGTTACGGATTATCTTATCTGGGACTTCGTTCCAAAACAACTTTGGAGAGCTTCGTACCATCATGCTACTGTTACTTTCGCCTAATGATGAAGTATTGGTTTGTTGAATCCTTTGACACTAGACAAAATGTGACATGAGGGTGTCTAGGGTTGTGGATCGCCGAGAAGTCGGGGGGGTCGAGAGGTTGCCTAGCTAGTGTCAAAGTATTGAAGAATTCCATGACTTCATCATTTGCCAGAAGTAACCGGGGCATGTTGGTACGAAGTTATGCAAAGATGTTCTGGAACGGAGTTCCTGATAGGATAATCCGTCTTTTGTTACGGATTATCTTATCTGGGACTCCGTTCCAAAACAACTTTGGAGAGCTTCGTACCATCATGCTACTGTTACTTTCGCCTAATGATGAAGTATTGGTTTGTTGAATCCTTTGACACTAGACAAAATGTGACATGAGGGGGTCTAGGGTTGTGGATCGCCGAAGTCGGGGGGGTCGAGAGGTTGCCTACCTGTGTCAAACTATTGAAGAATTCCATGACTTCATCATTTGCCAGAAGTAACCGGGGCATGTTGGTACGAAGTTATGCAAAGATGTTTTGGAACGGAGTTCCTGATAGGATAATCCGTCTTTTGTTACGGATTATCTTATCTGGGACTCCGTTCCAAAACAACTTTGGAGAGCTTCGTACCATCATGCTACTGTTACTTTCGCCTAATGATGAAGTATTGGTTTTGTTGAATCATTTGATACTAGACAAAAGGTGACATGAGGGGGTCTAGGGTTGTGGATCGCCGAGAAGTCGGGGGTCGAGGGGTCGAGAGAGGTTGCCTAGCTAGTGTCAAAGTATTGAAGAATTCTATGACTTCATCATTTGCCAGAAGTAACCGGGGCATTTTGGTATGAAGTTATGCAAAGTTGTTCTGGAACGAAGTCCCTGATAGGATAATCCGTCTTTTGTTACGAATTATCTTATCCCGGGACTCCGTTCCAAAACAACTTTGGAGAGCTTTGTACCATCATGCTACTGTTACTTTCGCCTAATGATGAAGTATTGGTTTTGTTGAATCCTTTGACACTAGACAAAATGTGACATGAGGGGGTCTAGGGTTTGTGGATCGCCGAGCAGTCGAGGTTCGAAGCTAGTTCTACGTTTGCCATTAATATATCAATCTGTCATGTTTGAATAATAATTGGCATGTTGTAAATATTTGTAGAAACAATGGACGACAACACCCGAGACCTAGCACAAGAAGCGATGTTGATGGACATAATCGCAGACGGACAAAATGCCGTCTTGTCGTTTCTCAACGACACCGATGAGCAGGTCGAAAAAGAGCTGCAGCTGGAAGATCTAGGCTATGATATTGATGGATCTGGTGACCCAATGCACATCGAAGAAGTAGACCGTGAGGACGGCTCCGGTGACCCAATGCCGGTGCAAGAAGGAGACCGTGATGCTGGCTCCGGTGACCGAACCGAGTCCGGCCAGGAGGTATATATGTTAGTTAAGCATGTGCTGACTAGTTAATTGATTCATTCATTAACTCTCGTCTTTGTTCCTTTTTCTAGCCCTCCGGATCGAGCAAATCTTTGGTAAAGAGACGAGGAGCGAAGAAAAAGTTGAGGCCGGATGAAAAGTTTGAGATCTCAGAAATCTCGCGCTCCGGCGAGCCGATTGCACCCATCCGGACAAAGAACGCATTTGTTAATCAGTGCGGGGTTCTGGTTAGGGACAAGATCCCGATCAGCATCCATCAATGGTTAAAGCCGGCTGCAAACGACGCTCAGGTGACTTATGTCACTGATATGCAGAAAGAAGATCTTTGGACTGAGCTGAAGTCAAATTTCGTCCTACCGCGAGAGGTTGATCCGGCGAACCCAGTTAAAGAGGAGTTAATCAAGTCTGCTGCACTTTCGAAGATGGCAGACCAATTTAGGGCATGGAAGAAAAAACTGAATACGTTTGTCAAAGATAAAAAGACTCCAGAATTCGTGGGCATATATGAGAAGATCAAAGATGACTGGCCCGCATTTGTGGCCCATAAGAAGTCGGAAAAGAGTCAGAAGATGTCGGAGACAAACCGGATAAATGCTGCGAAGAAGAACCATCACCATCGCACGGGGTCGGGCGGCTACCTCATAGCCCGGCCTAAGTGGGCCAAGGCTGAGAATGATCTGCTTCAGAAAGGGATCGAACCAGAGACAATGCACTGGCCAGACCGTTGCTGGACTTGGTTCTTCGTGGCTGGCGGAACCTTGGACCCTGTAACAGGGTGGTGCATTTGGACGGACAAGCAATTGGAGACACCACTCAGGAAGATGCGGCAGTATATCAAAGCAGCGCATGAAGGGACGTTCTTCCCCGACAGAGAGAACGACGAGCTGACAATGGCCCTCGGGAATCCTGAGCACCCTGGACGGACACGAGGCACGCCAGGCTCCCTTCCGTGGCGTGCTGGGTTTCCGGACGCAGGAGGTTACAAATGCCACGACAGGAGGAAGAAAATGGAGCAGACCGAAATCCAGGCGCTGCGGGCCAGAATACAAGCGATAGAGGAACGGGAAGCAAATCGGGAGAAAAGAATTGCCGAAGCTTCCCCCGAAGCTACCCCGCCATCTCAGCGGAGAAGCAGCGTGGCTTCCACCGAGCTGCTTCAGCCAGAGCCTGCCTTGACGGCTGCTGCCAGGAATCCCGTGGATGCTATCACGCAGGCACAAAATTGCCACCTTATGGCGCAGTGGATGAATCTGAAGGTCAAGGCGGCTGCTGGCTCTGTTTATCCTTCTGGACCCGACGACACTTTTCACTGCCGGCCGATTCCAGAAGGATATGCTAGGGTGATGGTCGACGAAATAACGGAGGGATTTGAGGAGCTCCAGCTTGACCACCATACCGGTGAAGGGGAGACTCGGCTGGGTTCTTCACTGAAAACTCCATGCCTATGGCGGAAGGACCTAATCAACATTCTCAACTGGACGCCTCCGCCTCCTCCTCCTCCTCCGGCGAGTCAGGGCACTCCGCCTCCTCCTCCGGCGAGTGACCATCAGGGCACTCCGGCTCCTTCTCCGGCGCGTGGCGGCACTCCGCCTCCTTCGCCGCCGGCGCGCTCGAGCAGCCAGCCTGCTCCTCCTTCTCCGCCTAATCAGCAAGGGCGGAAGAGACCTGCCGCCGCTCCGGCTGCTCTTGCTCCGGCGCGTAAGCAAGGAAAAAAGACAGCCGCTTCGTCTGGTCCGGCGACGTCTACCAGTACAGCCAGAGGCGGGAGGCGATGCAGATTTGGTCCTTCTCTCACGCCTCTAGAGAAGTTACCGTATGAGAGGTCCGACGAGGAAAACACGAAGATCGCTCAAGGCGAAGTGAAGGACTTTTTTGAAGGGTTGAAAGCACATAGACATCCACCTCCGGAGGAGAAGATAGATGCGGTGAAAGCAAAGCGCACTCTTGCTGCCCTGAAGCAACCAGCGCAAAGTAAGCCGTAGGACAACTATGACCGCATGATCCAAAAGTCATATCAAGCAGCGAAGCGGTCGGGAAGTACTAAAAGTGATCAGAGGTTAGCAGAAGGGCGAGCTGGGAAACAAATTGCCCAGCTCGGCGAACAAGCGGACCAATCGTGCCCCCCGCTCAAGGTGTCTAGCGACATGGTCGCTAATGATCTGAGGATGGTGCCCGGTTATACCAATCTTGCAGATTACGCGTCCGACGATGTACACTATGATTTCTTGGAAGTGCAGATAGAAAGATACGAGTACAAAAAGCCTCTCGTCAAAAATGAAAGATCTCTATCAACGAATATGCGAAGATTGCATGATTGGTACTTGAAAATCTGCAGAGAGTCTGGGGGGAGGGATAACTTGTATTTGAGAGTTAAACCGGAGCATGACCTCGTTGGAATTGACCTGTTGCCTGTTCCATTTGAGGAGTTCTATCAGTTTTTCAATCAATTGGCCCTCGATAAAGCAACGGTCACCTGCTACTATCTGTAAGTAGTACTACTTCTGTCATTAAGTCTCTCTATATAGCTGATCTTCATTGCATGTATTTATAATTATTCTCACTATATTATGCAGATTGAAGATCGTCGAATTGAAGAAAAGACAAGTAGGTGATATTGGGTTTATTAACACATACCTTATAGATGCAACCGAGGTTAAATTGCGTCCCGACGATACCGAGACCAACTTGCTACGATCGTTGGTGGTAAATGAAAACAAAGATATAATACTCTTTCCTTACAACTTCAAGTGAGTGTTACTGTCTTGTGCATATTTGGTTTCCCTTATATATCAGTCAAGGTTATAGTGATGTAATTGATGAGTTCATGCATTCGTGCGCAACTTCCACTATATTCTCTTAGAGATTAAGCTTGAGAAGGGAGTAGTAACTGTCTTGGACTCTAAACGTAAAGATCCCGAGGAGTATGCGGACATGACTCAAATGCTAGCCAGGTAAGTTAAATCGATCAATATTATCCACCATGCATATATATCAGCAACTTCATTTCTGATATCAACTAATTGTTTTCTTTGTCTGGCAGGGTTTGGAGAAAATTCACCAAAAAAGCTCCGGGAGTGCCGAAGAAGCTACAATTTAGATACCCGAAAGTAAGTACTATATAGTAGCATGTTCCGCGCGCGCATCTCCTATATCTTGATTCAAGCGCTAGTTTCATCAATACCAATTTGGCATTCTTGCTTATCAGTTTGATTGACCTCTATTTCTTGTAAAGTGGTTGTGGCAGGAACCCGGGAATGATTATTGTGGATACTACATTTGCGAGTCCATCCGCCACACGACCTGTGAGCGGGGCTACACTGAAGAACAATTTGAAGTGCGTAAGCAATCAATAATATTCACAAATTTATAGCATCATTTCATGTATTGACCCCCTACTTCAAATTAGATGTTTCGGATGCGGGATGAACTCCTAACACCAGATCGTCTGCGAGCAATTCAAGAGGAATTGGCGGCATTCTTCCTTGAACACGTGATCGCTGAAGACGGAGAATACTATGTGGACCATGCATCCATATGATAGGAGATTATTTTTGTAAGATATAATTATTGTATATATGTGCCCGGTAGTGTCGGATAGATATACGAGAACTTGTTGTTCGACCAATCTCTCGGAGAAGGAGAGGTGGTCGATATTACTTCTCTCTGTATGCATATATATATATATATATATATATATATATATATATGTTGATTATACGATCTTCTGTTTCCTTCGTTTGCTTAGTAGCTAGCAGCTAGCTAGCTAGCTAGCGTGACTCTAGTCCTCTCTATATACGTATGTGTAGTATGTAGCGTCGACCAAGCACGGACATAAGAGAGGACACTTCTCTCTATTAATTAGCTAGCTAACACAATATATGAAACACCTAAATTAACCCCCCAAAACCTAAAACCCCCCCTCCCCTTTCAAAAAAAAAACAAAAACCACAGCCACAGAAATGCTGACGCGTGGATGCCTTTTGGTCCCGGTTGGTACCACCAACCGGGACTAAAGCCCCTCCTGCCTGGGCTCGGTGCACAGGCCACGTGGACACCCTTCTGCCCCGGTTCTGGATTGAACCGGGACTAAAGGGTCAGAGCATTAGTACCGACCCTCTTGTCCCGGTTCTGGAACCGGGGCTAAAGGCCCAAATGAACCGGGTCTAATGACCCTTTATCTACTAGTGTAACTTGTTCCAGGCAGTGAAGAAGAGTGCCGCCAAGTGAACGACAGTGCGCGAGGCCCTTTCAGGTGGATGGTGGCGAGATGTCTCGCCTAACATGTCGGCGGCAGCACTCCAGGAATTCATTCTGTTGGTGGATCAAGTACGAAACTTCAAACTAAATGAGGGCAGAAATGACAAGCTGACTTGGACCTGGGAAGGCCATGGCTGCTTCTCAGCAGGATCGGCATACCGGGCTTTTTTTTGCTGGACCGGTGGAGGCCGTAGGTGCGGCACAAATATGGAAATCTCGTGCACTGGCATCCTCTAAATTCTTCACTTGTTTCGCGGCAAGGAACAGGTGCTGGACGACTGATAGACTACAGAGAAGGCTGCTACCACACCCGGCAGCATGTCCCTTCTGCGATCAGCAGCCTGAGACCATCAACCATATCATTCTTCGGTGTGTTCTTGCCAGGCAAGTTTGGACGGTCATCGCAATGAACTGGGGAAAGCCGGGATGGATACCAAGCCGAGACATGGGGTTGGTTGAGTGGTGGACTAAGATCAACACTCAAAGGGACTCAAGAAAGGAAATTTGGACAGTGATCACACTAGTGGCTTGGACACTTTGGAGGCATAGGAATGACATCGTGTTCAATGGTGCCTCACTCTCGGACAATAGGGTGCTGAACCAGATTGATGAGGAAGGCCAAATTTGGAGGGCGGCTGCGCTACTACGAGTTGAAGGATCGTTTCCGATTAGGGTAGATCGTGTAGACAGGGGTGAGTAGTCAGCATGTGGCACTTTGGCATTCTATGCCGTGGTTGAGTTGTAACTAAACTGCCGTCTTGGCACCTTCTATCTTTGATCCCGATACGTCATCCTGACGTATCCTAAAAAATAATATCAAATTCCGTGAAGCAACTCATCTGATTATCCCATAATTAATTAATTTTCATAAAATGTAACATACAAAGGCATTTAAATCTGTTATCCTGCTAACGAAACATAGATACTTTAGCCTGCAAGTAAATAGCCACACATTCGGCTCTCCGTCAGGTGCATTCTACTTTGTTGTTATGGTATTTAAAATCCTTGACTTGTTTGAACCGAACTCTAATTATCTGTATTCATGGTCCGGAGGGTATTTTGGACATCGTCAAGGTAACTGACGATAAATTCGTCTCTTGCTTCACCCTCTGAACATGGGATTTTCGAATCGAATATTGAATAATCACATTCTTCAATTCAAATTCAAAGCCTTCAAGATCTTCCAAAGAAAAAAGATTAATAGGCGGTGGTGGCTATGTCTCATAGTGATCTGGGCAGCGAGGGGTGTAGTAGTTGGTGGCTCAGGTGTGTATTGTGTAGTAGTGGGTGGCTCAGGCATATACTCTGTCGCGGGCAGTCATGTTGCCCAGATCTGGATTTGGTGGCACGGGTGAGTTGCCGAGTGAAAGTTCCGTGCTTTGGTGTCGACGTCAACGACGCCTGCTGGTGCCGTGATCCTCTTGAGGACGTCATTGTGGTTCTTCTCTCAGTGCCAGGGTTTTCGGGTGAAGACTCTTGTCTGTCTTGGACTCGATAGCGGCAACACACAGTGTCGTCTCCCCTCTTGAGGTCAATGTCGTGGAACTTAGATGGCCTAGGTTGTGTCTTGACGTTGTATTCAGGTCTACCTTTATTATCTTTCGGCAACACAGCTGCGTGAATTTGGTTCCGGCTATCCTGGGATTTGTTGTGTAAGAGGACTACCTCACCACCTTGTATCGCTCTGCCGTGTACTTTGGATTTTTCTTTATCTATAAAGTAACATGATAGCCTCTTTCAAGAGAGTCAGGTTATTAATTTTCTTGGAGCCCGTACCCAATAGTTCTATGATATTTTTCTATATTAAAATGGATATACACAAGGGGTTACAAAGAAGGGACATGTCGCAAGTTATTTTTGAAAGGTCGCACGAGGCAGAGACGACGCCACAACACCTATGTGCCACACACGAGCTGATCCGTCACAGAGGTAACTAGAAGCACCCACCAACAAGCTGCATGAGTAGCATACCAAGGTGTCATCTACCCAGGTGCGAGCCAGCCACAATGATGAAGATGAGCATGCTGACGCACTAGTAGAAAATAGAGCTTTGGTCACAGCTCAATATACACATTAATCCTGGTTGCATTACGAACCGGGACTAATGTGAGCATTAGTCCCGGTTCGAGCGGCTAAAGGCATTTGTCCCGGTTCAAATGGGACCTTTAGTCCCGGTTTGAGACATGAACCGGGACTAAAGGGCATCGCACCCTTTAGTCCCATTTCGTGTCTCAAGCCGGGACTAAAGATTAGACCTTTAGTCCCGGTTTGAGGTACGAACCAGGACTAAAGGGTGCGATGCCCTTTAGTCCCGGTTCGTGTCTCTAACCGGGACTAAAGGTCCCATTTCTCAAACTCTACCCCCTGTGTATCGCCATTTCAGTTTAAAAAAAACAAAAGAAAATGATAAAAACTTCTAAAAATAAAATCCTTTGAGATGTAGTTATATTACTACATCTACTAGTTAGGGAAATTAAAAAACTTGAATTTGAACCTGTTTTGCAAAAAAGTGTTATGAAAAAGTAAAACGGCTATAACTTTTGCATACGATGTCGGAAAAAACGTATAATATATCAAAATGTTCAGCACGAAAATCCGCACCTGATTTTGACCGCCTATGGCCTGTTTACAAATTTTTAGAATCCTCAAATTCTAAAAGTAGAAAAAGTTATGCTCAAATTTCAGTTTTTTTGAATTTTAGTTAAATATGATCAAACTATGGCCAAACTACTTATTCAAGAAGTATTAATGTTACTAAATAATTATTCAAGAATATTAGTGTTACTAAATAATTATTTCAGTTTTTTTGAATTTTGGTCAAACTATGGTCAAACTACTTATTCAAGAAATATTAGTGTTACTAAATAATTATTGTTTATCGGAATAATAGTTTCAAACCAAAACAGTGAAATGTGTGATTTCATGCTCAAGCTAAACTCCTGAGGGTTAATAGGATTGACATCTTACTATTGTCAGGAAAACAACAAATGCAGACTTGGAAATGAGGGGGAAAAGAACCCGAAAGTTAAGCGTGCTCAGACTGGAGTAGTGAGAGGATGGGTGACCGGCCGAGAAGTTAGATGATTTGGGATGATGAGGGGTGATTAGAGATTAGAGGTTAAATTGGGCAGTGATGAGGGGTGGGTGGTTAGAGATTAAATTGTAAAATAATTCTGAAATTTGAAAATCGGGATTTAAAAAAATCATAAAATAATCATAAAATTACCTTTAGTAGTGGAGCTCTAGCCAGCAGCCACGTTGGTGTTACCAACTGGGACTAAAGGTGGAGCTCTAGCCAGCAGCCACGTGGAGGACCTTTAGTCCCGGTTCGTACAAGAACCGGGACTAAAGGGGGGGGGGCGCTTTAGTATCGACCCTTTAGTCCCGGTTGCAGAACCAGGACTAAAGGCCCTTTTAAACCAGGACAAATGGCCCATTTTCTACTAGTGACGAAGGACTAGGCCGCTGCCTAGTTCGCCAGCGATGGCAAACGCAAGAGTACACATGACCCGACGAACAGCCTGATGGCCAGCCCTGAAAGGCGATGATGAGCATCAGGGGGTGATCTGCATCGCCCCCATTGGCGTAGCCAGCGGTCTGCCTCGCCTCCCATGGCCTTTGGGCCGTGGAGGTGCGAAGGACCATGGCCCATTGCCAGTGTGACGGATCTCACTCTCTATCTTGTTTCATTCAGTGTCTTGGTTGGGGTTGTGTGGTGGCGACGATATCCCCTAGTAGAAAGAATGTCTCCCACATCCGATGACCATCGCGATGGTGCGTCTAGTGTCATCGGAGGGCATGTGGTGTTGTATCTCCGATGGATCTTGCGGGGTTCGATCGGTGCTGGTCATTGATGGATCTGTTTGAATCCAGTCCTCGCTCATGTTTGGTTGTGTGCCTACAAGTTTGATATTTCCGATCTACGCTTCTCTTCAACGATGGCAGATGTTGTTCTGGTGCACTGGTCCTGTGGGGCCTTAGCATGACGACTTCCCAATTGTCCACACAACAACGTTTGCCCGGCTTCTGCGAGGAAGGGGTGATGACGGCGGCGCGCCTTTGGTTCGCTCCGGTGCTCGTGGTGTTGTAATTATTGGTACTTCTGTTGTTCTATGTACTGTCATAACAGATGATGAATAGATCGAGAGTTTCTCTCGCAAAAAAGATGGAGTTCATGCAAAGGTCACACAGAGAAAAATACCAAAGTTTGACACTGAAGTTTCAGCACTTGATTATACAATACCAGGATACACCCAGCTACCACTAGTGAAACCAGCGGTTGCAAAAGAACGAACCCATGTGACTCACCAAGTGCATGCAATGTAACTATGCAAGTAAATTGAAACCATCTTATCTACACTAGTAGAAAACAGGGCATTGGACCAGGCCTGTCCAGCCCATTAGCCCCGGTTCAATCTAGAACCGGGTCCAAGGGGGCACTGGACCCGGTTCGTGAGCCCAGGGGGCCGGCCGGGCCACGTGGGCCATTGGTCCCGGTTCGTTTGGACCTTTTGGTCCCGGTTGGAGCGACAAACCGGGACCAATGGCTCTTGGTCCTGGCCCACCACCATTGGTCCCGGTTAGTGACACGAACCGGGACCAAAGGCCCCCCTTTAGCCCCGGTTCATAGCACCAACCGGGACCAATGAGGTGCCTATATATAACCCCTCACTCAAGAGCAGAACTCACTGCTCTGTTTTTTTTTCTGGCCGAGGAGGAGAGGGGTTAGTGATGCTCTAGCTCACCTCCTATGCACACAACGTGTTCGGTGGAATGCCCGAGCCACACTAGTTAAGCTTTTCTCCTCTCGAAGCTCTATTTTCTCCGAGATTTGTCTAGGTTTAGCGGTCCGTCACGTCCCGTCCCCGTCTTCGCCGCCGTCGATCGCCCCCGCCGATCTCGTCACCGGCACTACCGTGGTGAGCCTCTTGTTATGTTCATGCTTTTCTTACTTTTATTATTGCTTGTTATTATTGCTTTAGATAGATATTTGTCTAATTTTCTTACGTTTATTATTGCTTGTTATTATATAGTGCGATGGTTTTGATATCCGCCCACGTGGGCCCTCATCCTGTCTACGATTCGGATGTGGTATATTATCTTTAATTTATAACTAATTGTTTTAGTGTTTATGATAGTTATGCCGACCAACCTGACATGCATAGATGTTTTATTATGTCTAGCAGGTAGTTGAACCGGAAATTCCAACCGACCCTCTTGTGGAGAGGTTAAATTTAGTTGAAGAGGAAAACATTTCCTTAAAGAAAAAATTGGAAAAAATGGAGGAGGAGAAGATGGAATTGGAGTTGCATGTTGCGGAAGTCATCGATGATCACAAGATCAAGATGGACCCTATTGTCCAGAGGTTAAATTTAGTTGAAGAAGAAAACAAATTCTTGAAGGAAAAAATAAAAAAAAATTGTGGACGAGAAGATGATATTGGAGTTGCATGTTGCGGATGTCGTCGATGATCACAAGATCAAGATGGATGCAATGCGGTTGAAGATTAAAAAGATTAGAAAATATGCCATTCATACCGAGGCTTGGTATCATTATGCCGTTGGATCAATTGTTACCTTGGTTGCGATTATGATCGCATTTGTTTTCGCATTGAAAAGTTTTACATAGTTTCGATGTGTATGGAGAGCTATATGTTGTTAGATGAGAACTATATATGTATGTACTTTGGTTTTAATGTGATGATGAACTTTTATCCATTTGGTCACTTAATTATCTATTTATGATGTTCTGTAATGGTTTTTGACACACTTAATTATATATAATGCACGCAGATGAACCGGCAATGGATGTACGGTGACAGACACACCTCCGAGTACATTAAGGGCGTGCATGAGTTTCTAAATGCGGCTGAGGCAAACAAGCAGAATGGTTTTATGTGTTGTCCATGCACTAAATGTGTGAATACGATGTCTTACTCTAACCGGAAAATCCTTCACTCCCACCTGCTTTACAAGGGTTTCATGCCACACTATAATGTTTGGACGAGGCACGGAGAAATAGGGGTTATGAGGGAAGACGGCGAGAAAGAAGAGTACGATGACAACTATGTGCCCGCTGAATACGGTGATGCTGCAATGGGGGGAGCTGGTGAAGATCAAGAGGAACCAGACGATGTGCCCAATGATGCTGCAACGGGTGAAGCTCCTGAAGATCAAGAGGAACCAAATGATGATCTTCGCCGGGTCATTGTCGATGCAAGGACACAATGCGAAAGTCAAAAGGAGAAGCTGAAGTTCGATCGCATGTTAGAGGATCACAAAAAAGCACTAGTAGATAAAGGGTCATCAGACCCGGTTCATTTGGGCCTTTAGCCCCGGTTCCAGAACCGGGACAAGAGGGTCGGTACTAATGCTCTGACCCTTTAGTCCCGGTTCAATCCAGAACCGGGGCAGAAGGGTGTCCACGTGGCCTGTGCACCGAGTCCAGGCAGGAGGGGCTTTAGTCCCGGTTGGTGGTACCAACCGGGACCAAAAGGCATCCACGCGTCAGCATTTCTGTGGCTGTGGTTTTTGTTTTTTTTTTAAAGGGGAGGGGGGGTTTTAGGTTTTGGGGGGTTAATTTAGGTGTTTCATATATTGTGTTAGCTAGCTAATTAATAGAGAGAAGTGTCCTCTCTTATGTCCGTGCTTCGTCGACGCTACATACTACACATACGTATATAGAGAGGACTAGAGTCACGCTAGCTAGCTGCTAGCTACTAAGCAAACGAAGGAAACAGAAGATCGTATAATCAACATATATATATATATATGCATACAGAGAGAAGTAATATCGACCACCTCTCCTTCTCCGAGAGATTGGTCGAACAACAAGTTCTCGTATATCTATCCGACACTACCGGGCACATATATACAATAATTATCTCTTACAAAAATAATCTCCTAACATATGGATGCATGGTCCACATAGTATTCTCCGTCTTCAGCGATCACGTGTTCAAGGAAGAGTGCCGCCAATTCCTCTTGAATTGCTCGCAGACGATCTGGTGTTAGGAGTTCATCCCGCATCCGAAACATCTAATTTGAAGTAGGGGGTCAATACATGAAATGATGCTATAAATTTGTGAATATTATTGTTTGCTTACGCACTTCAAATTGTTCATCAGTGTAGCCCCGCTCACAGGTCGTGTGGCGGATGGACTCGCAAATGTAGTATCCACAATAATCATTCCCGGGTTCCTGCCACAACCACTTTACAAGAAATAGAGGTCAATCAAACTGATAAGCAAGAATGCCAAATTGGTATTGATGAAACTAGCGCTTGAATCAAGATATAGGAGATGCGCGCGCGGAACATGCTACTATATAGTACTTACTTTCGGGTATCTAAATTGTAGCTTCTTCGGCAGTCCCGGAGCTTTTTTGGTGAATTTTTTCCAAGCCCTGCCAGACAAAGAAAACAATTAGTTGATATCAGAAATGAAGTTGCTGATATATATGCATGGTGGATAATATTGATCGATTTAACTTACCTGGCTAGCATTTGGGTCATGTCCGCATACTCCTCGGGATCTTTACGTTTAGAGTCGAAGACAGTTACTACTCCTTTCTCAAGCTTAATCTCTAAGAGAATATAGTGGAAGTTGCGCACGAATGCATGAGATCATCAATTACATCACTATAACCTTGACTGATATATAAGGGAAACCAAATATGCACAAGACATTAACACTCACTTGAAGTTGTAAGGAAAGAGTATTATATCTTTGTTTTCATTTACCACCAACGATCGTAGCAAGTTGGTCTCGGTATCGTCGGGACGCAATTTAACCTCGGTTGCATCTATGAGGTATGTGTTAATAAACCCAATATCACCTACTTGTCTTTTCTTCAATTCGACGATCTTCAATCTGCATAATATAGTGAGGATAATTATAAATACATGCAATGAAGATCAGCTATATAGAGAGACTTAATGACAGAAGTAGTACTACTTACAGACAGTAGCAGGTGACCGTTGTTTTATCGAGGGCCAATTGATTGAAAAACTGATAGAACTCCTCAAATGGAACAGGCAACAGGTCAATTCCAACGAGGTCATGCTCCGGTTTAACTCTCAAATACAAGTTATTCCTCCCCCCAGACTCTCTGCAGATTTTCAAGTACCAATCATGCAATCTTCACATATTCGTCGATAGAGATCTTTCATTTTTGACGAGAGGCTTTTTGTACTCGGATCTTTCTATCTGCACTTCCAAGAAATCATAGTGTACATCGTCGGACGCGTAATCTGCAAGATTGGTATAACCGGGCACCATCCTCGGATCATTAGCGACCATGTCGCTAGACACCTTGAGCGGGGGGCACGATTGGTCCGCTTGTTCGCCGAGCTGGGCAATTTGTTTCCCAGCTCGCCCTTCTGCTAACCTCTGATCACTTTTAGTACTTCCCGACCGCTTCGCAGTTTGATATGACTTTTGGATCACGCGGTCATAGTTGTCCTGCGGCTTACTTTGCGCTGGTTGCTTCAGGGCAGCAAGAGTGCGCTTTGCTTTCACCGCATCTATCTTATCCTCCGGAGGTGGATGTCTCTGTGCTTTCAATCCTTCAAAAAAGTCCTTCACTTGGCCTTGAGCGATCTTCGTGTTTTCCTCGTCGGACTTCTCGTACGGTAACTTCTCTAGAGGCGTGAGAGAAGGACCGAATCTGCATCGCCTCCCGCCTCTGGCACTGGTAGACGTCGCCGGACCAGATGAAGCGGCTGTCTTTTTTACTTGCTTACGCGCCGGAGCAGGAGCAGCCGGAGCGGCGGCAGGTCTCTTCCGCCCTTGCTGATTAGGCGGAGAAGGAGGAGCAGGCTGGCTGCTCGGGCGCGCCGGCGGCGAAGGAGGCGGAGTGCCGCCACGCGCCGGCGGCGAAGGAGGCGGAGTGCCGCCACGCGCCGGAGAAGGAGACGGAGTGCCTTGATGGTCACTCGCCGGAGGAGGAGGCGGTGGAGGAGGCGGAGTGCCCTGACTCGCCGGAGGAGGAGGAGGAGGCGGAGGCGTCCAGTTGAGAATGTTGATTAGGTCCTTCCGCCATAGGCATGGAGTCTTCAGTGAAGAACCCAGCCGAGTCTCCCCTTCACCGGTAGGGTGGTCAAGCTGGAGCTCCTCAAATCCCTCCGTTATTTCGTCGACCATCACCCTAGCATATCCTTCTGGAATCGGCCGGCAGTGAAAAGTGTCATCGGGTCCAGAAGGATAAATAGAGCCAGCAGCCGCCTTGACCTTCAGATTCATCCACTGTGCCATAAGGTGGCAATTTTGTGCCTGCGTGATAGCATCCACAGCATTCCTGGCAGTAGCCGTCAAGGCAGGCTCTGGCTGAAGCAGCTCGGTGGAAGCCACGCTGCTTCTCCGCTGAGATGGCGGGATAGCTTCGGCAATTCTTTTCTCCCGATTTGCTTCCCGTTCCTCTATCGCTTGTATTCTGGCCCGCAGCGCCTGGATTTCGGTCTGCTCCATTTTCTTCCTCCTGTCGTGGCATTTGTAGCCTCCTGCGTCCGGAAACCCAGCACGCCACGGAAGGGAGCCTGGCGTGCCTCGTGTCCGTCCAGGGTGCTCAGGATTCCCGAGGGCCATTGTCAGCTCGTCGTTCTCTCTGTCGGGGATGAACGTCCCTTCATGCGCTGCTTTGATATACTGTCGCATCTTCCTGAGTGGTGTTTCCAATTGCTTGTCCGTCCAAATGCACCACCCTATTACAGGGTCCAAGGTTCCGCCAGCCCCGAAGAACCAAGTCCGGCAACGTTCTGGCCAGTGCATTGTCTCTGGTTCGATCCCTTTCTGAAGCAGATCATTCTCAGCCTTGGCCCACTTAGGCCGGGCTACGAGGTAGCCGCCCGACCCCGTGCGATGGTGATGCATCTTCTTCGCAGCATATATCCGGTTTGTCACCGACATCTTCTGACTCTTTTCCGACTTCTTATGGGCCACAAATGCGGGCCAGTCATGTTTGATCTTCTCATATATGCCCACGAATTCTGGAGTCTTTTTATCTTTGACAAACGTATTCAGTTTTTTCTTCCATGCCCTGAATTGGTCTGCCATCTTCGAAAGTGCAGCAGACTTTATTAACTCCTCTTTAACTGGGTTCGCCGGATCAACCTCTCGCGGTAGGACGAAATTTGACTTCAGCTCAGTCCAAAGATCTTCTTTCTGCATATCAGTGACATAAGTCACCTGAGCGTCGTTTGCAGCCGGCTTTAACCATTGATGGATGCTGATCGGGATCTTGTCCCTAACCAGAACCCCGCACTGATTAACAAATGCGTTCTTTGTCCGGATGGGTGCAATCGGCTCGCCGGAGCGCGAGATTTCTGAGATCTCAAACTTTTCATCCGGCCTCAACTTTTTCTTCGCTCCTTGTCTCTTTACCGAAGATTTGCTCGATCCGAAGGGCTAGAAAAAGGAACAAAGACGAGATTTAATGAATGAATCAATTAACTAGCCAGCACATGCTTAACTAACATATATACCTCCTGGCCGGACTCGGTTCGGTCACCGGAGCCAGCATCACGGTCTCCTTCTTGCACCGGCATTGGGTCACCGGAGCCGTCCTCACGGTCTACTTCTTCCATGTGCATTGGGTCACCGGATCCATCAATATCATAGCCTAGATCTTCCAGCTGCAGCTCTTTTTCGACCTGCTCATCGGTGTCGTTGAGAAACGACAAGACGGCATTTTGTCCGTGTGCGATTATGTCCATCAACATCGCTTCTTGTGCTAGGTCTCGGGTGTTGTCGTCCATTGTTTCTACAAATATTTACAAGATGCCAATTATTATTCAAACATGACAGATGGATATATTAATGGCAAACGTAGAACTAGCTTCAACCCTCGACTGCTCGGCGATCCACAAACCCTAGACCCCCTCATGTCACATTTTGTCTAGTGTCAAAGGATTCAACAAAACCAATACTTCATCATTAGGCGAAAGTAACAGTAGCATGATGGTACGAAGCTCTCCAAAGTTGTTTTGGAACGGAGTCCCCGGATAAGATAATTCGTAACAAAAGACGGATTATCCTATCAGGGACTTCGTTCCAGAACAACTTTGCATAACTTTGTACCAAAATGCCCTTGTTACTTCTGGCAAATGATGAAGTCATGGAATTCTTCAATACTTTGACACTAGCTAGGCAACCTCTCTCGACCCCTCGACCCCCGACTTCTCGGCGATCCACAACCCTAGTCCCCCTCATGTCACCTTTTGTCTAGTGTCAAATGATTCAACAAAACCAATACTTCATCATTAGGCGAAAGTAACAGTAG
>LR738712.1:817071072-817093863 GCA_902687465.1 Secale cereale | reverse complement strand
TATACACCCTCCCCGATAACTTCGACATTAGGGGGGGGGGGGTCGAGGGTCGTCGAAGGACCGATGGTCGTCAAGGGTCGAGAGATCGCCGAGGGGCCGAGGGTCGTCGAGGGGTCGAGAGGCCGAGGGTCGAGGGGTCGAGAGGCCGAGGGTCGTCGAGGGGACTAGGGTCGTCGAGGGACCGAGGGTCGAGGGGTCGAGAGAGGTTGCCTAGCTAGCTAGTGTCAAAGTATTGAAGAATTCCATGACTTCATCATTTGCCAGAAGTAACCGGGGCATGTTTGTACGAAGTTATGCAAAGTTGTTCTGGAACGAAGTCCCTGATAGGATAATCCGTCTTTTGTTACGAATTATTCTTTCTGGGACTCCGTTAAAAAACCACTTTGGAGAGCTTCGTACCATCATGCTACTGTTACTTTCGCCTAATGATGAAGTATTGGTTTTGTTGAATCCTTTGACACTAGACAAAATGTGACATGAGGGGGTCTAGGTTTGTGGATCGCCGAGCAGTCGAGGGTCGAGGGGTCGAGAGAGGTTGCCTAGCTAGTGTCAAAGTATTGAAGAATTCCATGACTTCATCATTTGCCAGAAGTAACTGATACGTCCAAAACGTATCTATAATTTCTGCTTGCTCCATGCCTCTTTTGTGTGATATTGCTATGTTATTTATACACTTCCGTACACTTTTGATCATATTTGGACTAACCTATTAACTCAGTGCACCCCAGTGCCAGTTTCTGTTTTCTGCTGTTTTTGTATTTCAGGTTTTCCCATTACGTAAATTGCCAGAAAAATTCCGGGAAAAATATATAAAAAATCAGCATTCCGGAAGCTTCCATGCGGCCAAAGTAGGGCCGGAGGGGACCCACAGGGGCTCCAGGCGGCCTGCCCACGCGCCCCCCCTGGCCGCGCCAGGGGGGCGCCTGGGCACCCCTGACCCCCTCTGATGCCCCCCTTTGGCATATATTTACACCGTGTCGCGGAAACCCTGATTCCAGACCCTTTTTCTCCAGACGCGATTCCGATCTCCGTCGCCATCGCCATCAAGCTTCGGGGGACCAGAATTCCTGCGCCGGCACCCTGCCGAGACGGGGAAGTGCCCCCGGATTCATCTCCATCGACGTTGCTTCCTCCCTCCATGATGCGGGAGTAGTTCCTCCTCGGGGCTGAGGTTCTTACCAGTAGCTATGTGGTCAATTCTCTCTCCCATGATGTGATCTTCGTTGTGATCATAGGCTATGTTAATCTAGGGTGATCCCATGATATTTCCCCTTCCTCTATGTATTGGATTGATGTACTCACTTGTCTTTATCTAGTATAATCCCCGAGACCAAGGTGACAGCGGTCTGTTGGACATGGATTAGAAAAGTATTTTCATGAGTGATTTCCTCTCTTGTGTGTTGATTGAAGATTGAGAGTCTCTTGGTGCTTGTCTTTGACTATCCTTTAGATATGTTGTGGTGATTGTGGGACTCTCTTTGGATGGCCGCGGTGACATTGGGAAATCCTTAGATTGAGAACTACGAACTTTGAGGTTTGCTTTTGTAGCCCTACATAATTCACGTCCTCTCTTGACCACGAAGGAATGACCTCCGAGTGTGTCCCCTTTGCATGTTTTATGGGAAATATCATGTGATTCGATTATGTTAATGTTGTTGGGAGTTGCCACTAGTGAAAGTATGAAGCCTAGGCCTTGTTTCCACCATTGCAATACCATTTGTGCTCACGTTTACCACTTGTTTGCTTGCTGCACTTTTTATTACAGATTTATATTACTTTGCTTTGCAACTCCTATCATCCATATCACTTGCCATTTAACATCTCTTCGCCGAACTAGTGCACCTATACAACTCCTAGTTGTATTAGGTGTGTTGGGGACACAAGAGACTTCTTGTATCTTAGTTGCAGGGTTGCTTGAGAGAGACCATCTTCAACCTCTACTTCCCTGAGTTTGATAAACCTTAGGTCATCCACTTGAGGGCAATTGCTGCTGTCCTACAAACCTCTGCGCTTGGAGGCCCAACATAGTCTACAAGAGTAGAAGCGTGTGTAGACATCAAGCTATTTCTGGCGCCGTTGCCGGGGAGGTGAGCGCTTGAAGGTATATCTTTAGATCTTGCAATTAAATCTTTTTGTTTCTTGTTTTTATTTCACTAGTTATGTTTATGGAAAAACCGTGCTATTGGATCGTTGCTTGCGGGAAGACGCCCCACACCTGTGGTGGTTGCTCCTCCCCCTACTGAAATTGTGCCCTATAAAATACCAGCTGGTATTATCGATTATGTGTTGGCTAATCGTTATGCAGGAGACAGACATCCCGGTGAACACTTGCTATATCTGTCACAACTATGTTCATTATTTAAGCTTGCAGGTGTATCAAGGGAGTTTGTCATGAGGAAATTATTTGCCTTGTCACTGAAAGGAAAAGCATTGGAATGGTATAGGCTACTAAATGACTCTCACCTACTGGAGTGGGAAGAGATCCAGTCTCTCTTTTACTCCAAGTTTTATCCTCTTCATGAAGTCCATGAGAATAGGAATTATGTTTATAATTTTTATCCTCATGACGGAGAGAGCATAGCTCAAGCTTGGGGAGACTGAAAACGTTAATGCTAAAATGTCCTAACCATGGGCTCCCCAAAGATATGATTATTACTAATTTCTATGCGAGGCTTTCTCGACAGGATAAAGATTTGCTCGACGCTTCCTCTATGGGTTCTTTCACAAACAAAAAGATTGATGCTAAATGGGAACTCCTTGAAAGAATTCAACCCAACACTGAAGATTGGGAGATCGACAAAGGTAAAGAGTCAGGTATAATTTATGAGTACGATTGCATTAAGTCCTTTGTTGAAACTACAAGTTTTAATAAGTTTAGTGCTAAGTTTGGGCTTGATTCTCAACTCCTTGTTGATTTCCTCAAATCTTTTGCTGCACATCTTAATATGCCTAAGGAGGATTGGATCGAGCATCATAAACCTTTTAAAGAGATTTGCTAAGAAAATGAAATTGTTCATGATGATTGCAACATGCATGATCCAATTCCTAAAAATGAAGTTTTATATAAGCATGTTAATTTTTGTGGAGTGGATAGACCTTGTGAAAGGCCTATGATTGAAGAAGAGAAGTATTGTAAGCAACATAAGCATGAAAGAACAATCACTTGGGTCAGAGATTTAAATGAAATTGCTAGAGAATTGTGTGACCTTTATCCTTTTACTTGTGAACTTTGCCGTATAGAGGGTCACTTTAATTTTCAATGCATGCACTTTCAAAACATAACTGTTAACCAGTTGTGTGATAACATGATCACCTCTGATCTTTATGATGAGCTTATGTTATTTTTGATGTGTGAAGAGTTATCAGAAAAGACTTCTTGGCTAGATGTTAATGCCATAGGAATAAAAAACACTTTGCAAAATTGCCATCTCTATTGTGTTGTTAATTGCCATGAAAATGATTACATAAGTAAGATTATAAAGGAGGGAACTTTACCAAAGTATAAAAATGTCTCTTATATTTCTGCTAATAAAAAGGAGAGTATCTCCCAAGTTTCCCCTATTGTTCCTAATGATAAACCAGGATATGTGGAGAAGCTTCATCTCAAACCACTCCCTCCTAACGTGAAGAAGAAGAAAAGGAAGAGGAGGAGGAAGAGGAGCAAGAAGGAAGAAGAATGGGTATCAACCTGGCCTGAGCATATTCCTCCCATCAACTTTTATCCTAACGATTGTAAGTTTAAAGAAGAAGGTTAAGTTTATTGCCTTAATTATCATCTTGATGATACATCCGTAGGTACTATTGAAGATGATTTTGATTATGATATGCATGTTACTTATTGTGATTGGGAAAATGATGATAATGCTACTTATGATCTTGAAAATCTTTTTGGTACCAACTCTGAAAGTGATGATATGGGAAGCTCTAAGCTTGGGGATGATAGGATTGCAAATCCTTTACCCACTAGTGATGTGATAATTGATAATTCTTTTGCTAGTAAGAATAAAGACAACATGATTACAAATATAGTTGCTTGCAATGATAATGCTCTTCTCTACTATGATGATGTTATAACTCCAATCTATAGTGATTATAAAGGTACCTATGACATAAGGAGAAATTATCCTTATGAAACTTGTCATAATCATGGAGGGAATTACTCCCTTGTTGAACACCACCCTCCTAATACACAATTAATCTATAGTGTTCAAGTTGTTTATGATAGTCCTACTCCCACTATTACCAATGAGAAAGATTATGCTTATGTGGAGAGTAAGAGTACCTTTTTGCATGTGGATCATGGTAACAATGCTTTATGTGATGCTTATATTGTTGAGTTCATCCATGATGCCACTGAAATTTATAATGAGAGAGGGAGACTTGGTTCTAAATATCTTAATAATAAGAAGTTTCCTCTCTTTATGGTGAATATTTTGAAGTTATGCTTGTTTTGCCTTCCTATGCTAGTTGCTTTGTGCTTCAATGAATTATTCTATTGCAATATTCCTATGCATAAGAAGCATGTTAGGCTTAAATGTGTTTGGTATTTACTTCTTGATGCTCTCTTTTGTTCTTCAGCTCTTATTCCTACGAGAGCATCATTAAAGTCTTAAGCCTATCTTTATGGCTATAAAGAAAGAGCTCTAGGGAGACAACCCTTGTTATCTTTGCTTTCAGTTTTAGTGGTCTTGATGTTTGTTACTACTGTAGCAACATCATTGTATCTTTATTTTTCAATTTTGTGCCAAGTGTAGCCTCTGACTGCAAGAAAGTTCAAAAGTTGTGACGTGTTGTCCAGGAAACAGATTCTGTCCTTGGACAGAAAACTTCATGTAAAATCACCAGATCATCTTTTTGGTCTGAATATTTTCGACAGCGTGCTCTATATAATTGTCTTTCGTGCGTCTGTTCTGAGTTTTTTGATTAGAGTTGAAGAAGTGCCCCGAACAAATCATTTACTACCTGCTGTTCTGTTTTTCACAGATTCTGTCCTGTTTTGCCTTTCCTTCATTTTGCAAACCTTGAGCTTGCTTTTTCTTTGCAAAAACCTTTTGGCAATCTTGAGAAATAGTAGACCTTCAAGAATATCTTTATTTCCAGCAAGGAACAATTATTTTATTAAGGGTACTAACCTCGCTAATCAGATTATGATGAGTTATGTATGAAGGGAGTTTTCAAGTGTGCGAGGGAAGATGATAAAAAGATTCAGGAGTGTCAAACGCTCAAGCTTGGGGATGCCCCCATGCACCCCCAAGAAATATTCAAGGAGACTCAAGCGTCTAAGCTTGGGGATGCCCCCGTGCATCCCCTTCTCCATCAACATTATCAGTTCGTCTTTCGTTCCACTATATTTTTATCACTTCATGTGTTATGTGCTATGCTTGGAGCGTCTTGCTTTTAGTTCCTTTTTAGTTTTCTTTAGCTTTTCATAACAAGTCGGAACTCAGCTTTCTTTATGTGGGAGAGAAACACGCTCCACTTTTACCTAGAACCACTGTTCAAGATATCTTCCGATATGCCGATAAATCGCCCGATTTATCGCTTACCGCTGTCTGACTGATAAGATAAATCGGCCGATAAATCAACCGATATGGCGATAAATCGGCTGATATGCCAATAAATAGGCCGATTTACCCCTTATCATGGGTCGACCGATAAGTTTCCGATAAGCGATATCCCCAACAGTGCCTAGAACATAACATAGAATTTTCATGTCTATCTATGCTGTGTGTGTTCTTTGTCTTTCAATAGCTACTATCATGTTTAGCTTTTAGTTTTCATGCTTATCTTTTTAAAAAGCTTTTGTTTAGTTGGTTGCTTGAACTCTCTTTAGTTATCATGCTTATCTTATTAAGAGAGTTTGCTTCTGTTGCATTGGTTGATATGTCTATGATAAAAATGCTACGTGCATAATGGTGCTTAGTAGTTCATGTTTTCTTATGGTTAGTCTCAAATAGCTGGGGGTTCCCAATGTGTTATTGGAGTACCAACATGATTTGTTTGCCTATGATGTGGTATGGTTTAGTAATATCTTCCCTCAAGAATTTATTTTTGATTGACTTGGCGTATGCTCACGCATATTTAAGACTGTAAAGAAAGTCTGTCAAGCCTTGATGATCTTTTGTTTCTGAGTAGCGATATAACTTCCATGCCTGATTAAATGTTGCTTTGTCGCTCTGCATGATTATGACCGTCATTGCTCTTTTAGTTGGTCGCTCCCAGTCTTTTGCTAACCTCCACCTGTACTAAGCGGACTGACTGCTTGTGCATCCAAAATCTTTTAAACCAGTTATGCCATATGAGTCCACCATACCTTCCTATACATGGTATTTACCTGCCATTCCTAATGAAGATTTTCATGTACCATCTCGAAATTATTCAAAAAAAAAATGCATTCCTATTTTGTGCCTCTGTTTTAAGTTCATGAGGAAGTAGTAGTTAATTCATGATCTTTTTAAGTTGGACAAGCTTCACCCCGGGATTGCATGTATAATGTGCAAACCCGTAATACGAGAAGGAACTGGCATTGAGTGCGCCTGGCTCAAAATTAATATAACAAACAAACCCTCCTTCACGCTTTGTTCATGAGAAATCAGAAAACTTTGGCAGTGATAAACAAAGGAGATTAAGAGGATGTGATCGTCCTCATTCGGGAGCCATTCCTCGAAACTTGTCCATCTCAAGAAGTAATTGAGTTATCTGCTAGCATTCGTTGACGGAACATGCATAATCTAAAAAAATATATTATTACCTCTGTTTTTAAAACCAAGAGCTCTGGTACATGTTTTGTCTTTGTTTCCGACTTCGGGTTTTCAACCTTGCCAACAAAAGCCACGGTTCGAGAGTCTCCACCTTCTTTAAAGCACCAACTATTGAGAGCATGATTGTCATTCTGAGTGTAATGTGCATTGTCCCAAAGTACCATTGTCTTTTGCATGATTATGATATCGTTTATTCTGAAATCATTGTATCTAGTCGTCACTTAAACCTTGGAGGTGCCCCTGCATTTATGTTTTGCTTCACTAAAGGGGGCAAGCGAGATATCACTTTGTCATATTTAGACACCATGCTCACTACAAATCTATTGAGTGTTTCAGTATCATATTCACTACAACAAGACCCCCGCTATAGCAACGCTTTTTTCCGTATCTACAAGCCCATATATGCGTTGTTAGTGTCTTTACCAACGGTTTGAGATGCGTAGCCTTATCCAGTGTTGCTAGCGTATAATGCAACGCTTATATTGCCGTTGGTAAAAGGAACCATTGCAAGACTACAACAGATAAAGGGGACTTCTACAACAGTTTTATATGTTGGTGGTTAATGTACAAGAATCAAAATCCCATTACTTGGCAACGGAGAATTTCCAACGCTTCAAGCGTTGGCACATATATAGTGTGATTATTATTATTATTATTATTATTATTATTATTATTATTATTACAATGCTCCATGTAATTGTGTATTTCAAGTGAAGGAAAAAAGAGAGTATATACTGACAATAGGAAGAAATCATATATCATATATGAGATGAAATTGTTGGATTACAATAGTGGATATTACAAGAGGAACATCATCCAAACGTGATGCATAATCTAACTATTTTCTTGAAAGTGAAACTTAACCTAAAAGCATTCAACTTCCCTACAACTTAACTAAAACTTAATCGAGGAAGAACATCCAACAGGAACATCATCCCCACAACATAACTAAAACTGAACGCATCCATCATCGTCACCATCATGAAGCAGAATATCAACATCATCATTGGAGTACACTTGCCACCCACCCATATACTCATCCATTTATCTTTTGAATCTACAAACAAGAAAACAAAATAAAATGTTACACAATGCATTGACATAATGCAAGTAGTAATAGAGGCAAGATATTAGTCACGTACAAAGGTTGAGGGCCATGCGATCTTTGTTTTTTCTGCATTACCGAGAGTAGTGCAGTTTTTTCGACTCCGTACCAGATTTTCAGTTTTCACAAGTGCCATATCAACATGCACCGCCCAGAATTCGTTCCTAATTTCAGCACCATCAAGTTTAAAGTTAGGATCACAACTTACAATTGTAGCAAGAGCTACATCCCTGTTATGGTTTTTCAGGCTCTTCAAGAATACTTTAGTTCCTGCCTGTTAGAGAAAAATCAAGGTAACCATATGAGAAAACCAAAACGAAAACAAAGGAACATCTGAAATGAATGAACACTCTTACCGGTAATTCACTGGTACCCAACCAGCTCAGCGAACCACTTTGAGCACTCTTACTGCTTGCATTGCCACCTTTTGTTGTTTTTTTGGTCTGGACAATAGTATGATAGCAGAGAAGAAGTCATAAACAAATAAACAAGCTAGCATTATAGTTTGAACATAAATGTGTGTGTGATTATGAAAATATACCAGTTTGTTTGCAGAAGAAGTTTTTTCTCCCTGACGTGCACTAACATTCTCAAGGAAAGTTTCTTTGTTCGGAACAACATTCTGATAGCAAGACGACCAGTAGATACATAACCATCGGAGCAATATATTTTGAACATATTGTATATGATAACGGAAATATACCTTATGTGCAGCAGCATTTATTTCCCCTTGCTGAGCACCGAAATTATGATCAGGAGTTTCTTGGTTCTGGAGAACATTCTGATAGCAACAAGTAAAGACAAACACATGGGAGCACTATAGTTTGATCATAACTTTGTATATGGCACTATAATGATACCTTGTGTGTAGCAGAGCATTTTTCTAGTTGTCGCGCACTGCCACCATTACGAACCATAGTTTCTTTGTTCTAGGATAAAATGATACACATCATGTTTTGGGTATTGTATATGCAGTTGTAAAAGGTGCAAGCACAACAACTTAAAACTCAGCAATGATAGGTTGTAAAGAGTATTTAAGTAGACAAACCTTATCTGAAACAGAATTCTTGTTTGATGCTTGCAAATCTGCATCGTTTGATCCACTTGGCTTGTTCTGTAAATTATTTGATCGTTTTTTAACAAGTTGGAGTCCATCAACCGGAGGTGCAAGCACTCTCTACAGATAGCATAACATAAATATTAATTGAGAAATAATTTCTTGAGTGAAATTTGAGGAATTTTATTGTGTACTTTGACAAGATACAAACTTTTCTGTTTGAGTTGTGTCCATCAACCGAAGGTTCAAGCCCAATTGTAGCCATTGGATCTGAAATTTCCTATGATAGGAATACAGAAAGGTTAGTCCACAAAATAAATGAAGCTAACATTTGTTAGAATTTACCTGATTTGGTTGTCTTTCCATTCTTCTCATCTTCTCCTCTAGTTCCATAATTTTAGCATTCTGATTTTTATTTACTTGATATAATTTTTCCATTTCAACTCTAAAAGCTAGCATATCTTCATTTGGTGTATCCTCCACCGAAGTAAAATGTGTATTCTGGAATACACGTGAAGTGGAAACATCAAAAAGTTTTTTTTGGTTTGGAACTAGTCCCAAACCATGTACATGGCCAGGCTTGTCATCCCCTAATACTTTGTTCAACGCATCTCCTTTCCATGCAGTCTTCCCATCACTGTTATCTGCTAATTCAGGGTTCTTGTCCAAAATATCTTTCAACCCTTCCTAATTATAGGAACAATGTGAATAATAAGAATATATATAATATCAAATTCAAATACGAATGGTTGAGAGTTGTAAATGTACCACATGAGCATTAATCATTTTGTCCTTGGAAGTTTTCGGCTTGTGCGTGTGGATGAACAAGTGAGCCCTATGAGGGTACTTCTTTTCAGGATCTGCATCTTTCTGTTGATATGTAATGTAAACATGAATTACATTAGAAAACATGAATGGAAGAGCAATGCATGAAGTTAGTATAATTTACCATTTCTTCCCTCTGACGAGGGAAACTTTTTGTCCCACTAGTATGTGTGGACTTCCTCATTGAACAATTATTTCTATTTGTAGCACTAACCTCCTACCAAAGAATAAATCAAAGTAATTATGTGCATATCTTTCATCGTATCTACACATCAACATATAAAGTCCAACAAGGAAAGTTGAAAATTGAATTCTTTTAAGTACCTTCGCTTTCTGGGTTGTCCAATGATTAACTAGAGATCTCCACTGATCCGGAGTCACTGATTTTGGTTTATTGTTGTAATTGGCTTCGGTGTTTTTTTTCTCATCAAAATACATTGCTTTCAGATCGGACTTATGTTGCCTCCATCTATCTCCAATTATCTTCAATATATATTTTTCCATGCGAGGAGGGTAAAGGAACCTCATCTACAACACAATTACAACATAAATAGGGTGAGTGTAATGTAAGGCAACATAGAACAAGCTAGTAAAGGATATTCAATGGATTAAATTTTACCTTCACTTGATCTAGTATAGCCTTTACATTTGTTTTAGTTTTGAGCAATCTCCAATCCTTGTAGCTCAAGCAACACAATGATCCATTCCTTGCAACTGAGCCAAGAAAGTCCCCAAGATGTTTAGCCTCTTTTCCAATTGGCTGATCTATGTCATTGCAGCGAACCATTATCCTTTTGCCTTTTGGAAGGTTCCAAATATATTTCAGCTTCCTCTTCTTACGCTCTTTTGTTTCTGCATTTTCAGCTGAATATATAGAACCATGAATTATATGTTACGATGAAGAATAATCATATACTACAAACGGTAAGTAATGAGGAACAAACTTACCATCTTCGTTTTCATCCGCATTAGCGTCATCACAGTCTGTGAAGCCTTCTTCATCATTAGTAGTTCTTTCATGCACATCGGATGATTCGACCTCTTTTTCAGTAGAATTATGATGTTCGGTCGGTTCTTCCATCATATATTCTTCATTAGATTCAACAACGTTAATTCTTGTCCGTGACATATGTGCTGCAACATTAAAATGACCAAAAGTTTAAATAATTTTTGCAAAAGACAACATTTTGTGGTCCTACTCGACCTTATGACAGTCATCCCAATAGATGTGAAGACAATTAATTCGGATTTCAGATATAACAATCATATTTTCAAGTAATTACTACCCCTGCAGTCAACAAAATAAGTCAGACCACATTGTACTTGATGTGGTATGTTGCTTAACTTGGTGTTTGCTAGGGAGAGGGGGCACACATGTTCAGGTAAAACACTATCCACGGATAGTAAGAGGATAATAAGGTCAAGGACACCCACATTCATTCTCTTTTCTGTTACGGAGGTTTGGTTCATGCACAACCAATATAGCTAAGCTGATGATATGTTATTATCAAGGCACTAACATTTATTTTCAGAACAAGTGTGTCATTTGCAGAGTTGACTGTAAGTTGTGCTGCTGCACATCATGTTCTGGTATTCATAAAAAATTAACATTCAAATTATTGGGGGCCGCAGATCATGTTCTGATACTCATAAGAACTAACCCAACTATACTACCCAACAAGAACATGATATTCAGAATTGGAGTTCCATAAAGAAAGTCTATGAAGAGATTGAAGTCAGGAAGGTAGTAATGGTGCAGAACTAGATTGAAATACTGCACGCGTCCGCACCTGACACCCTAATAATTACCAGAAGCAACCAACTCTATCTTAAGGCTCCCCAAAATTCTAAACCAATAACAGAGGACAACTATCAAACACTTGGTGTGCACTATCGAATTCACTCAAGGGAAGAGTAATTAGAAACCATAGAAGGGACAGATCTGAACCAAGAAGGGGGGGAGGAGACAAAATCTTCAAGTCGTACTAGAATTTACCTTATGTTTCTATGAATTCGGTGTGGGGATTGATCAGCTTACCATCCAGTTGCTGAACAAGACACGCCTCTTGTGCCCTCAGCCTCAATGGTGGAATCGGCGGGGCGAGCTATGAGACTCAGGAGAGAGGGCTGGCCACGATCGATCTGCTCAAGAAGGGATCCTTCGTACAAGAGGAGGAAGGGAACTGCGTTGATATGGGGGAGGGGGGAGGAGGTTTCCGATTTTGGTGGCGTAGTTACCTCTTCGCGAGAGCTGATGTTGATGAAGCGCGCGTACTTATTTTCTTTTGACTAGAATTAGTGGCTCTTGGCGGGAGAGAATAGAGGGAAAGGGAAAAATTGGTGCCAAATAAAAAAAACAAGCGACTACAAATTTGAGGCCAAAAAAATTATAATATTTTTTATTATCATCTGGCCCTTGACAGGCACTTGTACATATATTTGTGACAAACACAACGTGCTTCTTCTATGTTTGTACAAATTCAATGCAAAATAGATGAACTAATAATGTTTTCTATTAGTCAAAACCGGCTGATTGGCCGATCTGCCGTCGGTGTAGCCGCTCAGCTTCCTCCCCCGTCGCCCACAGGCCAGCGTCGGCCGCGAACGTCGCCCTGTTCCGCCCGCCCCTCCCCTTGAGACGGCGCATAGGCCTCCGCCAGCATGGCGCTTGCGAGGACCTAGTCCGGCGAGACGTCTGACATCTCAAACACGACACGGTGTTGCGCGTTGCGCCGGTAGCCGCCGTGTTGAAGGTAATGCACGATTCGTCCGTGCACGTTCGTGAGCGCCAGATATGGATCCTACTTCACGGCGAGCGGGCACCGACAGGGCGGCGATGGCAGCAGTTGGGCCACAAGGGCGGCGACAAGGGCGGCGCCAAACCGTGATCACGGAGAGAGCTCACACTGCTGTTGGAACTCCTCGTCTGTTGCGGTAGCCTCTTCGAGGAGTGGCGGCTGATGATGCTCTCCATCATCCGAGTAGAGCAAGACCTTCCTCCTTCAACGGCGCAGAGGAGGAGAATCAGCCAAAAGACCATGCGCGACGGCGCCATGATCCGGAGGAAGATCCCTCGGTTGGCACTGAGAACCATCCTGGAGAGCCTGACTTGCCCATCTTGCCTGTCCGGGAGAGGATCGGATCGGATGAAATCCTACTGATAGAAGGGTAGAGGGAGATTGGTGGAATCGATGTTTATTGCTTGAGCTTCGCGGGCGTATATATAGGAGTACATGATCTATTTGGAGTACAAGACAAACAAGAATACTTCCTAGTCTATCGTATGTTTCCAATAATCTAATCACGATACTCAACATCCCCCCCCCCCGGGGCGGTCAGAACGGTAGTGGCGCATATGGTGACATTGGAGAAGAATCCGAAGATAAAACGATGGACATCCACCCAACAGTTGTAACGGTCGATGCATCGCGGAAGTCGTGGGTGGAGTGGAAACTGATGAGATTGCTCAAGCAAGGCGGTAGCCCTTTGTGCCGTTGTCGAGATAGCCGTGAGCGTAGGGTGGTGTAGCCGTGGTCCAGATAGCCATGCAAAGAACGCCGTGGTGGATGTCGAGTCGGGGTGGTCGGTGTCGAAGTAGCTGGTCGGGGCAGCCGGCGGGAGGACCTCGGGGCGGCGACGCGGTGGTACGACGGGACGACACGACGACAACATGTGGCTCGATCTGCGGCGCATGCTCGGCGGCGTGCCTGGCGAAAATAGGAGCGTGATCGGTTGATCAAACCGACCGTGGCTCGTGATCGGTTGATCAAACCGACGGCGACGATGTACGTGCCATGACAGGGACCACGTATATTAGCACGAGTCCGGAAGCCCACAAACCTTCCCCAAGTTTGATGCCAGTGCAAGGGAATATTTTTTTTTGAGCATCAGTACAGACAGTGCAAGGGAATTTGAATGCGTGTACTTAATTGTATATGTGTGCTTTAATATCATTAATAGTATATTATAATAAAAAGGTATGCAATTTGGTAAAAAAAAAAACCAGCGCTGCTGAAATTCCAACCTGCCCTACGCCTCACGCCAAACCTGCATCAGAATTACTGGTCGCGTGCTACACCAGACGCGCGTCTGATGCACCGCGCGCTGTACCAGACAAGGAGCAGCGACGAAGCCAGCTATCTGGCCAGGTTTGGCGCATGCCATAACTAAATTCTGCGCCAAATACGTACGTACAGTAATTCTTTCGATACAATTTTTAAGTTTGTGAGCTATCCCTGGCTTCACATCCACACCGGTCGTTGGGTCTCTTGCATCAGGCATGCGCATGCACGGGTACGTGGCGAGGTGACCAGTATGCGGCGACGGCGACTCAGGGAAGCCGCGAAGGTGAGCAGACGGCACGGCACGGCGATCAATTGAAATTGGGATCAAGCATTGACACTTTAGGCCGGTCACACCTACAGATATTCTTGTCCGAATTATAAAGTACATAAACATGAAAGAAAATAAATAGCAATAACGCTAATGAATTGGTCACTTCAACTAGGCTCCACATATTCAGATAGGTGACTTTTTTATTATCCATCAAACCTGCATTCAGAAGCAATAGTGGAAAGTTTCATGTCCAGGATGACATAAGTTGCAGCAATGATATTAAGAATGTAAATAACAGAATCACATTGGAACCTCACCTTTATTCAGGTACTGTGTCATCACTTGACACTATAGGGGCATCTACAGTTTCTCCCTCTATATCTCTTCTCATCCAATTTTGTTTCTGATGGGCAGTATCAAAAAGCTGAAAGAATTTACTGACGTGATAAGGTTCTGTTTCCACATCATTCCATTCTTCACCCATATCAAAATTATCTCGAGGCATCATCTTCAAAACAATTGACCATCCTGGATAAAGATGGTCATCCACGTAGAATACTTGGTCAACTTGATTGGCAAATACAAAAGGTTCATCCTCTGCCTTTTTACCAGTGTGAGTTAGACTACAGAAATTCACAAGTCTACACCCATACTTATCTATTTGCATACCTTTTCCTTCGGTACCATCAACCCATTCACATTTAAATAGCACCACAGAGAATTTTCGGAAATAGTCTAACTCAATTATGTCCACAATCCTTCCAAAGTACATGACATTTCCAAGAATAGGATTTTTATCACGTGCAGAAGAGTAGCTTGACGTTTTTGCTGTCACAACAACTCCACTATTTTGAGTTACTTTGTCATAACGCTTCGGCCTAAATCTGTATCCTTGAATATTGAATGCTCTATGTTTCGTTGCAACCTCAAGTGGACCACGGGCCAACCATCTAATTTCCTCAGTGATGTTGTCACTACCTTTTTCCTTCTCCAACTGCATCACCTATAGGAATACAAATACTAGAGTGCATAAGCTACATTCTAATTCTAAATAAATTGAATCATTGTACTTACATGATCCTTGAACCATTCAGGAAATTGTTCATGCTGCATCTTCTCAAAGGTCCTTGGATCTATGCGTTTCTTGCGATTCTTCCTTCTTAAATAAGCCCCATGTTCTCTACAAAATACAAAGACCACTATTTCAGTTTAAAACTTATTAATTAACATATGAAGAGGTAGTGGCATGACATTTACTCCAAATATGGCTTCACAGCATCACAGTTGAACAACACATATCTGTGGGCTTGTGTTGCCTCCTTATCTGTTAAAGTGTATGTCATTGGTCTTCCCAATGGTTTCCCTACTGGAGGAAACAACATAGATTGTTGTGAAAATATTGAAGATTCAGAGTCCTCTGGGTTGTCATCATTCCGTGATGGTTGGTTATGCTTGGTGGAGAAACCCTGTAGATATCTCGAACAAAATGTCATGCACTCATCCGATAAAAATGATTCTGCAATTGAACCCTCTGGACGAGCTTTGTTTCGAACAAAGGACTTTAGCTCACCAAGATACCTATAGCACATATATATCCAATAAGTTATAAATGTATATGCAAAAAATATATTGTAATAAATTTAGGAGAGAAAGATTGTAATAAGTTATCAATGTATATTCAATAAATTACCTTTCAATGAAGTACATCCACCGATATGCAACTGGTCCTGCTATTTTACATTCACTTGCTAAATGGACAACTAAGTGCACCATAACAGTGAAAAAACCAGGAGGAAATATCATCTCCATTTTGCAGAGTGTAAGTTTGATTCTTTCTTCCAAACGGTCAAGCTCATCAACATGAAGAACTTTTGAACATATGCCTCGAAAATATGACGACAGTTCAAATAGTACTGCTGTAACATCATCTGGAAGAATACCTCTCGCAGCAATTGGCAGAAATTGATGCAATAGGACATGACAATCATGTGTTTTGAGGCCACTAATTTTTCCTTCAGTAAAATTCACACACTTCGATATATTTCCACAATATCCATCAGGAACTTTTATACCATGAATAACTTTGCAAAATAATTGCTTTTCTTTCTTAGACATGGTAAAGATAGCTGGTGGCAGGTAATACTTGCCTGAAGGTTTTTTTTGTGGATGGAGCTCCGCTCTAATATTCATATCTTCAAGATCTTGACGAGCCTGTACATTATCTTTTGACTTCCCATCCAAATTGAGAAGTGTGCCTAAAATATTATCACACACATTCTTCTCTATATGCATCACATCCAGATTATGTCGAAGTAGATTACTGTGCCAATATGGTAATGTGAATAGACTACTTTTTCCTTTGTAAGTTTTTGAGGTACTAAAATCTCCACATGCAGCTATGTCATCTAATACGGAACGACCATAATAGGTTATAGGCTCTGTTCTGTTCTCAGTCGTTCCATCAAAAGTAGATGCATCATTACGAAATTCATGATCAGGTGGCAGAAATCGCCGGTGACCCATAAAACAAGCTTTCTTGCCATACTTCAAGCGCTTGGTCCATACATTTGCACCACAAGGTGGACATGCATAATCTCCATGCACCATATATGAAGCAAGCATTCCTAATGCTGGGAAGTCATTTATGGTCCACAAGACAGCCGCTCTGAGTTTAAATGTTTTCTGTTCGGATGCATCATAGGTTGTCATCCCATTCACAAAAAGATCTCTCAGATCTTCTAAAAGAGGTTGCATAAAAACATGAATCTTATCTCCAGGGCTCTTAGGTCCAGGAATAATCAAAGGCAATGAAAGATAGGATTTCTTCATGCATAGCCATGGAGGCAGGTTATACATGACTAGCACAACTGGCCAACAACTATATTTATTGCTCAGCATCCCATATGGATTAAATCCATCTGTTGCTATGGCAAACCGAATATTACGACAATCATCTGCAAATCCATGCTTCTCATCAAATTTCTTCCATGCCTCGGAATCTGCTGGATGTCTTATCACTCCATGCTGCTTGGTGCGCCCTTCATCGTGCCATCGAGCTAGAGTTGCTGTTTCTTTGCACATGAATATCCTTTTCAGCCACTCTTTGATTGGAAAGTATCTCAGAACTTTCATTGGCGTAGCTCTCTTTCTTTCCTTTTTAGTTAATTTGGTTTCGGGCATTTTATCTTTCCACCTAGAAGCCTTGCATTTAGAGCAAAAATCATCATTTTCTGTCTCTTTCCAGAACAACTGACAGTTATTTGGGCAGACATGAATTTTCTGATATCCTAATCCAAACTTCGATATGATCTTCTTGGCCTCGTAAAAGTTTTGGGGCAGAGCTTTTCCATTTGGAATAGCCATGTGCAGAATATTAAGTAGATCTCCAAATGACTTATCAGACCATTTGTTCATGGATTTTGTATTGAACAAAAGCGCAAGTAAGGAAAGCTGAGACAATTCACATCCTGACCACAAAGGCTTCTCTGAATCTTGAATTAATTTGTACAATGCCTCTGCTTCTTTAGTTGCTCCATCTGGAAGTGGATTTGAAAAATCTGTACTATCACTCATAGGCACATCACCATCATATATTTTCCTAATTGAATCCATAATCATTTCATGCATATTAGCATTTCCTTCAGTTCCAGGTTGTGGTTGTTGATCATCATTGTGATCGGATGAAGACTCACCATGAAAAACCCATTTGTCATAGCTCTGAAGCATTCCATTCCACATCAAATGGCCACGGACCTCATCCCTTGATAGTACTTCAGTGTGAACACATTCTTCACATGGACATCGGATCATTGTATCTGCTGGTATATCTTTATATGCAAACTCCATAAATTCATCTACACCAGCTGAGTATTGTGTACTTTCCCTTGGAAATCGCAATAGTAATTTGGTGGATTCTAAATCCATTTCACACTGCATAAAAATTAGAAATATTACTGCAGTTGTAACCATGAAAGGATTGCAAATGCCTAGCATGTAAATATCTGATTTTTTATTTAAGTTTTTAACATTGTACAACAGAAATTCACAATTATATAATTTTTCAACTATATATATATATATATATATATATATATATATATATATATATATATATATATATATATATATATATATATATATATGAAATGTATACTTGTTTCTTGTTCATAAACTGCAGGCTATAGGCAAACATGATTGCAAGTTATTTAGGCTACAAAACTAGTGAAATCATCTGAATATATCTTTGGTTCATGCTACAGGCAACCAGATTGTACACTATTTCCTAACAATGGTGAACTTATAGTAAATTTGTGAACACATAGTACAGCTAGGTAGAATCTGTGAACAAATAGTACATCACAAGCAGTAAATAGTATAACTAGCCTTCACCTCTTGTACGTACGACAACAGCTAGCTAGCAAGTTCAAATGGTCCAGTTCAATTGTTGACCAACTGAATTTTCATCATGATACAACACCAGCAGCAGCTGCCAAAGTTGAGCTAGTCCCAAACACCTGGAACCATATTGTACAATCTGAATCCTTTGATCTAAGAATTCACTAAAAAAATATTCTAAACATATGACATAAAAGTGCCCAAATAACATCAATGATGCACGCACAGAAAGTATTTTGTTAGCGCAGCAATTCCATCTCAAAGGACAGTTAAGAAACTGACAAGTTCATGTACCTGACGCCTATTTTAGCTAATTCAGAGTAACAAGTGTTGTCTTGTTCATCTATCAGGCATAAGTCACTACTGTCAATGAAATAGCATGATCTAAGTCATTGTTTTTCTAACATCAATATAGCGCAGATAAATCATCAGCCAACATTCTTTTCGGTGCTAGGCTAACAGACTGCAGTTGGGAGTTGGACCATCAAGTTTTGAAGTTGTGGTGAGAGCAGATCAATATAGGCTAGAAAATCATAAAAAAAAACAAGAGATTAGAAACAAACAGAGTGAACACGTTCTTCAATAGTCTGTACTCCAACTGTCCAGAAACAACGCAGTTGAAGGTCTCCTGGGCGCACTTTCCAGTCAGAAGTACCCAAATAAAAGCAACGAAATAATCAGACAGCAGCACACCAAACTAGAACATTACTCCAATTGTAATATGTACTCAAAGCGCAACTAGAAAAAAAACTGGCACATTCATCATTTGCAGTATCTATTCACGAAACAAACACGAACTTCCATTGCCCGTAAACTGCAGTTGTAAACTGGAACAGCAAGCTTAAAATGTGGAGAGAATAGATCAACGGAAACTATACACAAAGCATATCATTGGCATCTATGCTCGACATGTTCCTCGAAAAATCATACGAGTCATTTCTGCAATTGTTCAGAAAATAATTACAACCAAAATCTGAAGTCGACTGCACTTTCGAGAAGACAATACCCAATTAACACCAATGGTGTCCTAGAACAACAGATTTAGTTACATAGCTACAACTATAATTCAGTTACATCAAAGTTGAAATTCTACAAAAAGCAGAGCAATAGAGACGTTTCTAAAAAAATCTATAATCTAGTCAGAAGTACCCAAATAACATCAGTGAAATACTCATACGGTAACACGTCTAGTTACAACAACACTCCAGTAGTAATCTACACACAAAAAGTAACTATAGAACAAAACAGCATAGCCAGGGTAGTCAGGTTAACTTCAAATTTCATGGCAGTAATGCAGGTGGTCACGGGAGCTGATGGAGTAGACCAAACAACTACAGAACTTATGTTAGTAATAGTTGCTTCACATTGGAATTGGTCTGAACAGCAAGGGTAGTCCAAAAAACTGAACATAGCCCAGGTGGTACTGTACAACTCTGAAATCCATCCCCTTCGTCATCTACCAAATCACCTTACATCCCATGGCCAGGTCTCGTGGTGCCCACAAATAAGTTTACTGATGAGAGGAGAAGGGAAGGAGGAAGAGTTACCTCGGATGTCAGTCTTCGTCCTACACGACGAGGGGGAAGTGGAGTGGCCGGACGAGCAGCGCGCCGACGGCGGGCAGGCCGGAGTGGCGGCTGGAGGACCAGGGGACGCTAGCAGACGACTTCCAGCCCACCTACCATGGCGTTGCCGCTTCTCCTTTCTATGATGTCCGCAAAGCTGCCGCTCCCCTGTCCATCGCCGCCTTCCCCTCGCTCCCCAGTCCGTCGCCGCCGCTCCCCTATCCGTCCGCCTTCAAGCCTCCTGACTTAACGAGAGGAGATTGGATGATTGATTTGTGGCTGATTTGTGTCAAACTTGGAGAGAGAGACCTGGATTGATCTGGATATGAAGGCGGATATCAATCTAGATTAGAGAATAGAAGAGGACGATTTGTTACTTCACGTGATTTGGTTTTGCTAGGACGGTTAGCATAGATTTTTCGCCCCACATTAATTATGTGTACCGGCATGTTTTTTTTTGAGCCGAATTAATTTTTATTTTTATTTATGTATATTCGCAGTCTTATAACACAAATAATTTGCAACCAATACATGGCAACATATAAGATCTGTTGCACCCAATAGGGTCACGAGCTGCAAATCTGCAACGCATATGCTACACCGCTTATATCCGTATCTATCGTGATTCTTGCATCATATAGTCAAAACGTTGTAGAATATGTGTTGCTTTATAGAGGGTATCCTTGTAGTGATTGTAAAACTTTCAGTTCTTTGTGATTTTCTCATGAGGCAACTTAATTACTACAGATTCATTGTCTCAGTAAGCTTTCGTCATGTGACTATGAAAAGTCCTCATATGGTTAATAGCATGTCACCACAGAAATTATGCTTGTTATCATTTACCTACTCGAGGACGAGCAGGAATTAAGCTTGGGGATGTTGATACGTCCAAAACGTATCTATAATTTCTGCTTGCTCCATGCCTCTTTTGTGTGATATTGCTATGTTATTTATACACTTCCATACACTTTTGATCATATTTGGACTAACCTATTAACTCAGTGCACCCCAGTGCTAGTTTCTGTTTTCTGCTGTTTTTGTATTTCAGGTTTTCCCATTACGTAAATTGCCAGAAAAATTCTGGGAAAAATATATAAAAAATCAGCGTTCCGGAAGCTTCCATGCGGCCAAAGTAGGGCCGGAGGGGACCCACAGGGGCTCCAGGCGGCCTGCCCATGCGGCCCCCCCTGGCCGCGCCGGAGGGGCGCCTGGGCACCCCTGACCCCCTGTGATGCCCCCCTTTGGCATATATTTACACCGTGTCGCGGAAACCCTGATTCCAGACCCCTTTTCTCCAGACGCGATTCCGATCTCCGCCGCCATCGCCATCAAGCTTCGGGGGACCAGAATTCCTGCGCCGGCACCCTGCCGGGACGGGGAAGTGCCCCCGGATTCATCTCCATCGATGTTGCTTCCTCCCTCCATGATGCGGGAGTAGTTCCTCCTCGGGGCTGAGGTTCTTACCAGTAGCTATGTGGTCAATTCTCTCTCCCATGATGTGATCTTCGTTGTGATCATAGGGTATGTTAATCTAGGGTGATCCCATGATATTTCCCCTTCCTCTATGTATTGGATTGATGTACTCACTTGTCTTTATCTAGTATAATCCCCGAGACCAAGGTGACAGCGGTCTGTTGGACATGGATTAGAAAAGTATTTTCATGAGTGATTTCCTCTCTTGTGTGTTGATTGAAGATTGAGAGTCTCTTGGTGCTTGTCTTTGACTATCCTTTAGATATGTTGTGGTGATTGTGGGACTCTCTTTGGATGGCCGCGGTGACATTGGGAAATCCTTAGATTGAGAACTACGAACTTTGAGGTGTGCTTTTGTAGCCCTACATAATTCTCGTCCTCTCTTGACCACGAAGGAATGACCTCCGAGTGCGTCCCCTTTGCATGTTTTATGGGAAATATCATGTGATTCGATTATGTTAATGTTGTTGGGAGTTGCCACTAGTGAAAGTATGAAGCCTAGGCCTTGTTTCCACCATTGCAATACCATTTGTGCTCACGTTTACCACTTGTTTGCTTGCTGCACTTTTTATTACAGATTTATATTACTTTGCTTTGCCACTCCTATCATCCATATCACTTGCCATTTAACATCTCTTCGCCGAACTAGTGCACCTATACAACTCCTAGTTGCATTAGGTGTGTTGGGGACACAAGAGACTTATTGTATCTTAGTTGCAGGGTTGCTTGAGAGAGACCATCTTCAACCTCTACTTCCCTGAGTTCGATAAACCTTAGGTCATCCACTTGAGGGAAATTGCTGCTGTCCTACAAACCTCTGCGCTTGGAGGCCCAACATAGTCTACAAGAGTAGAAGCGTGTGTAGACATGAGTAACCGAGGCATGTTGGTACAAAGTTATGCAAAGTTGTTCTGGAACAAAGTCCCTGATAGGATAATCCGTCTTTTGTTACGAATTATCTTATCTGGGACTCCGTTCCAAAACCACTTTGGAGAGCTTCGTACCATCATGCTACTGTTACTTTCGCCTAATGATGAAGTATTGGTTTTGTTGAATCCTTTGACACTCGACAAAATGTGACATGAGGGGGTCTAGGGTTGTGGATCGCCAAGCAGTCGGGGGTCGAGGGGTCGAGAGAGGTTGCCTAGGTAGTGTCAAAGTATTGAAGAATTCCATGACTTCATCATTTGCCAGAAGTAACCGGGGCATGTTTGTACGAAGTTATGCAAAGTTATTTTGGAACGGAGTTCCTGATAGGATAATCCGTCTTTTGTT
>LR738712.1:816989984-817051796 GCA_902687465.1 Secale cereale | reverse complement strand
AAACAGGGCTGCAACATGTTCTTCGTGAGTTGTTGTGTATATCATATTCACATCAACATTGACATGATCTCCTGCTATGTAATGCTTAAGTCTTTGCCCATTCACAACTTGAGGTTTGGTGCCTTCAAAATTGTTAATCTTAATTGCACCAGACTGATAGACTTCTTCAATATGAAATGGCCCTTCCCACCTGGAAAGTAGTTTGCCTGGAGAAAACCTGAAACGAGATCTAAACAACAAAACTTTATCACCAACATTAAATTCACGTTTCAGAATCATCCTATCATGCCACTTCTTTACCTTTTCCTTGAACATTTTAGCGCTCTCGTAAGCTTCACTTCTCCATTCATCCAGAGAAGTCAAGTTCATGAGATGCTTCTCACCAGCAAATTTTGGGTCAGCATTAAGCTCTCTAACAGCCCAGAAAGCTTTGTGCTCTAACTCTAATGGCAAATGGTAATCCTTGCCATACACCATCTTATAGGGGTACATGCCCATGCGGTTTTTGTAAGCAGTTCTATACGCCCACAAAGCATCTCCTAACTTATTTGACCAGTCCTTTCTATTTCTATTTACTGTCTTCTGCAAGATCAACTTAATCTCTCTATTGGTGAGCTCAACTTACCCACTAGTTTGAGGATGATATGGTGAAGCAATTCTATGATTGACATCTTATTTGGCTAAAGCTTTCCTAAAAGCTCCGTGCATGAAGTGTGATCCTCCATCAGTCATGAGATACCTAGGTACACCAAACCTAGGAAAAATTACATCCTTGAGCATTTTCAAAGATGTCTTGTGATCAGCACTTTCAGTGGGGATTGCTTCAACCCACTTGGTCACATAATCAACAGCTACTAAAATGTGAGTGTACTTGTGCGAAGAAGGAAAAGGACCCATAAAATCAAAACCCCAGCAATCAAAAGGTTCAATCACTAGTGAGTAATTCATAGGCATCTCATTCCTTCTACTAATGTTACCAACTCTCTGACATTTATCACAGGCTAAAACATAATTTCTAGCATCCTTAAAGAGAGTAGGCCAATAAAAACCTGATTGAAGAACCTTATGTGCAGTCCTCTCACCGGCATGATGTCCTCCATAGGGACTATCATGACACTATCTGAGAATGTCCTTCTGCTCATGTTCCGGTATACACCTTCTCACGATCCCGTCGGGGCCTTCTTTGAAAAGATGTGGGTCATCCCAAAAGTAGTGCCTCAAATCATGAAAGAACTTCTTCCTTTGCTAAAATGTTAAACCTGGAGGCAAATACTTTGCAACAATAAAATTAGCATAATCTGCAAACCAAGGATCGGAAAGAGATTGTACTTTTACGACGGCAAGTTGCTCGTCTGGAAAACTGTCGTTGACTGGGATGGGATCATGCGGTATATCTTCCATCCTTGAAAGATTGTCCGCCACCGGATTGTCTTCTCCTTTCCTATCAACAATCTGCAAATCAAATTCTTGAAGAAGGAGTACCCATCTGATAAGCCTTGGCTTGGCATCCTTCTTTGTCATAAGGTACTTAATGGCAGCATGATCAGTATGAATAATAACTTTGGAATCAACAATATACTGCCTAAACTTATCACAAGCAAATACTACAGCTAAGAATTCCTTCTCAGTAGTAGCATAATTCCTTTGAGCACTATCAATGGTTTTACTAGCATAATGTATAACATTCAATTTCTTATCAATTCTTTGTCCTAAAATAGCTCCAACAGCAAAAGCACTAGCATCACACATAATCTCAAAAGGTAAATTCCAGTCAGGTGGTTGTACTATAGGAGCGGTTATTAAAGCTTTCTTAAGAACTTCAAAAGCTTCCTTACAATCCTCATCAAATACAAAAGGAACGTCCTTCTGGAGAAGATTAGTGAGGGGCCTCGAAGTCTTAGAAAAGTTTTTAATAAATCTTCTATAGAAACCAGCATGACCAAGAAAACTGTGAATACCTTTGATGTCCCTTGGGTAGGGCATCCTTTCAATTGCTTCGATCTTGGCCTTGTCCAGCTCAATTCCCCTTTCAGAAATCTTGTGACCAAGAACAATTCCTTCGTTAACCATGAAGTGGCACTTCTCCCAGTTGAGTACCAAATTTGTCTCCTCACATCTCTGCAAAACTTTATTAAGGTTGTGGAGTCAATGGTCAAAGGAAGTTCCATAGACGGAGAAATCGTCCATGAAGACTTCCATAATCTCCTCACAGAAACCATGAAATATAGCAGACATACACCTTTGAAAAGTAGCAGGGGCATTACATAAACCAAAAGGCATACGCCTGTAAGCATAGGTACCAAAGGGACAAGTAAAAGTGGTCTTCTCTTGATCAGAAGTGTTAACATGAATTTGAGAGAAGCCAGAATAGCCATCGAGGTAACAAAAGTGGGTATTTTTGGATAACCTTTCAAGCATTTGGTCGATGAACGGCAGCGGGTAGTGATCCTTCCTGGTTGCCTTGTTCAGCTTCCTGTAATCAATACACATTCTATATCCAATAATAGTTCTCTGAGGTATTAGTTCATTCTTATCATTAGGAACCACAGTTGTACCTCCTTTCTTAGGAACACAATGTACCGGGCTTACCCACTTACTATCAGCTATAGGGTAGATAATACCTGCGGCTAGAAGCTTGAGAATCTCAGTTCTTACAACATCCATCATCTTCGGGTTCAATCATCGTTGATGATCAACAACTGGTTTAGCATCAGGCTCAAGGTTGATAGTATGTTGACAAATAGATGGGCTAATCCCCTTAAGGTCATCAAGGGTATAGCCAATTGCTCCTCGGTGTTTACGAAGTACTTCCAATAGTCGCTCTTCTTCATATCCTCAAAGGTTAGAATTGATAATAACAGGATATACTTTCTTTTCATCTAAATAAGCATACTTGAGCGTATCGGGAAGAGGTTTAAGATCGAACACCGGGTCTTCTTTTGGTTTTGATAAAATTCCCAAAGGTTCAACCGGAAGGTTGTGCTTCAGGATAGCAGGTTGCCTCAAGATTATTTCATCTAGTTCATTTCTTTCCTGCATATGCAAATCATTCTCGTGGTCCTCCATATATTGTTGCAAAGGATCATTAGGGGGAATAGCAATAGAAGCAATACTTTCAATAATTTTATCATCACTAGGTAAATCGGTACCACAAGGCTGCTTAGAGAACTTAGAAAAATTAAATTCATATGGCTCACCATTGAATTCAACAGAAACCTTACCTTTCTTGCAATCTATTATAGCTCCACAAGTTCTAAGAAAAGGTCTACCAAAAATAATAGGACAAAAATTGTCCCTCTCTGAACCAAGTACTAAAAAGTCGGTAGGGTATTTTACCTTTCCACATAGGACTTCAACGTCCCTCACAATTCCGATAGGACAGATAGTTGTTCTATTTGCAAGATGAATGGTAACATCAACTTCTTCAAGTTCACAAGGGGAAATCTCACCGAGGATCTCTTCATAAAGTGAATAGGGGATAGCACTAGCACTCGATCCCAAATCGCATAGCCCATAATAATTGTGATCTCCTATTTTAACAGATACTACTGGAGTACCTGAAATTGGGCCTTTATTCTTGGCTGTGACAAGGTTAGTGGAAATAGCACAAAAATTCACATTGGAATCCAAAACATCATTAGCAACAAGGTCTTTAACCAATGCAACTTGAGGATCGACCTTGATCTGGTCCTCAGGCTCATCAATTCTTCTCTCACTTTTATTTATTACGCCTGTCACAAGAGAGTGCTCCCTTATCCTTGCGGGAAAAGGAGGCTTTTCATATATAACTGCAGGCAAAATAGGGTCAGCGACATGAATATCAACAGGTAGCTCTTTGAAAGGTTCATGATGCTGGTCTCTTTTCCTTTTAAAAGAATCAATGTGAGAGGCAAAATTCTTACAGAAATCAATCATTAGATGGGGATCAAGACCAATCTTAGAGCAAAAAGTATTGAAGTAATCAGTTTTCACATAGCTCTCAATATAATCATGTTCATAATTTATAGCGGGTTCAATACCTTTATCTATTTCCCAGTCTTCGGTATTCCTCTGGATCCTTTCAATGAGATCCCACCTTTCTTCAACCCTCTGCGTCTGAAATACCCCACTAGAGGAGGCATCCAACATCTCCTTATCCTGACGAGGAAGCCTGGCATAAAAATTTGTAAGTATAATTTCCTTGGGGAGCTCATGAATAGGACATTTGAGCATTAGGGACTTCAATCTCCCCCAAGCTTGAGCAATGCTTTCTCCGTCACGAGACCTAAAGTTATAGATATAGTTCCTGTCTCGATGAATTTCATGAAGAGGATAAAACTTAGTATAAAAGAGAGACATAAGCTCTTGCCAATCAAGCAAGTGCGAGTTATCGAGAAGCTTATACCAATCTGAAGCTTTATCTATAAGTGATACGGCGAACAATTTCCTCATGACAAACTCCCTTGATACACCTACAAGCTTAAATAATGAACATAGTTGTGACAGATATAGCAAGTGTTCACCGGGATGTCTGTCTCCTGCATAACGATTAGCCAAAACATAATTGATAATACCAACTGGTATTTTATAGGGCACAATTTCAGTAGGGGTAGGAGCAACCACCACAGGTCTGGGGCGTCTTCCCACAAGCAACGATCCAATAGCAAGGTTGTCCATAAGGATAAAGAGCAGCAAAAGCAAAAATAAAAACAGAATTATAAAAACTTCCTTACCAGTTTCACTTTACCAATAGCACTACGCTCCCCGGAAACGGCGCCAGAAAACGGTACTTGATGACCCACAACCGTAATGGATCTATTGCAGCGTTTTCGATAAGTAAGGGTGTCGAACCCAACGAGGAGCAGAAGGTATTGATAAGCGATTCTGAGCAAGGAATTACTGCAAGCACTGAAAGATAACTTTTTAGGGGTTTTCTTGATATAAGCAACAGGAAAGTAAAAGCAAGCAAAGTAAAAGGCACTGAGAGTAACAAGTGGCCCAATCCTTCTGAGCAAAGGAGAGGCCTAGAACCTGAACTTATAAAGGATAAAGCGTTCCTGAGGACACACGGGAGAGGTAGTCATGTGCTTTCGCCATATTCCGTATCGGTACTATGTTATGTGTTGATAAGTGTTGAGTGGGTGGATCTATGCTAGTACACTCTCTAGACTAAGATGAGTGCACTCTTATGATTAAACACCTTGCAAGCATCCGCAAATACAAGATAGTATTTAAGGCAAAAGCCTAACCATAGCAATACGATCGATGATCCATCGTTCCCTTGTGCAAAAGCGTGCGAACTGGGGTTCAGGTTTCTGTCACTCCGGCAACCCATCGTAAGCATTCTTTGTACACAATGTATTCCCCTAGGTCCTTAATAAGGCGAAGTGTTGGGTGTTCGACTCACACAACACCACTAGTAGAATAACAACACAACTTAAGTATCAAACAACACATATTACTTCAACAGCATATGACTACTAACAACAAGACTTTTCCCATGTCCTCAAGAACTCGGGTAACTACTCACAAGACATAAAAGAGATCATGATCAGTGGAGATAAATGGATGATAAACAATCTGGACATAATGATATTTCTCCAGCAAAACTCAATAGCATTCACCACAAAGTAGTAATCAACACCGATGGAGTAGAGAGGATAGATAGTATGGGTTACAACACAAGTTGCAATTGTGAGATGAGATTTGGATGAAGATGGAGATGGTGCTGATGTTGGGGATGATGTTGATGATGATCTCGATGATGCCCGTGACAATGGTGATGACGATGGCGATGATCTCCCCTTCCGGGAGGTGATCTCCCCGGCGAAATCTGCCCGCCGGAGATGGCTTTTTCTTCTCTGTAGGTTTCCGTCACGGAGCGGCGGCGGAACTCCGTCAAAACTCTCATTTTTAGGGTTTTCGGATAACGGAGAGTATATAGGCAAAAGGGGGCAGCCGGAGGTGGGCCAGGGGCTCCAGGCGCCCCCCCGGCGGGGCCAGGGGGGGCGCCCCCAGGGCGCCTGGACACCCTGTGGCCCCCCTCTGGTTGCCCTTTTGCGTGCCTTCGTGATCCGTCTGGAAAATACCCCCCGTCGATTTTCAGGTAATTTGGAGGTATTCTTCTTCAGCAACTCAGCGTCCACTTTTTACTGCTGAATCCTGCGTCTGCTGCTTCGGCACCGGAAAGTTGCAAACTGTGTAAAATAGGCCAAAACAACATAAGAACATCATCGTAACGTGAAATATATCAATGAATAAGGATAAATTACAATATAAAATAGTGATGCATTTTGGACGTATCAAGACGCAGCAGCATGAAGCACGCCGGACCACACGCCATAGTGGCCACGTGGTGGAATCATCCGGAATACCTCTTACTCTGGCTCGCAGGCGCCGCTCCGAGGTTTTACTTTCTCCAACTCTTCTTCATCCAAAAGCCGGGCTCATAGGTAAACCGCTTAAACCGTCTGATCCTAACTCTCAGGAGACTCCTTTGTCCTCTTCCGGCGAGTCGACTGCTACATAGGTCCCTGTGCTGAAGACCGTGCCTGGGTAAGTCATTTTCAACATCCGGTTTATCCTTACATTTGTACTTTTATGATTCTCATCGTTCCTTTGATTTTTTCCAGCAAGCCGAAGCCTAGCAAGAAGGCGAAAGCAACCAAAGCGGCTGCCGAAACTGCTACTGTTGAACCGGCCGCTGATCCGGAAGAAGTTATCCCTCCAGAAGATAATCCTGCAGCTCAGTTTGATGACCCTATTCCCATGGATCGTGACGACATTGCTGCTCCGGAGGATGCTAATACGGAGAATGTAGTTGAACCGGCGAGCCCTGTCCGGGTTAGCCCTCCTCGGGCTAGTCCGGCTCCTGTTAGCCCGGCGCCTACTGCTGCCCCTCTTCAACCAACTGCTACTTCCTCCCCGGACGTTGAGATAACCGGATGAGGTTTTACCGCTCCTGCTGAGCCTGCCATTTTGGCCAAGCACACTGCCAAAGAGGAAAAACTTCAACAAGAAAAAGGCAAGAGGAGCACGGACTTATCCAGCTATGCCCAGTTGAGTGCCCAGGAACTTCATTCCGGGTATTTGAACCGGCTCTTTACCAGCCGCGATTATGAATCCGGGTTGGTTAACATGATGAAGGATAAATACGAGGTAATTTCCTTTCCTTTACTTGTCTCTGTTTTGTGTTCTTGCAATCCTGTCTTTGGGCCATAGTAGCCCCCAAGTGCCGGTTTAGCTTCGTTGTAGATGAACCGGGACTTTCAATGTATCCGACAATAAACTTACATTAGCCCCCAAGTGCCAGGGGTATAACTTGTTTTATGCGCTTGGGACTTGTCTGAAATTTTCTTTCGGTACTTCAACTGCACATTAGCCCCCAAGTGTCAAGTGGATAACTTGTTTATATGCTTGAGACTTGATTGACTTGTCTTTCTAATCCATTTGATTTCCTTGTAGGCTGACTTGACCCGGAGGGCTGCAGAGGTAATTGAACTCCGGGATAGATTGGCTGTTACTGAAACTGCTTCTGCCAAAGCCAAGGAGGAACTTGTGCTGGACCTAACCAACATGGAAAAATTAAAAAAAGACTTTGAAGCGGAGCGGTCCGCCTGGGAGGTGCAGAGGAATGCTCTTGAGAAAAGAGCAAAGGATGCTGAAGCTGCCCTTAATCCGGTTACGCAGGAGTTGACCGGTTTAAGGCAGCAAATAGAACTTATGACCTCCGCTATCTTTGGTGAGCACTCAACTGTATATGCTTTTCATCTTTGCAACCCTTGTTCCGCTCCGGTTTTACTTTAACAAATATATTTAGGACGACGCATAACTCATCTTGGAGATGATGTCCGGAAGAAGCTCAAAGCCTCTTATACCCTGGTGGAGCAGCTGTATTCCGGCGCTCAAAGGGTCATAACTGCAATGTCCCATCAGAAACCGGCCCCAACTACCATCAAAGGTACTTTGGAGAAGCTATCTGTGCTGCCTGTCTGCCAGGTGGAAGTGAAGAAATCTGCTGCACGGGCTGGCTCCCTTATAGCACTGACCCGGGCCAAGGCATGGGTTCCGGATTTTGATTCGGAAGAGGCTATGAACGGATATCCCAGCAATAAAGAGGATGGATCCACCTTCTCCGCCGAAGACCTTCGTGCCTTAACCAAAGAGATGCGCCCATTCGCCAGCAAACTTGCCGATGAAGCGGATCTGACAAGGTATCATCCGGCCTATGACTTAGAAAATGAACGGGTGGAGCGGCCGGTTTATGACACCGAGAATCTGATCCCGCCAGTACGTGGCCATACTTCGCTCCAGATGTTGATCCGTCCGATCTTATTACTGAGGAAATGTACTTCCGTGCAGTCTCCAAGATTGACTGGCGCGTTCCTGACTTCCAGCCACTACCTGAAGACGAAGAAGATCCGGAACACGTCGATCCTCAGCCTTCATAGCGTGAAGAGGAGTCGTAAACCATTCGGTTTAATTCATAGCTGCTGAACACTTTTGCAAAAAACTTTAATCCGTTCGGGCCTGCGAGTGCCTTGTAATAGGATAGTTTGAAATATTATCTTTGTCCCACTGTGGATGTCACAGCTTGACTTGGCATCTGCCAATTTTAATCCCTTGTCTGCTATGGTTTATCCATCTATGTTATCTGCATCTGCATAAAATTGCTAAAAAGATGTCTTGGCAGTTTACCACCGGACCTATTATATTGCTCCCATAAACATATATTGAAAGAGTATCTGTTTTATACTCAAAAAATACCTCATACCTTTGATTAAGTGTGCCGGACGTCCTTAATCCGGTAGGCATAATTGAATGTGTAGATTCTGATGAGGCTCTTGGCTCTCTTAGCGTTTGCCTGATGACTGTTTCGGGTTATGATAAACGCCGGTTTAAATCATGCTGGTGTTTATGACCCAGACTTTAAACTCATGCTGGTATTCATGATCCAGACTTTTAACTTTCTAGATATGTGGTCAACTTTTGAAGTTGCCCAATTCCGGATCAATAAACTTGGTTAACCACAAAAACTTATAAAATCGCAAAAACAAAGCATTTTTTGGCAAATAAGACCATGTAGTCGAGGCTTTTTGCGAGCTGCCAGGCTCCAACCTTTTTGTGAGCGGCCTTTAAGCTCTAGGCATTTTTTTAAGAGCGGCCCTTAAGCTCTTGGCTTTTCACGAGCTGTCAGGCTCCATATTTGAGGCTTCTGATTCGAATACGATCAGTAAACCGGACCAAAGGGGTTAAGCTAGGATTCGAATACGATCATGTAGCCCCTAGTGGCCTTGAGATTTTGCCGATCAGTGGATTCGAATACGATCCAAGGCGGACCCAAACGGGGTTTAAGCTATGATTCAAATACGATCATATATACTGGACCAAAAGGGTTTAAGCTAGGATTCGAATACGATCGTGTAGCCCCCAGTGGCTTTGACATTGTGCCTATCAGTGGATTTGAATATGATCCAAGGCGGACCCAAAAGGGGTTAAGCTATGATTCGAATACGATCAAGAAGCCCCCTAGTGAGTTTAGTTATGTTCTCTTTGGTTCGAATACGACCTATGTTTGAACAGGAAGCCCCCTAGTGACCGTAGAGGCAGGGTACCGATATGAGAGTTGCGCTTGTATGGCAAACCCTGTTTGGTCCCTTATAGAATTGTCCTGCATATCAAAATAGATTGATCAAAGCATCTTGTTTTCTTGATGAAAATAATATATATCAAGAGAAATTTTTTTAGATGGATATCACCTGAGTGAACTCCCATAAGACACTTATATTTGAAGAAGATGGCTGATCCCCGGTTTACCGGGGTGCCGGTTTATTTATTAATCATAATATATACAGGATACATGAAGCGGAGCCCATGGCTCAAGTGTAGTAAGGCCGCAGAAGAGCAATGTTCCACGGCCTCTTCGTCTCTTCCCCTGCTGTCCGTGAGTCTTGATGTTCTCGAACGTCCACCACGTAGTATGAACCGTTGTGTAGGTTCTTGCTGACCACAAAGGGTCCTTCCCAAGGTGGGGATAATTTGTGCATATCTGTCTGGTCTTGGATAAGCCGGAGCACCAGATCCCCCTCCTAGAACGTCTTGGTCTTAACCCAGCGGCTGTGATATCTGCGCAGGTCTTGCTGATAAATTGCGGATCGTGCCGCTGCTATGTCACGCTCCTCATCCAGCTGGTCTAAGCTGTCCTGTCTTGCTTGCTCATTGGCCGCTTCAACATACGCCGCCACCCGTGGTGAGTTGTGCCGGATATCACTAGGGAGAACCGCTTCAGCACCATATACCATGAAGAAGGGCGTATAGCCTGTAGACCTATTAGGCGTAGTGTTGATGCTCCAGAGGACAGAAGGTAACTCCTTAACCCAGCACCCTGGTGTTCTTTGCAAGGGAGTCATAAGCCGGGGCTTGATGCCTCGCAAGATCTCTTGGTTGGCCCTTTCAGCTTAACCATTGGATTGAGGGTGAGCTACTGAAGATACATCCAGGCGAATATGTTCCCTTTGGCAAAACTCTTCCATCTCTCCTTTAGATAGATTGGTGCCATTATCAGTGATGATGCTGTGTGGAAAGCCAAACCGGAAAATTACCTTTTTGATGAATTTAACCGATGTTGCCGCATCACACTTACTGACAGGCTCTGCCTCAATCCACGTTGTAAACTTGTCCACTGCCACCAACAGGTGGGTTTTCTGATCTTGGGATCGTTTAAAAGGCCCAACCATATCAAGCCCCCAAGTTGCAAACGGCCAAGTAATTGGGATCATCCGTAGCTCTTGCGCCGGAACAAGAGCACGCCGTGAAAACTTCTGACAAGCATCGCATCTCCGGACTAAATCCTCCGCATCAGCATGGGCCGTTAACCAGTAGAACACATGACGAAAAGCCTTGGCTACCAATTATTTTGAACCGGCGTGATGACCGCAATCTCCTTCGTGTATCTCTTGAAGAATATCACTGCCTTCTTCCGACGATACACAGCGCTGAAAAGCTCCAGAAACGCTGCGGTGATGAAGTTCTCCATTGACGATAGTCATAGATTTGGATCGCCGAATTATCTGCCTAGCTTCAACCTCATCATCCAGCAACTCCCCTCGGCTCAGATACACCAGGTAGGGGAGTGTCCAATCTGGAATAACATGAAGTGCTGCGACTAGCTGTGCTTCCGGATCAGGAACAGCCAAATCCTCCTCCGATGGTACCTGAACTGATGGACTGTGTAATTCATCCAAGAAAGTATTTGGTGGAACCGGCTTACGCTGAGAACCCTGCCGGCTTAGAGCATCGGCCGTTTCATTTTTCCGCCGGTCTATGTGATCCACCTGATATCCTTTGAAATATCCTGCAACCGCTTCAACTTCCCGCCTCTAAGCTGCCATGAGCGGATCTTTAGAGTCCCACTTGCCAGACACTTGTTGCGCCACCAGATCTGAATCACCAAAACACTTGACCCTGCTCAAGTTCATCTCCTTAGCCATCTGTAGCCCGTGAAGGAGAGATTCATACTCAGCAGCATTGTTAGTGCAAGGGAACATTAATCGGAGGACATAACAAAACTTGTCACCTCACGGGGAAGTTAACACTACTCCAGCCCCCGAGGCTTCTAATTGTCTTGAACCGTCAAAGTGGATAGTCCAGTATGTATGATCCGGCTTCTCCTCTGGTGCTTGCAATTCTGTCCAATCATTGATAAAATCTACCAATGATTGGGATTTAATAGCAGTATGGGGTACATACTTCAATTCGTGTGGGCTAAGCTCAATGGCCCACTTTGCTGCTCTGCCAGTAGCTTCTCTGTTCTGGATTATATCCCCCAATGGAGCTGAGCTGACAACAATAATTGGGTGGCCCTGGAAATAGTTCATCAAGTACCTTCTGCTCCTCGTTGGGTTCGACACTCTTACTTATCGAAAACGCTGCAATAGATCCCTTACGGTTGTGGGTCATCAAGTACCGTTTTCTGGCGCCGTTGCCGGGGAGCGTAGCGCTATTGGTAAAGTGAAACTGGTAAGAAAGTTTTTTATAATTCTGTTTTTATTTTTGCTATTTGCTGCTCCTTGTCCTTATGGACAACCCTATTATTGGATCGTTGCTTGCGGGAAGACGCCCCACACCTGTGGTGGTTGATCCCCCCCCCTACTGAAATTGTGCCTTATAAAATACCAGCTCGTATTATCGATTATGTTTTGGCTAATCGTTACGCAGGAGACAGACATCCCGGTGAACACTTGCTATATCTGTCACAATTATGTTCATTATTTAAGCTTGCAGGTGTATCGAGGGAGTTTGTCATGAGGAAATTGTTTGTCGTATCACTTATAGATAAAGCTTCAGATTGGTATGGGCTTCTCGATAACTCACACTTGCTGGACTGGCAGGAGCTTATGTCTCTCTTTTATACTAAGTTTTATCCTCTTCATGAAATTCATCGAGACAGGAATTATATCTATAACTTTAGGTCTCGTGACGGAGAAAGCATTGCTCAAGCTTGGGGGAGATTGAAGTCCCTAATGCTCAAATGCCCTATTCATAAGCTTCCCAAGGAAATTATACTTACAAATTTTTATGCCAGGCTTTCTCGTCAGGATAAAGAGATGCTGGATGCCTCCTCTAGTGGGGTATTTCAAAAGAAGAGTGTTGAAGAAAGGTGGGATCTCCTTGAAAGAATCCAAAGGAATACCGAAGATTGGGAAATTGATAAAGGTATTGAACCCGCTATAAATTATGAACATGATTATATTGAGAGCTATGTGAAAACTGATTACTTCAATACTTTTTGCTCTAAGATTGGTCTTGATTCCCATCTAGTGATTGATTTGTGTAAGAATTTTGCCTCTCACGTTGATTCTTTTAAAAAGAAGAGAGACCAGCACCATGAACCTTTTAAAGAACCACCTATTGATATTTATGTTGCTGACCCTATTTTGCCTGCAGTTATATATGAAAAGCCTCGTTTTCCCACGAGGATAAGGGAGCACTCTCTTGTGCCAGGCATAATAAATAAAAGTGAGAGAAGAGTTGATGAGCCTGAGGACCAGATCAGGGTCGATCCTCAAGTTGCATTGATTAAAGACCTTGCTACTAATGATGTTTTGGATTCCAATATAAATTTTTGTGCTGTTTCCACTAACCTTGTCACAGCCAAGAATAAAGGCCCAATTTCAGGTACTCCAGTGGTATCTGTTAAAATAGGAGATCACAATTATTATGGGCTATGCGATTTGGGATCGAGTGCAAGCGCTATCCCCTATTCACTTTATGAAGAAATCATCGGTGAGATTTCCCCTTGTGAACTTGAAGAAGTTGATGTTACTATTCATCTTGCAAACAGAACAACTATCTCTCCTATCGGAATTGTGAGGGACGTTGAAGTCCTATGTGGAAAGGTAAAATACCCTACCGACTTTCTAGTACTTGGTTCAGAGAGGGACAATTTTTGTCCAATTATTTTTGGTAGACCTTTTCTTAGAACTTGTGGAGCTATAATAGATTGCAAGAAAGGTAAAGTTTCTGTTGAATTCGATGGTGAGCCATATGAATTTAATTTTTCTAAGTTCTCTAAGCAGCCTCGTGGTACTGATTTACCTAGTGATGATAAAATTATTGAAAGTATTGCCTCTATTGCTATTCCCCCTAATGATCCTTTGCAGCAATACATGGAGAACCACGAGAATGATTTGCATATGCAGGAAAGAAATGAACTAGATGAAATATTCTTGAGGCAGCCTGCTATCCTGAAGCACAACCTTCCGGTTGAACCTTTGGGAATTTTATCAAAACCGAAAGAAGACCCGGTGTTCGATCTTAAACCTCTTCCCGATACGCTCAAATATGCTTATTTAGATGAAAAGAAAGTATATCCTGTTATTATCAATTCTAACCTTTCAGGATATGAAGAGGAGCGATTATTGGAAGTACTTCGTAAACACCGAGGCGCAATTGGCTACACCCTTGATGACCTTAAGGGGATTAGTCCATCTATCTGTCAACATACTATCAACCTTGAGCCTGATACTAAACCAGTTGTTGATCATCAACGACGGTTGAACCCGAAGATGATGGATGTCGTGAGAACTGAGATTCTCAAGCTTCTAGCCGCAGGTATCATCTACCCTATAGCTGATAGTAAGTGGGTAAGTCCGGTACATTGTGTTCCTAAGAAAGGAGGTACAACTGTGGTTCCTAATGATAAAAATGAATTAATACCTCAGAGAATTATTATTGGATATAGAATGTGTATTGATTACAGGAAGTTGAACAAGGCAACCAGGAAGGATCACTATCCGTTGCCGTTCATCGACCAAATGCTTAAAGATGTAATATTTCCTAGGTTTGGTGTACCAAGGTATCTCATGACTGATGGGGGATCACACTTCACGCACGGAGCTTTTAGAAAAGCTTTGGCCAAATACGATGTTAATCATAGAATTGCTTCACCATATCATCCTCAAACTAGTGGGCAAGTTGAGCTCACCAATAGAGAGATTAAGTTGATCTTGCAGAAAACAGTAAACAGAAATAGGAAGGATTGGTCAAACAAGTTAGGAGATGCTTTGTGGGCATATAGAACTGCTTACAAAAACCCCATGGGCATGTCTCCCTATAAGATGGTGTATGGCAAGGCTTGCCATTTGCCATTAGAGTTAGAGCACAAAGCTTTCTGGGCTGTTAGAGAGCTTAACGCTGACCCAAAACTAGCTGGTGAGAAGCGTCTCATGAACTTAACTTCTCTAGATGAATGGAGAAGTGAAGCTTACGAGAGCGCTAAAATGTTCAAGGAAAAGGTAAAAAAGTGGCATGATAGGAAGATTCTGAAACGTGAATTTAATGTTGGTGATAAAGTTTTGTTGTTCAGATCCCGTTTCAGGTTTTCTCCAGGTAAACTACTTTCCAGGTGGGAAGGACCATTTCATATTGAAGAAGTTTATCGGTCTGGAGCAATTAAGATTAATAATCTTGAAGGTACCAAACCTCAAGTTGTGAATGGGCAAAGACTTAAACATTACATAGCAGGAGACCCTGTCAATGTTGATGTGAATATAATATACACAACAAACCATGAAGAACATGTTGCAGCCCTGTTTCAGACGCCAGCAGAAGCACAATAAAGAAAAGGTATGTAGTACGGTAAGGAAACATCGCGAACCGCCATAAAAGTTCCGTATTACGAGTTTCTGCAAAATTAGTAAAATTCCGAGTCTAAGTGGAGCCGGAGACGACCTCCAGGGAGTCCAGGCGCCCCCCTGGCGCGCCCCCCCTGGGCCGTGCCGGCAGGCCGCCTGTACACCCGGGAGCCCGTCTCCGACCCCGCTTTGGTCCGTTACCTTCCTTTCCGTGCATAAATTTTTCCTATATATTTGCCCGGATTGTTCCGGCAACGTATCTTGCGATTTCGCGTGTTTTATCTTCGGTCTGTTTCTGCCAGGGAATCTTTTAGCTGAATTTAGGTGCCATGGCTTCTCCAAGTTCCCCCAAGGACAAGTTCGTCGTCAACGTCATCAACCCTTACCTCGCTGAGGTGAAGAAGCACCCTCAGGTTGTTCAGATGAAGGACGGCGTCCTTCATCAAGAAGATCTGAAGGGACCTATCAAGGAGGGGAGCATCCAGGCCAGGCTGGAAGAAGTGGAACAAGAAGTCTTCGAGTACAAGAAGATGATCGAGCGTGGTGTCGAAGCTAACTTTGACATCACCAACAAGCTGAAGAACTACTTCCTGAAGGAGATGAAGGAGATGTGGGAAAGAATCACCGCGTCTGAAGAAAGAATTATAGAGCTCCAAGGGCAAATTAATGGTCTACATAACCAGAACTGTGAGTATGAACTAAGGTTTCTGCGCATGGGTTTGGGTGCTGAATGCAGGATTCAGGAGACGAGCTTCTCATATGAGACTGGAGAACCCCTTCCATGGAAGCGTTTCGCCAAGGACTACTTGATCAACGCCAACAAGGATGATGAGTGAAATCTCCTGGGGTAATGGCATTCCCTTAGCTTGTTCCAAGCTTGGGGGAGTGCCCGGTATCTTTATTTTTACCTTTTGTCTTTTAGAGTCAAGTAGAGTCGTATCATGTATAGGGAGGTTATCATATGAGATAGGTGTGTGCATTGAGGTCTATCACTCCTTTGGTGAAGAATTGTATCCGTGAGTGTGGAGTCGTCTATGATGGAATATTAATGAGAAGTTTATCGGTTCCTTTTGCTGCACTCGGTATTCTCCTCACGCAATCGACCTTATATGATGATTCTTATGGGGAGTATTGACCTTATGTCAGGTATGGCTATGAAACTTTATTTAATCTTGGCAAACATAGCCAAAACCCTTATGTTATTATGCTTGAAGTGTTATGCTGACAAGGAAGACAACTTGATGTGTTATGCTTATTTCAATGTTCATGCTTTATATTGCTTTGCATCTTAGTCATCATCAATTGTCTGTTCTCTCAAAACCTTTGCTAGCCTAACTCTGTACTAAGCGGAATTCTGCTTGTGCATCCATACCCTTAAGCCAATACCTTCCATATGAGTCCACCGTACCTACCTACTCGTGGTATTCCTCTACCACCTCCTAAAAGTACATAATTTATGTGTTATCCTCAAATGTTCAAAATCTTTTATTTTGTGCCTCTGTTTTAGCTCATGAGGAAGTAATAGCTAATTCATAGTCTTTTTGAATTGGACAAGCTTCACCCCGGGATTGCATGTCTAATGTGCAAACCCATAATACGAGAAGGAACTGGCAAGGAGTGCGCCCGGCTTAAAAATAATATAACAAACAAACCCTCCTTCACGCTTTGTTCATGAGAAATCAGAAAACTTTGGCAGTGATAAACAAAGGAGAATAAGAGGATGTCATCATCCTCGTGCGGGAGCCGTTCCTCGAAACTTGTCCAGCTCAAAAAGTAATTGAGTTATCTATTAGCATTCGTTGAGAAATCATGCACCCCTAAAAACTTGTTTTCATTCTGTTTGATTTGAGGATAGCACATGAGTTTTCCCTACTACCCTAGAGCAGGGCCTATCTTTTAATTTTAAGTTGAGTCAGTTACTTCTACTTCCTTCTATTTCTCAAAGAGAGCAGACGTTTGATGCTGATAAGGATTCATTCATATAAAGCTGCATTAAGATTTGTCATATCATATCCTTGTTGACATTATCATTCGATAAGTAAGTTGTTTGTCATGCCCAGCTAAGGCAAACATCTTCCTTTGTGTTAACACTTTCACTTCTTGCCTATTAACATGTTATTTTCAAAAAGCTTCAATTGATCTCATCGAATATAAGAGCAAAAGTTAAATATATTGTTGTTCTTTGACCAAAGGACATGTTTGCCATGATATAATGAGTTTCCTTAGCCCTACTTTCGAATATAAGTGTTATCACTCTTTCATAAGGGCCTTATGAGTTGAAGATTGCTGTTGAGGATATTTGAGTTGGTAAAGAAACTATGATGCTTCTTGTCCGTATTCTATTTATCGACACTTCACTCTCTAAACTTGTGGACAGGTTTACCGAGTTCATATTCGCTTGGGGACAAGCGAGGTCTAAGCTTGGGGGTGTTGATACGTCCAAAATGCATCACTATTTTGTATCATAATTTATCCTTATTCATTGATATATTTCACGTTACGGTGATGTTCTTATGTTGTTTTGGTCTATTTTACACAGTTTGCAAACTCTCCGATGCCGGAACAGCAGACGCAGGATTCAGCAGTAAAAAGTGGACGCTGAGTTGCTGAAGAAGAATACCTCCAAATTACCTGAAAATTGACGGGAGATATTTTTCAGATGAATCACAAAGACACGCAAAAGGGGAGCCAGAGGGGGGCCACAGGGTGCCCAGGCGGCCTGGGGGCGCCCCCCCCTGGCCGCGCCGGGGGGGGGGGGGCGCCTGGAGCCCCTGGCCCACCTCCGGATGCCCCCTTTTGCCTATATACTCTCCGTTCTCCGAAAACCCTAAAAAGAAGACTTTTTACGGAGTTCCGCCGCCGCTCCGAGGCGGAAACCTACAGAGAAGAAAAGGGCATCTCCGGCGGGCAGATTCCGCCGGGGAGATCACCTCCCGGAAGGGGAGATCGTCGCCATCGTCATCACCATCATCACGGGCATCATCGAGATCATCATCAACATCATCCCCAACAGCAGCACCATCTCCATCTTCATCCAAATCTCATCTTACAATCGCAACTCGTGTTGTAACTCGTACTACCTATCCTCTCTACTCCATCGGTGTTGATTACTACTTTGTGGTGAATGCTATTGAGTTTTGTTGGAGAAATATTATTATGTCCAGATTGTTTATCACATATTTATCCCCACTGATCATGATCTCTTTTATGTCTCGTGATTAGTTACCTTAGTTCTTGAGGACATGGGGAAAGTCTTGTTGTTAGTAGTCATATGCTGTTGAAGTAATATGTGTTGTTTGATACTTAAGTTGTGTTGTCATTCTACTAGTGGTGTTGTGTGAGTCGAACACCCAACACTTTGCCTTATTAAGGACCTAGGAGAATAAATTGTGTATAAATAATGCTTATGGTGGGTTGCCGGAGTGACAGAAACCTGAACCCCAGTTCGCACGCTTTTGCATAAGGGAATAATGGATCCTCGATCGTATTGCTATGGTTAGGCTTTTACCTTGAATTCTATCTTGTATTTGCGGATGCTTGCAAGGTGTTTAATCATAAGAGTGCATTCATCTTAGTCTAGAGAGTGCACTAGCATAGATCCACCCACTCAACACTTATCAACACATAACATAGTATCGATACGGAATATGGTGAAAGCACATGACTACCTCTCCCGTGTGTCCTCAGGAACGCTTTAGTCTTTATAAGTTCAGTTGCTAGGCCTCTCCTTTGCTAAGAAAGGATTGGGCCACTTGTCACTCTCAGTACCTTTTACATTACTTACTTTTACTTTCCTGTTGCTTATACCGAGAAAACCCCTAAAAGTTATCTTTCAGTGCTTGCAGTAAATTCTTGCTCAGAATCGCTTATCAATACCTTCTGCTCCTCGTTGGGTTCGACACTCTTACTTATCGAAAACGCTGCAATAGATCCCTTACGGTTGTGGGTCATCAATCGGCTCAATGCTGTAATCGGCCAGCTATGTGCTGGACATCATTGATACAAGCCGGTTTAGTCAAGGATGTGATCACCTTGATCTTCTCCGGATTGGCCTCTATTCCTCTGTTTGATACTAAGAATCCAAGGAGTTTGCCTGCCGGAACACCAAAAACGCACTTCTCCGGATTATGCATCATCTTATAAATCCGGAGGTTGTCAAAGGTTTCCTTTAGGTCTTCTATCAGCGTCTCCTCCTTCCTTGACTTCACCACAATGTCATCAACATAGGCATGGACATTTTTCCCGATCTGCCCTTTGAGGCAGTCTGTACGCAACGCTGGTAAGTTGCTTGGGCACTCTTGAGCCCAAAGGGCATAGATACATAGTAGAAGGCCCCAAAGGGAGTTATGAAAGCTGTTTTCTCCTGGTCCTTAACTGCCATCTTGATTTAATGATACCCTGAATATGCATCCAAAAAACTTAGCCGCTCACATCCTGCCGTAGCATCAATAATCTGATCAATGCGGGGGAGAGCAAAAGGATCAGTTGGACAACCCTTGTTTAGGTCTGTGTAATCCACACACATCCTCCACTTTCCATTTTTCTTTAACACCAATACCGGATTAGCCAACCACTCCGGGTGGAACACTTCAACTATGAACCCTGCGGCCAAAAGCCTGGCCACTTCCTCACCTATAGCCTTGCGCCTCTCCTCATTAAAGCGGCGCAGGTACTGCTTAACTGATTTAAACTTCGGATCAATATTAAGACTGTGCTCAGCGAGTTCCCTCGGTATACCTGGCATGTCAGAAGGTTTCCATGCTGATGGATTCTCGCCCCTCGTTGGTTACCCCAAGTGGAAGGTTGAGATATAGTGTAGCGGCAAATTTCCCTTGGCAAAGATACCAAGGATCGAATCCCGTGAAACTCTGAGGGTCGACAAGTAGGTGTCAACGGCGCCAGAAACTTAGCGGTTGACGGGACCTGCACACAGATACAGATAACTTTGCTCCCAACGAGTATAGAGAGGTTGTCAATCCCTCCGGCCTTGTTGTTTACAAAGGATCAAACACAAGAGATAATAATGATAGCTATGACTGCAACTAGGAAATAAAAACAGGAAGTAAATAGAAGGTGTGATCAGCGGTGGTAATATGTACCGGGGTCCCATGATGTTCACTAGTGATGTCTCTCTCCCAAAAGACGATAAAACAGCAAAGCGAGGTAAACAAATGACAGCTGGGCAATTGACAGGATTATGTGCGCAAACCAATTCTAACTATGCTGCAAAGAAAGGTAGAGGCTCAAAAGCATGGGCGGCACGCCAAGGCAAGTAGACCGAAATCCATCTGCATCTACTACTAATCATCCACCTTGAGATATCTATCCAGAACATCTTGCTGGTATTAAGTTGCGAATCCCACCCAAAGTGTAAACTCAAAGCAACAGACAACTGCATTAAAAGAACTTTGCGTAAAGTAAACAATCCTTGCACCCGCAAGTACAAGCACCGTTGTTTTCTCCCTTGTGGCAACAGCACATCCCCTAGACTCATGTTTCTGTCACTCAAGCTAGTCATCAGGGGGCATGAACCCACAATCAAGCATAACGCTCCCTCTTGGAGTTACTACCTACTACTTGGCCAAAGCAATAAACAGCAACGGAGAACATGCAAGAATTACTCAAGAACAAAGATATAAAAGAGGTGAATCAAATATATTACTCAAACACAATCTGAACATAGTCTCATAATCCATCAGAGACCAGCAAACTCAGCAAAGCAACAGCAGAAAGATTACATATGTGCCTCGATCGTGTAGGGCAGCTCACGAGGTCTAAACCATGAAGAGAAAAGAGGGGAGGAGAACATCACATAGCTACTGATCATGGACCCATGGTCCAAGGTGGACTACTCACGACTCATCCGGGAAGCGTCCATGGTGGTGGAGAAGCTCCCGGTGGTGGTTCTCCCCTCCGGCAGGGTGCCGGGAAGAGTTCTCCTGATGCTCTCGATCTTGGAAGCGCTACGGCGGCGGAACAGAGGCGAGATCGCGAAAAAGGGTTCTGTCCTCGAGGGTTTCGGGACGAGAGGGATATATAGGCGAAGGGGGGCAGCCAGAGGCGGAGCAGGGGCCCCAGGCGCCCCCCTGGCGCGGCCAGGGGTGGGCCGCGCTAGGTGGCCGCCTGGGCCTCCCCTGGCTCCCCTCTGGCCCATCTTTGGTTCTTCGCGAAGCTTCCTGTATGCTGATTTTTCCTATATTTTTCCTGGAATTTTTGGAGCACTTTTAATATGGGGGAAACCTGAAATAGAAAAACAGCAGAAAACAGGAACTGGCACTGTGGTGCACTGAGTTAATAGGTTATTCCAAATATGATCAAAAGTGTATGGAAGTGCATCAATATCATAGCAATATCATACAAAAGAAGCATGGAGCAAGCAGAAATTATAGATACGTTTTGGACGTATCAACATCCCCAAGCTTAATTCCTGCTCGTCCTCGAGTAGGTAAATGATAACAAGCATAATTTCTGTGGTGGCATGCTACCAATCATATAAGAACTTTTTAAGTAAAGCAATCAAGGCATGTAATTCAATTCAAGTCATAACAAGCAAGAGTCTATATTAGCATTGTAACAAGCAACATAAGAACATAAAGGTGCAAGAGCTCTCGCTGTCCGTGACTCAAATGTCTCCAAATGGTGTTTGCGTGCAAGAAAGGGGATAGGGATATACGAGAGAGTAAAACATAGTTTTTGTATTGTTGAGAACTTAATCTACTAAAGTTTCACACTTGGTCTTCTTTGGAATCTTATCTTGACTCATCCCCAGACCACTAGCCAGGTACAAGTCAAAATGATCCACTCCCTTTCGATATTTTGAGCACTCATGCAATGGATGAGCGTAAGCAAGAAAGTTGACACTTAGGATGGCAAAGAGAGAAAAATGATGAAGGGGGAAGACAAAAAAGGTGTGAAAGGCTCACATCAATGAGTACAATCATAGGCGAGAGAAAGCCAAATGATAGATATGATGTGAGGAGTAGGGATTGCCATGCAACGGATGCACATATGAGCTAAGGTAAGCTCTCCAATGGAACTAGTGGGGGTGCATCCAACTTGCTCGCTCAAGAAGACCTAGAGCTCTTTTGAGGAGGCTCATCATTGGAATATACAAGCCAAGTTCTATAGTGTGAAGGTCCCCACATAGCTATATGTATGAATGATAATCTCTATAGAGTACAAGGTATAAGATGGAGTACGAGTGTGGATCTCTCAAAAGGAATAGTAGTGTGCCCCCTTCTCTCTTTTTATTTCTTTTTCTCTTTTTTTCTTTTTTTTTATTTTTATTTTTTGTGGCCTCAATGGCTCTTTCTATTCAACTCTCATTTGTCCTCTTTGGGATCTTTTGATTTTGTCCTCTTTGGGATCTTTTCCTCACTTTAGGGGCAACACTCTATGTATTACAAGAAGTATAGAAGATCTTTCACACTTTACAAAAGTACTCAACATAAAGAAGATGAAACTATCATGATGTATGCAAATGTATGCCTCTGCCGGTGTAGCAGGATATGCAATGATACTAGCGCGTCATGTAGCAATGATTAGGGCAAGGCCCAACTAGCATGCGGCTCATCGATCAAGCAAAAAAGCATGTATGACATGAAGATCAAGTCATGAGAAGATGGATGTTGCATGGCAATGTATCTCGGAAAGGCTATGGAAATGCCTTGATAGGTAGGTATGGTGGCTGTTTTGAGGAAGGATATAATGAGGCTTATGATGACAGAGCGTATCGTGCCAAGGATTTGGATGCACCGGCGAAGTATGCGCCAACTCTCGAGGTGAGAAAGGGCAATGCACGGTACCAAAGAGGCTAGAAAAATATGGCTAGGTGGAAGTGTCAACTTTCGAATACTCACATTAGTCCGAAGAACTCATGCACTTATTATCGGTAACACTCAATCTAATTAGGAGGTTTACAAAGAGACAAGTACCCCGAGGAGGAGTGTATGGGGGTTTGGTTATCCTTGCGCATCCTCGACTCATGGTACGTGAGTGTACTCTAATATTCAATCCCTCCAAAGATTAGTGATCCATCTAGTAGCTAAAGTTCTCAACTATTTTGTAGGTTTTCGAAAATAAACACGGATTGCCCAAAATACGACATCTATCACTAATAGGCTAAAGCTCTTGACACCAAAAGTTCAGACATTGCTCATGGCAATACCTCAAAACTATTGCAAGTTACTACTAAAATTAAATAGCCACCTCAATTACCTACTTTAAGTTAAGACACACAACTCAGTGCAACAGGCAAACTCTCTTAACAAGATAAACATGAAAACTCAAGAGAGTTCAGCAACCAACTAAACAAAAGCTCTTTAAAAAGAAAAGCATGAAAACTAAGAGCTAAACATGACAACAGCTATGGAAAAACAAAGAACACACACAGCAAAGATAAGCATGAAAATCCTATGTTGTGTTCTAGGTTGAAGTGGAGCGTGTTTCTCTCCCACACAAAGAAAGCTGGGTTCTAACTTGTTATGAACAACAAGCAAAGCTAAAGAAAACTAAAAAAAAGAAACTAAGAGCAAGACGCTCCAAGCATAGCACATAACGCATGAAGTGATAAAACTATAGTGGAACGAAAGACGAACTGATAATTGTTGATGGAGAAGGGGATGCATGGGGGCATCCCCAAGCTTAGACGCTTGAGTCTTCTTGAATATTTCTTGGGGGTGCACGGGGGCATCCCCAAGCTTGAGCGTTTGACCCTCCTGAATCTTCTTTTATCATCTTCCCTCGCACACTTGAAAACTCCCATCATACATAACTCATCATAATCTGATTAGCGAGGTTAGTACCCACAATAAAATAATTTTTTCCCTACTAGAAATAAAGATAATCTTGAAGAGCTACTGTTTCTCAAGATTGCCAAAAGGTTTTTGCAAAGAAAAAGCAAGCTCAAGGTTTGCAAAACGAAGAAAAGGCAAAACATGACAGAATCTGTGAAAAACAGACCAGCAGGTAGTAAATAATTTTTTCGGGGCACTTCTGCAACTCAAATCAAAAAACTCAGAACAGACGCTCGAAAGCCAATTGTATAGAGCACGCTGTCAAAACAATTCAGATAAAAAAGATGATCTGGTGATTTTATTCGAATTTTTCTGTCCAAGGACAGAATCTGTTTTCTGGGCAGCACGTCACAACTTTTGAACTTTCTTGCAATCGGTGGCTAAACTTGGCACAAAGCTGAAAAGAAAAGATACAATGATGATGCTACTGTAGTAACAAACATCAAGACACAACAAAAGCAAAATAAAACGTAATTTGTTGTGGGCTGCCTCCCAAAAGCGCTTTCTTTTATGCCTTTAAGCTAGGCATGATGCAAAAAGAGAAGATCATGTTTTATCAAGAGTAAGAGAATAGCTAGCCCGTGTAACGGACTCAAAAGGCAACTTAATCTTATTTCTAGGGAAGTGTTCCATCCCTTTCTTGAGAGGGAATTGGAATTTTATATTCCCCTCTTTCATGTCAATGATAGCACCAACGGTGCGAAGAAAAGGACGTCCCAAAATAATTGGACATGAAGGTTCACATTCAATATCCATAATAGTAAAATCAACGGGAACATAATTTTCATTGACAATGATAAGAACATCGTCGATCTTCCCCAAAGGTTTCTTTACGGAAGAATCAAGAAGACGAACACCAAAAGAGCAAGGATCAAAAGGTTTCAATTCAAACATATCATACATTCTTTTGGGCATAACGGAGGTACTAGCTCCAACATCACATAAATCATAGCAAGAGAAGTTATTCAACTTAATTTTAATCATAGGATCCCAACTATCTTCTAGCTTTCTAGGTATGGAGGCTTCTACCCTAAGCTTCTCCTCCCTAACTTTGATGAGAGCATTAGTGATATGCTCCGTGAAGGCAAGATTAAGTGTGCTAGTGTGGGGATCTCTAGACATCTTGTGAAGAAAACCAATAACTTAAAAAAGGGTGCAATTATCAAAATCAAGGTCACTACTATCAAGTAAAGTGGTAGTGGTGTCCTTTAGGCTCACTTGTTTGGTAGCTTCTATGGTTATAGGAGTTTCTTCTTCTACGGTTGAGGTCACAGCATCACCATTAATAGGTCCAATGGGACTAGGAGTGCATTGGGTGCTAAGAGTTTGGATATCCTCAACAACTTGGATAGTAGCAACAGTGTGGTGGGTAGGAAGGCTCTTAATTCTATCTTCTTCCTCCTTTTCTCTAGCCCATCTCTTTTTAAGTTTAGCCATCATCCTAATGTTTTCATTAATTTGCACTTGAATAGCATTCATAGGAGTGGTCTTCCTCTCCTCAAGAGGAGAAGTTCTAATTTTAAGCAACTCTACCTCATGGGCTAAATTGTCTACCTTCGAAGAGAGATTATCTAGTTTGTCTAGTTTTTCTTCTACACTCTTATTGAAGGCCTTTGGGGTAGTGATGAAGTCTTTAAGTATAATCTCTAGTTCAGAAGTGGAGTTCTTGGTGCTAGGATAAGTATTGTTGTTCCCATAGGAATTAGAGGGGAACGGTCTAGGGTTGCTACCAAAATTACTCCTATAAGCATTGTTATTAAAGTTGTTTCTAGAGATAAAGTTCACATCTACTTGATCTTGAGCAATCAAAGAATTTAAAGGAACATCATGAGGATCAATAGAAGATTGCTTCGAAAGTAGAGACATGATCAAGTCAACTTTTTCATTTAGGGAGGAAATCTCCTCGACAGAGTTTACCTTCCTACCTGTTGGAGCGCGTTCGGTGTGCCATTGGGAATAATTGGTCATCATCTCGTCGAGAAGCTTCGTGGCAGCACCAAGTGTAGTTGACATAAAGGTTCCTCCCGTGGCCGAATCTAACAAGTTCCGCGAGGTAAAGTTCAAGCCTGCATAAAAAGTTTGGATAACCATCCAAGTAGTCAAACCATGAGTAGGGCAGTTCTTGACAAGAGATTTCATGCGTTCCCAAGCTTGGGCAACGTGTTCATTATCCAATTGTTTAAAATTCATTATGTTACTCCTTAATTGGAGAATTTTAGCAGGGGGATAGTTCTTCCCAATAAAGGCATCCTTGCACTTGTCCCAAGAATCTATACTATTCCTAGGCAAGGATTGAAACCAGATTTTAGCTCCTCCTCTCAAGGAGAAAGGAAAAATCTTAAGCTTAACAATATCACCATCTACTTCTTTGTACTTTTGCATATCACAGAGCTCAACAAAATTATTTAAGTGCAAAGCAGCATCATCTCCAGCACCGGAGAATTGATCTTTCATAACTAGGTTCAGTAAAGCAGGTTTAATCTCATAAGGTGTTGAAGTGGCAGGTGTAGCAATAGGCGTGCAGATAAAGTCACTGTTGTTATGACTAGTGAAGTCACACAACTTGGTGTTCTCGGTGGAACCCATAGCAGCAACAAGCAAGATAACTATTTTTGTGATTTTTGGTAAGGGACACTAAAGAAAAAACTGCAAGGTAAACTAACAAGACTAAAAAGCAAATATAAAAGATAGCGTGCAACTCCCCTATCTTGAAGAGTGGAGTCCCCGGCAACGGCACCAGAAACTTGCTTGATGGCTTCTCGCCCCTCGTTGGTTACCCCAAGTGGAAGGTTGAGATGTAGCGTAGCGGCAAATTTCCCTTGGCAAAGATACCAAGGATCGAATCCCGTGAGACTCCGAGGGTCGACAAGTAGGTGTCAACGGCGCCAGAAACTTAGCGGTTGACGGGACCTGCACACAGATACAGATAACTTTGCTCCCAACGAGTACAGAGAGGTTGTCAATCCCTCCGGCCTTGTTGTTTACAAAGGATCAAACACAAGAGATAATAATGATAGCTATGACTGCAACTAGGAAATAAAAACAGGAAGTAAATAGAAGGTGTGATCAGCGGTGGTAATATGGACCGGGGTCCCATGATGTTCACTAGTGATGTCTCTCTCCCAAAAGACGATAAAACAACAAAGCGAGGTAAACAAATTACAGCTGGGCAATTGACAAGATTATGTGCGCAAACCAATGCTGACTATGCTGCAAAGAAAGGTAGAGGCTCAAAAGCATGGGCGGTACGCCAAGGCAAGTAGACCGAAATCCATCTGCATCTACTACTAATCATCCACCTTGAGATATCTATCCAAAACATCTCGCTGGTATTAAGTTGCGAATCCCACCCAAAGTGTAAACTCAAAGCAACAGACAACTGCATTAAAAGAACTTTGCGTAAAGTAAACAATCCTTGCACCCGCGAGTACAAGCACCGTTGTTTTCTCCCTTGTGGCAACAGCACATCCCCTAGACTCATGTTTCTGTCACTCAAGCTAGTCATCAGGGGGCATGAACCCACAATCAAGCATAACGCTCCCTCTTGGAGTTACTACCTACTACTTGGCCAAAGCAATAAACAGCAACGGAGAACATGCAAGAATTACTCAAGAACAAAGATATAAAAGAGGTGAATCAAATATATTACTCAAACACAATCTGACCATAGTCTCATAATCCATCAGATCCCAGCAAACTCAGCAAAGCAACAGCACAAAGATTACATATGTGCCTCGATCATGTAGGGCAGCTCACGAGGTCTAAACCATGAAGAGCAAAGAGGGGAGGAGAACATCACATAGCTATTGATCATGGACCCATGGTCCAAGGTGGACTACTCACGACTCATCCGGGAAGCGTCCATGGTGGTGGAGAAGCTCCCGGTGGTGGTTCTCCCCTCCGGCAGGGTGCCGGGAAGAGTTCTCCTGATGCTCCCGATCTTGGAAGCGCTGCGGCGGCAGAACAGAGGCGAGATCGCGAAAAAGGGTTCTGTCCTCGAGGGTTTCGGGACGAGAGGGATATATAGGCGAAGGGGGCAGCCAGAGGTGAAGCAGGGGCCCCAGGCGCCCCCTTGGCGCGGCCAGGGGTGGGGCCGCGCCAGGTGGCCGCCTGGGCCTCCCCTGTCTCCCCTCTGGCCCATCTTTGGTTCTTCGCGAAGCTTCCTGTACGCTGATTTTTCCTATATTTTTCCTGGAATTTTTGGAGCACTTTTAATATGGGGGAAACCTGAAATAGAAAAACAGCAGAAAACAGAAACTGGCACTGTGGTGCACTGAGTTAATAGGTTAGTCCAAATATGATCAAAAGTGTATGGAAGTGCATCAATATCATAGCAATATCATACAAAAGAAGCATGGAGCAAGCAGAAATTATAGATACGTTTTGGACGTATCACATGCAAAGATATCCCGATTCTCACGGATGAACTCGATCAGCGCGCTTTCCTATTTGGGGTCTAGGTTAGCGCTGATAGTGAACTGTTTGGATGAATCGCCTGGTACAAAGTCAACTTGCTTGGTTTCCTCTGCCGATTTAAACTTCAACGCCGGATCATGCTATGTAGTTGGCTTTTTCAATGGGGACATATTTGCCGGATCAACGTTGTCTTTATAGAATTTCAATTCCTCCGTAGCACACACTGCCTCCGCATAGGCTGCGTCTCCCTCCTCGCACTCTAATGCGATCTTGCGACTTCCATAAACCGTGATGGTTCCCTTGTGACCCGGCATCTTCAGCTGTAGATAAACATAACACGGTCTAGCCATGAACTTGGCTTAAACCGGTCTCCCAAACAGAGCATGATATGGGCTCCTGATCTTTACAACCTCAAAGGTCACTGTCTCTGACCTAGAATCCTGCTCATCCCCAAAGGTGACTTCTAGATCACTTATTCCAACTGGGTAAGCCGATTTACCTGGCACCATTCCATGGAACACCGTGTTGGATTGCCTCAACTTCTTGTCTGTCAACCCCATACGCCGGAAAGTCTCATAATATAAGATGTTGATACTATTGCCGCCATCCATGAGTACCTTCGTGAATTTGTAGCCACCCACTTGTGGTGCCACCACTAGGGCCAACTGGCCCGGATTATCAACTCGTGGCGGGTGATCCTCTCTACTCCACACAATAGGTTGTTCCGACCAACGTAGAAAACGTGGCGTTGCCGGTTCAACTGCGTGTACTGCCCGCTTCAGAATTTTTTGATCTCGTTTGCACAAGCTCGTGGTAAAAACATGGTAGTATCCACTACTTAGCTCCTTCGGATTAATCTGATATCCGGATTGCTGCTGCTGCTGGCGCTGCTGATTGCCTTGGTTGTTGTAACCACCCTGACCATGCTGCTGGTTGCCTTGGTTGTTGTAACCACCCTGACCGTGCTGCTGGTTGCCTTGGTTGTAGTTATTGTTACCGCCATGATATCCTGATCCGGAACCATTACCCTGGTAACCCGGACCCTGAAAGCCTGAACCCGAGCCGCCGCCAGGGGGTCCGTGGTTATATCTGGCTTGCTTCATGGCCTCTATCATGATCTTGCAATCCTTCCATAAATTCTTAGACGGGTGTTCCGCCGTACTGTGTTTAGGGCAAGGCTCATTTAACTGTTGTTCTAGATTGATGGATACTCCCTCGCTACGTGGAGATGGCCTACCCTTGCGGCGCTGAAAGTTTCCTTGAACATTGGTATTGGCCAGAAAATCAGATCCGCCCTCTGCCTTTCGCTTACCATTGTAACCTGTTCCTACCGGATTGGCTTGCGCCGGTTTACCGGCCTTGTTTGCTTTCCCGGATTTGTCTCCATCTGCCTCTGGGTACTTAGTGTTATCAGAATCCCCATATTTCTCCAGAGCGCTCATGAGTATCCCCATGTCATTACAATCCCGCTTGAGCCGTCCCAGCTTCAGCTTCAGCGACTCAAACCGGCAATTGTTTTCCAATGTCACTATCGCTGTACTAGGATTGATGCTATTGGATGAATGCAGGATTTCTGATACTCGTCGCACCCAGGCGCTCGTAGGTTCCTGCTCTCCTTGAACACATGCCGCTAAATCTACCACTGACATTGGCTGCTTGCACGTGTCTTTGAAATTTTTGATAAACTGGCGACGCAGTTCTCCCCATGATCCGATGGAGTTAGGTGGTAGGCCCTTTAACCATGTCCGGGCTATGCCTTCCAGCATCACGATGAAGTATTTGGCGCATGCCACTTCATCCACATCTAGCATCTCCATAGCCATCTCATAGCTCTCAACCCACGCCTTTGGAGCCAGGTCTGCCGTATAGTTGGGCACCTTGCGTGGACCTTTGAAGTCTTTGGGTAATTTTACGCTTCATAAAGCGGGGACAAGACACTGTACTCCAAAGGAACTCGCCGTGACTCCCGTTTCTGCTGTGGTTGGGTGAACCGGCGTCGTTTGACGGGTGTCCTCGCGGGCGGTATGTCTGGCCCGGTTTACCGCCTCTTGGGCGTGTGCTTCTGCTCCTGCCGGATTATCCTCCCTGTGGCGGTGATGTCTCCGCTCACTGCTAGACACGGCCGGTTCATCCCAGTGCCTAGTGTAACTCCGGCTTTGGCGGGGGGTTGAATGAATCCTCTCCCTGCTGTAAGAGTACGCCTACTGCTGTGTCAGCGCCGTGTCCAGCAATTCCTTAGCCCGGCGCGCTTCCATCCCCACGGGGGATGTTCCCTCAATGGGTAAAGCGGCCAGTCGTGAAGCGGCGGCGACAATGTTATCCAACGGGTTAGAATAATGGCCGGGAGGGGTGGGGATGTGCGGCGTAGGCACAACTTGACGATTTCGCTCTGCGGCCGGCGGCTGAACCGACGCGCCAGTCCCTGGGGCTCCTCCCCGGTTTACCTCTGGGCGGTTACTGGTCCCCGCCCCTGGTGTGCCAAAGAGATTCCTCGCCTCGTAAACCGACGGTAGACGAGTTTGCTGTCTTCTGTACATTACCTCCTGTGCAGAAGTCTGATCCACCCTGAGCCAGAAAGCTTGCGAGTCTAGCTCTGCTTGTCTCGTAGCTATCATGGCTTTCTCTGCGTCCAGATCCCGTTTAGCCTGCTCAATCCAGCCCTTCAGTTGAAGGATCTCCGCATCATGCTGCGCCTGGTTAGCAGGGGCCACTTTTGCTGTTGCAAGTGCCGTCAATTCTCCAACCAAGGTGGATAGGGCATCAGAGGGCGACGGGGCTTGGTTGCTTGCTCCAGCACCGGCTACCTCTGAGGTGAACGCCCCGGTCGACGAGGGCTGCTGCATAGAATTCAGATCGGCCATCCTGCAACAGATACAAAGATTCGGTCTCTCCGGATGAAGATTCACCGTCGGAATAGACAACTGTCTCGCCACCAGAATCCGATCCGTCCTCGGCTTGGACTCCATGTATTGCTCCAACGAAGACACGCTTCACGGCGGGCTGAATCCGGGCCGATCTCGCACGCTGAGCCGGCTCGATGATGTTGGGGAAGATGTCCGGCTCAGGTCCCGGTTCACCAATCTTGCCGATGAAAACGTGGATGCCGCCGAAGGGGACCCGGTACCCGTATTCGATTGGATCGGCCTCGGGGCCCCATCCTGCGTCGTCGATGTAGATCCGGCCGCGGCGACTCTTGGTCATCCGGCCAACCGCGTAACCCTTGAGCCCTTCAAAGCTGCCCTTCAAGAACTCGAAACCATCGTGCGATAGCCCCACGGTTGGCGCCAACTATCGTGGAATTAGCACGGCAGATGTTCGGTTTAGAGGACTTAGGTGTGAGGCCATCGCGCGGGTTAGCTTGAAGGGGTTAAAAGCTCACAAAGGACACAGAAGGTTTATATTACTTCGGCCCCTTCGATGAAGGTAAAATCCTACGTCTAGTTTGGTGTGGTATTGCTTGTGCGTCGATGAACAGGGAGCGGATCACTTTCCCGTGTCTCGAATTGTTTTTGCCTCTTCTGAACCATCGCCGGGTCGTCCCTTTATATAGGAGGCGACGCCCGGTCCGGTTTACTGAGTCCGAGGCCGGCTCATAAACGTGTCCGCCTCGGTCTCTACTCTTGCTGTCTTACATCCCAAGTTACATGATATGACGGTTTACAAACCGTGGGCTTTACTCATGGGCCCTAACTTCTATGGGCTGTAATCTTTGTACATATTCTACTGGGCTTTGTAATAATACAACCAGACTAGTGTAATCTGGATCTTCCTGGCCGGTTTATACCTGCTAGTAATATCCCTGACAGTGTGCGTGACAAAGTATTTGAGAAGCTATTGAAAATATTGAAGACGAAGCTTCCAAAGGATAACGAATTGTCCGACAGTACGTACGCAACAAAGAAGGTCATATGCCCTCTAGGATTGGAGGTGCATAAGATACATGCATGCCCTAATGACTGCATCCTCTACCGCGGTGCGTACGAGGATTTGAATGCATGCCCGGTATGCGGTGCATTGCAGTATATGATCAGACAAGATGACCCTGGTGATGTTGACGGCGAGCGCCCAAGGAAGAGGGTTCCTGCCAAGGTGATGTGGTATGCTCCTATAATACCACGGTTGAAACGTCTTTTCAAAAACAAAGAGCATGCCAAATTGATGCGATGGCACGCAGAGGACCGTAAGAAAGACGGGAAGTTGAGAGCACCCGCTGACGGGTCGCGGTGGTGAAAAATCGAGAGAACGTACTGGGAGGAGTTTGCAGGTGACACAAGGAACATTGATAACCCACAAGTGTAGGGGATCGCAACAGTTTTCGATGGTAAATTATTCATCCCAAATTTATTGATTCGACACAAGGGGAGCCAAAGAATACTCTTAAGTATTAGTAGCTAAGTTGTCAATTCAACCACACCTGGAAACTTAGTATCTGCAGCAAGGTAATTTAGTACCAAGATAATATGGAAATAACAGTAACGGTAGTAAAAGTAGCGATAGTGTTTTTGTAGTGATTGTAACAGTCGCAGCGGAAAAGTAAATAAGCAACAAGCAATATGTGAAAAGCTCGTAGGCATTGGATCGGTGATGGAGAATTATGTCGGATGCGATTCCTCATGTAATAGTTATAACCTAGGGTGACACAGAACTAGCTCTAGTTCATCAATGTAACGTAGGCATGTATTCCGAATATAGTCACACATGCTTATGGAAAAGAACTTGCATGACATCTTTTGTCCTACCCTCCCGTGGCAGCGGGGTCTTAGTGGAAACTAAGGGATATTAAGGCCTCCTTTTTATAGAGTACCGGACCAAAGCATTCACACATAGTGAATATATGAACTCCTCAAACTACAGTCATCACCGGGAGTAGTCCCGATTGTTGTCACTTCGGGGTTGCCGGATCATAACACATAGTAGGTGACTATTGACTTGCAAGATAGGATCAAGAACACACATATATTCGTGAAAACATAATAGGTTCGGATCTGGAATCATGGCACTCGGGCCCTAGTGACAAGCATTAAGCATGGCAAAGTCATATCAACATCAATCTCACAACATAGTGGATACTAGGGATCAAACCCTAACAAAACTAACTCGATTACATGGTAAATCTCATCCAACCCATCACCGTCGAGCAAGCCTACAATGGGATTACTCACGCACGGCGGTTATCATCATGGAATTGGTGATGGAGGAAGATTGATGATGACGATGGCGACGATCTCCCCTCTCCGGATCCCCGAACGGACTCCAGATCAGCCCTCCCAAGAGAGATTAGGGCTTGGCGGTGCCCTGCTCCGGGTGATCTGTTCGTGACTCGTTGGGCGAGCTTGGTTCCTTCCAGATGCAGAATGTCGACGACTATCTCCCAGGTTCTAGGGTGAACTGCTCTCTTGTCAACGGTGCGGTGCCTTTCGAGCCAGACGAGGAGGCAGGGGCCTTCTTTGACATTAGAGCTGGGAAGATGTGTTGGGTCGGGGCTGCTGGCGATTAGGCGATAGCGTGCCCTGCTTCGTCGTCGGACGTGTGATCCAGTGCGGGCATTCTACTTCTTCCATGGCGTCCTGATCGCGTTGAGGACCTCTTCATCACCTAGCGGTGCTTTTCCCTGTTGATCGTTTTTAGCTTGGTGTGTAGGAGGCTTGTGAGCTGGTTTCCAGCGCTTGTGTATCTTGTTGTTTTCTTTTCTTTCTTGTGCTGATTCCGAGTTTGTAATCCTGGCTAGTTGATGGCTTTGTTAAGCTCTTCTTGAGCCTTCGTTCCAAACAAAAAACATCTGGAAAATCATAAAAGTATATTCTCCCACAATCAAATTACTCCAATTTAACCTAATTACTAGCCTAAGCACGGATTCCTGCAAATATGATGACCAGACTTACATTTCATTTTACAATGACATAACTGAAATACTTGTTCGCATTGCTCTTCTACAACCAGTTTGACATCTGCTGATGAACTGTAGCAGTGACATGCACAAGCAACGTCAGAAGGGCCACTGAATGTCACATCTGCCTAACTGCATAATCTTGCAGGTCGTATGTGTGTTTGGTAGAGATATTTGTCTTGAAACAACTTTACAAATGACTGCTTCCAATGTTTTTTATTTCATAAATAGTTTGGATTTGCTTACCTATGTGCGTGGTGACTGGCTCCAATGTTATGTATACATCAAAGGGTTCGTGTTGCTTTTTATCTTAAGCATAGTCTTGAACTATCCTAATCATTTCAAAGGGTTCGTGTCGTCACTTTCATCAAGCCGGATCGTATGAGCTTAAGATCATGTAATCAGCTGCTTGAAGATTTCGGAGTGGCACACTAACCTGACCTAGTGCTCTGCTCACCCCATTTGTTGCACTGAAGAACAACTGCAATTGATCGCGGCGGAGATGGGCTGCCAAGTCACTGCAATTGACAAAAGCTATAGCAACCCAGCTGCAATTTCTGATAGACAAGATGGGTGATCGCTTGCCGGCCTGGCAAGCAAGGCTGATGTATCCTGCTGGACGACTCGAGCTCCTAAAAACAACTCTAGCATCAATGCCTATTCATGCCATGATGGCAATGGACATTCCGGTTAAGATGTTGGATGCCGCCAACAAAATTTGTCGAGGGTTCTTGTGGAAAGGGCGTCGGGATGTCCATGGTGGGCATTGCCTCGTCGCGTGGAGCCAAGTATGTTCTCCAAAAGAATATGGTGGACTTAGAGTGCCCAACCTACACCTCCTAAACTTGGCCCTCGAGGCACGATGGCCGTGGCTCGCTAGGACCGAGCCGGGTAGACCCAGGAGCGAGTTCAACCTGCAGGTTGCCCTGGAGTCCATGGCAATCTACAAGGCTGCCACAAGGTGCATCATCGGTGATGGCGCCTCAGCACTTTTCTGGTCCGACTGGTGGCTGGATGGAGGCCGTATACAAGAGTACAAGACACGCCGCCTAACTTGTTCCAGGCAGTGAAGAAGAGTGCCGCCAAGCGAACGACAGTGCGCGAGGCCCTTTCAGGTGGATGGTGGCGAGATGTCTCGCCTAACATGTCGGCGACAGAACTCCAGGAATTCATTCGGTTGGTGGATCAAGTACGAAACTTCAAACTAAATGAGGGCAGAAATGACAAGCTGACTTGGACCTGGGAAGGCCATGGCTGCTTCTCAGCAAGATCGGCATACCGGGCTTTTTTTGCTGGACGTGTGGAGGCCGTAGGTGCGGCGCAAATATGGAAATCTCGTGCACTGGCATCCTCTAAATTCTTCACTTGTTTCGCGGCAAGGAACAGGTGCTGGACGACTGATAGACTACAGAGAAGGCTGCTGCCACACCCGGCAGCATGTCCCTTCTGCGATCAGGAGCCTGAGACCATCAACCATATCATTCTTCGGTGTGTTCTTGCCAGGCAAGTTTGGACGGTCATCGCAATGAACTGGGGAAAGCCGGGATGGATACCAGGCCGAGACGCGGGGTTGGTTGAGTGGTGGACTAAGATCAACACTCAAAGGGAGTCAAGAAAGGAAATTTGGACAGTGATCACACTAGTGACTTGGACACTTCGGAGGCATAGGAATGACATCGTGTTCAATGGTGCCTCACCCTCGGACAATAGGGTGCTGAACCAGATTGATGAGGAAGGCCAAAACTGGAGGGCGGCTGGGCTACTACGAGTTGAAGGATCGTTTCCAATTAGGGTAGATCGTGTAGACAGGGGTGAGTAGTTAGCATGTGGCACTTTGGCATTCTATGCCGTGGTTGAGTTGTAACTAAACTGCCGTCTTGGCACCTTCTATCTTTGATCCCGATACGTCATCCTGACGTATCCTAAAAAATAATATCAAATTCAGTGAAGCAACTCATCTGATTATCCCATAATTAATTAATTTTCATAAAATGAAACATACAAAGGCATTTAAATCTGTTATCCTGCTAACGAAACATAGATACTTTAGCCTAGAATTATTTTAATATAAAATAAAACATGCAAAGAATCGCAAGTAAATAGCCACACGTTCGGCTCTCCGTCAGGTGCATTCTACTTTGTTGTTATGGTATTTAAAATCCTTGACTTGTTTGAACCGAACTCTAATTATCTGTATTCATGGTCCCGAGGGTATTTTGGACATCGTCAAGGTAACTGACGATGAATTCGTCTCTTGCTTCACCCTCTGAACATGGGATTTTCGAATCGAATATTGAATAATCACATTCTTCAATTCAAATTCAAAGCCTTCAAGATCTTCCAAAGAAAAAAGATTAACAGGCGGTGGTGGCTATGTCTCATAGTGATCTGGGCAGCGAGGGGTGTAGTAGTTGGTGGCTCAGGTGTGTATTGTGTAGTAGTGGGTGGCTCAGGCATGTACTCTGTCGCGGGCAGTCACGTTGCCCAGATCTGGATTTGGTGGCCCGGGTGAGTTGTCGAGTGAAAGTTCCGTGCTTTGGTGTCGACGTCAGCGACGCCTGCTGGTGACGTGATCCTCTTGAGGACGTCATTGTGGTTCTTCTCTCAGTGCCAGGGTTTTCGGGTGAAGACTCTTGTCTGTCTTGGACTCGATAGCGGCAACACACAGTGTCGTCTCCCCTCTTGGGGTCAATGTCGTGGAACTTAGATGACCTAGGTTGTGTCTTGACGTTGTATTCAGGTCTACCTTTATTATCTTTCGGCAACGCAGCTGCGTGAATTTGGTTTGTCCGGCTATCCTGGGATTTGTTGTGTAAGAGGACTACCTCACCACCTTGTATCGCTCTTCCGTGTACTTTGGATTGTTCTTTATCTATAAAGTAACATGATAGCCTCTTTCAAGAGAGTCAGGTTATTAATTTTCTTGGAGCCCGTACCCAATAGTTCTATGATATTTTTCTATATTAAAATGGATATACACAAGGGTTTACAAAGAAGGGACATGTCGCAAGTTATTTTTGAAAGGTCGCATGAGGCAGAGACGACGCCACACACCTATGTGCCACACACGAGCTGATCCATCACAGAGGTAACTAGAAGCACCCACCAACAAGCTGCATGAGTAGCAGACCAAGGTGTCATCTACCCAGGTGCGAGCCAGCCACAACGGCAAAGATGAGCATGCTGACGCACTAGTAGAAAATAGAGCTTTGGTCACAGCTCAATATACACATTAATCCTGGTTGCATTACGAACCGGGACTAATGTGAGCATTAGTCCCGGTTCGAGCGGCTAAAGGCATTTGTCCCGGTTCAAATGAGACCTTTAGTCCCGGATTGAGACATGAACCGGGACTAAAGGGCATCGCACCCTTTAGTCCCGGTTCGTGTCTTAAGCCGGGACTAAAGATTAGACCTTTAGTCCTAGTTTGAGGTACGAACCCAGACTAAAGGTGTGTTGCCCTTTAGTCCTGGTTCGTGTCTCAAACCGGGACTAAAGGGCCCATTTCTCAAACTCTACCCCCTGTGTATCGCCATTTCAGTTTAAAAAAAACAAAAGAAAATGATAAAAACGTTATGGAAATTAAATTTGAACCTGTTTTGCAAAAAAATGTTATGAAAAAGTAAAACGGCTATAACTTTTGCATACGATGTCTGAAAAAACGTATAATATATCAAAATGTTCAGCACGAAAATCCGCACCCGATTTTGACTGCCTATGGCCTGTTTGCAAATTTTTAGAATCCTCAAATTCTAAAAGTAAAAAAAGTTATGCTCAAATTTTAGATTTTTTGAATTTTAGTTAAATCTGATCAAACTATGGCCAAACTACTTATTCAAGAAGTATTAATGTTAATAAATAATTATTCAAGAATATTAGTGTTACTAAATAATTATTTCAGTTTTTTTGAATTTTGGTCAAACTATGGTCAAACTACTTATTCAAGAAATATTAGTGTTATTAAATAATTATTGTTTATCGGAATAATAGTTTCAAACCAAAACAGTGAAATGTGTGACTTCATGCTCAAGCTAAACTCCTGAGGTTCAATAGGATTGACATCTTACTACTGTCAGGAAAACAACAAATGCAGACTTGGAAATGAGTGGAAAAGAACCCGAAAGTTAAGCCTGCTCAGGCTGGAGTAGTGAGACGATGGGTGACCGGCCGAAAAGTTAGATGATTTGGGATGATGAGCGGTGATTAGAGATTAGAGGTTAAATTGAGCAGTGATGAGGGGTGGGTGATTAGAGATTAAATTGTAAAATAATTCTGAAATTTAAAAATCGGGATTTAAAAAAAAATCATAAAATTACCTTTAGTCTCGGTTGGTGTTACCAACCGGGACTAAAGGTGGAGCTCTAGCCAGCAGACACATGGAGAGCCTTTAGTCCCGGTTCGTACAAGAACCGAGACTAAAGGGGGGGGGGGCTTTAGTATCGACCCTTTAGTCCCGGTTCCAGAACCAGGACTAAAGGCCCTCTTGAACCGGAACAAATGGCCCATTTTCTACTAGTGACGGAGGACTAGGCCGCTGCCTAGTTTGCCAGCGATGGAAAACGCAAGAGTACACATGACCCGACGAACAGCCTGATGGCCAGCCCTGAAAGGCGACGATGAGCATCACGAGGCGATCTGCATCGCCCCCATCGGCGTAGCCAGTGGTCTGCCTCGCCTCCCATGGCCTTTGGGCCGTGGAGGTGCGAAGGACCATGGCCCATTGCCAGTGTGACGGATCTCACTCTCGTTCTTGTTTCATTCAGCGTCTTGGTTGGGGTTGTGTGGTGGCGACGATATCCCCTAGTAGAAATAATGTCTCCCACATCCGATGACCATCGCGATGGTGCGTCTAGTGTCATCGGAGGGCATGTGGTGTTGTATCTCCGATGGATCTTGCGGGGTTCGATCGGTGCTGGTCATTGATGGATCTGTTTGAATCCAGTCCTCGCTCATCTTTGGTTGTGTGCCTACAAGTTTGATCTTTCCGATCTACGCTTCTCTTCAACGATGGCAGATGTTGTTCTGGCGCACTGGTCCTGTGGGGCCTTAGCATGACGACTTCCCAATTGTCCACACAACAACGTTTGCCCGGCTTCTGCGAGGAAGGGGTGATGACGGCGGCGCGCCTTTGGTTCGCTCCGGTGCTCGTAGTCGTTGCTAGGAGGTCTATTAACCTGGTTGTAATAATTGTTACTTCTGTTGTTCTATGTACTGTCATAACAGATGATGAATAGATCGAGAGTTTCTCTCGCAAAAAAGATGGAGTTCATACAAAGGTCACACAGAGAAAAATATCAAAGTTTGACACTGAAGTTTCAGCACTTGATTATACAATACCAGGATACACCCAGCTACCACTAGTGAAACCAACGGTTGCAAAAGAACGAACCCATGTGACTCACCAAGTGCGTGCATTGCAACTATGCAAGTAAATTGAAACCATGTTATCTAGCTGATGGGGTACGTTCTAAACAGTTGTGAGGTGGAAACATCTAGCAGAAAGGACACGGATGGAGACCCATTTCAATTCTTGTCCCGGCCGGCCAATAGGTTCCAAAGGCACCATTTTAGTGTACTTTAACTAGTAAGCCCGTCGTAGTTTGATGGTGGCCAAATTCTAACGGTGACACAATAATTTATTGACCTGGCCGGCACATGATGGTGGTAGAAACAGGCGCACAATTAGTTATTTTGGTTGCTGGATAGTGAAGTGCCCGAGTCAAGACGCTATGTGGAAATACTTTGTCTCTATCTCTACTCCTAATGGAGCAGTTGGTAGTCTTTGTTCCAGGTTTTTTTTCGTCCCACCTCGTTTGGTTTTTTTCGTCACACCTCGTCTGTTTTTTTTTCAACCGGTTTTTTTTCGCTACAATTAACCCACCCCAACCCCACCTCACTCACCGCAGGCATGACAATCAATTCTTTCCAAACGCAATAATGCATGACAATCAATTCTTTCCAAACGCAATCAATTAACTTAAGGTAACCAGACACAATCAATTCTTTCCAAACGCAATAAAACTTTCCTAATTTTTCCAAAGTTTCCTAACTAGACACGTTATAAATGGGCAGGAACCGATAACACGTTACCAATTAATAAAGTTTAGTTTTATGACCATCAATTCCAAATCCTAATTTTCCTAATGCATTGACAATCAATTCTTTCCAAACGCAATAATGCATGACAATCAATTATTTCCAAACGCAATCAATTAACTTAAGGTAACCAGACACAATCAATTCATTCATAACGCAATAAAATCTTTCCTAATTTTCCCAAAGTTTCCTAACTAGACACGTTATAAACGGGCAGGAACCGATAACACGTTACCAATTAATAAAGTTTAGTTTCATGACCATCAATTCCAAATCCTAATTTTTCGTCCCACCACTTTTTCGTTGGTTTTTTTTTGTCCCCTCCCCACCCCACCGGTTTAGTTTCACGTCACCCTCTCACAAAACGAAAAAAATCTGAATGGATCAGAACTTTTCATGCTGTCGCAATTTATTTTGTAATGTATTTATGTGAAACAATCAATCACAATCAATCTCTACAAATCAATTCTAAATTAATTAATATTACCTTAAATCGCTCAATCACATTAATTAATAAGAAATAAAATAACCGATTTTAAGAAAAATAATGTGTAAAGCATAACAAAAAATATATTATCTCTTATACTATCTAAGGTTCCCTTTCCTGACCGCGTCCTGCCAGCCTTCGTCACACTTCCCCTTGGTTTTTCACGTCCCGGATTTTTCGCCATGGGTTTATGGTAAAACTTTTAAAATCGGCCAAATAGCCAATCAATCAACGACAATCATGCACCGCCCATCCTGCGTTAAAAGCCCATCTACGTCCCTGCACTGGATGGTAACCGCCGCATCGTGCTTGTGCACATCGCCACCGGCACCTGGGTCGCGTCGCGGTCGCCGCCGCCATCCAACAGGTCACGTCCGCCTCACCTTATCTTCCAGGAGGCCTCCGTAAGCACCGTCGTCTTCTGCCGGATCGTGCCGTCTCCCGCCGACGCAGTCCACAATAGGACGCCTCCACCCTGCCTCGCCCCATCTTCTAGCTTGTGCAATCAGTGCGTGCAAACGTACGCATATCAATCTTGCAAGGTACGCAGCAGCAGCATCACTAGGGATATCTTAAGCTAACTGGACTTTATCAATGCATGCAAGCCTACGCAGATCCATATTCTCGAACTGTTGGACGCCCTTGTGCTGCTGCTGTGAGGTGAGGAGGAGAAGTGGCCAACGATGAGGCAGTGCAGGAGACGGTCGCGAAGGTCCAAGCTATTGACGCAGGATCCAGGCCGCTGGCGGAGGCCGCTGCGCCACGAGGACACAGAGAAACCGAGGCGGCTGAACGACGGCGACCACAACTGGTTTGCTGCAATGGTGGGTGGCGGCGGATCCAGTCGTGCTCTTCCTCGAGCTCCCCGTCGTCGTGCTACCAAGCGCGCCCACATCTCCCCCCGCCAAGTGAGCTTGTCCTCCCTGATCTCGTGTTTTTTTGTGGGTGATCCGTGATCTCGTGTTCCTCTCCAACACGACCTCACATTGCATTATTTGGACATGTGAACACAAATGCTAGAGCCAGCCGTCAGGTGCAGTGGGTAGATAATTTCAGATTTCAGACTTTCAGTTTCCACTACTCTATTCTGCTTCGACCTGCCATAATGGCAAATCCCTACATTTTTCCCAACATGAAATTCTAATCGAATTTGGCAAATCCCTTTCTGGACAACCAGGTTGTTGCTAGCATTGTATAGTCCTAATTGCTTCGTTTTATCTATCTATTCAATCTATCTTGACTGAATTTCTGAACAACCGAGTTGCTAGAATGGGGTGTGGTGGATTTTGTCTCTGGAAATTGTTTCACAATTGTTTGAGTGCTTTTGTTCTTTTTCTCTTAAGTTCTTTCTGGTGTAGGGACTCTGAAGTTATTCTTCTACAAAGTGGCGAGCTCTTTATCAGGCCAGGCTCCAGAAAAAGAGACAATTGGTATGTTTCTAATTCTAAAGTTTTTTCTAAGCAGCTGAACATAATCTGTACCACTCAGAATCCTGTGTACAAGCCCAGCCATGCAAGTGCAAGTACAAGTACGTCGGCTGCTGCGTACAAAGGGTGGGTTCAAGGCAAGTTGACCACATGAAGCCAGTATGACTACAAGGATCTGCAGTACTGACAAAACTTAGTCTGCACAAGGTGAAAATCAGTGTACCGATTCTCTTATGAGATGTTTTTCATTGGATTAGTCTGTGAGCTGAGAGTGCACCGATTCTCTTATGTGCTAATCTGAATTGCACGTGGCTGATTGGTTAATTATTGTCCATGTGGTTTCCATGATTTTTGTTTGGATGCAAGGTAGACAAGGAATACGAACAAGAAATATACTGGGGCCAAGGAAACGTGTGCTACTAGGTCATATCAAGGGTGGTTTCAGAAATTATAGGCTATATATGTTTATGTGTGAGAGATTGGGAGATTAGTAAAAGAAATTAACAGTTGCTGTCGCTTTGTATAGATAGATTAATGTTTTTCTGCTTGGCATAATGCAGAGGAAGTACAAATCATAATGTATAACATATTCATCCCTTTTTGTCTAACAATAATAACAGAACATGAAAAAAAGTATATGTCTCAGCAGACCAGTTATCAGTAGAACTACGTGCTTTGTGGTCTGCACCTCAATTGACTACATCACTTGTTGAAAAAGAAAGACAAGGCCGAATGCATATTATGAAGTAAGTACTATCTGTCACAGAAATTCGTTTGTGCTCCCGGGAGCGCGCGCTCCTGCACGCGAAAAAATTATTTCAAAGTGTGAAAAAATTTCAAACAAAAAATTGGCGCATACATCTCGACATTATATATGTGCACGTCATATTTCGGAGAAAACCGACATTTTTTGTAGCTTGTGTAAAAAAGACAAGGATGTCTTGTGAAAAACATTTTTTAACACCGCATTTTGTCTTTTTCACACGTGGCGCAAATGTTGTCGGTTTTTTGTGAAACGACTTTGTGAGCATGTACAATATCGAGATGTACACGTCAAGTTTTTTTTTTGTGCATTTTTTTACATTTCAAAATATGTTTAATACACATTTGAAAAACCAGGAGCGTGCGCTCCCATGTGCCAAAACGTCAAATTCGTTGGTGCTCCCGGGAGCGCGCGCTCCTGCACGCGAAAAATATATTTCAAAGGGATTATCGGTGAAACCCTGACAATATTGTATGGTGTGCATGAGGATCCTAAAGATATTTATGTTCGATATGATGTGTATGAGGCCTAAATATATACTCCCAGGTGGGGGTACAAATATCTATGCTCCCGTTGCAGTGTACAGGCATTGTCCTATTATCTAAAAAGTACGTAAGGTTACTTTTCTTGCCAATGACCGCGTCCTGCCCTCCCTTCGGCGACCCACCCCCGCGATCGGTTCCGTCCCCCCTCGCCCCCAAGTCGATAGCCCCTCGTGAAAAAAGCCCTCCAAGAAAAATAGGATCCCTCCCGATCCAACTTTCTCTCGCTCACCAAGCCCTATCCCCGTCCCAATATGGCCGCTGCCAGGATTGTCCACGTCGCCTCCTCTCCTCCATCTTGGAGGCCCGACACGATTCTACAAGAACAAGTTGTGTAGTAGACACCCTGTTATCTAAAAAGCACGTAATGCTCCAACATCCAAGGATGATCAACTCATGGTGAAAATGTTTCTTCAGAGAGCCCTTTAGAGCAATGATCCATTGACTGGCAGAAGACAAATTGGTTTGTGATCAAGGGTGGGGCATAAATATTCCTAGCAAAGCTTTCCAAACGAAAACTCGGGTATTGTTCATGTGGCTATTGAAAGTGAAATTACTTGGCTTGATTTGATTCTTTTGGAAAACTAATTAGTCACACTTTTGACTCGAAGCGGACACAACATGAGTGTTGTAGTTCATCAACTATACCATGGCTTCCATAAGCGAGGTCTGCTAACAGTCCAATTACATGCTATTGTATTTGGGGTACACAAGATGACGAGAAGGGTCACTGACAACACAAGTGATTGGATGGCCGAGAGCCTTATTCATGGGCGTTGGTGGCAAATCTATCACATCATGTGAGTATATTGCATGCATAGTCCTGACATATACGCATGTTACTTTCGAACGGTTGAATTTTTAGATGCTATTATTCAACTAATGATGATGATGTAACATGTACAGTTCTCTAATTTGGCTTCACTTTCACTGAATTATTCCAAACAGTGCACTGACATTTTTTTATGAATCTCACAATCTGTGCACTGAAATTGGAACTTGAACATGGCACATCTCATGAGGAGAGGAAAAGATGACTCGCATGCTCTGTCGACAAGTAGTGGGTTAGCATTGTGGCAGATCATGGCTCTACAAGATGTATCTGCCCCTTCCCTTATACATCTTTGTTTTGACTAGGGGAGCCCGCGGGCAGGAGCGGAACCGGACGAAGCTCCGGTCCAAGATCGATGTGTAGTATGTAATAATATGGATTTGAGGTATCCGAATGTAGAATGCATTTTTTGAGGGGTGACCGGTCACTATGCGCGGACACGTCCAGGCGCTTCCGCGGACGTTTGAGGGGTCGTATTTGCCAAGTCCGATTGTAGATGCTCTTAGTGGATCCAGAACATGTCGACGTTTGTTGGGTTGTGGTGTAGGTTGGGATTATGGACTTAAAATGCATGAGCCTTGGCACTTGTCGTCGTTGTGGACTAACGAATTGCTTATTGCCTCTAGGTATGAACATCTCTAGATCCTTCTCTTCTTTGGATCCTTTGATTTTTGTGCATATAGAAAAGAGAAGTCAAGAGAAAGCACTTAAAAAATAATGGGCCAAAAAAGAAGATTGATTTTGTGGTACAAAAAGATTGGCTATGTTTCATTGAAAGATGTCATTTGATGTGCTTTATCCGTCCAAAGCTTTATGTTTGACATATAATATATATTGCTTGTGCAGGATGGTTATAAGTTGAGAAATAGTTTTTTATTACATTTGCTAAAGTACCGTGCAAATGAAGTTTAAGATAACATACCTGACGTTGTAAGGTAACATCTTAATCACATCAAGTAGATCTTAGTTCGTAACATATAATTATTTGGATCATTGTTCTCTATTTATATATCATCAAGTTATGTTGCACGTGAAATGGATTACAATTATTTTTTAGTTGTTGCAGGCTATCTTTTCTCTACATACTATATATATATATATATATATATATATATATATATATATATATATATATATATATATATATATATATATATATATATATATATATATACATTATATGCGGAATCAGATAAAATCTATACATGCAAAATTTGACATGCATTGTATTCATAGGTGCAATAAAAAATTAAGAGCCCGTGGCAACGCACGGGCATTCTACTAGTACGGAATAAGGGGACAGATTTATGTATAACCAGGTAGCAACAAGTTCAACCGAATTTTTTAACAAAGTACTACAACATTGACATAATTAAAATGCATTTTATTTGTCTTCTATTTAGCCTGGCAGCCCGGCATGACCATATCTCCTCAAGAACAACTGAATGATTCAAGAAACCAAGCGTGATTGTTGCCTTGATTAGTTCCAAGTAATCTGTTGATTAGTCACCAGTACTGAACCGAAAGCAACTGACCAAAAAGATGCTGAAATCAACTAAAAAATTGCCCTAGTATTCTTTTCTCCAGGCGAGCGATGGTGACTTGCTGTTAAATAAGTGCAAGGACTGAGTTGATCATCTGGATTGAGAGAAGAGCAGCAACACGCAGTTCGAGCAAGGCATGGCGACAATCCTGCTGCTCCTACTCAGCAGCCTCACACCGTTCCTCGCGGCAGCCGATGTATTCTGTGACAACGTTAAGGTTCTTGCCGCCACCCTCCCCAACAAATCCTCCTCTTCCCCAGTACACTTTGCCACCGCCACCATCGGCCAAGCCCCCGACACGGTATACGCGCTCGCGCTCTGCCGTGGTGATGTTCTCAATGACACAGCTTGCGCCGGGTGCATCACAGACGTATTCGGCATAGTGCAGAATGCTACGCCACCAGAGGTAGAGTGCTTCAGGGCTGCCTCCTACTATGCCGATTGTATCCTCATCTACAACTTCAAAGACATCCTCGCTCCGTCCTTCACCAATAGTACAGAAGGAGAAAATGGTGGCGACCCTCCTTTTGAGAGGTGGAATGTCAGAAATGTCACCGGCGACGTGCCCCTCATCACTGGTCTCATCCACAAGCTGCTGGTGGAGACCGTGGAGAAGGCAGCCAGTGCGTCGCCGAGGCGGTTCGCCACGGGTGTCGTGGACAGTGGCACAAACTTCCCGAAGGTATACTCGTTGGCGCAGCCGGACCTGTCTTCCGGGGACTGTCTGGAGTGCTTGCAACATCTCCTTGGCATGATCAACTCCACCATGTCTCTCCGGATGGGAGGACAGATGGGTGTCATTCGGTGTTATTTCAGGTATGATGCGTCTCAATTCTATCAAGGCCAACCAATGATAAGTCTGGGGCCGCTAGCTCCAACTCCAACCCAACACAAGAGTAAGTCCAGCCCCAGGGTGCCTATATGTAATTTTGTGACATGGAGGTAAAATTCTCTATTATATACACACCTCATTGGCTGTTAATGTATATGTTCATATCAGGGCGTATGAACAAGCTGTGGGTAATTCCCATAGTTTTAATACCTCTAGCTGCAGCAACATTTCTCTTCATCTTATACTTTCGTCGGATAAGAAAAAAAGGGAAAGGTATGCCACCAATGATTAGTTTCTGAAATGACGGGCCATTCTATTGTTTGAATTAGTTCCCCTTTAATCATAGTGTTATGAAGACACTATTAATCATAAATATCAATAAAGAGGGACGCAACGATTTTCTCAATCATGTAGGTGAAGAGATGAGGCTACAAGGATCAAGGCGTTCTAAGGATTTGGAAGGAGAGGAACCACTAGTTTGGCAAGGAAATAATTCAGAGTTCTTGGTTTTTGACTTCCAACAGCTACTGCAGGCCACAAATAATTTTTCGGAAGAAAACAAACTTGGACAGGGTGGCTTTGGTGCTGTATACAAGGTAAATTACTATGCATGCATTTTTATATATTTGTATTTCGAACTTCATTAGCTTCCTAACATGATTCAGTAGATTCGAGTAGTTATACAAGAGAACTAATTAACAAAGGAGCCCACATTTATAACAGTAGTTAGGAGGTTTATAATGCAAAGTGGAAGTGGCTAACTTTAGAATTTTTTTTTACCAGGGCAAGCTTGCCGATGGATTGGAGATAGCAGTTAAAAGACTTTCTTCACATTCAGGACAAGGCTTCATAGAGTTTAAAAATGAAGTCCAGCTCATAGCCAAACTACAACACAGTAATTTGGTTAGGCTCTTTGGATGTTGCTCCCTAGAAGAGGAGAAAATATTAGTGTATGAATACTTGCCCAACAAAAGCTTGGATTTCTTTATCTTTGGTATGTCTATGCATATCTTAATTGAGCTTACACAATATTTATCAATACATCAGAGTATCTAAAATTGACTCCACATTTTATTTTTCTGTAACCCCATGAGTCTAATTTCATAACTTAGGTAACTATGTAGCACCAATTTTGATCTATTAACCTGGCGTATTTCTCATGATATACCAATGTTTGTCTGTTGTGTAGATGAAAAAAGAAGAGCTTTACTTGATTGGTCCAAACTTGTAGCAATAGTTGAAGGCATAGCACATGGACTTCTTTACCTACATAAGCACTCCCGGTTACGTGTCATACATCGAGATCTTAAACCAAGCAACATTCTCTTGGATAGCGAAATGAATCCAAAGATTTCAGATTTTGGTCTAGCAAAAATATTCAACTCGGATAGCACCGAAGGAAACACTACTAGAAGAGTGGTTGGTACATAGTAAGTTTCACAAACACAATCCACTCTTGACTATTTATATTACACCTCAATCATATGCAATAATTTGACATGTATCATATACCATTTCAGTGGCTACATGTCCCCTGAGTATGCTTCGGAGGGTGTATTCTCTATTAAATCGGATGTCTTCAGTTTTGGTGTTATTATTTTTGAGATACTTAGCGGAAAGCGGAATTCTGGTAGCCAGCAATATGGTGATTTCATCAATCTTCTTGGATATGTAAGATTATACACATAAACTTAAGCAAGTAAAATTGTTCAATATTTCATGTGTGGCTTACATTGTTTTTAGAAATTTGAAGACATAACACAACCTAAAAACTGCAAACAGGCATGGCAATTATGGGAAGAGGGAAGGGGAATTGATCTTCTTGATACATCATTGGTTCCCAATGGTCAATCCCCGAAGATTGTGAGATACATTAATATAGCATTATTATGTGTACAAGAGAATGCAGCCGATCGACCAACCATGGCAGATGTTATAGCAATGCTATGCACAGACGATATGAATATCGATGAGCCTAAGCATCCGGCGTATTTCAATATAAGGGTCGGAAATGAAGAATCATCTACTGCTACAGAATCATGTAGTATTAATGACATGACCATATCTGTCGCAATTCCGAGATAGGTTTTTTTTCTTCTCGTTTACCATGTTTGTAATGTCCCATCGTGTATCGATGATATTGTAACTATTGTATCAAAGTGTAAGTTTAAGTAGTCCTTTGTAGTTTTTACAGAATATGTTGTTGTTGTTACCTTGACTACTTCAGTTGTCTCTAATTTTAATTTTTGTTGGCATATATTTAATGATGCTTGATGGTTTATCTATAGTATTTTTAAATGTTTTCTATTTAAATATTTAATTGTGACACACATCACATTGTTTCTAAAGATGTGGAGATGGTGTGCCACAGGCGGTTTTGTTTAACGTAAGCTAGCTAACTCCGAGTTTTAGACACGTGATGATTCTCTTCACGGGGAGATACGTTGATGATTGTTTAAAAGAACAAAGGTGCAAGATGCGTCCAGCTTTAAATTATTAATACCCGGCTAGGTAGAGTAACAAGAGGTTCATATAACCACCTACCACAGACATCAAAGGTAAAGGATGTTCAGATACAGAGCTCTTAACTAAATATGAGTGTGCAGATCCGAAAACATTTTGGTAGACTACGTGGCTGGCGATGTTGCAGCTGTGCTCGCCATGGCGTGAGTATGACCAAGCCTCTGGATCACCGCATCTGTTGGCTCGCCCTTCGCCTTCCTAATCAGAGCCCATCGCTGCATAAAATTTACCACTGATACTGTGATACGTGATGATTTGACCCAGAAAGTTTGGTATTGTAAAAAGAATTGCAATATAGGTGATGAAGTCATAACACTCTTTTTCTTCAAAAGATGTTGTCCAATTGATAGATCGTCTGCTGGAAATTTTCATTAATGCGAGTAGTTTCATTATAGAAACATGTGACGCCTTGATTGGCTTCTGGATTAACTAATTGCTCTATTCGATCCTGCCAGTTGGAAGCTGCCGTGAATAATTGTTCATCTACCAAACAGGCGACACCGTGATTGACGGTTTCCATTGTATTGACTGTATTTTCTTTTTGCCGGGGAATTTTGACTGTTGAGCTGATTGCTGAAAGCAACACAATGATACTCAACGGAGGAAGCAAAGCAAGGTACAATTATAACAACAAAAAGAGAGCGTGGCCGGCCGTGCCGCGGTTAGCTAGCTAACATGCTGATGCTCGCCGTCCTGCTCCTTCTTTTGATGCCGCTGTCGGCAACGGCAACGGCACAACTTTGTGGCAGCGGCAGCAACTACACCACCAACAGCACCTACCAGTCCAACCTCGCCACCCTTGCCGCCACCCTCCCACTAACGCCTCCTCCTCCCATCAGCAATTTGCCGCGGCAACCGCTGGCCAAGCACCCGATGCCGTGCACGCGCTCGCGCTCTGCCGCGGCGACTTCGCTAACAACACGGCATGTGCAGACTGTGTTGCCGCCTCATTCGAGCACGCACAGCAGACGTGTCCCAACAACAAGGCCGCCACCGTGTACTACGACTATGACGATGTAAACAATCAGAGGCCAGGCTGCGTCCTCGGCTTCTCTGGCGAAGGCGATTTCCTCCGCCCAGCGGTCGGTCTCACCGAGAACGGCACGATCTTCGAGGCTTGGAATCCGGGGAATATCTCCGCGGACGCCACCATCACCGCCGAAGACGTCCACAACCTGCTGACTGTGACAGCCCAGGATGCGGCCGCCGACGCAGCGAGGCGGTACTCCACAGCGGTCATGGACGCCTTGCCGACGCTCTACTCCCTAGCACAGTGCACGCCGGACCTGTCCAACGGAGACTGCCTGACATGTCTCCAGCAGATCGTCGGCATGGTCAACGCCACCACATACGTGTGCCAGGGAGGACGAATTTTCGTCCTGCGCTGCAACATCAGGTTCGAGACGTTTATGTTCTTCGACCAACCTATGCGGCGGATCAGTCCATCCTCCATCACTCCGGCTCCTCCAGCAGGCAAGAGTATGTACACGAACTGTTTGATTTATTTAATTTTGTTTCATGCGCGCCCATACAGTTCAAAGATAACTGTTCATCATGCTCTTGATAATTCGTCCGAGGATGTTTAATTTTAAAATACAGGAAGCAAACCTTGGATAATTGCAATATGTGTGGCTTTTGCTGTGGCACTAGGTGGTTTCTGCTTCATGGTTTATTGTCGTTGCCTCATAGGAAGGATTAGAAAACGTGGGTAAATGAGTTTCTGAAATGCTACTTTGTACTCCACTAAATATACAGGGCAGTAATTAGAGATATCGATCCATTGCACCAATGTTCAAATTTTCAGGTTCATTGAGATTGCGAGAAAACCGTACTAATAAGTTGCACGGAGGGGATCATGACCTAGTATGGGATATGGAAACAGGAATATTATCTGGGTTTTCGTTTTTCCAGTTTGATCAGATACAGGAAGCCACAGGTAACTTTTCTGAAGAAAATAAACTTGGAGAAGGCGGATTTGGCCCTGTATATAAGGTACATATATCATACTCTTCTAAATCCTCCTTTTATATTAAATTCCTAACTCTTAATAATAATAATAATAATAATAATAATAATAATAATAATAATAATAATAATAATAATAATAATCAGTATCCCACATATAGCCTCATTATACATAACTACGCTGGAGAACATCGATACAAAGTGGATTCAATTTGCATTTTACTAATTACTTGGTAGTTGTGCTATTTTTTTTCTCTAGGGACATTTTCTTCAGGGAATGGAGATAGCAGTTAAGAGGCTTGCTTCACATTCCGGACAAGGTTTGGTAGAATTCAAAAATGAAGTTCAGCTCATAGCCAAGATTCAACATAGGAATTTGGTGAGACTGCTGGGATGTTGCTCTCAAGGAGAGGAAAAGATACTGGTCTATGAATACATGCCGAACAAAAGCTTGGACTTCTTCATATTTGTTACACATTTGCATTTTTAGATTCATAGATATTGTTTAGTATACTGATGCCATAAACATGAATTAAATATCCTACTATAATGTTTTTCGAAATCCTATATGCCTAATAGCACTAACTTGAGAATGAGGTGTCCAACTTTTATTATTTAGATGTTATTTTCTCTGCTATACTAATATCTAGTTCATGCAGATGAACACCGAAAAGCTTTAATTGATTGGAACATACGCCTAGCAATAATTGAAGGAATAGCAGAAGGCCTTCTTTATCTACATAAGCACTCTCGTCTGCGCGTTATACATCGAGATCTTAAGCCAAGCAACATTCTCTTGGACAATGAAATGAATCCTAAAATTTCGGATTTTGGACTAGAAAAAATATTCAGCTCAAATAACAATGAAGAAAACAGTACAAGAAGAGTAGTTGGTACATAGTAAGTTTCATATAGTTACACCAATTATGAATATTCATATACTACAAGTACTAACTGGACCTATGTTATTACATCATTTCAGTGGTTACATGGCTCCCGAGTATGCTTCTAAGGGACTATTCTCTATCAAATCCGATGTATTCAGCTTTGGTGTTTTAGTCCTTGAGATCCATAGCGGGAAAAGGAATTCCGGTAGCAATCAATATGGTGATTTCATAAATCTCCTCGGATATGTGAGTTCATACATGTCCATATAACATGAAAATTATTGCTTTGTTAATCATAATTAAGTGTGTCATGAAATTGCAAATAGGCTTGGCAGTTATGGGAAGACAGAAGATGGATTGATATTGTTGATGCATCATTTGATTCATTTATTCCGAAGACTAATCCAACAGAAATGATGAGGTGCATTAACATTGCACTGCTATGTGTACACGAGAATGCAGTAGATCGACCAAACATGTTGGATGTTACTGCAATGCTAAGCAGCAAAACAATGGTCTTACATGAGCCTAAGCACCCACCATATTTCAATCTAAGGGTAGGCAATGAAGAGGATTCTTCTGCTACAAAGTCGTGCAGTATCAATGGTGTTACACTATCTATAGCAACTGCTCGATAGTTTCTCTGAGTTATGTGTTCTTTACTAAGGCAACTGTAAAATCAATGATTCTGTAGATATTGTACAAAGCATAATTTTAAGTCTTACTCTTACATGTAGTGCCCAGATGTTTCTCTAAATCACATTGAAATGGAATATATATCGGCATGTGGATGTAACCAATCAAAACCATGGTTGTGTTTCTAATAAGATTTCTTATTAGATAGTGGTGGCGAAGGAGAGCTGACACTTGGAAGGCTGTAGATAATCCCACAAACTACGAGGAAAAATGAGGCAGGACAATGGCATAGCTGCAGAATGAGCATCTTCATCAAACCACCGCGCATGGCTAGCCAGCTCGTGATGATAAGTGTCGAGAGCCATCTGGTAATTAGAAACGTTATAAATTGCAAAAACACCATATTCAGTAAACTTTTTCCGCATCCTTATAAGTCTGAGAAACATTGGGGGCATGTGCTGCTGGTGCTGGTAGAGTAGAGTAAATTGCAAAAAACCACCTCATTTGAAGTTCTCATCCAAAATTGCCACCTCTTTTCTTGCTAATTTTCTCAATAAACAATGATTATCGGTTTGAAGTGATTAATCTGATTTCTGACAGTTGGGGCCCTCTGTAAGTGCTGATGTGGCACAAAATTGTCAACATCGCTTTTTGACCTGTTAAGTTGGACGAAGGGCCCACCCATCATCCTACCTTACCTCTCATGCGGCTGGGTCATCGCCAGCGAGCCCGCATCAATACTCCCGCGTTGCCAGGGTATCCTGCTCACTCCTCCAGTTGGGGTGCCGCCGGCGAGCCCGTATCTGGTAGCTAAATCTCCCTCTTATCCTCTCCTTCTCTCTTCCCAGCACCTCCTCCATAAATTCTCCCGCATCGGCCGCCGCCTGCATCAACACCGTGTGCCGACGAGCAGAGCTCCGCCGAGGTCCTCCACCATTCTCCTGCTCATCTCTCTCTCCTCCTTCTACCCACCTCCTGCGCCTTCTCTCACAACCGTGGCCACCCCTGCTTGCATGGGCCGCCATGACCGGAGCTCGGCAGAAACGCACGCCGCTACGACACATGGCCTTGCCATGGACATATCCCGCCACTGCGCCGTGAAGCCGATGTGCCAGCATTCTCTAACCTGGGATGACCACATCACTAGGTGCCTTGCCCCCTACTGCTGCTGACGGCGACCCTGTCTACCGACAGAAATCGGCCTCACACGTGGCTGCTCAGGACGAGCTGCACAGAGGCGGTCTCCGTGCAGCTTCGTAACAACGCGCGAGGAGGTGCGATACGACCTACACGGATGCAGCAGACATGTGGCTTAGGGAAGGCGCCCTCCTTGGCGCAGCGGTGTAAGCTTGAGGGCAGCGATGGCATGGGATGCACCCAAGATGTTTGATGGAATGACTCCAAGTGGAAGAAAAAGGTTTGGGAGAGATAAGGTTGCTGACGGGCAGGCCCTCCATCCAACTTAACAGGTCAAAAACGATGTTGACAATTATGTGCCACATCAGCGCTTACAGAGGGCGCTGGCTGTCAGAAATCAGATTAGTCACTTAAAACCGATCATGAGTGTTTATTGAGAATATTAGCAAGAAAATAGGTGGATTATTGAGGCACGTAAGAAATGTTGTGGCAATTCCAGATGAGAACTTCAAATGTGGTTATTTTTTACAATTCACTCGGCACAGTAGGATCCAACGAGGCAACCGGGCACGGGGGACAAAAGATCTCCCCGGACAGAACGCACCCTATGCGACCTGACATGTGAATGTCCATGTAGGTGAGGAAGTTGGTGTAATTAACACCATCAAATATCATCGGGTAATGAGGGATGGAAACATACCCCGACGACAAAGGCATTGTAACTTCTTTAATTTTCTTCTTCTTATAGGATACAAACGAATCAGCGTACGAGGTTCTCCTATGGATCAAAAGGTCACATCTTATGAGGGCACACAACCTCAGGGAAGAAGACCAACTGCAGGACCACTGGGAGATGGGTGGTGGAAGGCGATTGGGAGCTTCGGTCTGGGGAGGGGTAGTGACGTGAAGCGACGATTCGGAGCGGGCGCGCCAACCTGGTGGCATGTATGACCATCGACGCAGACGTGTGGGGTCTGGGGGTGGAGTTGGCTGTTTGAACTGGTTCAAGATGATAAGAAGGAGATTTCCAAGCTGAGCTCGGGGTTGGTAGTAAAGCTACTGCAATTGTACCTTGGGCCCTATCTGGGACATAATCAATCTGGAGCCGCAAGCGACAAGAGATTGAAAGTGAATTCAATCAGGAGTCGCCGATCCACAATGGAGCAGAAACAGAATCAATAGGGAGCACGAGTTGTGCTGGCGGGGCAAAAATGAAAACCTAAACCAACTTAATTTTATTGCATATATTACACAAGACACCAGGGACAATGAAGGAAATATAGACTAGTACAGACTCCTAGACCAATATTAATACTACTTATCACTCGTTATATTTTATATATAAATCTAAAAAATATGGATGTTAAACTATACTTTAATCTAATAGACCAAATGCAAGAGAGCTGATAACATCAAGGTAGAACAATGAGCTCCAAGAACAAAATCAAGACCTATAGTTAAATTACGATAATTGTATTAGCTCCAAAACTTCAAGAGAGCAAAAAGAGAATATAAATAGCTGGCATGAGACACCAGAAAATTAATGGGGATCATAGTAACAAGGAGATTCTGTTCATAACCGCATAAAATGGGTGATGACAGTAGTGCCGTCTTCTGTATAACATGATAAAGAAAATTTGTATAACTGACTTCAAAGTTTAGCTACAATTGAGTAAAAATTGTCCACTGATCTATATGATTAGCAATCTTTCTATGGGGGTATATATCATTAGAAAATTTTCTCTGCAATTTAGATGTTCCAACTATACCTCGTGATTCAAATCCTTTCATTGCCTCCAGGTTCCTGAAAATATTGCTTCGATCATGTGTGCGGCTGCTACCTCTTGAGCATGCATTGGTTTTCCCTTGAAGAGGAAAGGGTGATGCATCAAAGTAGAGTAAGTATTTCCCTTAATTTTTGAGAACCAAGGTATCAATCCGACTGCACAATGCGAGCTGTTTTTTTTTTAACCTTTCTACAAAATGAAAATAAATGTAAATAAAATACCAATTGAAATTATAGAATAACAGATTCACACAGTAAAATATAATATGTATATTAGAAAACAATGAACATTTTCCACACCAGAACAATTAAACAAAATAGAAATAAGATTCTTTTAAATAATTTCTTTTGGCTCTATAAATGTCCCATAAAATAATTTTGAACTCCACTAAAACATCTAGATAAAATTTAAAAAATTTCCCACACTTTTATACAGAAGGAGTCATATTTCCTTCTCTCATATTATTTTCCTTAGAATCGGAAATTGTTTTGAATACTTTAAAAATTCTTAAAATCCCATATAAGAGGCAAATGAATATTTGGGAAAGTCATCTTATTCCATCTCAATTGAATATTCATTCAAAATCCAAAAGTTTTAAATCACAGTATAATTTATCTAACATCAATCAACACAAGAAAGTTTTGAATTACTCCTGTCTAAATAATTAACATTCCAAAATTCAAAATTTTGGGATTTTACAAAGGAGTTTCCAAACCTGCGGGGAGGAAGACGAACAGAAAGAACAGAAAGGAGTTTCTAGAGTGTACTTTGATGGCTACATATAGTCGCGTGGGCGTGGCTGGGCTGGCCATATGCCCACTCTGGACCTTTTGTTCTGTTACAAGGCCTTCTAAGTGTGTATCCCACCTCGTTAAGCACCGTCTCGTCGTCGCCTTGTCGCTCCACATCACTGTCTTGATGCACATGGGTGCTGTCACTCTTCTGTGTGCAATTGTGCATGGATTGCAACTTAAACCTGCCGCATAGCTCGTTCAAAAAGCTTTGTCTGGGTCTGTCAGATGAAGCAAGTACAACAGCGGCGTCACTACCGCTTTGTCTGGGTCTTGAAGAAACTGTCAAGGTACTTGGTAATTTCCCTATGTCTCCTACTCATATGTGTTTGCGATACTATCAAAATTTTGATTTCATCGCCTCGTATGCTCAAATGTGCTGAAACTTGTTGTATGAATGCATGTGACGAGATGGGCTTTTCCTGTGTGCTATGGGGTAGCTTATATAGGAGAGAGGTGAGTTAATTGCACAGAAATACCATAATTGAGGCATTACATGCATATTGGTACCACTTTTGCTAATTTTTACACGTTAGTACCAAGTTTGGTGCCGGTCGTTACAAAAAGGTCTAAACCGCGTATTGATGGTGTATCTAACCGGCGGGGCCCGCCTGTCAGGTGCTGACGTGGCATGTTTTTTGCGGAAAACTCCCTTGCTTTGTACGTAATCACATAAATGCCCAATTATTTTGCCCAAAAAAAGTCTCAAATGACAGGTTTTTTTTCCGTTCGTAATTTCAACCACGAATAGGACTTGTTTGAAAATTTGCGTTGGCTTAAACAAATAACTAAAACAATCGAAAATTAAAGCTCGGGCAGAATTCGGACCCGCGACCTGCGGTTAAGAAGCTCAATGCGCTAGCCACCCCGCGAGAGCAGGTCACGTGACTTAAAGCAGGCGAGAACTTTTTTACAAATAGCAACGCTGGGCCGGTCCACCGAGCCCTGCAAATTCTTTTTCGTTTCGCACTTACATCGCGCGTGTTGCGGCGCATCCCTGCCCAGATTTTTTACGTTTCATTTCTCTTAATTATTATGCTTTATTTTAGTTTCTGGTTTTGGCTTTTTTTTAGGTTTATGTTTTTTTCTTTTTTCATTCACTAGGTTGGTTATTCTCCTGGATTTTTAAAATATGTTTACTGAAATTTTTTTATGATGGGTTTGAGTATACGATGAACATGTTTTCAAATATGCACGAACATTTGTTAATGTACGGTGAGCACCTTTTCTCCTTATAGTGAACATTTTTCAATGCACGATGAACTTTTCTTTACAAATGGTGAACATTTATTTAATGTAATGAATTTTTGGTAAGATACATTGAACATGTTTTAAATACTCCCTCCATTCCGAAATATAGTGCGCCCGCGCTTTCCGAGGTTCAACTTTGACCATAAATTTAACCCATGAGACCGACTGCGGCGGGAGAAAAAAATTACATGATTGAAAACTTCTTTTGAATACGAATTTATTGGTATAACTTTTGCTCCCGCCGCAGACGGTCTCATTGGTTAAATTTACGGTCAAAGTTGAAGCACGAGGATAGAGGAAGCACTACATTGTGGAATGGAGGGAGTACAAATTTAACATTTTTTTGTAATATATGTTGATTGTTTATTAAGATATGATGACATTTTGCATAATGCACGGTGAAATTTTCATAATTTATGGTCAACATTTTCTTAATACACGATGAGTTTCAAGAATATTATGATTACACAATTTCTTAATTTATAGTGAACATTTTTAATGCACGATGAACTTTTCTTTACAAACGGTGAACATTTTTCTAATATAATGAACATTGAACATATTTTAAATGCAAATTGAACATTTGGTAATATATGTTCAAATATATTTTTAAGATATGATGAACATTTTACTTAGTGCGCGGAGATTTTTTTGTAATTTATGGTGATCATTTTCTTAATACACTATGAGTTTCAAGAGCATTATGGTGAACATTTTCTTAATACATGGTGAAATATTTGTATTTCAAGAAATGCTCACCATGTGTTAAAAACTTATTGTGTAAAATCATTCTTGCATTTCAAGAGACACTTCGATTTTTTTAAATAAAAGTTGAACAGTTTTAATGCATTTCTAAAATTTATTAGGATTACACATTTTGTTTCAATACGATGTTGTCAACTTTTAAGTAACAGTGCATTAAAAAAATATAATCAATATGCGAGTAACTCAGATAAAAAACTGTGTGTTGGGCATTTAATTTTTTAATAGTTGTGTATTTGAATAATATCATTAGGCTACATAATAATTGTGCATGGTTGTGGTTCTGAGTGTAGACACATAAAAACTGTAACTCAGAGCATCTCCAGCGGCGCCCCCAACAAGCCCCTCAACCCGGTTTTTGACGTCGGCGCCGAAAAATCGGCCCAGTCGCGTCCGCAAAAGCCCATTTTTTGCCTGCTCGGGCCAAATTTGGCGCCGACGGGCTGAGGGGCGCTTGGGGGCGCTAGCCGAATCGTTTTTGGCGCCAAAACCGATGAGTCCGCCTTGGCACTGACTTGGCGGTTCTCGTCGCTTCGTCGTCCTCATCGTCTCGGTTCCCGTGGGGGAATCAATGGCAAAGCTGCTGCGCTGCCGCGCCGGTCGGCCTCCATTGATGCTCTCACGGGCGGCACAATGAAGGCGCGGCGACGCGTGTCCCCTCCTTTTCCGCCACGCGTACACACGGCGGCCACGCGGTGGCCGCCCGACCGCAGCTATGAAAGCCGACCCTCCCACGTCGGTGAGCCGCACACTTCCCCTCTCCACCGCCGACGCTCCCGCCTGTCCTCTCTTCTCACCGTTTCCTTCTCCTCCCATGGCCGGCGTCCTCCTCCTGGTCCGGTCGCTCATCCGGCTCGCCCTCCCTCCTCCCCGTCGAGCCGGAGCCCCAGGACACGCCGACCGGTCGGCGCACCCACGGCGGCGGCATCCGTATCAACGAGCCCTATCCCACCTCTACCCGGCTCGTCAGGCCAAAGGTGGAGCCGGGCCTCGTAATGGAGTACGAGGCCATGGTTCGGGCTGGCTTCGACGACGGGGCCGCCCTAAAATGGGTGCGTGATGACTACCTACGCGACGAGATGGTCCGGCAGCGCCTAGACCTCGAGGAGATAGCCGTCCACTGGCGTGGGCGTGAGGAGGACGGTGTCGTCGTCCTCGACAACGATGAGGAGGACGCACCCGGACCGTCCAATCCCCCGCGCCTCGGCGACCCTGGGTAGGGGAGCCAAAGGGACGGCGGCCACGGCGGAGGCAACTACACGAAGTTCTACAGGCTCCTCGGCATGTAGAACTTCAGGGCGGCGAGGAACGGCGAGGGCGAGGGCGATGGCGACGGCGGGACTAGTAGTGTTTAGGGTTTAGTGGCGTTTTTTATCTTCTTTTATCATAAGCATCTGTAAAATAGTCGATGAACTCGACGAAGTTTGGTCGAATTTGCGCCTTGTTTGTCCGAATTTGTGGCCGAGTTTTGGTTTTGAAAAGACCGAAAATACACCGTGGTGGGAGACTGGGGAACATAACGCCCCCACGTCACGTTTTTCGCCGGCTCACCCTCAGGCGGCGCTATTTGGGGGTTCCTGGGGGGGCGAACGGCTGAAGATACTCTCAGCGCGCAGCCTCGCAGGGCCAACCGCCGGCCCGACGTGTTTAAACTAGTATAATAGGGTTCACGCCTATTGTATGTTGTGAGCACTTCTATGGCGGGGTTTCTAGCCCGTTGCGCTGCTCAACCAAAGGTCGCAGGTTCGAATCCTGTCGGGCTCCAATTTTAGTTTGTTTTATATATTTGTTCAAGCCGTCACAAATTTTCAAACAAGTCCTATTCGTGGTTCAAATTACGAACGGAGAAAAACCCCTCTCATTTGAGACTTTTTCGGGCAAAATAATTGGGCATTTTATGTGATTACGTACAAAGCAAGGGGGTTTTCTACAAAAAAAATGCCACACCAGCACCTAACAGGCGGGCCCCGCCGGTCAGATACACCGTCAATACATGTTTATACGTGGTTTAGACCTTTTTGTAACGGTTGGTACCAAACTTGGCACTGACATGTAATTATTAGCAAAAGTGGTACCAATCTGCATGTAATGCCCCAGTTGTGGCACTTCTGTGCAATTAACTCGAGAGAGGCAGTGGTGAAGCTATGACCTAAGACCTCCGACTTCAAGGCTTTGTCGGTGCCTTAAACATCCGTACTCTAATGTATAACTATAAAATATAAAATATTATAGTGGTAGTTGGGGAAACTGTGAATAAAGGAAACACACATGTCCTTGCCAGTCATTTTGACCCTCCATTTCTATTTTCAAGGGGCCCAAGTAAAGACTTTACCTCTCTGTTTCACTTCTCATGAGTCATGATCTTTGCTATTATGGGCAAGAGAAATGGCCACAAAATTATTTTCAGCGATTCTTGCATAATCCATGGCTCATCTAGTAAAATATTCATTCTACACTTATACGGTACAAAAACAGTCAAATCATGTAATTGATCAGCTGTTTTGCTATGTTTATGCATAAAAAGCTCCGCCCAGTACAACATGTCACACATGATATTGCATAATCAACAAATTTTTGACTGGTCCAAGTATAAAAATGGGAGCATGTTCATCACGTTGTCCAGCAATCCAACGAGGCTTGCATTGCATACCAACATAGTTAATTATAACTGCTCAAAATGTGGGTACTAATATCATGTCGATCATGCAGTAAGCATCTCACTATTTTTCTTTTCGAGAAGAAACACCTTCCATTTTTGAGAAAATGTTCACATCGAAGAATGCTGATGTGAAAAAGTAAAGTGTGGACTAATATGTAGGAACTGACAAAAGTCAGTATTTATTATTTAGATAAGTAGGAAAAATGGGGGCAAATAGCCTCCTGATCCGGGAAAACCGGGTCGGCGATTTCAACCTCCCGATCGCCCTGGCAGCCTGCAGGTGGCTGGATCCCACCAATTGTGGTGCCCCGAGGGGAGGGTGAAGAGCAGGGGCGGCACATCATGTTGGTGACCGGATTCTCGTTCCTGGCGGAGAGGTGCACTATCTTGGCAATGGCATTGTTGCACCCGTCCATGCATGTGCTTGAAGCTGACCTGCCATCTCAACAATAACTTGGTGCAGCATGGGGCTCTGGGACAATGGGGGTGCATTGTCGTGGTCGGCCAGGGTAGGGAAAGGACGTCGTGCTGAGATCTATCCCGATGCGTGGTCTGGGGGTGAGGGAGAGCGCCTGAGGGACAGGGGTGGGAGAAGGAGAAGGAGGAAGCGCCCCGTCGCCGCCGTGGGCCGACCGGAGGCCGCCGGCGATGGTGGCGAGGGAGAGGAGCGTGCAGGGGGG
>LR738712.1:816971398-816989900 GCA_902687465.1 Secale cereale | reverse complement strand
GGGGGGGGGGGGGGGGGGGGGGGGGTGTCGGCAGTCGCATGGTGAGTCAGAGCAGTGACCCATGAGACGCAAGCAGTACAAAGAGATACCCATGCATCTCTACCAGAATGTGATATTGTCTTGAGTTTTGAATGTCACGAACAGCTGTAATATCGTGCAAAACATAACTTCATTCATCGTCCACTAAGTAATGGTCTTCTTATTGGGCGTTTCCTATTCCCCAAGGAGTTAGGCACATTACTTTTGTGTCTTAAGTTATCTGGTAGGATGAGGAACTTTTTCTCTTGATATGCCACCTATTTGAATGTGATGTAGAAGTGATCCGACTAGTAGAACTCGATGGTATTATGCTTTATGCATGTAAGATAAAATATAGCGTTATGTATATATAATCACATACCACAAAACGACATGGCTAGTCATGGTTAGAAGTTGTTGGATGTACTACTTTGCATTAACTTCAGGTCCTGACTTTTTGTAAATATGTTGATGAGATATTTCTTCATCCTTCTTGTAGTTTCTTTTCAACATGATACTATATTCAGTAACCGAGAATCCATGATGTGAGGTCAATAAAAGTTGCTCTAAAATTTCTAGACAAATAGAATAGCCCTTCTATTATACCATGGAATCCATGATCTGTGCAATTTTCCGTGGAAGGTTGTCAACAAACCAGCTACATATCGTCTATTTGGAAGTATTTCTGATCGGAAGGGGTTTAAATGTTTCGGGAGTACACTTTTTTGAGAAACACAAAACCGTGTACTCTGAGTTAGTGGTAACTATTCATTTCGTTTGACAGATCGATATTTTGTATGAAGATATATATGTGCTCTTTAATTTGAAAAAGCATAGGAGCCTACTAATTAAGCCTCCACGTGAATGGTTCTAGTGTGGCCACCGTTACCCTCACACACCTGACCCGCCGGTTCTAGTGGATAATGAGCTAGCTGCATCCTCCCTGTGGACACGGAAGTATTATCTCTTAACATGTTATGTTTCTGTCCCATGTAACATGATATGCATCGTGTAGTCCATGATGGCGCGTGATGAAGACGTGGTTACATTACCAAACATACATAAATTGCTTTGATTGTGGTGTGTTTGCCAACCAGTCTGCCTGCATGTGTCACACGATTGACGACTGAAGTACTACATAGTTTACTTGATTAACCAGTATTAGCATATAAGCTGCCTGCCACGACTGATCGACGATAGCAACTAGTGCCGTTGAGATGATCATGTGAATAGATCAATCAAAGTGCCATGTACCATGCTACGAAACAGTAAAATGATGCACATGCAAATTGGCAATCAAGTGCAACTCCGTATATATAACCAAGCTAATAATGTCAAAGTGTGTGGGCCTTACCATGACATGGACTTATATGCCAGCAGATACACATGCAATCATCATCACATCATGTAGAACCGTCATTCATATGTTTTTCAATCATTTGCACTCTAGAGTCGGAGCTGCTAAGGAGGGCCCTTGCTGCGACCACGACATGCGGCGGGTGGTCGTTATCGGCGCTCGCTCGACGCGGGTACAACGCTTTTCTCCCACGATGCCCGTGTCGGAGCTGCCTGGTCATCGGCGTGTGCGGTTGACTATTTGGCATTGGCGGACATAGGCCTGAATGCTTGTTTGCGGTGAGGGCTAAATCGGTGGTCATCAATGGTGGGGTCGGAGTCTTCATAACGGTGGCGTGATGACGATGGCACCAGGTTGCAACCTCGATGATGTACTCCGTTTGATATTCCTTTTCTGCGAAACACTGAAATAGGCAAAAAACAATTTGCACTGGGCCTTGGGTTAGTAGGTTAGTCCCAAAAATAATATAAAAATGTATAATAAAGCCCATTAAACATCAAAAATAGAATATATAATAGCATGGAACAATCAAAAATTATAGATACATTAGAGACGTATCAGTGCGTGATGAAGACCACCGTCCCGCGTCCCTCGATCTCGACCATCGAGCCGTCCCCGAAGCGCACCGTGTCGGAAAAGACGGTGGAGTTGCCCGTCATGTGGTTTGACGCACCTGTGTCCAGATGCCAGCGTGGTTCCTTTGCACCCCGGCGGCCCAGAGGCTGAACTCAATGCGCTCCTCGTGGTTGTGCACGACCTAGTTCCCGTGCGCATCGAGAGCAGGCTCTTGAGGTAGCGACGTCACCTGCGCCATGAGAAGCGCATGATCTTCGTCGTCTGCCGCTGCGAGATGCACCTCGCCGCCGCCTTCTTCCTTCATCTTCTTGCAGCATTCATGGACCTAGTGGTCGCTAATTCCGCAGTAGTGGCAGTTTCCAGCATGCTTGGCGCCACCTTTACTGCCGCTTGATCGTGCAGCGTTCTTGCCGCGGTCCCCCTGAGGCTTGCCGCGCGGCTTCTTGCAGTCGTGTCCGCCGGCGCCGGAGGAGCCGCCTTGATCACCGCGCCCAAGGCGCGCGTCCAGGGTGTAGAGGAGCTTGCTGCCGCCCTCCTCTTCGGTGTCCAGCTCGTACCGCTCCTCAACCTCCTTGAAACGACCGATGATCTCCTCGATCAAGGTTGTGTCCAGATTGACCAGGTTGTCGATGGAGACCGCGAGCTACGAGTATCGCATGGGGACGACCCGCTGCCACTTCTGGATCACCCTCTTGTCGCTGATCGTGTCGCCAAGCTCGCCGAGGCGCGCGCACAGCCATATCAGGCGCATCGCCAGATCATCAATGGAGTCACCAGGTTTGTGACGGAGCTTGTCAAATTCGCCCCGGAGAGTCTAGGCCTTGGCATCGCGGACGCGCTCAGATCCCGCTCACATGGCGCGGATGGCCTCCCACAGCTGCTGGGAAGTCTTGTGCTTGCGTAGCATGGGCAACATCTCCGACAGGACAGATCGGAAAATGAACTCCATCGCCCCCGATCGTTGCGGTACCCGTACTCGTCGTCGAGGTCTTCAGCTCCCTCGATCACGCGCCACATACCTCTCGCCTCCATCCCGACCTCCATGAGTGGGCTCCACTCCGCGTAGTTCGTGCGGGTCAACGGTGGCACGTTGGGGGGGCCCTATACAACCGGTGCATACTGCCTCGCCACCGCAAGCTCGCGCCCATGGCCAGCTGCAGACTTCGGAGAGCCCTTTCCGCTGTCGTCGTCGACATTCCCCGCCTTCAGATTGCCGTTGTCACCTGCCATTACAGGGACCTAGCTAACCAACGCTCTGATGCCACTTGTTAGACCTAGCGCTCTAGCTCACACGAGAGGAAGACGATGAGAATTTGTGTCGCGTTCAACTTCGCAGCTTTTCTGCTCTCTCTTTCCTCTCTTTATTCAACGATAACAATGCCTAACAGCTTTTCTGCATCACAGCGCTCCCCGCGCGTCGCCCGCGATGCGTCCATGACCATCTACTTCGTGCCATCCCACGATCGGGTCAGGGCCACGACATATCCTAACAAACTACGGCTGAGTCGCAGCTCAGCTTAAACACTCTGTCGAAACTAACAGAGAAACTACACCTACGACTGACGAAACTGAAGGTGTTCATCAGCGGCTGTTAATTGACACTTGGGACGAAGGAGTGATGCGGCTGCGGCGGCGGCGGTGGAAGAAACCCTGATTAGGTAGTGGGGAGAGGAGACGCTTGCATCGGGAGAGCAAAAGGGATGGAGCTGCCTTCGTTGGGAAGGAAACGTCTGACCAATGGAGGTGGGCGTGGGGCTCCATGTGCTGTTCCGTTCCCATTCGCTTCGTTTCTTTTTTATCTCGGCACAGTAAAAATGATCGACGTGGACATCGCCAGAGTCTGCCCAGAGCTTCGCGCTTCGAGAGTGTAATGGTCTAGCCACAGTGCCCTTCAGCTCCAGATGCACCAGCCACGTCAGGGTATGGTCCAGTTGTCACTGAGGCACTAGTAGCGGCTAAAGGGAGTCCATTGACAATGGTCCAATAGATTTGAATGCATGATCTACATAGCAACGATCCAGCTCTTCCCGACGTCTCTTATTCCCTCATACATTTTCAATTGTTTTGAAGGTCTGTCTCTCTGGATTAGCTCCTCCTCGTCCCCTAAATTTTTTCTTTCTCCTTTTTTCTTCATTTTCCACTTTTTAAAATGTGACGGTAGTGTGTTCCAAATAGTAGAAGTCGATGATACTGCTTGAGTGAAAATGGGGAGGTATATATGGGACATGACGAACCAAGAGGGTATTCATGTGGGGAGTTGTTGGATCAGTACTATTTGGTATCCCCTTTAGGTCCTGCCATTTTTTAAAGTTGTAAATGAGATGTTTATGCATCGTCCATCTTATTTCAAGTTCAACACAGTATTCTTCAGTAACCATGAGGCGGTGCCAAGTGAACCTAGTGGCACATGGACAATGGTTGTTGGCCCACTTTACTTTTATGAAGACTAGATAATTGCCCATTGTGGTAACGAGATATAAATATTATAGTATGTTACTCCACCATTACCTTTTCATATTTATGTAATTGCGTAAATATTTTTTCTTTTTTGAAAATGAGGTTGAAACCCTGGGCCTCCGCATTGAAACAATGCACACAACATTTTTATTAATTACTAGCAAAAAGGTCCGTGCGTTGCAACGGAAGAAAAATATATCCCCACATCTCCTAAATACACATCTAAATTAATAAATATCAAACTGAAAAATAGTTACAATGAGCAAGCAACGTGCTTCACTATTGAGAAAACATCAGTCGAAACCTTCTAGCATAACATTACTTTTTTTTAGTGTTAGCATAATATTACTAAGTCAACCACCACCTCAAGGCGTGACCGCCACTATGTGTGCAAACATCTCCTGCCCATCATCAACATCTTTGTATCCCTGTGGCCCGAAAAAATCCTTTGACACGACGCAACCTCCATGACCGTACCATTGCCCATTGCCTATTCCGTGTTTCCCAAGAAAATCTATGCAATTAGAGTATTTTCTACGCAAAGTGATTTATAGCGTTTCTATTGAGATATATACATACGGGTTTGCTAAGGTACATCTAGATATATACATAATTCCCCTAAGTTTTATATGAATGATTTTACGTGAAGATTCGTGCGGGTATTTTTCTTTTTCATTTTTACACCAAATGTGTTAAGTTAATAAGCACATCAGATTTCAGATATGAATGACTGAATACAAAGCAAAACCTCCACATCGTCACTCAACACTAACTAAAGGAAACCACCGGATCATGCATTTAGAATTAGTTTTCTATGGAGTTGACATTGCATTAACCATATCTGCAGCCTGCGAATACACCAGTGCGACTGAAAACAATTATAAATTCACTGAAGATGTTAAAATAGCAATGCGAATATACCACCATATATCTCTTGCACGTATAGGCTTCACAAGTTGAGAAGCCATTCATCATATTTTTCTCCAATTGAAATGCAGAAGAAACAATGATGAGCAAAACAAAACAAAAATAACGGGTTGACCAACAAAAAATCGGGGCTGACCAAGACTGCTAATTTGCCAGCTGGTTAAGCGGCCAAGCTGTGTTGGTGATCATCCTTATACTAATTAACATTAACATCAAAAGTGAATTTAGTCTCAATTATGCGAACATACAGTACTGAAATTTTCTTCTAGCTAATTACAGATGGTTAGATCATAGTGGAGTGCAACCCACCAGCACCTCAACCCATCACAATAGAACACACCGGACTCACATTTGATTTCAGAGAGGAAGTAGACATATACAAAGAGAAGTACTTCGTATGGAGTAATGGCGGCTGCAACCACTTGGCTGCAACATCCTCGGTGCCTTGCCCCTATCCAACCGCTCCTTTCCCTTCCTCTTCCTCCCGGCAGCCCCTCTTCTTCGGTTCCTCCTCCCCTGCGTCCTCTTCCTCCCCCAACTCCTCGCTGCTTGGCCCTCCATGTCCCGTCTCCATCTGCTTCCACTTCTCACCGCTGGCCCCGCCGTAGGATTCGCCACCGGCAAAGGCACCTCGATCCCGCCTCCAGAAACACCAGTAGCGCCTCGTCTCCCTTCTTGCGGATCGTAAAACCCGCCTTCTCTCCCTAAATAACCACCTCGTGCTCGTGGCCGACAAAGGCGACAAGGGCCTCGTTGTCGAGTCGCTCAACCGCACCTGCGATATGCTCCGGGAGTGCGCGACTCACATTTGATGGACGAAGGACGCCATGAGGGAGGTGACTGGGCAAGGTCGGGCCGGCACCTATGCATGGTGGCTAGGAGGCGAAGCAGCAGTACGGCGTGAGGAGGGATTGTGGGCGCTGAGACACATCCTGCTGTTCCCCTCCACCGCTCATCGGCAATTGAAGGTCCTCCTCCATCGGGCTAGGTGTTGCTCCGAGGCCTAGCCTCGTGGTCGCTTCACCTGGGCATATATGGCCTACCATGCCAGGCTCCACAGTTTTTTTTTAAACAGGGCAAAAGATTTGCCCCTTTCATTCAATAAGAAGAAGGTTTAGAGGTTTTGGCCAAAAAGCCGAATTACAACACATTACTCTCGCGGCAGTACATTACTCAAATACTTTGCCCCCGCAAGACACCATATCTTGGATACATCTTTGATTCTAGCAACAAGAACCCCTACCGGCACCGCGGTGTTACGGAACACACGTGTGTTTCTCTCGTTCCAAATTTCCCACGAGATAAGCATCATGAGGGACATCATTGGCCGTCTAGATTGCGACATATTGGAATCAATAAGGTTCCACCGGGCTTTTACCGAATGGATGGCCATCCACGCAGAAGGGTGCACATCCACCAAGCCAAGCCAAGACTTGATCATTCCCCAAACTCGAACCGTGTAGCGGCATTGGAACAGTAGATGGGCCGCGGATTCTTGAACTTGTTTGCATAGGGGGCAACGGTTGCAGTTAGGCCATCCCCGGCGTTGAAGCCTGTCGGCCGTCCAGATCCGGTTATTGATAACGAGCCAAGCAAAGAATTTGCATTTGGGGGGAGCCCAGATCTTCCACACCAATTGTTGCTTGTTGGAGTCAACCATACCCAAGAACTGGGCCTTGTAGGCCGAGGATGCAGAGTAAATGCCATCGTTAGTGAGTTTCCAGGAAATAGAGTCAGCCATCTCGGGGTTTAGGTGCACCATAGAAATCTTCTCCCAAAGTTTGACGAACTCGGTCAGATGTCTAGTGGAGGTGACCCCGTCCGTGTTAATTTTAGACCCAAAAATTATTCTGCAATGCCTTTTGAACCGAACAACTCCTTCTTTTTGATAGATAAAAAATCTTCGGGGTGATGTCTTTGGGCCTCAAACCATCTAACCAAGCGGACTCCCAGAAAGAGGCCTGAAGACCATTGCCGAGAAGCACCTTGGTGGCAGCCGCAAAAATGTTTTTATCATTCTCGTCGCAAGGGTTGCCCAAGCGAGCCCACTGCTTTGGCGGATCTGACCATTCTGCCCAAAGCCACCGGATGCGAAGTGCAGACGCAAACTTCTTTAGATTTAAGATGCCCGGCCCCCATGAACCTTGGACTTGCAAACCTGCATCCAGTTGATCTTGCATTTGCCACCAGTGACATTGTCACAGCCAGCCCAAAGGAAGGCTCGGCGAAGTGAATCAATCTTTTCCAGGACCACAGTGACGATGGGCCTATTTGGATAAACTTATTTCTGGTCATAACTTCTCTGTTGTGGAACTACTTTGGGAGGCAGCAGCCTAAAACCCAAGCCTGCACATATTCATTTGAATATATGTTCACTTGCATGATTTCTCCTATGAGGTATATAATCTTTATTTCTTCAACATTCTATGCAATTTAATTTTCTATTACAGAAGCTTATGTATTAAGTTTACTTAGCAGAGTATCTATGTATGCATGTGCGGTTCAAATAATCATCTTATGTTATACTAGCTGTCCTATGTATGATCTGTATGAGTGCCCTCCTTCCAAAAAAAAAAAACAAGTCCATGATATTACAAGTCAAAAGCGAGTGGGGGTATGAGGATGGTGTATAGATCAGGTGCATGCACGGGCTTGCGGAGGGTGACCCTCACTTCCAGCTCCACGGGATTAGTTTTTAAATACCCTTGAGCTCGCGCGGTTAATTGATAAGTGTGTTCTATGGTGTCTGAGATCATCACATGTTGCAATCAAATGGACACCGCAGCCATCGGCAACAAGCACGGTAAGGAGGATAATCGGTAGCACGGGTGGGGCACCATACTGAATAGAGGCGGGGGTGGTATTTTTTTCTTCACCCGTTGCACCGCACGGGCCCTTTTTCTAATTAATCACTCATGTGAATAAATGGGAGCTGGTCGATTATTCGGGCATCACATCTACATACAATTGTACGACTTGACGGATGGCCAACGGAGTTGCTTTCCTCTTGTTCCCATTGTCTCCTATTCCCTGATGCTCTTTCAGATTCATTCTATGGAGATCTATCTACTCCAGTGACTAGGTCCTCTCTTTCTTCATTTGCCACATATTTGAATGGGAAGGATAGTGTTGTACCTAGGAGAACTCTACCACTCGAGTGAAGAATCAGTTGTATATATAAGCACGCACACCAAATAAAGAAAATGATACTCTTGTTTGGAAGTTTGCTGGATAATCAATACTATTTTGAATTCACCTTGTCCTAACATACTGTAAACATATTTATACATAGACATGACCGAGACACTCCTAGGTCAATAACCAATAGCGGGATCTGGATACCCATATTGGTTCCCACACGTTCCTCGATGATCACATCGGATGAACCACGATGTCAAGGATTCAGGCAATCCCGTATACAGTTCCCTTTGTCTCGTCGGTATGTTACTTGCCCGAGATTCGATCGTCGGTATCTCCATACCTAGTTCAATCTCGTTACCGGCAAGTCTCTTTACTCGTTCCGTAATACATAATCCCGTGACTAACTACTTAGTCACTTTGAGCTCATTGAGATGACGTATTACCGAGTGGGCCCGGAGATACCTCTCCGTCACACGGAGTGGCAAAACCCAGTCTCGATCCATGTCAACTCAACAGACACCTTCGGAGATACCTGTAGAGTACCTTTATAGTCACCCAGTTACGTTGCGACGTTTGGCACACACAAGGCACTCCTACGGTGTCAGTGAGTTACATGATCTCATGGTCATAGGAACTTATACTTGACATGCAGAAAACTATAGCGATAACTGATACGATCAAAAGCTATGTTTAACGTTTTGGGTCTCGTCCATCACATCATTCTCCTAATGATGTGATCCCGTTATCAAATGACAACTCATGTCTATGACCTGGAAACCGTGGTCATCTTTGATCAACGAGCTAGTCCTGAAGAGGCTTACTAGGGACACAAAGTTTGTCTATTTATCCACACATGTATTTAAGTTTCCAATCAATACAATTATAGCATGGATAATAAACGATTATCATGAACAAGGAAATATAATAATAACTCTTTTATTATTGCCTCTAGGGCATATTTCCAACAGTCTCCCACTTGCACTAGAGTCAATAATCTAGCATTACAAGGTAATGAATCTAACACCCATAGAGACTTGGTGTTGATCATGCTTAGCCCGTGGAAGAGGCTTAGTCAACGGATCTGCAACATTCAAATCCGTGTGTACTTTGCAAATGCTTATGTCCTCCTCCTTGACTGAATCGCGGATGGAATTGAAGCGTCGCTTTATGTGTCTGGTCCTCTTGTGAAACCTTGGTTCCTTGGCTAGAGCAATGGCACCAGTGTTGTCACAAAACAGAGTCATTGGGTTCAATGCACTAGGCACAACTCCAAGATCTGTCATGAACTCCTTCATCCAGACACCTTCCTTCGCCGCCTCCGAGGCAGCTATGTACTCCGCTTCGCATGTAGAATCGGCTACCACGCTTTGCTTGGAACTGCACCAGCTTACCGCTCCCCCGTTGAGAATATATACGTATCCGGTTTGAGACTTAGAGTCATCCGGATCAGTGTCAAAGCTTGCATCGACGTAACCCTTTACGACGAGCTCTTGACACTCATCGGGCCACACACATCAGTATGTATGATTTCCAATAAGTCACTTGCCCGTTCCATTGTTCCTGAAAACGGGGTCTTAGTCATCTTGCCCATGAGGCACGGCTCGCATGTGTCAAGTGATTCAAAATCAAGAGACTCCAAAAGTCCATCAGCATGGAGCTTCCTCATGCGTTTCACGCCGATATGACCCAGACGGCAGTGCCACAAGAAAGTGGTACTATTGTTATCAACTCTACATCTTTTGGCATCAATGTTATGAACATGTGTATCATCACTATCGAGATTCAATAAGAATAAACCCCCTACTTCGGGTGCATGACCATAAAAGATATTACCCATATAAATAGAACAACCTTTATTCTCTGATTTAAATGAGTAACCGTCTCGCATTAAACAAGATCCAGATATAATGTTCATGCTCAACGCAGGCACTAAATAACAATTATTCAGGTTCATAACTAATCCCGATGGTAATCGAAGAGCGAGCGTGCCGACGGCGATCACATCAACCTTGGAACCATTCCCCACGCGCATCGTCACTTCGTCCTTCGCCAGCCTCCGTCTATTCCGTAGTTCCTGTTTACAGTTGCAAATGTGAGCAACCGAACCGGTATCAAATACCCAGGCACTACAACGAGAGTTGGTAAGGTACACATCAATAACATGTATATCACATATACCTTGCTTGTTGTTGTTGTTGGCCCCCTTCTTGTCTGCCAGATACTTGGGGCAGTTCCGCTTCCAGTGGCCGTTTCCCTTGCAATAGAAACACTCAGTCTCTGGCTTGGGCCCAGCCTTGGGTTTCTTCACTGGATGAGCAACTGCCTTGCCACCCTTCTTAGAGTTACCCTTCTTGCCCTTGCCATTCTTCTTGAAACTGGCAACTTAATTACTACAGATTCATTGTCTCAGTAAGCTTTTGTCATGTGACTATGAAAAGTCCTTATATGGTTAATAGCATGTCACTGTTGGGGAACGTTGCATGGGAAACAAAAATTTTCCTACGCTCACCAAGATCAATCTAGGAGATGCATCTACGAGAGAAGAGTCGGATCCACATACCCTTGTAGATCACTAAGCGGAAGCGTTCAAGAACGCGGTTGATGGAGTCGTACTCGCCGCGATTCAAATCGCCGAAGATCCCAACACCGAACGGACGGTGCCTCCGCGTTCAACACACGTGCAGCTCGGGGACGTCTCCTCCTTCTTGATCCAGCAAGGGGGAAGGAGAAGTTGACGGAGAAACCCAGCAGCACGACGGCGTGGTGGAGATGGTGGTGAAGGAATTTCAGCAGGGCTTCGCCAAGCACTGCAAACTAGACGAAGATATTCGTGGAGAGGGAGGGCAATGCCGAGGCACGAACTTGTATTGCTGCCCTCCCTCTACCTCTCTTTATATAGGGGGGAGAGAGAGGAGGGGGCGCCCCTAGGGTTCCCCCTAGGGGGTGGCGGCCAAGGGGAGGGGCTGCGGCCAGGGTTAGGGTTCCCCCCCCAGGCGCCTTGCCCCCCAAGTCCTAGGGGTGCGGCTGCCCTAGGGGGGCCCAGCCCCTTAGGCGCAGGTGGAGGAGCCTAGGGGGGGGGCGCACAGCCCTTGTGTGGGCTGTTGCGTCTCCCCACTTATGGCCCATAGGGCCCGTAACATTTACCGTGGCCCCCGAAACACCTTTCGGTTCTCCGATTCCTTCCCGATGTTCCCCAGAACAATTCCGGACTCCGTTTACTCTCATCCCATATATCAATCTTCGTCCCCGGACCATTCCGGAGACCCTCGTCACGTCCGGGATCTCATCCGGGACTCCGAACAACCTTCGGTTACCATGCACTATTCTCACTAACAACCCTAGCGTCACCGAACCTTAAGTGTGTAGACCCTGCGGGTTCGGAAACTATGCAGACATGACCGAGATACTCCCAGGTCAATAACCAATAGCGGGATCTGGATACCCATATTGGTTCCCACACGTTCCTCGATGATCTCATCGGATGAACCACAATGTCAAGGATTCAGGTAATCCCGTATACAGTTCCCTTTGTCTCGTCGGTATGTTACTTGCCCGAGATTCGATCGTCGGTATCTCTATACCTAGTTCAATCTCGTTACCGGCAAGTCTCTTTACTCGTTCCGTAATACATAATCCCGTGACTAACTACTCAGTCACTTTGAGCTCATTGAGATGACGTATTACCGAGTGGGCCCGGAGATACCTCTCCGTCACACGGAGTGACAAATCCCAGTCTCGATCCATGTCAACTCAACAGACACCTTCGGAGATACCTGTAGAGTACCTTTATAGTCACCCAGTTACGTTGCGACGTTTGGCACACACAAGGCACTCCTACGGTGTCAGTGAGTTACATGATCTCATGGTCATAGGAACTTATACTTGACATGCAGAAAACTATAGCGATAACTGATACGATCAAAAGCTATGTTTAACGTTTGGGTCTCGTCCATCACATCATTCTCCTAATGATGTGATCCCGTTATCAAATGACAACTCATGTCTATGACCTGGAAACCGCGGTCATCTTTGATCAACGAGCTAGTCCTGAAGAGGCTTACTAGGGACACAAAGTTTGTCTATTTATCCACACATGTATTTAAGTTTCCAATCAATACAATTACAGCATGGATAATAAAAGATTATCATGAACAAGGAAATATAATAATAACTCTTTTATTATTGCCTCTAGGGCATATTTCCAACAGTCTCCCACTTGCACTAGAGTCAATAATCTAGCATTACAAGGTAATGAATCTAACACCCATAGAGTCTTGGTGTTGATCATGCTTAGCCCGTGGAAGAGGCTTAGTCAACGGATCTGCAACATTCAAATCCGTGTGTACTTTGCAAATGCTTATGTCCTCCTCCTTGACTGAATCGCGGATGGAATTGAAGCGTCGCTTTATGTGTCTGGTCCTCTTGTGAAACCTTGGTTCCTTGGCTAGAGCAATGGCACCAGTGTTGTCACAAAACAGAGTCATTGGGTTCAATGCACTAGGCACAACTCCAAGATCTGTCATGAACTCCTTCATCCAGACACCTTCCTTTGCCGCCTCCGAGGCAGCTATATACTCCGCTTCGCATGTAGAATCGGCTACCACGCTTTGCTTGGAACTGCACCAGCTTACCGCTCCCCCGTTAAGAATATATACGTATCCGGTTTGAGACTTAGAGTCATCCGGATCAGTGTCAAAGCTCGCATCGACGTAACCCTTTACGACGAGCTCTTGATCACCTCCATAAACGAGAAACATCTCCTTAGTCCTTTTTAGGTACTTCAGGATATTCTTGACCCTGTCCAGTGATCCATACCAGGATTACTTTGAAACCTTCCGGCCATACTTATGGCAAGGCTGACATCTGGTCTTGTGCACAGCATTGCATACATGATAGAGCCTATGGCTGAAGCATAGGGGACGACACTCATCTTTTCTCTATCTTCCGCAGTCACTGGGCATTGAGTCTTACTCAACTTTGTACCTTGCAATACCGGCAAGAACCCCTTCTTGGATTGATCCATTTTGAACTTCTTCAAAACTTTATCAAGGTATGTACTTTGTGAAAGTCCTATCAAGCGTCTCGATCTATCTCTATAGATCTTGATGCCCAATATGAAAGCAGCTTCACCGAGGTCTTTCATCGAAAAACTCTTGTTCAAATACCCCTTCACGCTATCCAAAAATTCTATATTGTTTCCAATCAGCAATATGTCATCCACATATAATATTAGAAACGCTATAGAGCTCCCACTCACTTTCTTGTAAATACAAGCTTCTCCGTAAACTTGTACAAACCCAAACGCTTTGATCACCTCATCAAAGCGAAGATTCCAACTCCGAGATGCTTGCACCAGCCCATAAATGGAACGCTGGAGTTTGCAAACTTTGTCAGCATTCTCTGGATCGACAAAACCTTCCGGTTGTATCATATACAACTCTTCCTTAAGAAAACCGTTAAGGAACGCTGTTTTGACATCCATCTGCCAAATTTCATAATCGAAATATGCAGCTATTGCTAACATGATTCGGACGGATTTAAGCATCGCTACGGGTGAGAAAGTCTCATCGTAGTCAACTCCTTGAACTTGTGAAAAACCCTTTGCCACAAGTCGAGCTTTATACACGGTGACATTGCCGTCAGCGTCCGTCTTCCTCTTAAAATCCATTTATTCTGAATGGCCTTCCGCCCTTCAGGTAATACTTCCAAAGTCCATACTTTGTTTTCATACATGGATCCCATCTCGGATTTCATGGCCTCTAACCATTTGTCGGAATCCGGGCCCACCATCGCTTCTCCATAGCTCGCAGGTTCACTGTTGTCCAACAACATGACCTCCAAGACAGGGTTACCATACCACTCAGGTGCAGTGCGTACCCTCGTCGACCTACGAGGTTCGGTAGTAACTTGATCAGAAGCTTCTTGATCATCATCATTGGCTTCCTCTTCAACCGTTGCAGGCTCCACAAAAACATCTTTCTGTGCTGCGCTACTCTCTGGTTGAAGCAGAGGTTCAATAACCTCATCAAGTTCTACCTTCCTCCCACTCAATTCTTTCGAGAGAAACTCTTTCTCGAGAAAGGACCCGTTCTTAGCGACAAACACTTTGCCCTCGGATCTGAGATAGAAGGTGTACCCAACCGTCTCTTTTGGGTATCCTATGAAGACACATTTGTCCGCTTTGGGTTCGAGCTTTTCTGGCTGAAGCCTTTTGACATAAGCATCGCAACCCCAAACTTTGAGAAAAGACAACTTAGGTTTCTTACCAAACCACAGTTCATACGGTGTTGTCTCAACGGACTTAGATGGAGCCCTATTTAAAGTGAATGCAGCTGTCTCTAATGCATATCCCCAGAACGATAGTGGCAAATCGGCAAGAGACATCATAGAACGCACCATATCTAATAGGGTTCGATTACGACGTTCGGACACACCATTACGCTGTGGTGTTCCAGGTGGCGTCAACTGTGAAACGATTCCACATTTTCTTAAGTGATTGCCAAACTCATAACTCAGATACTCTCCCCCTCGATCAGATCGTAGGAACTTGATCTTCTTGTTACGATGATTCTCAACTTCACTCTGAAATTGCTTGAACTTTTCAAAAGTTTCAGACTTATGCTTCATCAAGTAAATATACCCATATCTACTTAAGTCGTCAGTGAAGGTGAGAAAATAACGATATCCACCGCGCGCCGTGACACTCATCGGACCACACACATCAGTATGTATGATTTCCAATAAGTCACTTGCCCGTTCCATTGTTCCTGAAAACGGGGTCTTAGTCATCTTGCCCATGAGGCACGGCTCGCATGTGTCAAGTGATTCAAAATCAAGAGACTCCAAAAGTCCATCAGCATGGAGCTTTCTCATGCGTTTCACGCCGATATGACCCAGACGGCAGTGCCACAAGAAAGTGGTACTATTGTTATCAACTCTACATCTTTTGGCATCAATGTTATGAACATGTGTATCATTACTATCGAGATTCAATAAGAATAAACCCCCTACTTCGGGTGCATGACCATAAAAGATATTACCCATATAAATAGAACAACCTTTATTCTCTGATTTAAATGAGTAACCGTCTCGCATTAAACAAGATCCAGATATAATGTTCATGCTCAACGCAGGCACTAAATAACAATTATTCAGGTTCATAACTAATCCCGATGGTAATCGAAGAGCGAGCGTGCCGACGGCGATCACATCAACCTTGGAACCATTCCCCACGCGCATCGTCACTTCGTCCTTTGCCAGCCTCCGTTTATTCCGTAGTTCCTGTTTAGAGTTGCAAATGTGAGCAACCGAACCGGTATCAAATACCCAGGCACTACAACGAGAGTTGGTAAGGTACACATCAATAACATGTATATCACATATACCTTGCTTGTTGTTGTTGTTGGCCCCCTTCTTGTCTGCCAGATACTTGGGGCAGTTCCGCTTCCAGTGGCCGTTCCCCTTGCAATAGAAACATTCAGTCTCTGACTTGGGCCCAGCCTTGGGTTTCTTCACTGGATGAGCAACTGCTTTGCCACCCTTCTTAGAGTTACCCTTCTTGCCCTTGCCATTTTTCTTGAAACTGGTAGTTTTATTGACCATCAACACTTGATACTCTTTCTGGATGTCTGCCTCAGCGACTTTCAGCATTGAAAACAGCTCGGCGATGGATTTGTTCATCCCTTGCATGTTATACTGCTGCACGAAGCTCTTGTAGCTAGGTGGGAGTGACTGGAGAATTCTGTCAATGATAGCCTCCTCCGGGAACACAAGTCCCAGATCAGCTATGCGGGTATAGTACCCAGACATCTTCAGTAAGTGTTCACTGACAGACGAATTCTCCTCCATCTTGCAAGCAAAGAATTTATCGGTGGTCTCATACCTCTCGATCTTGGCATTCTTTTCAAAGATGAACTTCAACTCCTGGAACATCTCATATGCTCCATGACGTTCAAAACGCCTTTGAAGTCCTCCTTCCAAGCTATACAACATGGCACACTGCACTACTGAGTAGTCATCCGAACGCGACTGCCAGGCGTTCATAACGTCCACAGAGGCCGGAGCGGGGGGTTCACCTAGCGGTGCATTTAGGACATAAACCTTTTGGGCAGCTGTGAGGATGATCCTCAGATTGCGGAGCCAGTCCACAAAGTTGCTCCCATCATCTTTCAGCTTAGTTTTCTCTAGGAACGCATTAAAATTCAGGGGAGCTACTGCGCGAGCCATCTACAACAAAAGATTTGCGAAGACATCTTAGACTATTGTTCATGATAAGTGAGTTTTTAACTAATCAAATTACTTATAACTCCCACTCAAATTGACATCCCTCTGGTCATCCGAGCGTGACATGATCCAAATCCACCAACCCAAGTCCGATCATCACGTGAGATGAGGTGGTGTCAATGGTGAACATCTTCATGTTGATCATATCTACTATATGACTCATGCTCGACCTTTCGGTCTTCCGTGTTCCGAGGCCATGTCTGTACATGCTAGGCTCGTCAAGTCTAACCCGAGTGTTCTGCATGTGCAAAACTGGCTTGCACCCGTTGTATGCGAACTTAGAGTCTATCACACCCGATCATCACGTGGTGCTTCGAAACGACAAACCTTCGCAACGGCGCACACTCGGGGGGAACACAATTTTATCTTGAAATTTTAGTGAGGGATCCTCTTATAATGCTACCGTCGTCCTAAGCAAAATAAGATGCATAAAAGGATTAACATCACATGCAAATCATAAGTGACATGATATGGCCATCAACTCGTGCTTTTGATCTCCATCTCCAAAGCACCGGCATGATCTCCATCGTCACCGGCGTAACACCATGATCCCATCATCATGATCTCCATCATCGTGTCGCCATCGGGGTTGTCGCGCTCCCACCATGCTCTTACTACCATTGCTACCGTTTAGCGATAAAGTAAAGCATTACATAGCGCTTAATGATTGACACGCAGGTCATACAAAAATTAAAGACAACCCTATGGCTCCTGCCGGTTGTCGTATACATCGACATGCAAGTCGATATTAACTATTACAACATGATCATCTCATACATCAAATATATCTCATCATGTCATTGGCCATATCATATCACATACATACCCTGCAAAAACAAGTTAGACGTCCTCTAATTTGTTGTTGCATGTTTTACGTGGCTGCTATGGGTATCTAGCAAGAACGCTTCTTACCTACGCAAAGCCACAACGGTGATATTTAAGTTGCTATTTAACCTTCTACAAGGACCGCCTTTGTCTATTCCGATTCAACTAAGATAGGAGAGACAGACACCCGCCAGCCATCTTATGCAACAAAAGTCACATGTCTGTCGATGGAACCGGTCTCATGTACGTGGACATGTAAAGTTGGTCCGGGCCGCTTCATCCCATAATACCGCTGAATCAAGAAAGACCAAGGAGGGAAGCAATCTAAACATCAACGCCCACAAACCCTTTTGTGTTCTACTCGTGAAAGCATCTACGCAAGAACCTAGCTCATGATGCCACTGTTGGGGAACGTTGCATGGGAAACAAAAAATTTTCCTACGCTCACCAAGATCAATCTAGGAGATGCATCTACGAGGGGAGAGTTGGATCCACATACCCTTGTAGATCGCTAAGCGGAAGCGTTCAAGAACGCGGTTGATGGAGTCGTACTCGCCGTGATTCAGATCGCTGAAGATCCTAGCACCGAACGGACGGTGCCTCCGCGTTCTTCACACGTACAGCTCGGGGACGTCTCCTCCTTCTTGATCCAGCAAGGGGGAAGGAGAGGTTGATGGAGAAACCAGCAGCACGACGGCGTGGTGGAGATGGTGGTGGAGGAATTCCAGCAGGGCTTCGCCAAGCACTGCGGAATTGATGAAGATGTTTGTGGGAGAGGGAGGGCAGCGCCGAGGCACGAACGTGTGTGGCTGCCCTCCCTCTGCCTCTCTTTATATAGGGGGAAGATAGGGGAGGGGGCGCCCCTAGGGTTCCCCCTAGGGGGCGGCGGCCAGGGCAGATGGGGGGGGGGCGGCGGCC
>LR738712.1:816892643-816971341 GCA_902687465.1 Secale cereale | reverse complement strand
CCCCCCCCCCAGGCGCCTTGCCCCCCAAGCCAAGGGGTGCGGCTGCCCTAGGGGGGAACCAGCCCCCATGCGCAGGTGGGAGGGCCCAAGGGGGGGCGCACAGCCCCATGAGGGCTGTTGCGTCTCCCACTTATGGCCCATAGGGCCCGCAACTCTTGCCGGGACCCCCCGAAACCTTTTTCGGTCATCCGACGACTCCCCGATGCTCCCCGGAACACTTCCGGACTCCGATCACTCTCATCCTATATATCAATCTTCGTCCCCGGACCATTCCGGAGACACTCGTCACGTCCGGGATCTCATCCGGGACTCCGAACAACCTTCGGTAACCATGCACTGTTCTCACTAACAACCCTAGCGTCACCGAGCCTTAAGTGTGTAGACCCTGCGGGTTCGGAAACTATGCAGACATGACCGAGACACTCCCAGGTCAATAACCAATAGCGGGATCTGGATACCCATATTGGTTCCCACACGTTCCTCGATGATCACATCGGATGAACCACGATGTCAAGGATTCAGGCAATCCCGTATACAGTTCCCTTTGTCTCGTCGGTATGTTACTTGCCCGAGATTCGATCGTCGGTATCTCCATACCTAGTTCAATCTCGTTACCGGCAAGTCTCTTTACTCGTTCCGTAATACATAATCCCGTGACTAACTACTTAGTCACTTTGAGCTCATTGAGATGATGTATTACCGAGTGGGCCCGGAGATACCTCTCCGTCACACGGAGTGACAAAACCCAGTCTCGATCCATGTCAACTCAACAGACACCTTCGGAGATACCTGTAGAGTACCTTTATAGTCACCCAGTTACGTTGCGACGTTTGGCACACACAAGGCACTCCTACGGTGTCAGTGAGTTACATGATCTCATGGTCATAGGAACTTATACTTGACATGCAGAAAACTATAGCGATAACTGATACGATCAAAAGCTATGTTTAACGTTTTGGGTCTCGTCCATCACATCATTCTCCTAATGATGTGATCCCGTTATCAAATGACAACTCATGTCTATGACCTGGAAACCGTGGTCATCTTTGATCAACGAGCTAGTCCTGAAGAGGCTTACTAGGGACACAAAGTTTGTCTATTTATCCACACATGTATTTAAGTTTCCAATCAATACAATTATAGCATGGATAATAAACGATTATCATGAACAAGGAAATATAATAATAACTCTTTTATTATTGCCTCTAGGGCATATTTCCAACAATTTTTTTAGCCAAACGAGCGAATAGACCAGGAGCGAAGAGCGAGGGAGCAGAGAGAACAGGCTAGCGATTGAGTATCACTGGACTTCGGACCAATAAAATCTGCTGTGTGCGCCAAGAATTAATACTGGCTCATAAGATAGATAGAGTGGGTACTTTGTTGCCTCAGGGTATACACATTTGGTTGGGCTGTCTTTGCTCAAAAACAAATACTGGCTCCCTGATACTTGCATGGATTTTCAGCTACGCCAACGTTTTTTTTAATCCTAGTCAAGCCCAGCCCAGCCAAGAAAGAAAGGCCCGAAGCCCCGACCTTGTCCATGGATAGCTCGCTCGCCCCCTAAAAAACAAAAGGATGGCTCGCTGCGAACCAATCTGTGGTTGAGATGGTTAAGTGGACAGTGGTATCCTCAACCCACCAGGGTTTCCTGGATTTATTTCAGGATTTCCGGCGATGCGCTTTCAGTGGGAGGAGACGTTAGACGTCCCCGTCGACGACGAGGCGCCTATGGTGACTTCGGAAATCTCAAGATGATATGCCGACTCAGTCTCTCGGAGGTGCTCATAAGGGTAGGGTGTGCGTGTGTGCATTCATAGGGGTGAGCGTATGTGCGTGTATATAAGCTCCTGCGTTTGTAATGATGCTAAAAAAAGGATGGCTCGCTCGCAAGCAATGAAGCACACAGCACCCAACACGATCGTGTCGCTTGTGCAATCCTGCACCCTTTGTCATCTGTCTTGGCCGTCCTGCCCGGCGTCCCTCCTGTGCTGAGCACAGTCGACGTTCCAGGCTTCGCCCCGCTGACTCACCGTGTTTCTGCCGCCTAGAGCGGCAGAGCAGCCGTTGGCTGTGGTGCGTTTTCACAGGCCTCCGACTCGCCATGCCGTCATGCACTCGTGTTGCTGCTGTCCCTGTTGTGTCCGAGATTGGGTAGATTTTTATGCCAGATTGAGGCATTCGATTAGGGCGGCTGCTATCAATCAGCCGTCCGATATTAGCCTAATTTAAGTCGCCTGCAGAGCCGTGCGATCGAACGCTCTCAGTCGTATGTACGCACCAGGCACTCCAATGCCACCACCATGCATCAACTCTATGGTAGCAGCTCCATGGCAGCACCGCAACATCGACGGCGCCCAGCAGCGGTCCATTGCAGCGCTGATGGAGTTTTTCATTACAACTCCAACGAAGCTTCAACGGCTCCGGCGATGCTTCATTGCAGCTCTGGCGGCACTTCAATACAACCCCGATGAACTTCAACAGCTCCGGCGGCGTTTCATCGCAACTCTGGCGGGGCTTCATCGCAACGCCGGCGAGCGCCATCTGCTTCACCGGCTGCTGCAGCCCATCGGCCAGCCTGCAGCACCGCACCGTCGCGCGGTGAGCTAGTCGACATTGCGCATCTCCTCTCCTCAGCCTCCCGATTGCAGCAGTTCCGGCGAGCGACGCTCCCTTGCGACTCGTCGACGGCTGCAGCACCCCACCAGTGGACTGGCTTTCCACAACCCCTTGCCGGCCTGCAGCAGTTGCAATGGTGTAGGTGGTTGTGCGCTCTGAGCAGGAGGGTGGCGCTTGCAGCAGCGACGGTGCCACGGTGCATGCTGCAGCTGCGGTACACAAGATGCGGTTGCCGGAGCAAGGAAGGAGAGAGATGCGAGAAGGCGACCAGAAAGATAGTGATGAGTTTGGATGGCTCGCGACGTTTTGGGAGAGGATAAGATGGAAATACCGTTGGGGCCACATGGGGGCTGGGGCAAGTGGCGTGCGACTGACGCGGTTTAAGAAAGCGAAGAATCAACCGGTTGATTTTGATCGTTTTCCTTCGATTAGCCCCTCTCTTGCCTCTATATCTATACATACTATTGAACAAGGAAAGTTGAATTAAAAATAATATGAAAAATAATTGATTCATTTGTTTCATTTTTGTCCAGTTTACATTATTTTGTTGAACCTGCCAACTAGGAGATGTTATGATGTGTTTTTGGTAGTTATAAGTCCAAATTTTCTCATGTGACCAGAGAAATGGACAACGCTAGGCGTCGGTCGACCGGCCCAACTTTCAAATGGTGGTCGCGCCAGCAGTCTGATTAGCCGATCCAGGGCCATTTGATCCGGCCAAAAATGTCTCCACGCACAGGCTTGGTCAACGTCTCCAAAGAAAAATCCCCTACTACACCAACCAGTGCACGTTGTGGCGACCTCTGAAGTTGATGTGGCAATCATTAACACCGGTAGTAGCAAAACCGACAACAGTTGCAGCAAAACGCTGTGACGGGTCTCGACATCATCAGGAATGGATGTAGCCATCGACAATGCCGATAGTAGGAAACCTACGACGGTTCCAATAAAACACAATTGCCGGAATTGGCTTCATCATGAGTGGATGTAGCAATTCACAACCCTACTAGTAGCAATAAACGACGATGGCCAGAACAAAATCATCGTCACCGCCATCGAGGGTTGTGGCGTCGCCATGAATGGTTGCAGCAATCTTCAACGATGGTCACAACATCTTGTAGCCCCAATGCAGCTCCCATGTTGCCCCAGTTCTAGCTCTCGGCATACATGGCAACATCGCAACACGACCTGCTACATCGTGCAGCGAACGTCATAGGAGCAAACATCGTCGGCCTAGTCCCTCTTGTGATCCACTTCCTTGGATGCTCGGCTACCGTTCTACCATGGCCGTGGCGAATGGGAGCAGCTCTGTAGACGCGTCCCTACACAGAGAGAAGGAAGAGGATGGAGCGGTAATGGTGCAGCCGGTAGGGACGACAGGGAGATGATGCGGTCATTGCAAGAGCGAAAATCGAGTAGAGGAGTTAGCGCGTGGGACATGATAAGGCTGAAGGGATGGAGTAATCGCCTGGGCCACAACCCAGTGGGCACGACGGTCAGAAGCGGTCGGTGGAAAATGTAGCCAGACAGCCAACAACGATCATTTACCATGAAATTAGGCACATGGTTCAGCACAATCCTGGCTCCGCCACTGGTTCTGCCTCTTGGGATCATCCCAGGTACTCATGATGGCTGGGCGGATGTTTGTATATACGTGTCGGTGCCCATGATTCTGTTGTCAGGGCCGGTCCTGAGATTTTGGGGGCCCGGGGCGAGACTAAAATTCGGGGCCCTTAATATAGATTTCATAAAAAAAAAATGAATATACATGTGTAGAAAATATTACCAATAACACTTCAATGCATGCAAAAAAAATATGCATATCAAATAATTTATACATATTACCTTAAATTTTTCTTCTAAAATTTTACAATGCAAAGTCAATTATGATGGGGGAGATGTCAATATCATCCAATACTTTCTTCTCGACGCTTAGTGTTACCAAACTATTTAACCTCTATGATTCATTGTTTATTTCAGATAGTTCTTCAGTCATTTCAACTTTGAAAACCCTGGCGCGGTAAATAAGATGTGATAAGGAATGGAGATATTAGGATAAAAATCAACTCATTGACATGCTCGAAAACTCCATAGCAGATTGTACACCGTCTCGCAAAATGAATATCATAATCTTTAATTAAAAAATGAGATCATATACCTCTACATCTCATGAACCATCACGAGAAAAAGTCTATGCAGATTTAGTGCAATAGTCTTAAGGTTCAATTCATTTAATGACTTCAGGGTGCCCAAGCCCAATAATAATCCGAACATATCTTTAAACAGCAAGAGTTTTTAAAATCTACCTTTCAAAGAAGTGAGCATCATATCAACCAAAACAAAATAAATATTTAACTCCGAAAGCCTTTTCAGCTTCTAGGATTTCTTCTTAACAAGCACTTTTTCCATGAATATTTCTGTGTTGTAATTGTACCAAGTCATCCACACCTTTCTTCCTTTTCATATTATCGCTGCCAGATGTATACTTTCTTCTGGATGACATGATCAGACACAATGCTGAAAAATAAAGGAAAAAATTACATCAATTGACAATTGTTGAAAAGTGCCAATGTGTCCGCTGTTCATCTAGTAGACTAGGAACAACAATATGAATACAAGATATTACCTTAGAGGGTCGGATCATTGATGGACGGAGAGCAAAGCGAGGTTGCGCCGGCCGCCGGGGAAATTAAATCGGCGGACGCATCTGACTGAATTAGCAAGGAAAATTTGATTTTTTTAAGAGAAAAAAAGGGAAAAGGGGGCGCCAAGGGCAGTCGTGATTCGCCAAGAAACAAAGCGTCGGCGGCCGGTGGGAAATTGGGAATAGCTGCATGAAGGCGTGCGTGATGGAATAGGAAGGAATCAATCGATTCCATTTTTTTTTACACGTACGTACAGTATTAACCAAGGAACCAATCGGGAAAGGATCAATCAATTCCTTTTTTAGGCCGTGCACCTACTAAATGGAACGAATCGACAGGGATCAATCAGTTCCTGTTTTTTCTACGTCTATCTATGTACTAAATGGAATGAATCGATCGCTTGCTCATCCTCCCTGACGTGTATACACCGGGGAGGGGCCCCTCCCAGGGCCGGCCGTGTCCGGGGCGGCCGCCCCCCTGCCCCTCCCCAGGGCCGGCCCTGTCTGTTGTTTCCGGAATAAATCAGCATTTCCATCAACTCCCTTTTTGCCAATAATCTTTTGACGGTAATACAAATAGCCCGACTCTGCCTGTATGGAAGGAAGTTGGCTGTCTCCCATTACCATTCCCGATACATGCCACTTCAGTATGTTGCCGACAATGCCTACCGAACCACCACACCGTCATGGTCTACTGCGAACCGTGACACCACTGGTATCTCCCAACGGACCGCCACGAGCACCACCACTAGTGTCGCCCACGGGACATTCACGTCACTGTTGTTGCCGCTTGTCAGACCACCATGCCGCAAACCTCCCATCACTGCATTGCCATCAGCCGGCATCACTGACCTGTCGTCCATCACCGCCAACAGCCACCAGCATCCTCGGGCATGCCAATCAAAGATAGAGAATGGTATCCGATTGACAATGGGTCTTGTATAGGTATTGCTAGTGGGGTTACAGGGATTTGCAAAAGTGTCTATCTCCAATAACGAGAAAGTCTTATTGTAGAACACCCGTAGATGTGGTTATTGGTGGAGTTTAATTGTAGACTAGCGGATGGAGGCGTGACGACACTGTTGCTTGTGTTTGCGTAAGAAAAAAGAGATGATGGATTTTAAAGGGGGCTAGTGGAGTGAACTTTTTGTTTAGTTAGTGGATTCATGCAAGTCCGTCTTTTTTTTTGCATGGAATGCGACCGGGTCGCACAAAGCTGATAATGAGACCATGTCCCGCACGTGACACCTGGCGATACGAATCGTAAAGCAGCAGTTGTCTCGTTCCCCACTCCCCGTTCCCAAATCATGATTCCTATCCAAAATTCAATCTCTTCACATCGCAGCCGGTAAGCCTTGTCCCCGCAGGCCACGGCGATGCTCCTGGGCGCCTCTACTTGCAGCACCATCGGCGCACTATGCAGACTGAAGGCACCCTTTGGCTGCAACCAAGCTTCTCGCCGACGGTGTGTTGCTAAGCTGGCTCCGTCTCGTGGCCTGGAATCACTAGTTGAATCAATTAGCACTTTCCCTGTATATTGTTGATGCCTGAATTTGTTGGCACCTCGTTTTCTTGTGAATCTTTTCTCATACAAGATGGCCTAAAGCAATTTGATGTGCCTCCATGTCCGATCTGTCGGGGAGCCGAGGAGCGTAGTCGTGGACAGCGAGGAAGAGAGCAGCATAGACTGTGCTCTGGTGCTTCCGCGATAGAGCGAGCTGGCAGAGTTGCAGCGGCGGCGGCGGCAACCAGGACGACAACGGCCGACGGGCGAGCATGGGAGCCGGCGAATGCAGAATGGGATTGGGGATTTGTTAAACTAAGAGCATCTCTAGCCGCGCCCCAACAGGGTCCCAAGATCTTTTTTTGCGCCGGCGCCGAAAAATCGGCCCAGTCGCGTCCTCACGAGCCTGTTTTTTGCCGGATTGGGCCGAAATTGGCGCGGGCGCACGCAATCCGAACCCGGCGCGTTGGGGGCGCCGGCACGAACGTTTTGGCGCGAAAGAGTGGCGGGACCGGCGCGTCAGCGAGACGAAGGCTGGTCGTCCTCATCGTCTCGGTTTTCCCACGGGGAATCAATGCCAAGGCTGCCGCCGGTCAGCCTGTCACTGATTCACGGGCGGCGTAGTGCGGCGACGCCGCCCCGCCTTCCGCCACGCATTCGCACGCGGCCGCCCCGAGCCGCTATAAAAGGCGCCCCTGGCCGCGCCAGCGAGGCACCCATCCGTTGGCAGTCCTCCCCCTCCTCGCCGCCGCACTTCCTCCCCTCTCTCCGCCATTCAAGCCCCTTTCTCTCCCTCCCGGCAACCATGAGCGCGAGGTACCCCGGCGAGGCGGCGGCGGCCAACGGTTTCGGCCGCCGCTCGCTGCATGAGTGGGAGGCCTACCTCCTCCACGAGGCCAGCTACCCCGCGCCGCCCGACGTACGCGCTCCGTCGCGGTGGAGGCTCAGCGCCGGCGGGGTCCCTGTCCCCCTCTGCCCGTCCCCGAGACGCCCGCCTATTTCCACGCCGAGATCGAGCGGGCGCGGGCATCTCTGACGGTCGCGGAGCGGGCCCTCACGGAGTACGCCACCTGCAACCACGCGGCGTGGGCGGCGTACTTTGAACGCCGGCAGGAAGAGCGGCTCGCCTCCACTAACAACGCGCCGACGCCGCGCGGCCGCAACAACGGCGAGGGCCGCCGCCTGTGGTGGGGCGTCCCGGGCCGCACGCTCAGTGGCGTCCTCGCGCACCTCGAGGGCGGCAACGATCCGCCGTTCGAGTACCCGACCGCTCGGAGCGGCGGCGTGTGGCTGCCGAGGAGGATGATGGGATGGTCATCCTCCTCTTCTTCCTCCTCCTCCCAATCCTCCTCTTACTCTGGCGTTGGTCAGCGTCAAGCCAGAGCCGGCCGAGATGCCGCTCGGTAGGCGCACCCGCGGCGCCGGCCTCGTCATCAACTACGGCGGCCGTGGCTCCACCTCCTCGGCCCCTCCTCGCCTCGTCAAGCCGAAGAGGGAGCCAGGGCTGGCGACAGTGAAGCCGGAGGCGGGGCTCGCCGCCGTGAAGCCGGAGCCTGCTCTCGCCGAGGAGGCCGACGAAGAAGAGGCCGCCTTGAAGTGTGAAGCAGCGCGCCGAGGCGAGGGGTCGAGCAGCGGCGCCGGCCGAGTCAAGGACGAGAAGCAGGAGGACGACGCCGGCGACGACTACGCCCTGCTCAGCGCCTACTTCGGCCCGTAGTTTAGGGTTTTTTTCCGTCCATTTTATTCGTGTAAAAAACGTCTAAATTTCGCCGAAATATGTCGTGTTTGTTGAAATTTGGTCATGTTTGCTGAAATTTGGCCGAACTGTGGGGACGTCTAGGGCCCGACCTGGGGGCGACGGTTGGTGACGTGCTCGCCCCATGCCGAAAAAAAGCCGGCTCGCCCCAAGCGGCGATTTTCGGCGCATATTGGGGGCGCAAGCATCTCCAGCCGTTCGGCCCCCCAGGGCGCCTAAAAAGAGCGGCCCGGGGGCGAAACGGCGCTAGCTCGCCCCCTGGGGGCGACCTAGCTCCCAGTCACGCCCCCATGCACCGGCCCGAGGATGCGGGAAATTTAAACTTGGTCGTTCCTGCTCATAAAAGACGCCACAAATCCGGCGATCACAAGTCACAGTTCGGCGATCGGATGTAGTCTGGCGTACAAAAACAGAGCGCCGCGAGTTCGCGTGCGCAACGAATCACTCGGCGGGGTCAGCTCCAGGCGTCGACGGAGTCGGCGTGCGCGGGCTCGGCGGTGTCGGAGCTGCTTCGGTGCTGGGCGGTGTCGGCGCGGCTTCGGTACTGCTGGGCGGCGACGTTGAGGTGTCATCATTCGGGCTTGGCGTCGGCGTGGCCGTGGACGCGGGAGTTGGCAGCGTCGGCAGCTGGTTCAGGATGAGGCCGCGCTCCGCCATGTACCACGCCTTGAGCTGCTCGTCGTTGCTCTGGAGCATGTCCGCCCCGCCCATCAGAAAAGCCATGTCGGTGTTCCTCTTCTTCGCGGTGACGTTGGTCCGGAGCAGGTCAACGTTGGTCCGGAGCAGGTCGAGCTTGATGGCGCTATTCGTCATCAACGACGACCACCGCGCCGCGGTTTTCTCCTCACGCAGGACGACCCAGGGTTGTGCGTCGGCGAGGCAATGCTCGATGGACTCCTGCACTCGCGTGGTAGCAGCGTCGGCTTGTTTCCCCTTCTTGGCCCCTTTGTGGCCGTCCGGCCGCCCCTCTGACGCGCCCGGTGTCGCCTCGTCCGGCTTGTATGTCTCCTTGGCCTTGTTTAGGATGCGCCGGACTTCCGCCCACTTCTCGCACTTATCAATGCCCTTGCAAACGTGGAGGTACTTGAAGTCGGCGTTGAGGTTGTCACGCCGATACATGGCAAACATGCGCAGCAACTGGCGGAGGAACAAACAGTTGGCGTGCGACTGGGAAGGCGAGCAGGAGGGAGTTTGGCGGGAGGAAGGAAGGGAATGGCGGGAGGAAGGCGAGCGAGCGGGAGGGAAGCAGGGAAAAAGCGGCAAGAAACGGCAGGAAGAGGCCCTCGAGTCGCCGACAGGGCGGACCCACGCGCCCTTTTCGCTTGTGCCGGCTCCCCAGGTGCCCCGAGGGCGCCGGGTTCGGCCTGGGTCCGCCGACACCAGTTTTGGCCCGAGGCGGCGAAAAACGGGCTTCTGGGGGCACGACTGGGCCGTTTTTTCGGCGCCGGCGCGGCAAAAACGCCTGGGAGGGCCTGTTGGGGACGCGGCTGGAGATGCTCTAAGCGAGCAGGATGAGCCGGGGACACAAACATGATTCACCATTGCCTTAAGATTCGTTTCTCCAGGTGTGAGCCGCCGGAGAGGGTCTCACGTCGTACGACCAGGGTTTTATAAGATTTCTTTCCGTACTTGTTGCCATTTGTGGCTGATTTTCTAGGATGTCTAGATTATTGAATTGTGTTTCTGTTTTGACCTACTTTGTGGTTGCACTGTTGCTGCTACTGTGATGGGCTTCCCGCCCACGCTAGACCGAGAGATCTGGGACGTTGACAGGAGGAAATCAGGAGAGAGAAGTGCGCCGCTGATTGGGACTTAGGAAGGTACCGGGAGTTGTTGGGGATGGTCATTACCGAGCAGCGGACGATGTCCTTCTAGCCATCTTGATGGTCTACTATTTTCTAAAAATATTGTTCCTATGGAAACAATGATAAACCACGAGATTGGGGGCGTTGACAGGAGGAAATCAGGAGTGAGAAGGGCGCCGTCGATTGGGACTTAGGAGGGAACCGGGGGTAGTTGGGGATAGTCATTACCGAGCAGCGGACAATGTCCCTCCAGCCATCCTGATGGTCTTTCAATTTTCAAAAATATTGTTCGTACAGGAACAATGATAACAAGCAATTACTGAATTAACCATTTTTTAAACGGTTTCACATTTTTTTTCTTTCTAGAATCATTGTTCATGTGAAGTACTATTCACCGCTGTCACGTGTCAAATTTGTAGAGCCTCCTATAAAAATTAGAAAAAGGAGGAATCTCCTAGCTTAGCTGAATGTATCATTTTAAGCGATTTTTTGTTTTTTTTTTCTGGAACACAATTCATCATTGCCATGTGTCAAATTTATAGAGCACTGTAAAAATGAAAAAAAAAAGAGGAGGCTCCTAGCCTAGCCGCCATGTGTCAAATTTATAGAGCAATAAAAAACAGTTGAAAAAAGGAGTAATCTAGCCGCTTTAATACAGTAGTATCTGTTGGAGATGCTATAAGCTCCCAAGGATCGTGTCACTCACAAACAAGCTAGGCACAAAAAGAAGGCGGGAAAGCAGGTAAGGTCATCAGCACGCAGCAAGTAACGACATTCGTTGTACTAGTGTACGATTCAAATTCAAATCTTCATAATTCAAACAAAACGTTCAGAATATGCGCTTCTAAAATATAATTTTTGGAAAATATCTTTGGATTAAAAATTTGTTTGTCATTTTTTAAAAGTCACGAATTAAAAAGAAAAATTCAGAAAATGTTCATGAATTTTGCAATTTTCAATATCTTTTTTTAATAGTTCATGTATAAAATTTATAATTATCAAAGATTATAGTGTAAAAGGTTGAAAGGAAATGAAGCAAAGAAAACGGCTTCCTTGAAAAACCCACAAAAACCTGGTTTGAAAACTCCCTCACCATAAGAACCGAGATGCAAGTAAAAGAACACCTGTTGCAGTCGGTATTGAGGCGGCTCACGCCAAAGGACCTACGGGCAATTCGCCTGTATCGCTCGCTAAAGGCGATCGAGATATAACAGTTGTATCTTTCACTCGCCACTAAACTGAAAGGTCAATTACATATAGCCTAATAGGCCTAGGGAAACATGCAACAAAAAAGAATAGTGTACCAAACATCCATTATACAATTATTAAGAAAAAAAACATATGTGAAAAATGACACGGCAAGGGGTGCGTTAGCTGCTAGTAAGGACATGCTAATCGGTAGGAGCACCAATAGGTGGTGAGATATAGTAGCTACTCCAAACCATACCTCACTCTGTGAAAGTTTCTGTCTAGGACCCCGCCTAATAGATTATGATGGTCTCAGCCACAGTGCCCATTATTTCCTGCAACGGCAGCCTCTTCGGAGTATGGTTTTGCTGTCACGGTGGCACGAGTAGCAGGTAAATTGGGTCCATCGAGCATGGTATAATAGAAGTAAACGCATTATCTACATAGCAACGATTTGGTTCTTCCTGACATCTCTTATTCCCTTGTACATTTTCACATTGTTTTGAAGGTCATCTATTGTCTCTCTGGATTAGCTTCTCCTCTTCCCCTATAAAAGATTGGCTCCTTTTTCTTATTTTTCTACATATTTAAATGTGACGGTAGTGTGTTCCAATTGGTAGAAGTCGATGCTGCTTGAGTGAAAATGGGGAGGTATATATGAGACACGATGAACGGCGAGGTTTTCATGTGGGGAGTTGCTAGATCAATACTACTCCCTCCGTCCCAAAATAATTGTCTCAACTTTAATACAATTTTGTACTATGGTTAGTACAAAGTTGAGACAGCTATTTTTTGGGACGGATGGAGTATTTGATATTCCCTTTATGTCCTTTCATTTTTGAAAGGTCCAGATGAGATGTTTATGCACCCGCCCTTCTTCTTTCAAGTTCAGCAGAATATTGTTCAGTAAAAATGCTTCGGTGCCATGTGAAGATAATGGCTCATGGATCACAGTTGTTGGGCGACTTTTTTTATAGGGTTAATTTATTTATTTTATAAGGAGGCAAAATATTTGCCTCTTCCATTAAATAAGGAAAGAATAGAGTTTAGAGTTTTACAAAATACACACAAAAGGGGCATGACAATTACTCGCCCGACATCAAGTTCTCTAGTTTCTGATCGTCCGCGGTAACCCAAAGCTTGGTCTCCTCCAAGGTGATGGTAAGGAGAATACACCACCACATGCTTTTGTGGTGGAACACTCTATCATTTCTTTCATTCCAAATGGTCCAATAGACAAGCATTGTGAGGAAGGCCGTGGCATGCGAATTAGGATTGCTATCTCGGTTCTCTTGTCCCGCCACACGTTGACGGTTTCATCAAGGTGCCACGTGGAGGTATCCATGTGTTATAAGCCAAGCTTCTCGATGATGGCCATCCAAAGCCTAATCGTGCAGCTATACTTGAAGAAAATGTGAGCACATGTTTCTTGCTCCCTCTTGCAAAGAGGGAAAAGGCCACAATTTGGCCACCGGCGCCTCTACAATTGATCGGCGGTCTAAATCCTATCTTGCAATGCCAACCAAGCAAAGAATGTAACCTTGGGAGGGGTCCAAACCTTTCAAACCATCTGGTCCATGGGAGAGAGGGTCAAGTCAAGAAATTGAGCCTTGTATGTGTTGGCCTCTGTCAATTCCATCATTCGTGTGTTTCCAAATAATTTCATCTTCGGCTTGTTCATCAAGGTGGAAGTTGTGCACAAATCTCCAAAGAGCTAAAAAAACCACAAATGTGCTCACCGAAGATAGCGGTGTTGTGGCAGATTTTGAGGGTCCGCGTATTCCCTCTAAGAGCCTCTCGCACCTTCCAACGTGCAATGTTGATGCCTCGTAGATTAGCGGCGCAATATTCTTGGACTTGCGCCCAAGAAGCCAAGGGGCGTCCCAAAACGGCATTCTTGCGCCGTCACCATCGGTGATGGTGGTAGAGGCATAGAAAAGCTCTAGGTCATCCTCGATGTAAGGGTTGCCAAAACCCACCCAAAGCAAGCCACACAAAACGAGCAAAAGGCCTGTGGGCGTCAAAGTCGGCCAAGAAGGCGTCTTTACAAGCATAGTTGGCTGGCCCATAGACGAAAGTGAGCACAAACATACGTCGGTCGCACGGATGCGGACCATGCCGGAGATGCAATATGTCGAACTTGTGAAATCAGAGACCTCGTGTGCGTTGTGATCCCACAACAAAAGGATCCCTCTCCTAGTCCCAAAGGTCAGGTGCTGCACACAATTTTCAGCGTTTTACCACCGAGGAAGGCGGCAACAAACTTGTCAACATTGTCAAGCTTCGTCTCCTACATACCAAACATGATGGCCACATGCAACACATAATGTAAAGATTTGCTTTGAGTATTCAATACATCTCACTGCATCTATGAAAACATGTTGGAATTCAAAAACTTTGCTAAAACTTCTTACTTTTTTGTACTCAATGGTGTCCACGGAGTGAAGTCCAAATACATAAAACATGAGCTCGTCCTTTTTTTTTGTTTTTTAGAATTAGCTCATGCGTTTTGTTGAAATCTCCAAATCCCTGAAATCATTCAGGTTTTTTTGAGGGGTAAATCATTCTGGTCCAAACATCTCAGAGGCGGGTGTGGAGCTGGGCCCAAGGCGGGTTCGGGTAACACAACCAAAGCTAATGCGAAAGAATTCATGGGTCGACACAACACACTTGCTCTCCCGCGAGTGAGGGTTCGACGTTGCCAGCTGATCATTTCACTATTGCTCCAAGAAAAGTTGATCATGTCACCTGCTGACCACTGATAGTATGACCTTTGACCTCTGACTGCTAACCATTGATCATAGACGTTGACCATTAAATTTTAAGGAGATATTTTTGCCAAAATTCGAAAAATATCAGGAGTTTTCATGGCAATGTACAAGAAATAAAAAAAATCGTCAAATATTAAAAAAATGGTGATTCACGAGTTTGAAAAAAGAATCAAGACTTTGATAAAAAAATCATGGATTTTAAAAAAATATTGTTCACACATCTTAAAAAGTAAGTGGATTGGAAATAGTTTACAACTTAAAAAAATTGAAATTTCAAAATAACTTGTGATTTGAAAAGAGTTTATGCGTCTGATAAAATAGTTTTGAATTTTCAAAAATGTTCACGTATGTTCATGAATTTAAGAGAAAAAATTCATGAATTTGAAAAATAATTCATGGATATCGGAGAATAGTTCACATATTTCAAAAAAAAAACCATGAGTTTGTTAAAATACGAATTTAATAATCAGAGTTCAAAATTTTGGAGAAATGTCCACTTTTGGAAAAAAAAAAGAACTTGAAGAAAATCAAATTTGAAAGATGTTCAAGAATTTGAAAAAAGTAATTTTAAAAATTTCACAAATTTAAGAAAAAAGTACACGAATTTGAATTTTTTTGCAAATTTAAAAATGAAAAATAAATTGAAAACAAAAAGGCAAATAATAGAATTGCCTCAAGCTCTAAATAGAATGCGAAATCAGTCGGGACGCGAAACCGTCCAATCCGTGCCTTTAGACGCTTGATGGGTCAACGCGAGCATGCACCCATCTCCTCTAATCACACTATCTGCTCCCCCGGTTCTGGCCCTCGGGGGTAGCAACACAACAAGCGTTTTCCGCAAGAAGCATCGCCGCCCAACTCATAGTCGCTGTTTCACCGCACAACTTGGCCGGAAACCATTATCACTGGGGTGCTGCAGCGCATCACCGACAGCGCGAGTGGCCAATACACCCCTGCATGTGTAGCCACATCTAACTTGCAGCATCGACAGCGTCGACGATTGGTGCCTTGCAGCACCGGTGACCCCCTGCAGCGTGGCACGCCATGTAATTACAGCGTTGGCACGTGTTGTATTGAAACACTTGCCATGCCGACGAGGGTTGTATCCCAACACTATGGACAACATCCATCTCGGCTTACAACACCGGTGCTACCTGCAGTGTTGCTCCATGTCTGGCTTGAAGTGCCGACGACGTTGCATTATAGCACCGGCTGGGCAGTTGCAGCATGTCGTCCCTGGCGGCAGCCTCGTGTGGCATTGAAGCAACATGCAGCGATGACGCTGGAGTTGGGCACAGCTCGCAACATCGGTGTTGGCTGCAGGAGGTCACAACATAGGTGGTGGAGTGGCAAGGAGGGGAGGAGGAGGAATAAGGGAAAGAGGGGACAAGCAACGGCTGGCCCAACAAGGTCTGGATGGTGGGCGACGAGGGCTTGCTGCAATAGATGTGTGGAGGAAGGAGATTGTTGTTGAGGGGAAGTACACGCCAGGGGTGGCAACCCTGCAGGCCTGTCACTGATTCCTTGCTTGGTTCAGGTAAAGTCCAGGGCTTCAGGCAGCTGACGGTGGTTTCAGACTCACAGCTCAGGGTGGACACGGTACGGGCCGGTCCGGTCGCGGTCCGAGCCGTCGTTTGGATCGGCCGGCGGTGGTCCGGACCAGACCGGACCGAGCATCATGACAGTCTTGATTTCAGGGACTGGGCTGGCGGCGGCCAAGCCCGGACCGGACCGAGCGGACAGGTCAACAACCACCAGCGGCGACTTGTATGGATGCACCGGCGAGGTGTGCGACATGCGCGGGTGCTGTGGCAAGGTGGGCGACATGCGAGAACGCGGGTGGCAAGGTGGGCGACGTGTGCGCTAGGTGGCACGCTTGTTATCCATGAACATGCACATATTTGTTCATTAGCAGTTTTTCCTATTGCATGCAAGTAATGTGGCACGTGTATGGGGCCACGATTTTTTGTTTGCGGGCCTTGCCACGACAAAATAAAGCGAACCCGCAGGCCCATGATTATAGGAAGTGGGCGCTATTATATCTACGCCTTGTTTTTCAAAAAAATACTTGCCTGATTGAGTTGGATGCGAAAATCACGGTTGAGCTTTTCTCCCACAATCAGAAAATCACGGAGGATCGAGTGTTTCTCCCAGATGGTGGCTTGCATTACATGCGTGATGTGCTGAAAAGGCTGCCATGACAGCTCTTTCAATAAAACTATGTTTTCTAACAAAACTGAAGAAACCTGTATTGTCTGACAAGACTGAATTCTAAAAGCTTACGGTTACATCTGACGAAAATGTATTTTGTTAAACTTCAACAGCAGTTGTAAACTGGCATGGTCAACGGCGGCCGGACGTGGAGGAGGCATTCTACTACGGGAATGTGAATACGGCGACGGTGGGCGACTGGCAGGTGCAGCGCTCCCTACACTACTCCTTTCGCGTAGGTCGCCGCTGGGATTGTCGGTCTGCTCGGACGGCTCGGTCAAACAAAGGACCGGACCAAAGCTTTGACGGGTCTGATTCTGGAACTCGTACCGACTAATTATTTTACCAGGCCTGAGCCGGGCCAAAAGCCCGCTCACCACGTCCAGCCTGACTCACACCCTGAGTGTATTTCACCGTTCGGAATTTTTTTTGGCCGAAATCACTACTTGAGGAGTACTCGTTGTCAAGATCATTCCAACCTCTCAAGATCGGGACAAGTGACGCGCTGAGTTTTCCCTTTTGTCGTACATCCATTTATTCAAAATGTTTTATCTCTTAAACCGTGCGTCCAAATCTTGAACAGTTTTCACTGTTGGATTCCTCGCGTCGAGATTTTCAAAATTAGATCTCATGTTGATAAGTCTTGACGAACTTTTTTTCAGAAAAAACTGGACGAAAAATCCGAACCGGAAGCACGGGATTTTTCCTTTTTCGAAAGCGTGCCTCTCACAAAATCACAATCATGCCTCTCAAGGAAGCAAAACCATAACTCTCGCGGAAGGAAAAAAAGAAAATAAAAACGAGTTTTTACTCCCGTTTTCGAGGAGGCACGACCGTGACTCTCACGAAAAGAAAAGAAAACATAAAATGCGTCTTTTTCCGTATCCGAGAGGCATCTCCATGACTCTCGCGAAAGCACAACGGTACCTCTCGTGGAAGCAAAATCATGACTCTTGTGAAAGAAAATAAAGCAGAAATCATTTTGTGTTTTCTTTTCCGAGAGGCACGGCCGGGCTCTCGCGAAAGCACAACCGTGCCTCTCGCAGAAACAAAACCGTGATTCTCACGAAAGGAAAAAAAATACGGTTTTTTTGTTTCCAAGAGGCACGGCCGTCACTATTGCGAAAGCAAAACCGTGGAAGAAAAACCGTGACTCTTGTGAAAGAAAAAAAGCAGAAATCTTTTTGGAAGCAAAACCGTGACTCTTGTGAAATAAAAAAAGCAGAAATCTTTTGTGTTTTCTTTTCGGAGAGGGACGGCCGGGACTCTCGCGAAAGCACAACCGTGCCTCTCGCAGAAACAAAACCGTCATTCCCACGAAAGGAAAAAAAAACACGGTTTTTTTTTGTTTCCAAGAGGCACGGCCGTCACTCTTGCGAAAGCAAAACCGTGCATCTCGCGGAAGCAAAAGCGTTACTCTCGCGAAAGGAAAAAACGCGTTTTTGCGCCTAAAATTTTTTAAAAAAATTTGGTCGAAAATCTAAGAAAGACCTGTGGAAAATCAAAATGTTGGGAAAAACCATTTAAAAAGCCGAATAAGCGTGCAGAAAAATAAAGAAAATCAAAATCCGGAGGGACCGACAGAGCACGACACGGGATGAATGGCTGAGAGTGCGCCAAATGACGCTGATCGTTGCGAGGCTCCCGAAGGAGCGCTCGTTAACTAGTTGCTCTCCTTTTGAGCTCGAACCCTGATCTGAAGAAGCAACCGAATCGAAAGAGCAAATGTACTACTAATATGATCCAGAAAACACAAGAAAAAACACCTAGTTCAGCCATATATAGGGAACGGTCAGGATTTGCTGAAAAGACTTTGACTTGTTCTTGGGGCCAAACAACAAAGCATATTTTTCCTTGCTTTGCTTGTCGTCATCAGAGTGTTTTTCCATCCATCTGTCTCCTCATCCATCAATCACCTATCGACGACCGTGGATGAGAATAATCTATCGCCTAAAGCCCGCACTAACTTACAACAGAAGCCAAGCCAAAGCCTGAAATGAAATGAACTGGTCAAGCGCATGCCCTGACCTCTTCATGTCACTGCCAGCAACACATACACTACTACTACCTGGTCAGACATATCCACATAACAAAAAAGAAAAAGAAAAAAGAAAAGAGAAAAAAAGAGATGACCTTTTCACAAGTTCTTGTAGACCAAGGACGATGGCCACAGGCAACACATAGTGCATCTCACTCAGCTGCAATGCAAGAAGTATGCCAAGACATGTGAATCTAGACTGCGCAGGATGCAACGATTCTATCTGCCATCGAAGAACACTGTCGAGGTGAAACCATATCCTATATGGCACAGAGTGTTTTCTTTATTCTAAGCACTCATAGCCCGATGTCTCCCAGTCGTATAGTATTATCAAGCCAGCATCAGTAGCCTACATTGCCTTGTTCTCTGATAGAATTTGACACATGACAGAAATGTGCTAATCCCTTATCCGAAATATTTTCACAACATACGTACCAGACTGGTTCTCAATGGCATATATGCATGGAGTGTCATGTATCTTGTGGTTGCTAGGAATTAATTTCGTGAGATACTTTTGCACGGAAGATCATCAAAAACACGGAAGATCTTCATAAATAATTACCTCCTTCGAAGCTATACAACAAGGGTGTGTGCTTTCTTTGGATTTATCTTTTTATCAGAATTGTAATGACTGTTTAAATAACTCGCAGCAGGCAACCAGGAAAAAATTTAAACAAGGAAAATGACTAGCCATTTTCATTCATTAAGAAGAAGATAATTGCCCGATTAATTAACGCTAAATCGGGCTAAAATCGATACAACCCAACACATATTACATGGGCACCACCGGCCAACCTTGCCACCGAAATGGAACAAGGAGTTGCAAAGAAGAAAGACATCGGCCCAAGAGTCGCAAGCGTCATTGTCATCACTGGTTGCCTCGAACGGCCGACTCCGAATTCACCATAGAGCTCCAACATAGAAGCAAACCTGCAAACAGCTATAGAAACCATAGAGGCACATGCCAACGGATGGCTACGCGCACAAATAACTGACAGCTCCGACTTTGACGACGAGCATCACAAGGGAAATATGCAGGACTTGCGTCGTACGTGCCCACCGCAAACAACCATCGAGTGCCTGTCATCGTCATCACCTGTACTCTCCAATGCAGCTCCGGCTACAAAACAATTAAGCAAGAGCACCACGGACATGCCAGAAATAGCCGACTACCGAAGCTCACGCCACGACCCAAGCTCCTCTCGATGCCATCATTGTGGTCAAACAGAAACCTGTGCCCCACCTCAGCAAACCACGTAGCGAAGATGCAGCCCATCCACTGCGAAGATGCTACGATCCAATCTCCTAGTCGTCATCAGCTCCGAGACGATGCACCCGGGGAGGAGAAAGACGCGAAAACGCCTCCTTCATCCAATCCAGCGGATTTGAGGCTTCCCTCCTGAGCAGAAGCAGTGGGGAGCATGACGATAAGCCCTCCACGACCATGCTTCCAAGAAATATTAAGACACCCACGGGCGCCGACGGCTCCGAAGAAGGCCGAAGCAAGGATTTCTCCTGGAGATGACCACCTACAGTCACCAACTACCGGCCATCGACCACCACCTGCTGAGGCCGACCTCATTCTGGCCACGGGATCACATGATCAACCGTGACCAGACACACAACACCGCCTAGCCATAGCCGTCGTCCACCCCCGCAGCACCACTGTGACCACCACCACCACCGCAGTCACTAAAGTCGCATCGTGAAGTGCAGCACACCAAGATTAAAGAACTAGCTCACACCAGATCCAGATCGGAGCTGCACAAATGGAGCAGTAGTGAAGATGAGCAACACCTTCAACGTAGCGCACCTTGCGCTCCAAACTAGCATAACCGCAATGGCCAGCTGGTCGTCGCACACCAGCTGCTGTTGCAGCCGTTGATCGGCACCCCATGCCAGGGATGAAGCTAGAACAAATGTTTGTTCGGGTCATGTCTATAGCAGTGGGGTCATCTTCAATAAATACATAGTGTTTAGTACTAATCTAATGAAGGAGTTCATAATTTCATTTGGGTCAATTGACCCCAATGCCTACAAGGCAGCTTTGTCCCTGCCCCATGCACGCATACAGAGCCGTGCGTCGGCATGTGCACGCACGCCACGCACGCCGTCCATGCCCAGGCCACGCCATAGCCCGGACCTGAGGCAACCGCCTGCAGCCGACGCCAGGGCGCCGAGCCGGACGACACAGTCAATGAGCACCATTTCAGCACCGCTATCGATTCTCTTGCCGGTGCGACGGTGCCGCCCCTCCACGATCTTGCCCACTCAGTTCCGAAGTAAACAGAGGCCAGGTTGATCTCGGTATAGACAACCCTTGTGCCATTCCGGCGAGCTGTCGACACCAGCGGCAGAAAACAATGCCGCCCAGTGAAGAGCAGGGAATGGATGTGGCTGTCTCACCATCGATGCTTCGTTTACCTCTACATGGAAGTTAGAGAAAGTCACCACAAAGTGCCGCGCTGGGTAGAGATGTGCTCCTACGATGGCATGTGGGCCTGATTGCGTGCAAATAGAAACTTGGGGAACTGCTGTGTGCATGATATTGCTCTAATAGGACTTGGTGGATGCTCCACGTAGGTAGGACCACTCCTCTTTTCCGGGTGTCTCTTATTACCACTACGGCTACTGATGCTAGACCATTGAAAGATGGTCTCATCCCAGCAGGTCAAGTTGGATCCGATAGATAATTATCTCCTCTGATGGCCTCGAAGTAGTTGAAGCTATGCCCAATGGAGAATTTTCAGCAACAGAAGCTTTAGCGACATTGGAGGAGTGTGTGTTATTAGATATGAATTTCTCTCCTGGGATAAAACTATCCAAGGGAGAGGGATACTGTAGCTGATTTGTTACATGCCCATGTTGAAGGATCCCAGACTTGTGTCTGGACGGATTTCATTGTATCAAGCATGGCGGATGATGTAACTACGTTCGGAAAAAATAAAGTTGGCATGATGGTCCCTTAAAAAATGAATCATTGAAGGTGAATCGGAAACCTATGATCAGGTCCTGTGGGCCTGAGCTTTGATGCGAGCTAGGGCCACGGATAAGAGGATGACATAGTGGTGCCGCTACCCACATAATCCTCCTGCATCTGTGCGAAGAAAACGCGATGCAGTATGGCACACACATGTAACTTGGTTCATATGCTTAATGGTGTTGCCTCTGTTTGTCAAGTTGCTGGTTGTTGGGCAACTGCCACCGTGTGAGGTTGTTTCTTCCCCTGGATTATAATGGTATAGACTACATAGAGATCTCACCAGCTAAAAAGGCAAAACATAGACGATATATCCAGATTCGTTCACATCAATTAAAATATACCACTACACACGCAGTAAAAAAGGAACATAATGTATATGTGCCTGGATTAGAATAAAAAATGTCTGAGTACATGTCATTTTCAAACTTCGAGGTGCTCTCTGGTGAGAAGAAGATGCGCTGTTTTGATTTGTCATTCAAGAACACTGCCAGGCCGGCGGAACACATATTAAGGCACTGTGTGGTTTACTCATACTAAGAGTGCACTTCCCAATGTCTCCTATTCGAATTCGTTCACTCATATTGTGTTAAGATTATCTAGAAGTGAGACAGGTGGTAAATCTTCCGAACCATGGAAATGAGCATACACAATCGGTTGGGCCTCATTTATATATGGATTCTCAACCATATATTTTGTGTTTGGTAGAAAGTAATTTCATGAGTAGGCAGTCTTCAAATATAACGGCGGAATCCAATGCTTTGACATTATATAGAGTGGATTATTTCTGTTTGAGGTGGCAATAAAAAATTTCCTCAAAAATGTACCATTTGTGACTTGCACATGGTATTTATTTCTGGTTGTTGTTTAGGGGAGTTGGCAAATGTGCACTTTTCCAAAGAAATTTGCACAAACACGTGACATTTCGATGTTTATATATCTTCATTTCTTGCAATATTTTTTAATTAACCATGAAAGAGGCTGCATGTATTATGTTAGAGAGAAAGAAGAAAGTCTTTACTCGACCAAGAGTAAGAAAAACACTGAGGAAGATGCATCGACAACCCTTGGCTAGACAACTAATGGTAATAGAGATTAAAAAAATTCCAACTTTCACAATTTGTATGTACTTGAAGAGATAAAACATTTTGAATAAATGTATCTTGGAAAAAAGGAAAAACTCTCAGGTTGTGAAAAGTGATGCACATACAGTTCAATCTGCCGTTCAATCTAATCGGAGGGCTTCACTTTCTCTACATCCTTCTTGTCACACCGACGTCTTCTTCCTGAGGAAGCGGACGTTTCTTGCTCTCTGCCGGCGTTCACCGAACACTGATGAACTCGAAGAACTCGGCCTCAACGGTCGTGTACTCGACGTGCTCCAGCTGGGGCTTCTATTTGTATACCTAGCTAGTTATGTACGTACTCCTCTAATTCCTGGGATAAACTGTGCGCCTGCACGTACAGATACAATTGTGCATGCGGATCTCTACGGTGCTAGTATATGCTTTGGACATGGCCGTTCGGGATTTGATAATTTGTGCAGCTAGCCGCTGCACCGAGCGACGAGAGCTTCATGAGGTATCTGCTGCACGCACGCCCCGAGCCGCAGCGGCAGGGTGAAGCTACCACAGCAGCGCAGACCACGATAGAGGAGGACCAAACAGCAGCAGGGCTGAAGCAACCGAAAACATATAATAGAACACCTGCACCCAGGCCCTCCCTATCTAGCCATCCATTCTACGCATTATGATTCATGCAAACACATTTCTCTTTTTTGTTTCTCTCGTATAAAACATGTTTTGAAGTTCAAACCTGTGCAGCGTGGCAAAGCTTTGAACTTCAAGACATGTTCTATGTGAGAGAAGCAAAAAAGAGAAAAATTCATATAGAAAGTTAGTTATTCCCCTATGTCTTTTCACGTGCTTTTTATTGTTCATCCATTCTCTCTCCATGACTAGAACCTCATTTTCCTTCATTTTTCACGTATTTTAAAGATAGTTACAACTACTATAACTTGATGTGAAGATGTGGCGGTATATATGCACACACAACAAGCAATAGGGCATTTATGATGGAGGGTTGTTGGTTCATGTATACTATTAAGCTAGTAGAAGTCGATGGTACTACCTGAGTGGAAATGGGGAGGTATATATAAGACACCAGGAACGACAAGGTATTCATGTGGGGAGTTGTTGGAGAAGTACTATTTGGAATTCATTTTAGGTCCTGGCGTTTTTAAAGGTCTAAATGAGATGCTTATGCGCCGTCCTTCTTCTATCAAGTTCAATAAAAATGTTCAGTCACCATGAGGCGGTGCCAAGTAAAGCTCGTGGCACATGGACCATGCTTGTTGGCCACCTTAATTTATATGAACACTATATAATTGCCCGTAGTCACAGACGTGCTATAAATATGGACTCTAATACATTACGAACGTTACACTTTTAGTCATCGGGTAGGAACGACTCGATCCAGGCTGGCGCTCCCTAATCCCGTCTATTGAGTTTCTACTAAGCCCAATAACCAATTTAACCACCTTTACTTATTGTGTACTATACATAAACATCGTTATTTAAACCTTTCTTTTTTCTACCAAATAAGTAAAAAGTTAATTTTAGGCAAGGTAACTTTAGCATAAACATCATTGTAACTTGACATTAACACCCTGGTAACAAGAAAACATGCAAAAGGCTGGTAACCAGATGGTTAGTAGTTTGGTCACTAAAGTAGTTAAATAAGGTTAAAAAATAGTTTGTTTCAATATATTGGACAACAACTAAGGCAGAAGTAACTTGGTTATTGCGCCAAAATTTATATTTATAAAAAATATAATGTAAAAGGTTGAAAGGAAAGGAACGAACAAACGAAAGAAACATGGTTGGAAAACCCCCTCACCATAAAAACCGGGATGCAAGTTAAAAACGGCTGTAGCGGACGGTTTTGAGGCGGCTCACACCAAAGTACATGAGGCGGCTCACGCGGCGTGTACCTCTCGCTAATGGCGACAGGGATATAACAATTGTATATTTTGCTCACCACTAAACTTAAAGGTCAATTACATAGAGCCGAATACGCCCAGGAAACAAGCAACAAAAAGGAACAGTGCACCAAACATCCATTATAAAGTTATTAAGAAAAAAATCAGGTGTGAAAAATGACACGGCAAGGGGCGCGTTAGCTGCTAGTAAGGACATGCTAAACGGTAGGAGCACCAATAGGTGGTGAGATATAGTAGCTACTCCAAACCATACCTCACTCTGTGAAAGTTTCTGTCTAGGATCCCATCTTCTAGATTATGATCGTCTCAGCCAGTGTCCATCATTTCCTGAAACGGCAGCCTCTTCAGAGTATGGTTCTGCTGTGTAAGTGGCGCTAGTAGCAGGTAAAGGGGTCCATCGAGCATGGTATAATTGAACTCAAGGCATAATCTACATAGCAACGATTTGGTTCTTCCCGACGTCTCTTATCCCCTTATACATTTTCAGATTGTTTTATAGGTCATCTGTTGTCTCTCAGGATTAGCTTCTCCTTTTCCCCTAAAACAATTTGTCTCATTTTTCTTCATTTTCTACATATTTAAACGTGACGGTTGTGTGTTCCAAATGGTAGAAGTCGATGTTGCTTGAGTGAATGGGGAGGTATATATCGGACACGATGAACAACAAGGTATTCATTTGGGGAGTTGTTGGATCAGTACTATCTAGTATTCACTTTAATTTGGTCCTGCAAATTTTGAAAGGTCCATGCATGCCAGAGAAATCCATGTGCCAAACCAAAATAATAAGAACTCATCCTATAGACCAAGCACGTGGCCAGATTGGACAAATTAAGACCTTTGAGCATGCAATACTAGAATGGCTATTGTTTATGAACACTTGGAACTTCAGAATTCGGTGAATGTGCTAGGTTTTCAAGCCTACTAGAATTATTATCACCCTCACTGATATATTCATCATTATCATGTGTGTTTTTAGTTGGCTGCTCTTGAACATTCACAGTGGCCAATCAGATGTATATTTAAGCACGCACACCAAATAAAGAAAATGATACTCTTGTTTGGATGTTTGCTTGATCATCAATACTATTTTGAATTCACCTTGTCCTAACATACTGTAAACATATCTATACATAGTCCCTATTTCAAGGCTCACTGAACATCAAGACGATGTCAAGTATTGAATATAGAACTACATGATCCTACAAAAAAAATATAGAACTACATGCACGGTGATTTGTGTGCCTTTTTCTTTATAACATATAAATCAACTTTGATTGTTCAAAGAAATTCTAAAAAACTGAATGCTCAAAGAAATTCAAAAAAAAAAACGCTCAGAGAACCAAGTCTCCGGCTGCCATTCCCCAGCCACGACAACACGCGGCAACGAACGTATCCCATCAAGACTTCGCCACAACACCGGTCACCAAACACGCCGACGTCCATTGGTGCTACCTATGTACATGACTCATACACACACGTGCGGAATTACACTCATACAAATAAAGAGTCTAAACCTTGTGCAAGTCATTTTTTTTGCTAACACCCTTCCCCTCCACTGGTGATGGCAGCAGCCAATTATGCCTAATAATGGATTCCAAATCTTCTCCTTGTCCTTGTCCTTCGTCTTAACCTTATCCTGTTCATTCCCCTTATCCATGGCAGGTGAACAGAAGAGATCAAACAAACAGAGACCATGATGAATACAAAAGCAGAGATCAAACATATTGGAAATTAACCGATTGTCTCATGCTGACCATACCAAAACTAAATTAAATGCACCGCAGCCGGAGATCCTCACCACTCCTAGCAAGTGCAGTGCGGCCGTGCATGTCGGTGCTGGCCGTGCCCCATGTATGTCGTGCAGCATGCTGATTCTGTGCTGACCATGTATGCCGTGTGGAGAGGGAAGGGGAAGGAGAGAGCCAGGTAGTAGAGGTATGCTTGCTTGTGGGGCGCTCAGCGAGGAATCATGGGAGGCGTGACCTGTGCCATGAAGGAAGTCTACAACCGGACTGGCCTATCTTGACCCCCTATAAGTCAGCAGACGTCTACGGGCACTGTTCGGGCATCTTCGTTTTAAGCCGCTATTTGTACATGCACATAACCAAGGCCCACGCTTTTCGCCCTAAATATCCAGGCACCATTCATATGATTGGTTGGAATAGAACGACGTGGCCCGTAGCACCCACCGTGAGGGCCATTTTCATATCCAGATCAGACGAAGGCAGACGACCATATGAGGATGGAGCAGACTGCTGAGACCATATCCACTGCACCAGGGCCAAATTCCGGCCATATCCTATGGTCAGCCTCTGGGAGAGACGCCCCCAGCCCCAGATCCAGTGAAGATGAGGGTGACCACATCGAGCAAGATCTGCCGTGACAAATTCCTGCCGCAGCCGGCCAACAGCGAGCTTTGCTTAGCGGCGTATGCCAGCGGTGGCAGGCGGAGGGGGAGTAGGGGGCGCCGGCTGCGGTGCCTGGAGTGCCCGCCCGAGCCGCCTCCTGGAGACGACGCGGGGCCTGATCCACTTTTTTCGGACGCCTCCTGCTAGTCACTACGAATACCATGTCTATATAGTAATTTGTACTACTCTACAGAACATGGTGTCGATATCTTTACAGATAAGCAAATAGTAGTAACATGCCTGGTGAACACAGGGTCTCTCTTTGTGCCAAATGGCTATAGATTAATAATGTAATGGTATGTGTGCATGTTCCGATGGCGACACTAGTCACACTACGGTACCATGTCAAGCTAGGATTGCTATGCCATCAGATACACATGCTAAGCACCAGCTAGCTCTTTTGTTTTTGCTTTTTGTAATTATCAGTATTTTTGGATAATAACTAGCGTGCAACCATCATGCAGCAGTGGACATAGGAGCGTCATTTGTTTGCCCGATTAAAAAATTGCCACCACCTTCTGCATCTATTCCCTTTTATAATGACCTTTTTACCAGGAAGTTACATGTCATCTACCGGAAATTGAAGAAACCCCGGTAGTTGCACACCGGTTCATTCACACGCGAGAGCTGGTAGATAAGTAGAGGAGACTAGTGGTCCACAAAAATCCCTACAAACTCTAAGCTCCCGAGAAATGGAGACCTGTGTGCACTCCCGCCTCTCTTCGCGCCGTCGGTCTCGGTTGTCAATGGGAGAGCGTAAGTTATTGAGCTGGTTTTCTTTGACGCTGCTTGGGGGAGAAGAGGACGCGAGAAATAGTGCCACTCCTCCGTCTCCTCATGTGAAGCATTTGATAGTTAAGCTGAAAACCAATTCACAATATTCAGCAGACTCCTTGGAAATTTAAAAAACATTCAGCGGTTTGGTGTGCTGGTAATTGTTCTAAAATACTTCAAGATATCGTTTGAACTGGGGAATAGCTACTCCGGAGCATGTCCTCATTTTAGTATAGTTATTCAAAGAACAAATATAAATAATATTGAGTCCAATAGGATTTGAACATATCCCAATGGTTTGCAAGACCTCCTACTTTTTTTGCGCCCAATGCATGGTTGCTTAAAAAATCTACACAAGAAGGTTGATATTACAGTTTCGAATGGTTGCCTGTTGCGATCTTCGTATTACCGACAAACATATATGCGCCAAATCTTCTAAAACAATAAACTACCTCTTTCTAAAACAAACAGTAAAGTCCCACGAAATGGAACGTCTTTTTTTTTGAGACACGGGAACATCTTTTTTTTCTTAGGCAAAAAGGGAACGTCGTGGTAAATCCGGGGCGGGTGTGTTTATTTAGCATGATACCTGAGCATTTCCTATTTGGCGCTCTCGGCGGCCGTGAAAGGCTATTCGACTAACCGGCGCATACCGTCCTTCGGCCTAGGCTTCTATCCGTGAACCTCCCGGTTCGATTCTATCCGCCTCAACCAGCTCGGTCACCTCACCTCACCTCACATCATGTGATTACATATTTCTTTTATTCATTTTATGTTGTGTGAACTTGTAGTAAGAGCATCTCCAGCTGTTGGCCCCCCAGGGGCTCGAAAAATCGCCGCCAGGGGCGAACTGGCGCGAAAATCGTCTTCGGGGCGAATGGGTTCCCAGTCGCCGCCCCAGGTCGCCCCCAGATGCCGATATCGGCCCAGCTTTGGCGCAGTTTTGCCCATTAGCCAGCGCACTTATCGGCGCAAAACGGCCTACCATCGGCGCAAATCAGCCCGTATTCGCCGTGCTTTGGCGCTTTGAGCTATTTTTTATCACATAGTTCATCACAGAAAATCAATAGAAACCAAATAGTTTAACAAATAGTTCAACAACAAATGGTTCAATGCAAATTGTATTGTTCAACAAATAAAAACTCATATTTCATCACACGTCGAGCTAGGCGTTGCCCTTAGCCTCCATAGGTACTCCACCAGATCCTGCTGCAGCTGTTGATGCACCTGTGGGTCTCGGATCTCCTGATGCATGTTGAGGACGGTAGTCCAGGTTGCCGGTAGCTGGTTATCAACTTGAGCAAGAGGACCCTGCCTGTAATATGGGTCAGTGTCAAACACTGGCTCTTCCTGATCGGTTTCAATGATCATGTTATGCAAGATAGCACAACAAGTCATGACTTCCCACATCTGATCTTTCGACCAGGTCTGAGCGGGGTACCTGACAACAGCAAATCGAGATTTGAGCACACCAAATGTCCGATTGACATCCTTCATGCAAGCCTCCTGAACCTTCGCAAAGTGGGAGTTCTTGCCTCCTGGCACATGGTTTGAGATAGTCTTCACAAATGTAGACCATCTCGGATAGATTCCATCTGCTAGGTAGTATCCCTTGTTGTAGTGCCGCCCATTGTCCTCGAAGTTCACCGAAGGAGAATGACCTTCAACTAGCTTGGCAAAGAAAGGAGAGCGATGCAGTACGTTGATGTCATTGTGAGTTCCTGGCATACCAAAGGAGTGCCAAATCGAGAGGTCCTGTGTGGCCACTGCCTCAATACCACACTACAACCGCCTTTGGTGCCTTTGTACATCCCCTACCAAGCAAATGGACATTTTTTCCATTGCCAATGCATGCAGTCGATGCTTCTAGGCATCTCTGGAAATCCTCTTAATGCATTCTATGCTAGGAAAAAGCTTTCGGCTCATCAGATAACGGTGCAGAAATACTTTGTCACCATGCAGTGGAGCATCGGCGAAGTAGTCGGAGTAGAGCATGCAATAGCCTTCTAGTCGATGCAGGTTCTTTGCTTTCAAGTGCCTCGACGCCGAGCCACCTCGCCGCGGCTTTGCATTGCTTGCGGGCAGGCCTGCATGGGGGGCTATTACCATGAGATGCTCTTGGTCCTGGACATCGGCATCGGCGTCCTCCTCCAGCAGCGCCGCGAGCGCCTCCTCGTCGTCCGAGTCAATGGCCGAGCAGGTAAATCGCCGAACAGGTGGTGGGCGGGGCGGGCGCACAGCCGCCGGTATCCTGCCCTACCCGGCCGGAGCGCCGAAAAATAGGTCCAGGAAGGTGGTGAAGAGGTTGCCACAGCGAAACCCTCTCTCTTCTCTGGCAGGGAACAACCTATCTAGCGGTGGTGGGCGGTGGGGTGGCGCCGGGATCGGCAAGGTGGCGGGGGGCGCGTGGGGAGAGGGGCAAATCTGTCGAATTTTTGCCTAACAGTGTGGCCCAGACAAGGCTTTTCCTTCCACCGGAGCCCCCGAGCGTCGCACAGTGAGCTGGGTTGGGCATGGGATCGCCGGGCCCCAAACCAGGGCGATTCGCCTAACAGTTGGGGGCGCGGATGGAGATGCTCTAACATAAAGATTGGACTTTGTTTTTTCTGTTTTCTTTGGCAGGTTTTTACTCCATTCTTTATGTTTCTTGTTTCCCTTTTCTTTTTCTTTGTCCTTAAATGCGTGAACTTTAATTTTTCACGAACTTTTCTGAAATCCTCAAACAATTTTTTTCACTTTTGGCTAACATTCTAGTGATATATTTTTTTGAGAAGTGATGAACTTTTCTTCGAAACAGATGATTTTTTTCGTATTGATGAGTATTTTTTCCAAATCGTTGAATCTTTCTCAAATTTTATGATTTTTTTTTCAAATTTCACGAACAAAATCGATGACCTTTTTCCAATCGAAGTGTTTTTTCAATATCGATTAACTTTTTTCAAAATAAATGAAATTTTCTCAAACTGATAAACATATCTCGAAATCGGTTAACTTTTTTCGAAATTGATGAACTTTCTATTAAAATCGTTGAACTTTTTCGAAATCGATGAACTTATCTCATATTTGTGAACTTTTTCCAAATTATGTGAGCTTTGTTCAAATCCATTAAATCCTTGAACCTTTTTAAAATTCATAAACTTTTTAGACATCTATTTAACTTTATCAAATTCATGAAAATGTTGTTTTTTTCCTGAAACAAAGACAAGTCTAGAAGAAAAAATGCGCGATTTTTTATTGAGCCCAAATGAGCAAACAGACCGGCGGTTAAGAGCGAGCGAGCTGATAAAACAGGCTAGCGATTGAGTATTACTGGGCTTCGGCACAATAAAATTTGTTGCGGGCCAAGAACTAATACCAAATTAACTAGTTGAGGAGTACTAGTTGCAAAGATCACTCCAACGTCCTCAGGTTGCGACAATTGGCGTGCTGCATGTGCACCATCTCTACTCCTAATGGAGTAGTTGGTAGTCTTTGTTCCAGGTTTTTTTTCGTCCCACCTCGTCTGGTTTTTTTCGTCCCACCTCGTCTGGTTTTTTTTCAACCGGTTTTTTTTTGCTACAATTAACCCACCCCAACCCCACCCCACTCACCGCACGCAGTCAGGTTCCGTTTCCCCCTTACGTCCTCGATTCATGCATGACAATCAATTCTTTCCAAACGCAATAATGCATGACAATCAATTCTTTCCAAACGCAATCAATTAACTTAAGGTAACCAGACACAATCAATTCTTTACAAACGCAATAAAAACTTTCCTAATTTTCCCAAAGTTTCCTAACTAGACACGTTATAAATGGGCAGGAACCGATAACACGTTACCAATTAATAAAGTTTAGTTTTATGACCATCAATCCAAATCCTAATTTTCCTAATGCATTGACAATCAATTCTTTCCAAACGCAATAATGCATGACAATCAATTATTTCCAAACGCAATCAATTAACTTAAGGTAAACAGACACAATCAATTCATTAATAACGCAATAAAAACTTTCCTAATTTTCCCAAAGTTTCCTAACTAGACACGTTATAAACGGGCAGGAACCGATAACACATTACCCATTAATAAAGTTTAGTTTTATGACCATCAATTCCAAATCCTAATTTTACTAATGCATTGATGTTTGCCTTTTCTAAGAACCAATCAATCTCTACTCCTAATGTCTGAGTTGGTGAATAGTCTCCACGGTTTATTTTCGTCCCACCACATTTTTGCTGTTTTTTTCCGTCTCCCCCACCTCATCCCACGCAGGCATAAAAAACCCACCCCGCACAAAAAACGCTCCTCTCGATCCCATCTCAGATCATCACATCGACGCCCTCCCGCTAGGCTTGCCGTTGTCATGCCCTTCACCACCGCATCGTCATGCCTCAAAGCCATCCCCAACGTCGCCGTGCGCGTCGAGCTCCTCTGCTCCGCCCAGATCTCTTCAACCCTTTCCCTCTCTCCTCTGCTCCGCGTCCTTGTGCCTCGAGGTGGCGTCAGGCAAGCAGCATGCAGCGGCATCTGCCCCTGGCACAACTCCTCCATCCTCAACCAGGTAACTAGCCCTACACGCATGTTCATAACTGCATACACATACGCCTTTGAATCCTACTGATTTTCCATCGACCACAAATCCCTCGAGGACATAGCACTCCTCTCCCGAACGAGGTCCCGATCCGCTCCTCCTCCTCTCCCGAGGATACGCGGCCGCCGCCGCCGATCTGCCAATCCGGGCAGACGCGGCCGTCGTGGATCACGAGAACGCCGCCGCCGACTGCCCCCACGGACCTCCTAGGGTGCACGAGATCGCCGCCGCCGACCACACAGGGGTGGGGTGATCTAGCCGCCACCGACCTCAAGGAGGAGGGGCGATCTCATCTCGCCGCCGCCGACCTCACAGGGAAGACGCGTTCTCACCGCCGCGGATTTGACAGGACACGGGAGGACCGAGTAAGAATCTGTCCTCACTTCTACTGGTTTGGTTCATCTCTGCAACTGATGCATATTGTTGTATGCATTTTGCTAAGATCTATCTAGAAAGGAGGTCATGAAGACACTTGCTATTATGGTATAATTTGGTATTTTTATTTCTGTGCAAAAGGACGGCAATATAATGTTTCTTTTATACATCATGCAGCTGGTGAAATAGCTGTAGAATTACAGGTACGATGATGTGAATCTTGTGGCACCATTCCTATCTTAAGGCAGGAATTACTCGGGTATGAGTATGACTCATTAAATTATGGTTAAGATTTTGAACTTTTTTCTTTACTGTTCAAGTCAGAATATTCTTTGCAGTGCAATACTGCTCATGCACTGGAAAAGACCAAATATCCAGATTCAGATATATATACTAGAAGAAGTTTGATGAGAAGTATCATTTCTCTTGTCAGTTTACTTCTGATATAATCACTATGAACAATGCCGATTTCATAATCACCAACATGTATCACGAAATCACTGGAAGGTTTCTTCTATTTTGCCTTGTTGGCCAGACCATTTTTTCTCTGGTTAACTAATTTGCTCACATGTAGTAGCATGCTACTTAGGTATGCATGAAAACTATATGGCTGATTCATTAATTAATTATTTAATACCAGGGTAGCATTGTGAAGTCTTGCATTGGTTCCGATCATACATCAGTATTATGTATAAGACGCTCACACTTAAACCTTACATTTCCTTGGTATGTAGCAAAAAACATAGATGCACAATACGAGAGCCATACTGCTTTTACTCTTCCTAGCATGTACTGAGTTTTCCATGGGATTGATGTTTTTGATCCAAAATTCTATATATTTTGCATTCACTGAAAAGACCAAACGGCTCACTGCTCTTCATGGTTGACCCAGATCAGAGCGATGAACACATGTGCGAACTCTCTGATATATTGTTGGACGTCGTTCACAAAAGTATTTTGAGTGATTATATGGTTGCACGTCTTGTAGATTTCACTTTTCATTACCATGAAATGATTGGATGATGTCTTTCCTGCATAATTTTGGGGATATTACTAGCATGACCCTGCAAATAGTATTGACACGTGCCTCTTTCTGATGATAATTACTGTTCTTTGCAGTGGACATCTGGATGACCGAACGATACCAATTATCTTCTCCATGGCAAGATTTGACTGAGTTAAAAATATGACAAATTGTGACCAATTTTTCTGTCTCTGCTCTCTTGCATTATTTTCATGTTCATCTGTTTATATCCAGGTGAGTTCATATTTATTCTTTTCGCTTGTTCTCCGTCCATCACAAATGTAAGTGCTTGCTGTAACATTTCCTAGGACTTACCGTTATTCCTTATCCTTCTTATGGGCGCCGACCTCCCCACTACTAGATCAAAGCAATAGTAAAGGCGAAGAGCCGGCGAAGGAGGTAGTATCGCCTCTTCAGTGACTTACTCTGCTCCGTCCTGCAACACATGAAGAGCTAGCTCGGAAGGCTTCCATTCTTGCAGAGAAGTTTTCTCCAATCTTTCATGGTAAAGATTTTTGTGGTAGAATCTCATTTTCATTATTGGTTAGTCTTGAACCTGAAACATTTGATTGCCTCTTTGTTGCTTGCTTCTTCAAACATGAGCATATGATGGAACAGTCAGAAGGTCAATTCAAATGTAGTGAAAGTTTGAAGGTCAATGGGTTTTCCATATTAAACTTTCAAACAAACCATACATCGACGTCATGGGATTCGCTTCCGCGAATGACCATCACCACCACCACACCGCCTATGCGATGTCGCCTGAGGTGAATGAGTAGCAGCCCATGACGCATGCGCGGTGGGTGGCTCATCCGAGGTGCTGCACCCACCGCGGCGTTCCCAGCAGCAAGAAGTGTGTCGCGTGCAAGCTTATGTAGTACTGGTGCGCGTGCGCCCCCTGCTCCTCCATGTCGCTTGCTTGATATATAGCAATGCGCTTGTCTTGCACTGTCACTGATTTCCTGTGGGCATCAAACAACGAGAATGTTGTTTTTCAAGAGGTTTATGACTGGTTTGACCAGAAAAAACTAGAGTTCATCTTTACTGTATTTTTATTTTGGTACACAGGAAAGCCTCCACCTATGATTAGTTTTATCATAAAAACTGGTTCGATGTCGCCGCTGGCGTGGTCACTTCTCCCCACTACCGAAAGCTCTGCGCCGCTAGCAGAACGCCCCACCAGTCTCCACCTCCGTTGGCGCCGTCGAGAGCCTCGACTACGAGGAGCATGTACGCTCTATGCAGGTATATTTCTTGGCCCTTCTGTTCGTACATGATTTATTTACTATTATGTGCAGACCTAAGTTTCTTATGTTTGCTTGTAATGCCCTTCCTTGTGGAATGGATAGCTCTCTCATCTTGCTGCCCGCGTGGATCCTAATATGATGTGATGTTATGTTAGGAAATATATGTGATGATAATCAAGAGACAAATATTGTTAGTCATAACTATGTAAATGTGCTAGATCAGATTAGTGTCTAACAAGATGGATTTTTTGGTGTGCTAATTCATACACAACAATTTTTTTTGGTGTGCTAGATTAGATTAATGGATACTTTTGCAACTGGGAAGCAAAATCTAAAGTTCAGTTTCAGTTCTTTCCGTGTGTTTCAGGTTTTGCAACTAAGAGCTGATCATACCTATCTTGCCCCCATTATCCAGGTTTGCCGTGAGGGACTCCTGATTTTAAATACGTTGTTTGCTGTTGCATTGCAGGTCCTTCAGGTTCGGTGTGGCAAATTTTTCGTGATAACATTTTGTGATTTCTCCACCAATCGACAAAATTTGGTGCTTATAAATAGGTTAGTTGATTCCCTTCTTCTCAGTCTTTTGGGTTTTCTGGTCTGGTTATTCAAGTTGGTCGGATGCTTCACGGTTTATTTCGGCCAATCTGTGGAGTGCTTGTAAGTGGAAAGTTGGACACGTGCATGATAGAATTGCTGATTACACCTTCAATTTAATAGACATGGGTTAGTCCTTTCACATTCAATTTAATAGGAATCATCTTGATCTGCTTCTTTCATGTACTTTCTCCATCTGTTGTTATACTATCTTGCAAGTACGGCTTATCCTGCTTGATGTCATGTTGCTTCGACAGTTGTTTATTGCTCCTAACTGTGGCTTATCCTACATCCATCTGTTGATTTGGTTCAAGATGATTCTTGGAGTAGATAAACTATATTTTTTCTGATGTGCCAAGATGATTTACTAATTCTAGATCTGAATACCATAGATAAACTCTATTTTTCTGATGTGCCTTTTCACCTTAGATGAAAGGAAGGATTAGTAGTACTGTAAGTGTCGTTTCTCTTCTCGGTATTCAAACAAGAACATATGAGTGCTGATGTTTAAACTCTCTAGCATTTCCTAAGTTCTATTATTTCTCTTAAACTTCTGATACAAAATCGAAGCTATAAATTCATTTAGAAGTTCTCAGCACCCTGGTTGTTTGAATCATGATCTGTTTTATTTTTACATTTGTCAGAATGCTTAATTTTTAAGTACAGTAGTAATATGAATAGCATGATTTAATTCAGATTTCGATAATTTTTAAATTTTCAGAATGAATCGTGTGAAATGCCATACTGCTTAGTTTGACAGAACAGAGCCACAAATCATAGTATACTCCACAACTTTATAGATGTTATTTGATGTACATGTCATTCTTAGCTCTCCATGGTTTGCTTTGTTATCTTGTTCCCATGGGTGGATTTACATAGAGCCTATAACCATTCCATTCTTCTAACTATTCATGCTAGCTACGAGAGTTGTTCTAGCAGCATACCTGTTGACCTTTACTTGTTATAAATAATGGAATAGTTATCTCCCATTACCTTTTTACATGCATGGTGATATCTAATTCAAATTGTATGTTTGTAGAGAACCAAGTGCCTTGACGTACTCTATAAAGAGATCATGTGAAAACAAAGCTGAAGTTCTTGATCAAGATGAGAAGGAAAGTGGTCTTCGAGCAACACTAACCCTGGGTCATACATTTGGTCATGTACATAATATCTTCGATCATTGTTGTTTTTTATGTTGAGTTTATCTGTCTTGCATTACGATGGTCCAGGTAAACATATTTGGATGAATTGACAGCCCAGTAAGAAGTTTGCTTTATTTTTGTTGCTAATGCCTACTTTATTGAAGCATTTGATGGAGATGACTCATGTACTCACTAAGAAAACAACAAAGAATAGTATTTATTTGCTTTAAGTCGTCAAATATTTTACATTGTGATCTGTACGTAATTCATTTTTTTATTGAATGCATGTTTAGGTAGCATTATCCTTTTATCTAGAAAATGTTATACAGGCTTGCAATTGACGTGGTGGTTATCACACTTGTCCCTTGCTACTGGCATGCCACGATGGCGTTGACCACTGGCTCATTTTGAACATGAGTTAGTTGATTTTTTTAAGAGTGAGGGTTGAGTGTGAACATAATGGGGGTTGGGATTGGTATGTTACGTTATGGCCATGTGAGTGGAATAATTTTCTTAATTTAAAAAAGTGGTGAATTGCATTTCATTAGAGATGGTTTTGCAGCAAATTGCATGAGCGAGTGGTTCATATTTTTTCGTCAACTCATGCAATTTATTGGTTGGGATAGAAGAGTAAATGCATTGGTTTGTTACTTCAAGAGTTAATAACTGATGAGGTGACATATCCAACTCGTGCAATTTATTGGTTGGGATAGAAGAGTAAATGCATTGGTTTGTTACTTCAAGAGTTAGTGCATGTTCGGTAGGCCTCCGCTCCGCAGCTCAGCTCCTGGAGCGGCTGGAGTAGCTGCGGAGTTGCGCCGAACGGGATTGGCTCCATGCTCTCCCAGAGCGGAGCGGAGCAGCTTGTAGGTTAATTTTTCGGAGTTGGAAAAGTGCCGCTTCGCACACTCCGATCTGCCGCTCCGCGCACTTCGAGCTGGGAGCTGAAAAGTGAGGAGTGGAGGTCTCCCGAACAGGCCCTTAATAACTGATGAGGTGACATATCAGTTGCATGCCCAACAACGGACATCATATTTTTGTTTTTCTGGTAATACGTGACATTCAATTGTATGTTACAATGTGTCAATGGCTATGAAGACATTGGATCTGCCTTCTTAGCTTGGGAGTGTCACAGGTGGCGCACACTCGCCCACCCTCCCTTGATAGAGGTGGTGGATTGATATGAACACGTGGATAGGGGATTAGGGCTGTTGGCGGAGGACTCCTTGGTGATTCATGGGGAAGTACGGTGTGAAAGAGAGAGTGTGCCATGGCGAAGCTGAGGTGGGCGTCATTGAATTTTAAAGGGGAGGGCTCCAGCGAGAAATGACCCAATACATTGAGAAACCAAGCCGGAAGGGAACGGTTCGGCAGGAAAATGGAAGGGTGCATCATGAGGTTGGCTTTTTGTGTTGGGACCGCGCGTTGTAGATAATATTGATGAATAGTCTGGACAATTATATTTCTCCCTAAATATAGGTTAGATTTGGGGGAGCTCGTACCGTCTAAACAATTGAATTTTGGGGAGCCGATAGGATTTGATATCTAGACACAAACGTATGAAGGAGAAATGAGTTTCACCATTGAAAACGACCTTACTCATTTGTTCAATTCATTTCTATCCAGTTATAGCCCGTAGCAACGCACGTGTGTTTTACTAGTTTGTTGTAACATGAGAGTTTTCCTTTTTTTTCGTAGACCCGTTTATTCAAAACATTTTATCTCTTAAACCGTGCGTCTAAATCTCAAACCACTTTCACCGTTAGATTCCTCGCGTCGAGATTTTCAAAACTATATCACATGTTGATAGGTTTTGATGAACTTTCTTTTCTCGAAAAAACCAAACGGAAAAACTGAACCGGGAGCAAGTTTTTTTTCCTTTTCGAAAGAGGCACGCCCGTGCCTCTCACGAAATCACAACCGTGCCTCTCGCATTAGCAAAATCGTGAATCTCGCGGAAGGAAAATTAATAAAAGAAAACACGTTTTTTTTTTCGAGGAGGCACGACCATGAATCTCGCGAAAGCACAACCGTGCCTCTCACGGAAGCACAATCGTGCCTCTCGCGAAAGGGAAAAAAACCAGAAAATATGTTTTTCCCATTTCAGAGAGGCACGGCTATGTCTCTCGCGAAAGCAAAACCGTGCCTCTCGGGGAAGCAAAACCGTGACTCTCGGGAAAAGAAAAAAAACAGAAACACATTTTTTTCGTTTCCGAGAGGCACGGCCATGGCTCTCGCTAAAGCACAATCGTGCCTCTCGCGGAAGCAAGACCGTGACTCGTGCGAAAGGAAAAAACAGAAAACACATTTTTTTTTCCGTTCCCAAGAGGCACGGCCATGACTTGCGAAAGCAAAACCATGATTCTCGCGAAAGGAAAAAAAAAACGCATTTTTCATGAAAAAAAAATTCCGGGAAAAAAATTGATAAAAAAACTAAGGAAGACCGGTGGAAAACCAAAACGTTGAAAAAACCGTTTAAAAAGCCGAAAACACGTGCGGAAAAATAATAAAAAAACAAAATCTGGAGGGAGCGCCCGAAACGCGACACGTGGCAAATGGATGAGAGCGCGCCAAGTGGCACTGATCTGATTTTTTATTAACAGTAATTGATAATTTTGTAATTATCAAACTGGTAAACGACCGATAAAAATTGTGGAAATAGGAAGGACGCTATGAAGGTCAGCGTCGAAATCTGGACTCGGTTGTTAAGTGCGTCCCTACCTGGACGCTGTTATGGTCGATGTCAGGCCATGTGATTCGGTTTTCTAGGCTCAACGGGGCAGTTATTTCTTTTCTTTGATATACATAAGTGATTCGTGATCTGCAAACCCTAGTGCTCATGCAGTCGTCACTCCTGATCTCGCCTTGCAGTTAGCAAGCTCCAGCGGCCGACATCAGCAATCGATCATAGGAGTTGCGTCGCCTCACCGTCCGCTCGTCATTATGATCATCTACTTGACCTGCAGTTAGCGCATGTAAGTTCTCGCACGGTCGTATTGCATCTCCTTTGCCGAGTCTTGTACCTTATCTCTTCAATGTCTACAAGCATACATTGTACAGATGATTGAGTTGTTATTCATGGTAATATAATTGGTAATTGCTAATTTCTGAGAATTGATAGGTCGCCAAAAATTCAACCTTGAGTCAATAGTAAATCAGTTTAATATTTTGATGTTTATCTCGTACATGTTAATGTCTGCAGGTGAATTCAAGAACATGTTAATTGTACTGGCATACGTGGATGGTGAAGTGTGACATGGATCCATGGGTGTAGAGTATAGTGTTCCTCCCAAGGTCACATTTCCAGCATCCAAGAAAACAACTTTTGAAGACATCAAGTGTGAGATATGCCAAGGACTTGGACATGGAAACAACAGTGATCAAAACAACATTAATATCCATGCTCGCTTTGATATAGGAGCTCATGGAACAAAATATTTTCAATTAATTCCAGTATACGAGGAAAGAGGATGGAACATGATTTTTTAGAAGACCAAATCCAGACCAACATGGCAAGTGATTCAGTTATATGTTAACTTCACACCAAATCGAGACATGTTGAGCCAAGTCGACGGCGGAAGCAACATGCCCAGAATTGAAAGGCAAGCACAAAGGTACGAAAGTGCAATGTCTTCATCATTGCATCAAACCTCTGCTGGTGCATTTCCGGATTCTAGTACATGTGTTCCTGATTTTGACATGTCACATATGACATCTTATAGTCATGGTAATGCAATAAATGAGTTTCCAGCAAGTACTGTCGATGGCCTTTATGATGAGTAGGATCCAGACCCCGATGATGAATTGATTGGACAAGATGATGATCATGACGATAAGCATGATTCCGATGGCTCACGTAGCCAGAGTTCAGATGATGATCTAGAACCAAGGGCCATGCACCATATCCATGTATTTCCATTCATGCGGAGTTCCGAACAGAGTGGCGTGAAAGCCTTCCGTGACATATCTTTACTAAGGAAGACAACAGCAGATGAAAGATTTTTTGGATGTAAGAAACACTTTTAAAGGCCAATAAGCGGTTTACCATGGATAGGCAACCCCCACAAACAACTCACGTCTTACAGCGTAACTGTCATTTCACCTACAGGTAAGTGAAAACTATTTGTCTCGGGCCGCCAACGCTGGACCAATGTCGATGTCAAATATTTGTCAACATTGATTTTCTTCATCATTTCAATCTGGTAAAAACCTAGGTTCTCTAAAGCTGAGCTACACAAAGGATCAAATGGGATGCCAACACGATGACACCGCACATTCAAGCAATTGTCAGGCTGCATCAATATATAAAAGAATTAGTCTCAAGTCAACCACTAATCTGACAGCCTAGATGCAAATTATAGGATGCTCACATTTTCCCAAACTTTTGATATTTTGTGCGGGCTGTGAGGCATCCATAACAAATCACTAAAACGCCCAGCTGTATCCATTGCCAACAATGTTTCCTTCTGCCAATTTAGATGAGAAACAAACTTAAATCAAATTCTGTATTCATAACACAATCTTTGTTTTTGTCAAATTGGATGATAAACCACCTAAATCAAAATTGACTATTCATAACAGACCACCACAACTCCAGGATTATCAAATACAGTGAGGCATTAGTCTAACTGTAAATTCATCCGCTACGAAACCAATTGTGAATTAATTTAGCTGCGGATTTCCCACTTCTTCCAAATTCCCATGACAGACACATATTCGGACAGGGAGATGGGTGGAGACAGAGGACCCACGATGGCGGTTGCAGTCAGCATCGCCGGACGCAGCGGTCGCAGTCAGCGTCGCCGGATGCAACGGCGAGCGTGGACGGGGAGACTGGGCACGCCGTCCATGGTGGGGAGGATGCAGTGGAGGAGGCCGGATTCGGACGGGAGCAGCTGCGGCAGCGAGTGGTTTTCGTTGTGGGAGAGGCGTGAGGGCCTGGGGAGTGGGACTAGCGGCGAGCGGAGGGCGGCGAGGGAGGATGTAGGAGCACCATTACCGGCTGAGGGATAGCTGCGGCGCCGCCAATCTGCTGCAGCGAGGAGCTGACAGGGATTTGGGGCACCCACTTCAGTGGGATTTGGGCTGGGCCGTAACGAAACTATGGACGCTGATTACAGTAGAGACCACATATGAACGTGGTTAGTAACAGCGGCCAGACTTGGACACCATTATTGATTGAAGATGAATAGATCGGAAGTTTATCCCGCAAAAAAAAAGGACGACGTCCATACTATTTCACAATTTCCACTAGTTAATTACCAGTTCAGTGATTACGGAATTATCATTTATTATTAATAAAAAATCGGGACGCTGATTGTTGCGCGGCTTCAGAAAGAGCGCTCGTTAGTTGGTTGCTCTCAACTAATACAGGCTCAGTGATACTTTTATGGATTTTCAGCTACGCCAACGTTTTTTTATCCTAGTCAAGCCCACCCCAGCCAAGAAAGAGAGACCCGAAGCCGACCTTGCCCATGGATGGCTTGCTTGCCCCCTAAAAATCAAAAGGATGGCTCGCTCGCAAGCATCGAAGCACACAGCACCCAACACGATCGTGTCGCCTGTGCAGTCCTGCACCCTTTGTCATGCGTCCTGGCCGTCCTGCCCGGCGTCTCTCCTGTGCTGAGCACAGTCGACGTTCCAGGCTCCGCCCCGCTGACTCACGGTGTTTCTGCCGCCCAGAGCGGCAGAGCAGCCGTTGGGTGTGGTGTGCTTTCACGGGCCGCCGACTCGCCATGCCGTCATGCACTCGTGTTGCCGCTGCCCTGTTGTGTACGAGATTGGGTAGATTTTTATGCCAGATTGAGGCATTCGATTAGCCCCTATCTTGCCTCTGTATCTATACATAGTATTGAACAAGGAAAGTTGAATTAAAAATAATTGATTCATATGTTTCATTTTTGTCCAGTTTTACTTTATTTTGTGGAACCTGCCAACTAGGAAATGTTATGATGTATATTTCGTTAGTTATAAGTCCAAATTTTCTCATGTGACGAGAGAAAAGGACAACGCTAGGCGCCGGCCGACGGGCCCAAATTTCGGGTGGTGGTCGCGCCAGCAGTCTGATTAGCCGTCCCAGGGCCATCAGATCCCGTAAAAAACGTCTCCACGCACAGGCTTGGTAAATGTCTCCGAAGAAAAATCCCTTGCTACACTAACAGGCGCACGTTGTGGCGACCTCTAGAATTGATGTGGCAATCATCAACACCGGTAGTAGCAAAGCCGACAACAGTTGCAGCAAAATGCAGTGGTGGGTCTCGGCGTAATCCTGAATGAATGTAGCCATCGACAGTGCCGATAGTAGGAAACCTACAACGGTTGCAACAAAACACAATTGCCGGACTTGGCTTCATCATGAGTGGATGTTGCAATTCACAACCCTAGTAGTAGCAAGCGACGACGACCGCAACAACATCATCATCACCGCCATCGCGGGTTGTGGCGTGGCCATGAATGATTGCAGCAATCTTCAATGATGGTCACAACATATTGTAGCCCGAATGCAGCTCCCATGTTGCTCCGGTTCCAGCTCTCGGCATACATGGCAACATCACAACACGACCCGCTATATCGTGAGTTGATCGTCATAGGAGCAAACGTCGTCGGCCTGGTCCCTCTTGTGATCCACTGTCTTGGATGCTCGGCCACCGTTCTAGCATGGCCATGACCAATGGGAGAAGCTCTGTAGACGCATCCCTACACAGAGAAAAGGAAGAGGATGGAGTGGTAATGGTTCAGCCGGTAGGGACAATAGGGAGATGATGCGATCATTGCAAGAGCGAAAATCGAGTAGAGGAAGTAGCTCGAGGGACAAGATAAGGCTGAAGGGCTGGGGTAATCTCCTGGCCCACATCCCAGTGAGCACACCCGTTAGAAGTGGTCGGCGGAAAATGTAGCAAGACAGCCGGCATCATATACCAAGAAATTAGGCACGGGGTTTAGTACAATCCTGGCTCCACCACTGGTTCTGCCTCTTGGGTTCGTCCCCAGGAACTCATGATGGCTGGGCGGGTGTTTGTATATACGTGTCGGTTCCTATGCTTCTTTTGTTTCTCGAATAAATCAATAAATTTACTAAGAACATTTCCATCAACTACCTTTTCCTCAACTAGCAGAGTGGCCCGCTCTTCGCGCAGGCTAGTATTTAATATAGTTTGGTTTCAATAAGTTCATATTTACCCGTTCTTTGGGCTTGTCATGAAGTGGTGATTTTAGGGATGTAAGAGTTACCACTTTAATGTTTCAGGAAATATCCGGAGGCTATTTTGTTGTTGAAAATTTTTGGTGGGACGTGCTCGAATCCACGGGTTTTCCTAATGCGGCTGTAGTGATGTGTAGATGGAGTGTGGCTGGCTCGACAATCCCATTGAGGCATATTAAAGTTTCTAATTTTAAGTATATAATGTTTCCCCGAGAAGTTATCATATGCAATAAATTTGAGTCAACATGGGTCATTTGCGAGGGCATCGTCTTTAGTGTGCCCAACATGTTATGTATATATTTATATACTGCAAACATTTATTTCTCCCATTTAGAACTTGATTCTATAATGTAGTTGTTTGACATATATGGACACATATATAAGGTGTTCATATATAAGGTGTTCTGAATCTTATTTGGAGCTTCTGGATATATATGATTGACATACATTACATAAACTTATTATTTGTAAAAAAAAAGTGGGTGTTCTTCATGAACTTCCTTAGGTGTTGTACCAAAAAGGAAACTTTTTTGCAACTCTTCTTCAACCATGAACTGTCATACTTACATACTTTGAAGGTAAAAATATTATGTAGATGGTGTCATCTCTAGGTTTTTTATTATATTTTGCAACTTATCAATTTTGATTGCTATATTGGGGGAAATACTTGTATTAAATAATTGGAGGACTTCTTTTCCTTCTCCTTTCAGGTCAATTAGATAGTTTTAGTGCTCTAGTTTTCTCAGTTTTGGCTTTCTAAATCTTTAGAAGTTCTTATGTACCTTTAATGTATTAATTTTTTATTTTCTCTAAGATGTTGTACTTGTATGGGGTTTCTTTGGCAATAAATGGAGCTTTAAAAGAGTTTACTCCCAATAAAACAAATGGGTCGTATTTCCCCATATTGAAAGAATATACCATTACGCAAACTGTGAATATGGGAAGCTAACCAAGCAATCATTTACATAATAATAGTGCGTTCCTGTCTAGTAACTTTACAGATTAAATTTGTCCCAAAGTTAACCCTGGTTTTTATGTCTCATTTCCTGTAGTCATTGTATTTAGTAATGTTGAAGTTCTATTGATGCAATATTGGTGTAAGCTTGCAAAATTTAATTAGAAAGTTCAGTAAAGTAAGCAATATACCAAAGAGTATGTATATAATCACTTATATTCCTATGATATAGTATAGTAGTAAAATATCTATAAGGTCAGCAAATCATGAAAGAAAATGGTATTAACTGAATGAAAATTTATAGCAGACAAAGTATGCTCCAACACTTAGGGATCAATTAATATGGTCTTAGTACTTCCAGCTAAGATGTGCAACATGTATATCTCATACTCAAAGGATGCTCCATGTTGAATCGCTCGAACTTACTGGATAGATGATGTTTTACCTTTTAGGTGCTCTGCATCTCCATTTGTGAGTACTAACCATTTGTGTGGATTACTGGTGTAAATACCAACATCTGGTCCATGGATGCTTTTAACGGACAAGTGTTTGAATGAACATATCCTATAGGGTTGATGGAAGTATGCTTCCACAAATAATTCTGAACATGGATCCCCTCAAAAAACAAATTCTAAAAAATGATCACCGGAGAAGGATGTACTTAAGCCATCGCAAGTGCTTCTTGTAGAACTTAAATACTTGATGTAATTGACAGCATATACGTACACACCATGCACTTGGAGTGTTTATTTTGTACGCATGAAGTCGCCTGTGTTGCTACAGGCCATATACCTTTCTGCTTAGAAGACCATGTATATCTTATAGAGGTGCTTCTAGCGCGCTGCACGATGGTGTGTGCCGAGTCCAATCCAAATTAATGGTGTACGCTGCCAGGTACTCTACATACTACAGAAAATTACTGGTACTAATTGGGGATATTGCATGTCATCTTTGTTTTCAAATTTGCACTCTAGAAGTAAAAAAACTTAACACGTAAGAAGTAGTGCATACCAAATTTTGAAAGCTTGCTTAAATCTCTTTGTTCTTAAAATGATTCATGGTAGTGGATGCTTTGGCAGTTTGTTGAGCTGGGCGCACGTCAGTGCTAAACTGGCATTGCAACGTGAAGGGTAGGTCATGGCATGACTCATGCATCGGCAATTAGAAAATTACCATATACTGACGAGGTTGCCATCTACTGCTAGAACACCATACTATTTAGCATGTGCAACTATAATTCAAATCGCATTTATAACTCAAATTGAGGAGCCATCTAATGAACTCCAAGCAATTGAACATCGATCTGCAGATGTCAATCATATCTCTTATCTACAGCGAATCATAAATCTACAATTTGTTAACTATTAGAACACCATGTATAGGTATTAGTGGATTAGTCTGGATGAACCAACCTGTAGCTTGGCACGAAGCATTAAGGTGACGCTCCTAAAGTACACGGCCAGTAAACCCTGACCTAACCCATTCCCAAACCATATCCGCACTCAGATTCCTATTGCAGGCATTTACTTGGTATAATCCTACATGCATTTAGTTAGCTGAATCGAATTGGAAAGCTTTGTGGTCAAGCTGGCCGATCTGCTCCACTATCAGCACGTCCACTGTCTGGTTCGCTGGTTTCTTGTGCTGAAGAATTTCCACATATATGGTGCTTGAGATATTAGTTTCCATGCACGACCTATGAGGTTGGATGGAAAAAAATATGTGTATCTGGAGCAGATAGACGACAGGACAAATATTCATCATATGTTTTTCTTTAATAAAGAATTGCCAACCTCACCGTACCTAAGAGGTGGAAGGGATCTGTGTTTTTGACATGCCTCAACGGACTTGTGGAAACAAATCCTCCAGGAGTCAGAAATTCTTATTTCTGGGCGATGGTGGCATGCGGAAGGGCATGCTCGAGGGGAGTTCCATGCCCTAGCAGGTCAGAACCTCCACATCATCCCGGTCGCTCGAATCTCCTTCCTTCCTTGAATATCTTCTGCATGTTTGCTGCTAATCCTACATTGATGGCAGATCAGGCAAGAAGATTTGCTTGACGCGCCCCTAAGTAATTATGCATATGGAAAATACGTACCTGATTCGGGATTATTTTTGGCATGTTTTCTGCCAATCCTCTCCATTGACAGTGGATCAGGCACGAAGATTTGTTTCATGTGCCCCTATGTAATTTTGATATGAATTATATATGTACCTGATTCAGGACGAGATGGAGATCATGCCCCAAGGCTAGTTATCGTGATGGCCCTGGAAATCCAAGACGATCTACACTGTACCTCCGCTGGTGACCGAAATCCAAGCAATCTACCTTGTTCCTCTGCTGGTGACCGACCCGAAGTGTTTTGGATGCTTGCCCTAGGGACAGATCGAGTGATAGGGCAGACATACAGCTTCTCTAACCTTCCCTCTGGTACTGCCGCATCGAGGGCATAGAGCTCCAGTAGGAAGACTTGGGGCGGCCAAAGTGAGAGGGCCGACGGAGCAAGGAGGATCATAGAGAAGTTTTTTGCGAAGCTAAAATACATATTAGGTCTTCTTAGAGAAGGTCTTGTAAGGAGGCGTGTAGTCTTTAATGGCATTGGCGGGTAATTTTCTTTTGTTTCATTATAAGTAGATCTAACGGTTGTAGTTTTCTAATCGCTTTAATTAAAGGTCAGATCTTATACATATTAGGTCTTCTTAGAGAAGGTCTTGTAAGGAGGCGTGTAGTCTTTAATGGCATTGGTGGGTAATTTTCTTTTGTTTCATTATAAGTAGATCTAACGGTTGTAGTTTTCTAATCGCTTTAATTAAAGGTCAGATCTTTCTAATTTTTGTGAGATTTTCTAACATAATTCTCTTTTTTCTGGTTAACCCGTCAAGTACTTTTTATATATAATAGATAATAGATAATTTTTGATGGTAATTAAAATAGCCGCACTCTCCCTGTATGGAAGGAAGTTGGCTGTCTCCCATTACCCTTCCCCATACATGACATGTTGGTAAGTTGCCGACAATACCTACCCAACCACCACACCGCCAAGGTTTACTGTGTCTCGTGCCACCACTGGCATCTGCCAACAGAACACCGCCGCCGCCGCGTCCACCACCACCGGTGTCGCCCACTGAACCTTCGCTTCACTGTTCCGCCTGTCAGACCACCATGCCGCCACCACCCATCACTGCATTGCCATCAGCCGTCATCGCCGACCTGTCGTCCATGACCGCCAACAGCCATCACCATCCTCTGACATGCCAATCAAAGATAGAAAGTGGTATCCGATTGACAAGTGAGTCCAGTATGTCATGTCGGTCATTGCTAGTGGGCTTAATGGGATCTGCAAAAGTGTCTATCTCCAATAACCAGAATGTCTTATTGTAGAACCCCCGCAGATGTGGTTGTTGGTGGAGTTTAATTTTAGATCTGTTGGAGATGCTACAAGCTCTCTAGAGTATTATCACTCACAAACAAGCTAGGCACAAAAAGAACACTATTCGGCCGGAAAGCAGGTAGGGTCATCAGCACGCAGCAAGCATTGCGTTCATTGTACTAGCGTATGAAACAAATTCAAACCTTCATATTTCAACCAAAACGTTCAAATTACGCGCTTTTAAAATATAATTTATAGAAATATATGTGCGGATTACAGAATTGTTTATCATTTTTTAAATTTCACGAATTAAAAAGATAAATTAAGAAAATGTTCATGACTTTTACAATGTTCAATATGTTTTCTTATAAACGTCTATGTATAAAATGAGCGAAAGAAACCGACTTCCATGAATAAACCACAAAAAACCTGGTTGGAAAACTCCCTCGCCATAAAAACCTAGATGCAAGTAAAAAAACGCCTGAAGCAGTCGCTATTGAGGCGGCTCATGCCAAAGTACGTACGGGCAATTTGCCAGTACCACTTGCTCGTCACTAAACTGAAAGGTCAACTACATAGAGCCTAATACGCCCAGGGAAACAAGCAACAAAAAGGAACGGATGACCAAACATCCACTATACAATTATTAAGAAAACAACCTATGGGAAAAATGACACGCCAAGGGGTGCGCTAGCTGCTAGTAAGGACCTGCTAAACGGCAGGAGCACCAATAGGTGGTGAGATATAGTAGCTACTCCTCTGAAAGTTTCTGTATAGGACCCCGCCGAGTAGATTATGATGGTCTCAGCCACAGTGCCCATTATTTCCTTGAACGACAGCCTCTTCAGAGTATGGTTCTGCTGTCACAGTGGCACGAGTAGCAGGTAAAGGGGGTCCATGGAGCATGGTATAATAGAACTCAAGGCATGATCTACATAGCAATGATTTGGTTCTTCCCGACGTCTCATATTTCCTTATACATTTTCAGATTGTTCTGATGGTCATATATTGTCTCTCAGGATTAGCTTCTCCTCTTCCCCTAAAAAAATTTGGCTCCTTTTTCTTCATTTTCTACATATTTAAATGTGACGGTTGTGTGTTCTAAATGGTAGAAGTCGATGCTGCTTGAGTGAATGGGGAGGTATATATCGGGCACGATGAACAACGAGGTATTCATGTGGGGAGCTGTTGGATCAGTACTATCTGGTATTCACTTTAATTTGGTCCTGCAATTTTTGAAAGGTCCATGCATGCCAGAGAAATCCATGTGCCAAACCAAAATGATAAGAGCTCATCCTATAGACCAAGCACGTGGTCAGATTGGACAAATTAAGACCTTTGAGCATGCAGTAATAGAATGGCTATTGTTTATGAACACTTGGAACTTCAGAATTCGGTGAATGTGCTAGGTTTTCAAGCCTACTAGAATTATTATCACCCTCACTGATATATTCATCATTATCATGTGTGTTTTTAGTTGGCTGCTCTTGAACATTCACAATGGCCAATTGCAGGGAATCCCTGGAAGAACTACAAGTACTATTTTTTTAATTGATCGTTTTTGGGATTTTTACCAATTCATCTATGCATTTTTTTCTCTTTCTTTTATCATTGCCGGGTATGTACTTTCTAGAAGACATGTCAAAAACAAGCTGCAAAACAAATGGTAAATGCATGAATCAAAAGCACCTGGATATATATGATTTGGGCAGTAGGTCGAATCAATCAGCACGAACCTGAAGCAGGTGGAAGAAGATCTGGCTAATATGGAGCTGTCAAATCCAGAGAGCAGGGCTATTTAACAACAAATGGATGAGCGGGCAGGGCGGGATTACAGGGATGGAAGAAGGGAAACGTACCCATGCTCCAGCATCTAATTGATGGGGACAAGAGTAGAACATTGAGTCTTTGTCTAAAAAAAAGAGAGTAAAACGTTGAGTATAGAGCGAGAGCTGATTGGGGGACAGGAACCAAATATCGCCGTTGCTCTTGGCTCACCGCGACCTTGGAATAGGGAAAACACGGGTTGGACGATGCCGTTATGGCATTGAGAATTTGGGGGAGGAAGACGAGGCGTCGAAATACAGATAAATTAGCGATTTTATTTCATGCATTTGTTTCTGAGACAATTTTCTTTCATTTTTTTAAGCAGGACAAATTCATTTCGTGCATGAGACTCCCTTGTCCAGTTATGGGGTGGCCTGGCGGGCTGTGCCCTTGTACAGCTGCACACTTTTGTGCCCATCTCTTAATTTTTCTGTGGATTTCTTGCACATAAAGGCTTAGATCTCCATACAGATTTACTGCCTCAGCCGGGGTGTCTGCCTCCCGGGGGTCTAGTGCGAGCAAACCGTTTGCCGGGTTTATGGGCCGGCCCTTGGACCATTTGTGCGGCCGTCACACAACATTAATGCATCTTTAGTAGGATAACAAAATGGAGAACACATACTTTAGGCTACTCTGTCCGTATAGCCACGGTTTTATTGTTCCATGCACCTCCTACTCCCTAACGCCTTTCCACAACTTCTTATGGTCTTCTCTTGTCTATTCAAATTGTTATTCCTATTTCGCTCCTCCACCACATATTTGAAATTGTTGTAGAAGTGTTGGAATAGTAGAGCTCGATCTTACTGCCTGGGTGAAGACAGAGGGACATATATGTAGACATGGGAAATGATTAATACTCATGGGCAAAGGTTGTTAAACGTTATTATTGAGTAAATTGCAAAAAACCACCATAATTGGGGACTCTAATTCACAAAACCATCATCATTCGTTTTTTTTTCTTTCAAAAAACCATCAATATTGTGCAGACAGTTTTCAAAAAACGCTGATAGCTCGATTAGAGCAGTTTAAGTGGTAAGCTGACGTCTGGGGCCCGCTGTCAGGTGCCATGTGTCCCTGGGCGAGACGGCGCTACTTGTCAACCACGTCTCCCCTGACCTTTCTCCACATGCAGTCGCCAGGAGAGGTGGAGCGCCTCGCACCACCGTTACAGGCACGATCCCCTCTGGCTCGGCCAGCCAAACCGTTAGCGGATGAGCCTCCCAGCGCAGCCACCTCCGGCCCTCCCTTCTATTCCCGCCACGCTGATCCCTCGTGCTCGTGGCGGAGCGGAGCAGCAGCTAGCTGGCCGCGGGGCACCTCCAGCACGAGCTCGTGGTGCAGCTGACCAAAAGTCGGGCTGGTCACGGAGGTCGCCGGAGTCGTCGTCGCCATCCTCCTTGATCTGCTCTCAGATTGTGGCGCCTTCGCCCATATGGTCGAGGTCGCCATGTCCGAGATGGGGAGGTGCAGCTCGTCGGAGTAAGAGGAGACGGGGAGGCACGGCGAGGCGCTCTGGACGAGGCGGTAGAGCATTCTCGAGTCGCCGCCACCTGCTGCTCAAGCCGGCCACCACCGGTGCTCCCCCGGCCGCCGCCACCGGCTGCTCCGCTGCAGCAACAAAGGGCGGCGGCAGCTTGCCTCGCCTCAACGGCGCCGGTCAGAGATTCGGCGCGGGATCCTTACGGATCGGTTAGTTTTGTTTGCCACATCATTGCTTACAGTAGGGCCTATATGTCAGTTTTATAGTCAGGTAGTGTTTATCTAAGTGATCGGCGTTTTTTGAAAACTGTGAGCACAATGTTGATGGTTTTTTGAAAAAAAAACTGAATGGTGGTGGTTTTGTGAATTAGAGTCCCAAATTGTGGTTGTTTTTTTGCAATTTACTCGTTATTATTCTACATTGATGGCATGCCATAGCTCAATTGGTCCAGCACAAGCTCTGACTTTGTCATGATACTACCATGCCCCAGGCATGCGGGAGAAATCCATGTGCCAAAACAAAAAAGATAAGAGCTTATCCTACACGCCGGCGATATATAGGTGGGGGCAGGAAAAATCATAACGCGTTGGGTCGCTCGAGGAAGGGAAAAGACGTGTGTGGGCCCTACAGGGGCACGTTGTACATGAGGGGAGCGGCTTACTGGAGACAGAAATCATCTCGCTGGAAAAAAATAGTTTACCAATAATTTTGGCACTAAAGGCGAGAGAATTTTTATTCGGCCTGTGGCAGAGCCAGCCAGCGGCCGAGCAAGGCCCAAGAGAGATGCAGCCCACGCACAGCTAGAACTAGCCACCCTCTTGCCTGTCTATCCCGCCGCCGTCACTCTCTCGCTCCGGCGCCGCCGCAAACTGGCCGCAGCTCGCCAACTCCCGCCTTGCGCCGTCCTATCACAGATAAACGGCTCCTAACTTCTGATTAACATGATAATTATTTGCGAGTCTTTAATTAGTATAGGTATAGATAAATATAGATATAGATAAGAGCTGATCCTAGAGACCAAGCACGATGGGAAGTACATGCCGGCGAGATCTAGGTGGGGGCGGGAAAAATGATAACGCGTTGGGTCGCTTGAGTAAGGGGAAAGTCGTGTGTGGGTCCTATAGGGGCACGTTGTGCATGAGAGGAGCGGCTTACGGGAGACAGAAATCATATGGCTGGAAAAAATAGTGCTTACCAATAGAATTCGGGGTGGTGGAAATAATAACTTGACACTAAAGGCGAGAGAATTTGTATTAGGCTTCTGGGAAAGGCAACCAGCGTCCGAGCAAGGCCCAACCCAAGAGAGAGGCAGCCCACGCACCACTGGATCCAGCCACCCTCTTGCGAGTCTATCCCGCTGCCGCCGCTCTCTCGCTCTGGCGCTGCCGCAGACTGGCCTCAGCTCGCCAACTCCCACCTTGCGCCATCCTAGGTCCCGCGCCCGTGCTGCTCCTGTTACTGATTCCTTGATTGGTTCAGGTAAGGTCGAGGGCTTCAGGCAGCTGACGGTGGTTTCTGACCTTGAGTTTACATGTGTGCCGAATGTTTCTAGGGCCGTTTTCACCGCACTGAATCTCTTTTTGGCCCCGGTATTTCTCCAATCCTGGCTCCACCCCTGATCTCAACAAGCAGCATAAATAGATGTTGTACGTGCTCTAGAGGCCTCTGTACAACAAATGTTCAGATGTCTCACTGTTGTCTATCCTACACAGATTTAAATGCCGCTCCAGGTGAATACAGACCCGTGCCTAGCGGAACCAAGACAATGTGAATTACCAGGCGAAACGGTCACACTAGGGGCTCTCATCCCGATGCCTTCTATTCTTAACCTAGCGTTTCACTATTTTATTCATGTACTATTTCGCCTAACAGTTGGTGGAGTATGCGAAAAGAGCGTGACCTGTCACTGGTAGTATATATGTTGTAAACCCTATATATCTTGATAGCCACGTATATTTTTTTCTGAAACACTGCAGGTGTACATGCTTCATATATAATGAATCTGCCTACCGTAGTGAATAAAGTATAATGTTAGACTGAACTCACGTACAACAAATGATTATACTTTAGTATGGGATACAATAGAGGCTAAGTTTTCGAAACCAAAGTGTAGAGTAGCAGGCTATGGCAACTAACTATAGCCTCAAAATAAGTTGAATCGGCGCTGTATCCCTCTTAAATAACTATATTCTACATAGATGGTGTTTACTTAGCCCCTGCTAGAACCGCTATAGCGCCACTATACTATAGCTTATATATAGCCTGCTATTTGAATCTTGGTTCAAAACACAGTCCCTTTGAACTATTTGCATTAAAAAGGTAGACATCCACATTTCCTTTGCCTTGATCTGATTTTAAAGAAGTAAAGCGATATTATTGTGTACAGCCAAGATGTGAATTGCAGTTCGATAGATTGCTCAATTTATATGTTTTCCTGAGCAGGACCGTGCCTTTAAAATCAGGGTGCAAAATAAAAATTAGACCCTATATTTTAAATATATAAATTAAAATATTCTGTATTTTTTTTGCAGCGCTACAGATTTTTTCAGCGCATTCACATTTTATCTTAAATGTAAATCTAAAAAAACTATTAATGAAGTATCATAAAGAAAAAAAAATATCAGAGTAGAAACTAATTAGAGGGGTGAACACATGGGATCGGTTCACTCTACTAAGAACCACAAAGTGAATGAGAAAGAAAAGAGAGAGAGAGAGAGAGAGAGAGAGAGAGAGAGAGAGAGAGAGAGACGTGAGATTGGCCTGAAGGGTTTCCCTAGTAGGAGTATGTTGGATTTTAGGGTGAGTCCTTTTCATTTATTTGGCTCTTAAAAGGCCATTAGTACTTAATCTCTTGACCTGTAGTAATACTAATCTCTGATATGGACAGGAGTCTAGCTATGGATCCCGGCCTGTTCACGAGAGAATAGGCTAGCTATGGAGAGGAGGTGATATGGTATCGTATTACATATTTCACCAACTCACGGTTTTGTAAGAGCAAGCTCTACAACTGGAATCGTATTGCATAGTGTCACTAGATTGCAAAAAAAGCAATGGTATGAACACATACAATATTTTCTACCAAAATGCAAGGACTTCCTTTCCCTGTTACCAAAAAGGATCTCGCTCCTTTTTATTGATAAAGCTAAAGCATTGGGCAAATTTTAAAGAAGAAATGTCAAAGAATACACGATGCTGAGGAATAGATGGCATGCTCCGAATGGCCAAGAACATGTTTTAACAATGCGGAGCTCAATGTCATCAGTCTGCTTGAGGAGCTCGTTGTCGCCAGTACACTATACGAGGCATGCTATTTCCGCGGTGACATGCATTTCTTTCCTCCCCAACCAGCCACCACATCCGATAAACCAGAGGTTGTCCCGAGCTGGCTTTGCAAGACAAGGAACACACAGAGAGACCATCATCTTTAGAGACGGTGCTCGGGGTCAACGGGGCAACCCAGTGCCCCAGAGGCCCATACAAGCACCTACCGCAAGCTAACCACCCGCGGGAACGTATCTGGTGCAACAGCGAGTTTGGTTCTCCGTATCTCACTTTATAAACATTTAAAAATTATGAAATTTTGTGAGGGTGTAAGCATGACACATATCTACCACAGTATAAAATTTTAGATTCAAATTTAACGTACATAATTAGAAACAAAAAAGACAAATCGTGCTGTGAATAGTACCTAATGCAACCTGGGCATTGAATTCAGCCCATTTTCTATATCATTGGTGAAATTGTCCTTTTTGTTTCTAATAATGTGTTTTTAATTTGGATCTCAAAATTATGTAGTATGACTGGATTATTGTTGCTAGTACAACAACATTTTGTTCAGAAATTTTTGACTTTTATAGATTGGGTTTTATTAACTTTGGTGCACAGGTAGCTCAAGATGGCTGGGTGCACTAGATATTCCCCGAACCACCCACACATCCAAGGGGAATATCCACTAGCACCCACTCTAGCCACCCGCCGCTACGAAGGATACATGCTTGCTTATATGACCCCTTCCTACCACAGAACTTTGGGGCAGCAAAAACCTGGACGGAACATTCCTTGGCAGCCGCATGACTGTGCCCGGTGACTATATCTAGGAGCGGCAAGATGATGGAACGTGAGGGGAGAGGGCCGCGACGATGGTAGGTTTCACCCTCAAAACGCCACAGGTGGGCCACACGAGCGTCCTCTCATTGGTGATGTTATTCGGATTCTGATATTCTTAATATCAAATACTCAGATACATCCATCGCATTCATCCCATGTACCACCACCCCTCTTGAAAACTGCTAGAGCATTGATTATGGTGTTCGAAGACACGTGAGGTCATGTCTAGCACTAGGATCTCATCAAAGAACTTTCTAGCTTCCCCTACACATCTCCCACTCCCCACACCCAGCCATCTGCGTGTGTTTTCTGGTGCTCCAGGATTTGTGGTTTGAAAGTATAATATTACAATTAAGATTAACTATATCGGTCGATTCATTTTCTTTGAAATAAAACAGTATATCAGTACAAGAAATTTATGATATGATGGATCATGTACAAGCTGATCCATTGTATAGGTGACTTCAGCCTTCCGGATTTGAGTTAGGAAAAGTAGAGGGTCCACAAGAACCTGATTGTCCTGTTGGATTCAAGAGCATCATGGGTGATTAATCAAAATGCAACAGGGATGTCCATAAGAAATATGTGATACGGACACGATATCGCCACACGTACCATCAGATGATAGTGCTATGCAAGTTGAACCAGTAAAAGAATTAAGTCACAGAAAATTTGTTGAAAATGCAGCCATATTTCATAGAGGAAAGGATGATCGTGTGCGTGAGTTATGTGGACCTGGTATGGCCGGCCTAGTTAGTTGTACGTCAATACATGATTGCTCTGGTGATACACGTGACAAGGGCATGAAGAGCTATTCACATGAACTTGTGCGCACAGGAAGACCAGATGAGTTACATGCCAACCATGAACCGGTACTGGAGGAGATTATTCCTACCTTCGTACACCACCAGGGAAAATAAGATTAGGTTATTTCCTAATCTCCATCAAATCAGGAGAGAGATTGTTATTTTAGGTAGCTTTTTTTTTCTGTTTGAATAGATATCCAAGTTGTTGGTGCGTGTGTTAGTTGGCATAAAATCAGATGGAAACATTAGCGTGGCTTTCTAGGAGTCTTGTACGAGAGTCTAGCTAGTTAGGTATTCTAGCGCGTGCGTTATTTTTATGGCATATAAAAGCCCAGCTTCGGCCATGTACGGGGAAAGTTTTAGTTTGTTTTGAGAGTTATAAAATATACAGAAAAACGTCCGAGTTAGGGACGACTATATCTTGTGTATCATCTGTGATTTTCCATTGAGAAAATTTATTACCGACGGAGGGTTGATCATCATCTCGACACCTACGTGATGATCCAAGGGGATCATTATTTTTATTCGTGTATTTTCGTACGCGGGTGAAAATTGTTCTTGGAGGTTGCAAGGAGGAACAGGGAGACGGACTGCTCATCAAACATCGTCGTGAAAGATTGGGCCATCTACGTGCGCGAATTAGCATCCCGCTAGTCCGTGCTTCATCAAAATATGTTACTACAAAAATCAGAAACATCTATCCGTTTATTTAACGGAATAAAGTTTCATGGCCATCAATAGGATATATAAATAAGCAACCAAATTTACCTACCAATGCCATTATAATCATGATAGCACCCAAGAGTAATTTAATTGCCAATTTTTTTGAAAAGGTTGATATGTGGGGCAGTCAAAAGACATGTGTCAACTAAAAAGAGATGGGTCTAAATAGATAGGCCTTTACCTTGCCCTAGAGGCAAACCGCCGATTAGCTCTTGCCCATTGCTTTGTTGAAGTCGTTGTCATCATCATGCTAGGCTAGATGCTTTGAAAAATTTGGTCCATACAGGTGTAGCTCGAATTCACGTGTATGTCCTAATTGATCCTTATAGGTTGTGTTAGCTTGGTGCAGGATTTGTTCATCAAGGAGTAAAATCTAACTTGGTTCATAGTCTTGCTGGAAGTACTACGTATGCCCGTGGGCCAGTGCCAACAGAGGTCACAAGTAAGCATGCTTCTCCTCTTGCTAATCCCCCCACAATCAAATTAAAACACTAATGTTGATCCCATGTTTCCACCATTGCAGTATTCATATTGTGAAGACTGCGGCCACTAAAAATGGCTACAAAAGTAGAGATACAACTTTTTAAACAAGCACCTCTGCCGCATTTATGTTCCACAAATATACCTAAGCTATGAATGAGCGAAGTGTTTATTTGAGACCAAATGATTTGTTTAATCGTTAATCCATGACTACTTCTGCTGCAATCTTACTCTTCATTGTACATAATTTGCCAAGTGCCGTATTCAGCATGATGTCACACCATTCTCCTTAATTCAGACATATTCAGGGATGTAATTAATTAGACAGAAGCAGTGATTGTAACATTGTGAAATTACCTTTGTGGTTTGATAGATGCACACTTATCTGCGGCGTCAGGTAGAGCGCACTCACCTGATCAGTGAATTATACAAGATACTCCTAGATGTCCAATACATCGTTGGTACCACAAGACAATGTATATGATAACGAAGCAGGACCATGTATCAGCCGAGTGGTCACGTAGCAAACAGCGGCATGGCGGAGAAACGAGCTTCTGAATTTTCCGGCCAAGTACTTCAACAGACTCACCATCATACGTCGTCCATCTAATGCAATCCCTCAAATTCTTAGCGATTGGCATGCATTTTTCCAGCATTAGATGGAAACCATGGTCTTGGAGAACTATTGTAAAAGAAACTTGTGTTTAGTTACAATACTACTTAATGAAAGGCTGGGAGAATGATGTCCTATTAAACATAGGATTTTATTATAATTAGTTACACGTAGGTAAACATACATATAGGAAAATGTGCAATTTATCTACATAAATGTTTTCTAGTGAAACTATCTTCTCTTTACAAACAAGACAATTAGCCAAAGTACAAACACTCTCTACGAAAAGAAGTGAACTATTTGTTCTGCATTCTCCATACTCCTTTTACGTACAAGATACAAGTTAATATATTATTCAAGATTTTATTCTAATTGGTTATCCAAATGGCTTTTAGAAATTATAAATATTGTTAACATGGATTTACGAATATTAAGAGATGACGGATCCTTCAAATAATATTCTCGCACAAGTACGAAGATTTGGAAAGCAAGAGAATGTTGTATACTACAAGGTGGCCATGGTCGACGATTACAAACAAATATAGAAGAACACACTTTTACAAACAAACCTCGTTTAGCACGCGTCCTAGCGGTTCTTTCTTTACATTCATCTATGGAAATCCTCATAGCTTTCAGAGTTTCATTAAATAATGCTTTGGTGGAATAGATCTAACTTTCAAAGCATCAACATCAAGAGAAATTCCATCCACGTTCCTAGCCAAATCATCAATCTTATGCAATTTTTCTTCAATCAAAGCATTTAACTTTTTTGCGAGATCATAAATTCTTTAACACTATTCTCAAAATCAGAGGGCATCTTATTATAATTTCTATAAGAATTGTTGTAGGAATTTCCATAATTATTAGAGGAATTACTAGGGAAAGGCCTAAAATTGAAATTGCCTCTATAAGCGTTGTTACCAAAATTATTCCTACGAACAATATTCACATCCATAGATTCATTATTATTCTCAATCAAGGTAGACAAAGGCATATCATTAGGATCAATAGGAACACTCTTATTAGCAAATAATTTCATAAGTTCATCCATCTTTCCACTCAAAACACTGATTTCTTCAATTTCATGTTCTTTTTTACTTGTACATGATCTTTCTATGTGCCATTAAAAATATTTTAACATAATTATCTAGGACTTTAGTAGCTTATCCTAAAGTGATTTCCATAAAATTACCTCATGTGGCCGAATCTAAAAGATTTCTAGAAGCAGAGTTCAATCCGGCATAATTTTTTAGTATAATCATCCATAAATTTAAACCATGCGTAGGGCAATTTATTATCATAAGTTTCATCATCTCCCAAGATTGTGCAACATGCTCATGATCAAGTGATGGCTTCTCGCCCCTCGTTGGTTACCCCAAGTGGAAGGTTTGAGATGTAGCGTAACGGCAAGTTTCCCTTGGCAAGATACCAAGGATCGAATCCCGTGAGACTCCGAGGGCCAACAAGAAGGTGTCAACGCTAACGGCGCCAACTTAGCAGTTGACAGGACCTGCACACAGATACAAATAACTTTGCTCCCAACGAGTACAGAGAGGTTGTCAATCCCTCCGGCCTTGCTGTTTACAAAGGATCAAACACAAGAGGTAATAGTGATAGGTATGACTGCAACTAGGAAATAAGAACAGGAAGTAAATAGCGGGTGTGATCAGTGATGGTAATATGGACCGGGGTCCCATGATGTTCACTAGTGATGTCTCTCTCCCAAAAGACGATAAAACAGCTAAGCGAGGTAAACAAATTTGTAATGCCCAGGATGGGACTATACCTCCTACGTGTCGAGGCACGACTTAAAGGTATAAGCCCATCCTAGAATGATCTCAAGTTTGGTATCTTTGCACGACTCATGTAAAAGAGGGATTAAAATGCAAAAGGGGATAGTTGGCTTACACTCGCCACTTCACACAATACATTACATAAACAAACATCATACAAAACATCACAACCCGACTACGGGTGAGGATCCAAAAGAAAGATACCAAAACAACATAAAGCCACAGGTCAGGATCGAATCCTAGTAGAAACCACTACTGAACATCGAAACGTCACAAGCAAACAGCCAAACTCTTCGACGAACTCCTGGTGAAGCACTGAACCAGCTTCTGCATCGTACACGGCTGAACCTGCAACTGGTGTGGTGAAGTAACTGTGAGCCACAGAGGACTCAGCAATCCCGTTCCCGGGTAACAAGACTATTTAAGCCTTGGGTGAGGACAAGGCTGAAGAAAGAAATGAGGTGAAGGAACAAACAAGAGTCTGCAGCAGCAACTAGCACTAACTTACGTAATAGAGAGCGAGAAGAGAAGTGCATCGGTCGAAAGATGATCACGAAGTGATCCTAGCTAAAGCCGGTCAAACATAACCCCACCGTGTTCAACTTCCGAATCCCTATTCGGAAATTGACAGTCACGGTACACACGCTGGTAGTGTATTGAAACATTGTGTCAAGTTATCTACAACCGGAATTAACAAGCTCCCATCTGCCACATAACCGCGGGCACGGCTTTCGAAAGTTCAAACCCTGCAGGGGTGTTCCAACTTGACCCATTACAAGCCCACGATCCGCGGAGTCGCAACTCCATAGTTGGGAAGACCCGAGTATTCTCGGAATCCCGTGCTCAAGTTAAACCGTACTAAGGTAAGGCTAATCCAGCAAATCCTCCCGGCGTGTCGACACCCTGATAGTAGCCGCGCGTATCTAAGTCTCAGGACACGACCGGATGGGTGATCCCACGGGTTTTTACCAAACCTTGAGTTTCCTCGAGGTGGCCCCGCGTAACCCCCGTTTCGGACCAACACTCATGTGGAGCACTGGCCCGGGGTTGTAGAATTAAAATAAAAGGGATAGCTAGTCCACATGCAAGTTTTATTAGTTTGTTATTAGGCAAATAGTACCAATGTTGGGATTTGCTGGAAAAGACTTAGCACTTAGCGGTTTATCAAGGGGGTCCCATACACCCCAACCGTGTTAGGAACGCAAAATCAAGGAACATAACACCGGTTTATACGGTTCCTAACGGCATGAGTGGAACAAAACACCAAGCAAAAGGCTTAGCCTTCCACCCTTGCCAGTATATAGATGATTTCATTTTAAGCATTTATATAGTGTGATATAACCCAACCAAACTTCAACATGAAGCAAGCATCTTCGATCTTCACCTGCAACTAGCAATGCTATAAGAGGGGCTGAGCGAAGCGTACTTAGCCAAGCAACGGTTTGCATAGGTAGGGTGGTTAAACATGGCAATTGGTTACAAGTAGGAGGCTGACAAGAAGACATGGGCATCGAGGCAAAACTATAGAGCGGAACTACTAGCAATAGGCAAAGATAGTAATGGTATCCGGGTTCGGTCATCTTGCCTGGGATTCCACAAGGGAGAAGAACGGATCCAAGAAGAAGACGGAGCAACAGTCGAGCGGAAACCTCACAACTCCGGAACGAAACCAAAGCTAACAAGAGAAGCAACCGGAAAGAAGAAAACAACACGGTAAACACACAATCATAAACATGGCATACGATGCACATCCAAATACGATGCATGTCCGGTTTAAATATGCAAGGCATGGCAAAGTGCACAAACAACACTACAAGTTAAGTGGAGACCAATATGCAACGAGTTGCATATTGACGAAACACCACATATTAATTATTTAGTTGACTCTCGTTATTTACAAGACAAGATTAAATGTTTTTAGCATGGCAAGAGGTGAGGCATAAAGAAACTACACTATTTAGGCATTTTAAATGAGGCCGGAGAATAACAACAACATATCCGGAAAATCCCCATGAGCATGTTTAATAATTATAAGCAAACAACAATTACACATTATAATGTTGTTAACATGATGCGGATGACATGATTAAGTTATGCAAGTTTTATTAAAAGGTTAACATAAGAGATAAGAAGTATTGTCACCGTGGTGGATGGAAAGGTGCCATGGCAATGATCCGAAAATGATGCAACACATCATATCGGTTCCGGTATCTCGTTAAGAGACCGGTGCAAAAGGTGACGAAGCGAGTCAAACGAGATGATGGGGTGATCCCGTTGCCGGGTTCCCACGGGTCGGCGACGAGGCAACCGAGGAGCTCAACAAAAGGTCGGAACGGACACGAGCACACACAAGGGAGACATTTCATACAACACAACAAGCATGCATCCACGGGTCACGTCTCGGGGTTATACCTTCGAAGCGTGCGTTTCGGGGCGGTTCGAGGCGTAGAGGAAGAAGTCGTTCACGTGTCCGACGAGGAAGAAGTCGTTCCGTAGAGGGAAGTAGTCGTTCTCGCAACTCGTAGAGGAAGTAGTCGTTCCCGTAGAGGTACACGTGGTCTTCGAGCGTAGTGGTACTCGTCGCGGTCGGCGTTCGTAGTGGAAGTAGTGGTACTTGTTCTGTAGCCGTTCACGAGCTTGTTTTTCCGTAGGTGTTCGGTTCGTCGAGGTACTTGGGGGGGGTCTCGGCGACGGTAGACGTTCGGGCCCAAAAGTAGTAATACTTGCATCTCCATAGTTATCTGAGATTAACATTACAGCAACAAAACAAAAAAAAAACAAGAACAGGGCGGCAGCGACAGCAAGGAGGTCGCCGGCGCTGAAGTGCTGGAGGGGCCACGCGCGGACGGGCTCCTGGCCGCCGGGCTGCTCGGGATCTGACGAGGCAACCGACGGGAAGGCCGGAGGCGGCCTGGCCGCGGGAGAGCTCCAAGGCGCTGGAGAAGGGAGCCGCATCCTCCGGTCTTGGCGAGCTGGGACGAGGCGCCGCACGGGAGGACGAGGTGGAGGCCGGCTCGCCTGAGGACGGAGGGGCCGCGGAGCAGGGGGGATCGAGGCCGGGCACGACCCCTGGTGGTGAGGGAGCGACGGGATGCAGGGAGGCCGCGGCCTCGGGCCGGGGCGTCGCTGGCGCTGCTGGGGAGGAGCGGCGCTCCTGGCCGGCGAGGAAGAGGGCGAGGGGCGAGGCGGAGGTGAGGCCGCGGAGGAGAGAGCCTCGAGGGCGCTCTGGCCGCGGGCACCCGAGGACGTCGCTGGCGAGGCGGAGTTGCTGCAGCTCTTAACCGGCGGGAGGGAGGTCGGCCGACGGCGGCGCAGGAGAAGGGCGCGTCGAGGGGGAGCTCTGCCTGGCCGCTGGGCGCTTGGAGAAGGAGGGGGGGTGCTCGCGAGGGAGGCGTCGGGGCACTGGGCATCGATGGGAGGAGGAGGAGGCGCACGAGCAGGGAGAGCGCTCGGGGGCCGCGGTCTCTGGCCATAGAGGAAGTGCGAGGAGACGGGGTGCGGTCGGCCGAGGCGATTGGGGATCGATCCTGGCGGCGCTTGCGGAAGGAGTGAGCGGACGAGGGGTGAGGAGAGTAACGGGCTAGGGTTAGGAAGAAGACAACGGGCCGGAGGGAGGTTTTGGGCCGGCTGGGCCTGGAGAGGACGGAAGAGGCCTGGTGCGGCTGCTTCTCTCCTTCTGCTGTTTTTCCCCAAAATAAAACAGAAAAAAAAACAAGAAGAAGAGGAGGAGAAGGAAGATAGAGATAGGAGGGGGCAAGCGGCTATTTTTTTCTCGGGCACGTAAAAAGAGCACGACCGGAGAAAAATTATAAAAAGGCCAGATCGGAAATAGTTCAAACATATTTGAATTTAATTCAAATGGTTTTGAACTAAAACTTGAATAAAGAAGTGTCCAAAAATGTTCAAATTTTTGGAGGAACCTCGAAACAACGGAAAAGAATTATTGGCAAGATTTAGAAGGTGAACTCGAAGTAAAGAAGCATGGGGAAAAATGCAAGTGTGTTATGGTGATTCCGAAGCAATGGAATAATATTAATATAGCTCCCTACATATTGAGAGGCTTTTATATGTTATAAAGAGAAGTCACCTTCCCTCGATTTAAATGGACCGAAGGTCCACACGGTTTAATTAGGTTGAGATGCAAAAAATAAATATGACATGATGGCATGATGACATGATGCAATGCAAAAATAAATAACACAAGCTCAAAAGAACACACGGGCAACCCGGAACATCTGGAATCTTCTGGAACCTTCTGGAATCTTCTGGGACGTCGGTCTCGGGCGTCACAAAATTATAGCTGGGCAATTGACAGGATTATGTGCGCAAACTAATGCTAACTATGCTGTAAAGAAAGGTAGAGGCTCAAAAGCATGGGCGGTACGCCAAGGCAAGTAGACCGAAATCCATCTGCATCTACTACTAATCATCCACCTTGAGATATCTATCCAGAACATCTCGCTAGTATTAAGTTGCGAGTCCCACCCAAAGTATAAACTCAAAGCAACAGACAACTGCATTAAAAGAACTTTGCGTAAAGTAAACAATCCTTGCACCCGCAAGTACAAGCACCGTTGTTTTCCCCCTTGTGGCAACAGCACATCCCCTAGACTCATGTTTCTGTCACTCAAACTAGTCATCGAGGGGCATGAACCCACAATCAAGCATAACGTTCCCTCTTGGAGTTACTACCTACTACTCGGCCAAAGCAATAAATAGCAACGGAGAACATGCAAGAATTACTCATGAACATAAATATAAAAGAGGTGAATCAAATATATTACTCACACACAATCTGAACATAATCTCATAATCCATCAAATCCCAGCAAACTCAGCAGAGCAACAGCATAAAGATTACATATGTGCCTCGATCATGTAGGGCAGCTCACGAGGTCTAATCCATGAAGAACAAAGAGGGGAGGAGAACATCACATAGCTACTGGTCATGGACCCATGGTCCAAGGGGGACTACTCACAACTCATCCGGGAAGCGTCCATGGTGGTGGAGAAGCTCCCGGTGGTGGTTCTCCCCTCCGGCAGGGTGCCGGGAAGAGTTCTCCTGGTGCTCCCGATCTTGGAAGTGCGGCGGCGGCGGAACAGAGGCGAGATCGTAAAAAAGGGTTCCGTCCTCGAGGGTTTCGGGACGCGAGCAATATATATGCAAAAGGGGGTCACCAGAGGCGGAGGTGGGGCCCCAGGCGCCCCCCTGGCGCGGCCAGGGGTGGGGCCGCGCCGGGTGGCCGCCTGGGCCACCCCAGGCTCCCCTCTGGCCCTGCTTTGGTTTTTCTTGAAGCTCCCGATACGCTGATTTTTCCTGTATTTTTCCCGGCATTTTTAGGGCACTTTTAATATGGGGGAAACCTGAAATAGAAAAACAGCAGAAAACAGGAACTGGCACTGTGGTGCACTGAGTTAATAGGTTAGTCCAAATATGATCAAAAGTGTATGGAAGTGCATAAATATCATAGCAATATCACACAAAAGAGGCATGGAGCAAGCAGAAATTATAGATACGTTTTGGACGTATCAACATCCCCAAGCTTAATTCCTGCTCGTCCTCGAGTAGGTAAATGATAACAAGCATAATTTCTGTGGTGACATGCTATCAACCATATAAGAACTTTTAAGTAAAGCAATCAAGGCATGTAATTCAATTCAAGTCATAACAAGCAAGAGTCTATATTAGCATTGTAACAAGTAACATAAGAACATAAAGGTGCAAGAGCTCTCGCTGTCCGTGACTCGAATGTCTCCAAATGGTGTTTGCGTGCAAGAAAGGGGATAGGGATATATGACAGAGTAAAACATAGTTTTTGTATTGTTGAGAACTTAATCTACTAAAGTTTCACACTTGGTATTTTTTGGAATCTTATCTTGACTCATCCCCAGACCGTCAGCCAGGTACAAGTCAAAATGATCCACTCCCTTTCGATATTTTGAGCACTCATGCAATGGATGAGCGTAAGCAAGAAAGTCGACACTTAGGATGGCAAAGAGAGAAAAATGATAGAGGGGGAAGACAAAAAAGGTGTGAAGGGCTCACATCAATGAGGACAATCATCGGCGAGAGAAAGCCAAATGATAGATATGATGTGAGGAGTAGGGATTGCCATGCAACGGATGCACATATGAGCTAAGGTAAGCTCTCCAATGGAACTAGTGGGGGTGCATCCAACTTGCTTGCTCAAGAAGACCTAGAGCTCTTTTGAGGAGGCTCATCATTTGAATATAGAAGCCAAGTTCTATAGTGTAAAGGTCCCCACATAGCTATATGCATGAATGATAATCTCTATGGAGTACAAGGTATAAGATGGAGTACGAGTGTGGATCTCTCAAAAGGAAATAGTAGTGTGCCCCCTTCTCTCTTTTTATTTCTTTTTCTCTTTTTTTCTATTTATTTTTTTATTTTTTTGTGGCCTCAATGGCTCTTTCTATTTATCTCTCATTTGTCCTCTTTGGGATCTTTTCTAGTGTGCCCCTTCTCTTTCCCTTACTTTAGGGGCAACACTCTATGTATTACAAGAAGTATAGAAGATCTTTCACACTTTACAAAAGTACTCAACATAAAGAAAATGAAACTATCGTGATGTATGCAAATGTATGCCTCTGCCAGTGTAGCAGGATATGCAATGATACTAGCGCGTCATGTAGCAATGATTAGGGCAAGGCCCAACTAGCATGCGGCTCATCGATCAAGCAAAAAGCATGTATGACATGAAGATCAAGTCATGAGAAGATGGATGTTGCATGGCAATGTATCTCGGAAAGGCTATGGAAATGCCTTGATAGGTAGGTATGGTGGCTGTTTTGAGGAAGTATATAATGAGGCTTATGATGACAGAGTGTATCGTTCCAAGGATTTGGATGCACCGGCGAAGTATGCGCCAACTCTCGAGGTGAGAAAGGGCAATGCACGGTACCGAAGAGGCTAGAAAAATATGGCTAGGTGGAAGTGTCAACTTTCTAATACTCACATTAGTCCGAAGAACTCATGCACTTATTATCGGTAACTCTCAATCTAATTAGGAGGTTCTCAAAGAGACAAGTACCCCGAGGAGGAGTGTATGGGGATTTGGTTATCCTTGCGCATCCTCGGCTCATGGTACGTGAGTGTACTCTAATATTTGATCCATCCAAAGATTAGTGATCCATTTAGTAGCTAAAGTTCTCAACTATTTTGTAGGTTTTCGAAAATAAACACGGATTGCCCAAAATACGACATCTACCACTAATAGGCTAAAGCTCTTGACACCAAAAGTTCAAACATTACTCATGGCAATACCTCAAAACTATTGCAAGTTACTACTAAAATTTAATAGCAACCTCAGTTACCTATTTTAAGTTAAGACACACAACTCAGTGCAACAGACAAACTCTCTTAACAAGATAAACATGAAAACTCAAGAGAGTTCAACAACCAACTAAACAAAAGCTCTTTAAAAAGAAAGGCATGAAAACTAAGAGCTAAACATGACAGTAGCTATGGAAAGACAAAGAACACACACAGCAAAGATAAGCATGAAAATCCTATGTTGTGTTCTAGGTTGAAGTGGAGCGTGTTTCTCTCCCACACAAAGAAAGTTGGGTTCTAACTTGTTATGAACAGCAAGCAAAGCTAAAGAAAACTAAAAAGGAAACTAAGAGCAAGACGCTCCAAGCATAGCACATAACGCATGAAGTGATTAAAATATAGTGGAACGAAAGACGAACTGATAATTGTTGATGGAGAAGGGGAAGCACGGGGGCATCCCCAAGCTTAGACGCTTGAGTCTTCTTGAATATTTCTTGGGGGTGCACGGGGGCATCCCCAAGCTTGAGCGTTTGACCCTCCTGAATCTTTTTATCATCTTCCCTCGCACACTTGAAAACTCCCTTCATACATAACTCATCATAATCTGATTAGCGAGGTTAGTACCCATAATAAAATAATTTTTCCTTGCTGGAAATAAAGATAATCTTGAAGAGCTACTGTTTCTCAAGATTGCCAAAAGGTTTTTGCAAAGAAAAAGCAAGCTCAAGGTTTGCAAAACGAAGAAAAGGCAAAACGGGACAGAATCTGTGAAAAACAGACCAGCAGGTAGTAAATTATTTTTTCGGGGCACTTCTGCAACTCAAATCAAAAAACTCAGAACAGACGCCCGAAAGACAATTGTATAGAGCACGTTGTCAAAAAATTCAGATCAAAAAGATGATCTGGTGATTTTATACGAATTTTTCTGTCCAAGGACAGAATCTGTTTTCTGGACTGCACGTCACAACTTTTGAACTTTCTTGCAATCGGAGGCTAGACTTGGCACAAAGTTGAAAAGAAAAGATACAATGATGATGCTACTGTAGTAACAAACATCAAGACACAACAATAGCAAAATAAAACTTTTTTCGTTGTGGGCTGCCTCCCAAAAGCGCTTTCTTTTATGCCCTTAAGCTAGGCATAATGCAAAGAAGAGAGGATCAAGTTTTATCAAGAGTAAAAGAATAGCTAGCCCGTGTAACGGACTCAAAAGGCAACTTAATCTTCTTTCTAGGGAAGTGTTCCATTCCTTTCTTGAGAGGGAATTGGAATTTTATATTACCCTCTTTCATGTCAATGATAGCACCAACGGTGCGAAGAAAAGGACGTCCCAAAATAATTGGACATGAAGGTTCACATTCAATATCCATAATAGTAAAATCAACGGGAACATAATTGTCATTGACAACGATAAGAACATCGTCGATCTTCCCCAAAGGTTTCTTTACGGAAGAATCAACAAGACGAACACCAAAAGAACAAGGATCAAAAGATTTCAATTTAAACATATCATACATTCTTTTGGGCATAACGGGGGTACTAGCTCCAACATCACATAAAGCATAGCAAGAGAAGTTATTCAACTTAATTTTAATCATAGGATCCCAACCATCTTCTAGCTTTGTAGGTATGGAGGCTTCTACCCTAAGCTTCTCCTCCCTAGCTTTGATGAGAGCATTAGTGATATGCTCCGTGAAGGCAAGATTAAGTGTGCTAGTGTGGGGATCTCTAGACATCTTGTGAAGAAAATCAATAACTTCAGAAAGGGTGCAATTATCAAAATCAAGGTCACTACTATCAAGTAAAGTGGTAGTGGTGTCCTTTAGGCTCACTTGTTTGGTAGCTTCTATGGTCATAGGAGTTTCTACGGTTGAGGTCATAGCATTACCATTAATAGGTCCAATGGGACCAGGAGTGCATTGGGTGCTAAGAGTTTGGATATCCTCAAAAACTTGGATAGTAGCAACAGTGTGGTGGTTAGGAAGGCTCTTAATTCTATCTTCTTCCTCCTTTTCTCTAGCCCATCTCTCTTTAAGTTTAGCCATCATCCTAATGTTTTCATCTCCTGCAATAGGTATGTCACCTAGCGGTGCATCAAGGACATGATTCTTCTGTGCAGCAATGAGGATAATCCTCAGATCACGGAACAATTCCGCATCATTGCTACTAACATCTTTCAACTTAGTTTTCTCTAGGAACATATAAAAAATAAACGGGGAGCAACATCGCGAGCTATTGATCTACAACATAGATATGCTAATACAACAGGAGTAAGTTCATGATAAATTAAAGTTCAATTTAATCATATTACTTAAAGAACTCTCACTTAGATAGGCATCCCTCCGGTCATCTAAATGATCACGTGATCCAAATCAACTAAACCATGTCCGATCATCACGTGAGATGGAGTAGTTTCAATGGTGAACATCTTATGTTGATCATATCTACTATATGATTCACGCTCGACCTTTCGGTCTCCAGTGTTCCGAGGCCATATCTGCATATGCTAGGCTCGTCAAGTTTAACCCGAGTATTCTGCGTGTGCAAAACTGGCTTACACCCGTTGTATTTGAACGTAGAGCTTATCACACCCGATCATCACGTGGTGTCTCGGCACGACGAACTTTCGCAACGGTGTATACTCAGGGAGAACACTTATACCTTGAAATTTAGTAAGGGATCATCTTATAATGCTACCGTCGTTCTAAGCAAAATAAGAAGCATAATAAGATAAACATCACATGTAATCAAAATATGTGACATGATATGGCCATCATCATATTGTGCTTTTGATCTCCATCTCCAAAGCACCGTCATGATCACCTTCGTCACCGGCGCGACACCTTGATCTCCATCGTAGCATCGTTGTCGTCTCGCCAACTATTGCTTCTACGACTATCGCTACCGGTTAGTGATAAAGTAAAGCAATTACATGGCGATTGCATTTCATACAATAAAGCGACAACCATATGGCTCCTGCGAGTTGCCGATAACTTTACAAAACATGATCATCTCAAACAAAACCGTATATCTCATCATGTCTTGACCATATCACATCACAACATGCCCTGCAAAAACAAGTTAGACGTCCTCTACTTTGTTGTTGCAAGTTTTACGTGGCTGCTACGGGCTTAGCAAGAACCGTTCTTACCTACGCATACAAAAACCACAACGATGTTTCGTCAAGTATGTGCTGTTTTAACCTTCACAAGGACCGGGCGTAGCCACACTTGATTCAGCTAAAGTGAGAGAGACAGACACCCGCCAGTCACCTTTAAGCAACGAGTGCTCATAACGGTGAAACCAGTCTCGCGTAAGCGTACGCGTAATGTCCGTCCGGGCCGCTTCATCTCACAATACCGCCGAAGCAAAGTATGACATGCTGGTAAGCAGTATGACTAGTATCGCCCACAACTCATTGTGTTCTACTCGTGCATATCATCTACGCATAGACCTAGCTCATGATGCCACTGTTGAGGAACGTAGTATTTTTAAAAAAAATCCTACGATCACGCAAGATCTATCTACTAGATGCATAGCAACGAGAGGGGAGAGTGTGTCTACGTACCCTCGTAGACCGAGAGCGGAAGCGTCAAGTGACGCGGTTGATGTAGTCGAACTTCTTCGCGATCCAACCGATCAAGCACCGAACGTACGGCACCTCCGCGTTCAGCACACGTTCAGCTTGATGACGTCCCACGAGCTCTTGATCCAGTTGAGCTTCACGAGAGAGTTTCGTCAACACGACAGCGTGGTGACGGATATGATGTATTTACCGGCGCAGGGCTTCGCCTAAACACTGCAACGGTATGACCGAGGTGTGTTTCTGTGGAGAGGGGCACCGCACACGGCTAAAACAATTCAACTTGTGTGTCCTAGGGTGCCCCTTGCCCCCGTATATAAAGGAGCAAGGGAGAGGCCGGCCCTAGAGGGGGCGCGCCAAGTGTGGGGAGTCCTACTAGGACTCCCAAGTCCTAGTAGGATTCCCCTTTCCTTTCCGGAGTAGGAGAGAAGGAAAGAGGGGAGAGGGAGAAGGAAAAGGGGGCTGCACCACTTGTCCAATTCGGACCAGAAGGGGGGCACGCGCCTCCTTCCTTTTGGCCTCTCTCTTCTATTCACGTAACTCCCCGGTACTCCGAAAATACCCGAATCACTCGGAACCTTTCCGATGTCCGAATATAGTCGTCCAATATATCGATTTTTACGTCTCGACCATTTCAAGACTCCTCGTCATTTCCCCGGTCTCATCCGGGACTCCTAACTCCTTCGGTACATCAAAACTCAAAAACTCATAATACCGATCGTCATCAAACGTTAAGCGTGCGGACCCTACGGGTTCGAGAACTATGTAGACATGACCGAGACTCATCTCCGGTCAATAACCAATAGCGGAACCTGGATGCTCATATTGGCTCCTACATATTCTACGAAGATCTTTATCGGTCAAACCGCATAACAACATACGTTGTTCCCTTTGTCATCGGTATGTTACTTGCCCGAGATTCGATCGTCGGTATCTCAATACCTAGTTCAATCTCGTTACCGGCAAGTCTCTTTACTCGTTCCGTAATACATCATCCTGCAACTAACTCATTAGCTGCAATGCTTGCAAGGCTTATAGTGATGTGCATTACCGAGTGGGCCCAGAGATACCTCTCCGACAATCGGAGTGACAAATCCTAATTTCAAAATACGCCAACCCAACAAGTCCCTTCGGAGACACCTGTAGAGTACCTTTATAATCACCCAGTTACGTTGTGACGTTTGGTAGCACACAAAGTGTTCCTCCGGTATTCGGGAGTTGCATAATCTCATAGTCATAGGAACATGTATAAGTCATGAAGAAAGCAATAGCAGTAAAACTTAAACGACCATAGTGCTAAGGTAACGGATGGGTCTTGTCCATCACATCATCCTCCTAATGATGTGATCCCGTTGATCAAATGACAACTCATGTCTATGGCTAGGAAACATAACCATCTTTGATCAATGAGCTAGTCTAGTAAAGGCATACTAGGGACACTCTGTTTTGTCTATGTATTCACACATGTACTAAGTTTCCGGTTAATACAATTCTAGCATGAATAATAAACATTTATCATGATATAAGGAAATAAATAATAAATTTATTATTGCCTCTAGGGCATATTTCCTTCAGCTCTTCCATGCCCAATGCATGAAGTCAATGCTTCCAAGCATACCAGGAAATCCTCTTGCTTCATTCTGTGCCAGGATCCGAGCAGTGTCTTCAGCATTGGGTGATCGCAAGTACCTCGGTCCAAACACTGCCACCACAGCCCTGCAGAACTTGTAGGTGCACTCAATGATCGTGGACTTGGCCATGCGCCCATAGTCGTCGAGTGAATCACCTAGAGCCCCGTATGCAAGCATTCTCATAGCTGTCGTGCACTTCTGGATTGAGGTGAATCCAAGTGTGCCGGTGCAATCCTTCTTGCACATGAAGTAGTTGTCGTACTCCCGAGTTCATTGACTATCCTGAGGAAAAGCTTTCGGGCCATCCGATAACGGCGCCGGAAAACTTTGTCGCCGTGCAGTGGAGCGTCGGCGAAGTAGTCGGAGTAGAGCATGCAATAGCCTTCGAGCCGATGTCGGTTCTTTTCTTTTCGTCGCCCCGGCGCCTCGCCCTCTCGCCTCGGCTTTGCATCGCCAGCAAGCAAGCCGGCCAGGGCGGCTAGAACCATGGGGTGTTCTTCGTCCTGGGCGGCGGCGGCGGTTTCCTACTCGAGCAACGCCGCGAGCACCTCCTCGTCGTCGGAGTCCATCGCGGTCGGGGTAGGCAAAGCACCGAACACGTAGCGGGCGTCGTGCGCAGACTCGTCGGCGGGCGCCGGAGCGGCGAGGGGAACTCGGGGAAAGTGGGGGGAGAGGGCGTCGGGGGGATCTTTCTTTGTTTCACGACGAGGAACGGCGAGATAGCGGCGGCGGCGGCGGAGAGGTGGCTGGCGACGCCGGGATCGGCAAGGTGTCGGGGAAGGAGTGGGGAAAACGGGGCGAATCAGTGTGACTTTTCGCCTGACAGTGGGGTCCCGGGCGATTTTCCCTTCGGCCGGTGCCCCCAAACGCCCCTAGTGCACCTGGTTCGGCCTCGGCACGACGGCTCAGAAAACGGGCCGATCCGGCGGATTTCGGCGTCTTGGTTGCGTGACTAGACCGTTTTTCGGCGTCGGCCCTAAAAAAAGCGGTCTGGGGGACGTCTTGGGAGCGCGGCTGGAGATGCTCTAAGGCCAAGCATTTGGACACTGTCAGACTCGCAATTTAACTCTGCGTTTGGACACAGTAACAGCACGACGCGGTTTGGTCAAAGATGGGCTGGGGTCGGGCCACCAACTGCAAGGGGCCCAAGTAATGACTTTACCCGGTCACATAGTAAAGACTGTACCTCTCTATTTCACTTTACACGAGCCATGGTCTTTGGTGTTATGGACAAGAGAAGTGACCATAAAATTATTTTCAGTGAGCCTTGCAGAATCAGTCGCTCGAAAATGCACACGGCATCTTAGTAAAGTTTTTTTTCTGCACAAATACGGTATGAATTTACTCAAATTAGGTACATATATGTAATTAATAGTCGTCTGCTGTTGTACAACATGTAACAAATGATCTTGCTTAATCACCAAATTCTTGACAGATCGAATTATAAAAATGAGAGCACGCACATCGCATTGTCCATCAATCTAATCACCATCCAATAGTGACAGGTCGTCAAAGATTGCATGGTAATATACTTAATTAAACTGCTAAAAATGTGTGCACTAATATCATATAGACAATGCAGTATGCATCTCGCATGTCTTTCTCTTGGAGAGAAATACCTTCCATGTTTGTGAAAATCTTCGGATGGAAGAATGGTGATGTGAAACAGTGTGGACATAAAGGAGACAGCAGTCACTGTTTAATATTTCGATAAGTGAGGAAGGTGTTATGTAATGTACAGCTCAACTGGTTGGGAGTGGATGTACAAACCCAACACCTGGGTCGAAATCCTCACGGAGGCGAATTAAGGTTCTTATTTATTCTTGAGGATCAACTTTCCTGGTACTCACGCATTCATTGAGGACTAGGCTCGGTGCACAATCGAGATTAAAAATCCTACACTACTAGAAAAACAGCTATTAGTCAATATGGACATTAATGGCGCACTATACATGTCGTGCGTCATTACTAAATAGTAATGACGCATCATATGTAGGTGCGCCATTAGTAACCAAAACAGAAATAGTAATGACGCATCATGTGTAGGTGCGCCATTAGTAACCAAAACAGTAATGACACACCAGGTGAAAAGTGCGCAATTACTAAGTTTGACCAAGGTTTGACCGAGTCATACACATAATAATGGTGCGCTTACTAAGTTGACATAATAATGGCGTACCTTTACAAAGTGCGACATAAATATGTGTATGACTGGGTCAAATATTGGTCAAACTTAGTAATGGCGCACCTATACAAAGTGCGTCATTACTAACTTTGACCAAGATTTGACCAAGTCATACACATAGTAATGACGCACTTTGTGAAGGTTTCACCAAGTGCACCGCCCTGACCGTCTTTTCAGTTTGAAAAAAATAAAATAAAATGATATAAATGTAAAAAAAAATAAAAGAAAATAAGTTTCTCATGTGATATGTGGTCTAGCTGTTGGGAAAATTTACAAATATGAATTTCGACTTTATTTGCAAAATCTCTCTGGAATTTAGTAAAATGGGCATAACTTTTGCATACGAACTCGGATTAAAAAGTTTTTTATATGAAAAATCATCTACTCGAAAAGTTACATCCGAATTCAACGAAGGGAACCCCGTCGAAGATTTTTAGAATCCCCAAAAACCTAACAGAATAAAAATACGGGGCTTTTAAGATCTAGAGGGGGGTGGGGAATGAAAACAATTTCAAACTTAGTAATGGCACACCATTTGCTAGGTGCGCCACTAGTAACAAAAAAAATTGGTTTCAATTTTGTTTTTGGAAAAAATATTCAAAATATAATACGTAATATGACCGAGAAGTTTGAAATATTTTTTCAAAATTATATCACACTCATGAACATGAACAAAATCCTAGACATCAAGAAGGTTTAATAGGATTGATATGATAGATATATCAACAAGTGCATGTTAAGTGAGCTGGTGCTGGGGTTAGATAGAACTGAGAAGTTAAGCATGCTTGAGCTGGAGTAGTGGGAGGATGGGTGACCTTTTGGAAAGTTTGACCACGGAATGCGATTTGACTTGAGATTAATCATATTGATCCGAGATTAAGCCATAGTGACCCGAGATTAAGAAAAAACGAAAAAAAAGTTATGATCCGGGCAGGTATCAAGGAATTTTTTTACACGTATGTGTGTAATGCGGATATTGAGGACTTCGAATCAGATAAGTGCCCTCTATACCAGTACCAAACTGATATCTTTGTTAAAAGGTTTAAATTTACTTCTTCACCTATAGTGCACTTCTATGTGGTGCGTCGTTACTAAGTCAGATAGTAATGGCGCACTTCTAGGCATAGTAATGGCGCACGATAAGTGCGCCATTACTATTTGTGATAGTAATGGCGCATCAAATGTGTGCCATTACTAACAGTTACTAATGGCGTGATAATAGTGGCGCACGTATAGTGCGCCATTAATAGCCAAAATAGGTGCGCCACTAACAGCCTTTTTTCTAGTAGTGCTCGTACTCATACCTAAAAGGCCGTATGCATCTCTAGTTGGTGCAGAGGCCGGGGAAGTGATATTCTCCCCCAATTTTATGCAGAGAGAGCCTTGGCTCAGTGGTTGGGTATGTGGTTGTGCAACCCAACGACCCGAGTTCAATTCCCTAAATTGAAAGGTGATGCACAAGGGTTTTCCCCGGTTTATTGTGGATCATGCTTGGTGTGAGGTCGAACCACTCATCAAGGAATATCTTGATACTCATTTAAAAAATTATGAGGACCATGTTTATCTTGGTACTCATATTAAAATGGCAGTATGCACTCTTAGTTGGTGCAAAGGCTGGGAAGTGAAAATCTCTCCCATTTTTAAGCTCCTAGAGGGTTAACTGGACATAGATTTTTGACCTCCTCCCCCCGTGCGGCGGCGTCGCGCCGCACCGGGGCCTCCACGCCGGGCCTCTCTCTCCTCTCCGCCGGGCCTCCCTCTCCTCCCGCCACCGTCGCCGAGGGCATCACAGGCTAAGCCTGCGGGCCGCAGCGGCGGCGGCGGCAATCTTCCTCGGTCGGCGATCGGATCTGGGTGGCGGAGGCCCACTCCGGCCGATTCAAGGGCGGCGGCGCAGGCCGTTGGCGACCAGGGTTGTCGTGCTGGCGGCGGCGACGAAGAGATCACGTCGGCGGCTATGGTGTCCGATCTGGATCCCTTTCGGATCTGGATGGTGGTTCCTCGAGCTGTCGTGCGCATCCTTTGTTCCGGTGTGGCAAGCGACCTCTGGAATAGGCATGTGACACGATGAGGTCAGGCGCTCCGGCCCTGGGTGTGTAGGTGGTGGCCTTCTTCTTCGCCGGAGGTGGTCGGCGAGATGGTTGTGGATTCTCGCATCCAATCCCGGCGTAGAGTGGGGAGACGAGGCTGCCGATGAAAACCATGCTATGACTCGGGTCATGGCGGGCTATGGCGGCGTTTTTCGCGTCGTCATCTTGTTGAAGACATCGCCTCTGCAGCTTCTGTCGACTTGCTTGTGCTGCTCTGGGTGAAAACCTAGATCCGGAGTTTCTGGATCAGACGATGGCGGTGCTTTTGGCGTCATTTTCCCTCATCGGGGCATCGCTTTTTGAGCAGCGGCTGGGTGCAAGACCAGAGGATGGATTCTTTGGTGGAGCGGTGCGGCATCTCACTCATTGATGGCGGCGGGTCTCGGCGGCATGGCGATGTGGTGACTCTGCGTCCGATGCGCGGAGATGGACTCGCGCAGGAGGGTGACGCGGTTTGGCGTGGTGGTGGCGTCGACGGCAGCTAGACTGGGCAAGGTAGATGCAGCAGTACAACTCTGAAGATGGATTGGTGGCAGGTGGCTGCGGTGGCCTCAGACCCGACAGGCGTCCTAGTTGAGGAGTGCGCCGGACTGGTAGGTGACCCATACTCGGCAGGCGTCCTGTTGGGACCTCAGGTCTTAGATGTTAGGTTTGGCTGCGAGGTCTGTTTGGTACTAGGCCCAGACTATCAGCATCCCTTCACCACTTGGATAGGAGTAGAGGCACTTTTGTTGCCTAGACGGTGGCTTCAGTCTTACTGTTGTATGACCTCGTAAGGTCTTGTGTGAATAATTAATAAAATGACTGCATTGATAGTCCAGATGCAGAGGCCGGGGGTCCTCCTCCATTTCTAAAAAAATGTACATGTGTCTTTGCTGAAAGTTTGTTTACCATTATATTCAGTTTATGGCGTGATAGTAATGATGTTTGGGGTTGCCGTCTAGGAAATAGACTACAGAAAATATTTCTAGTGTCTCCTTGTATAATTTGTGATTGTTTTTTGAAAGAAATGTTGAGTAATAATTCTAGTGTAATCTCTAGGGCCCAAGGATGCTAGTCACAATTAAGAAGATGGGAATGGACATTACATATCAGAAGAGAATTATTTTTTACTTCTTGTGGTACGGGAACCTTTTTTCTCGCATTTTTTTTCAAATTAAGTAATTAGCACAGCTAGCAAAGATTCGTCACCCTGTTTCATAGAACTGCCAATACTTCCTCTGTTTGTCATCTTGTATTGCAAAAGCTCAGTCCAGACAATATAGACTTTCAAAACATGATTCAGATGATAATACAAATCCTTAGTTAGAGGTAAGGGGACAGGTAAAACAGCCGTGATTTAGTGGAAACATAACTCGTTTTATTTGGTACTCCCTCTGTTCCAAAATAGATGACCCAACTTTATACTAACTTTGTACAAAGTTGAGTCATCTATTTTGGAACGGAGGGAGTACATGTGTGAACGATGAAAACACACCTTCCATGTTTGTGTATTTCCCACGACTCCTTGTCGTATGTGCTCACTGACAGTTTCTCACATTCGTCTCTATGATGTCCCATGTGTCCCGAACCCAGTTTATTAAATGAAAATGTTGAAGAAAATTTTACATGGAAGTGTAAAGCATGATTTAACAGAAACGTTGGGATTTTTACGTGTTCCCACAAAGATGGGGTGAAATATGTGGGAGTCCAAGGTCATTAAGGCATGTGAAGGTTACTGGAGAAATAATTAAGAGGCAGCCATGGCGGAGCTTGGGCCAAATTTCATTTGGGGCAATTGGCCAAATTTCTGACGTGGTTTGGCCAAATTTCGGGCGTGGTTTGGACAGAACATGTTTTTGGGGAATTTTCAATAGTTATATGGGCTGTATGTGAAGGGGTGCTCACTCAGAAAGTCTCATGGAC
>LR738712.1:816860365-816887410 GCA_902687465.1 Secale cereale | reverse complement strand
CCCCCCCCCCCCCCCCTATACCAAATTCCTGGCTCCGTCCCTGAGAACATCTTATATCAACTGGTGGACTTGCCCTGGTCCCTGCAAAAGAGATTATATATTTGAGCAATATTAGAAATGAGAATTTTTTAAAAAATTTGTTAGCTGCACTTGAACCCCAAGATCTAAAAATAGAAGATGTAATGCAAATAGTTTGGTTACACAAGCTATCCATAACAACGCATCAACCAAAGTCAGGCTGGTAACTAGCATATCACATGACTTACTATAAAAATTATGCACTCTTTGATAAGGAATGGAATCTGTTCTAAGGCATAAGTAATTCTTACTGTCAATTTACAGATTTGCATTTGAAGTTCCTCAACCTGCAAATAATCAGATATGCAATTGTAAATATACATGTACCAACATTCATATATGTAGTAGCAGGAAGTGCAATTGATGAAAAAAGAGTTAGATACAGTGGAGGTGCTACCATCCAACCTATTGGTAATCAAGTTCGTGCAGGTGAACGTGTAGCAGTGGCGCTACACTAGTCTAATTATATTCTTTTTTTACTGAAGTCTTCTTGACTTTTCATCTTGAAAATTTTATTCCTTGTTAAAGATGTCTCCGAGGGTTTTTATTGGAATTCTTCGTTCTGTAAATTACTTTGTCATTTCATAGATCTTGGATGCAAAGCACTGTACCTTTAATAGTTTCGAATATGAATGAAGTTACGTGTATTTCAACAAAAAAGCCCCTTCTTCGCCCTCTTATCGAGCAGATGTGGTCCTAAGTAGTTCGAAGAATAAAAGTAGACCTAAGATAAATCTTCGCGGCAATTCATTTCATGGTCGTTGTTTGCACGTTCTCCGATACGGCAATGCAGGAAATGGGGCTGAAATAATATTATTACATACCTACCAAACCAACCTTAAACAAGGATGATAATGTTTCTGTGTAGGTTCTATATATTGCACGTCAATCAGCAGCAGCATCGACAGCCGAGGTTGGAGTCACCACACTCTTTTCTGCTTTCGCTTTATGTCATATATAGCACAACGTAGCAAGTTAGAAGAATAACAAAAGACATGAAATTCCTTAGGACTAAGAGGCATCAGAAAATATACAACACGCTGCACAAGAGGAGACCGGTTTTTTGTAGCTCGGCCTACCTGGTACCCACTATCACAGCCATTCATTCTAGGCTGGGTTTCATGTGGATGTGTGCATTGATGGAAAATTAGCAGCTGCCGCCAGGCCCTGGAAGGTTAATCTACTGCCGAAGGGAATAGTACCTGACATGACTTGACGTGCGATTGTCCATCTCCTGTCAGACTGAGACCAGTCCCATTTCTCTCTCTCAGTCACTTCGCTCTCAGGAGTAGATTAACCTCCGGCTCTCTCTCTCTTTCATGTCTCATCTAGGATTTAAAAATAATTATGAGCAGCGCTGACTTTTCACCTGAAGTAAAAAAAACACCCTGGTTGAGTCATACATTTTCATGAGAGAGAGTTGAGAGAGTTGCTCGCAAAGAAAAAAGAGTTGGGAGAGTTGTCGCCTTTCTCTGCGTGTAAACACACTCATACACAAAGTTATTTCCTAGAAAAATAGCTACAGTGCTCACATGAGCACATGCATGTCAGCTGCAGAATAACTATTCATTGCATGCATGTGAGAGTCGAAGTGCGATGCAAGAAAGCGACATGGAGGGAGTGTTTCACATGAGTGCAGAATAAAATATTCTGTCTCACCGGGCAAAGTTACATCTAACAGCTACAGTCTTCTAATTGTCTGATCCTCCCTTGGAACATTGCACATATCTCGAAGTGAACTGATGGTAGTGATAGTGGATACCGTGTAGCTCAGTCTAGGAAGAAACTTTGCGCAACCCACCTACGCATGCATACCAGTTGGGTCCGAGCTTATTACAGCGACCCTGCATGGGTTTTGTCCATGCTGCCTGCTGCTGCCCACACTTGGACCAGATGAGGGCCTGACGCTAATAGGAGACTTCAAAAAATATGCAGCCAGCCTCATGGGTAGAGCACGTGTGGCGTGTTGCATGCGAGCTGATTACGTGTGGAAGAAGAAAAGATCTTGGAAAAAATGTGAATTGGTCCAACCTAGGAACACCCTAGTGGCGCAGTTTTTTTTTTCTTGGATGAGATTTTTCGAAACGGTAAAAAACCGACATTCCCATTACCAGACTTACCATGTGTTGCATGCTCATGCCGAGACTTGATCCAGCTGTGGGACTGACATGCACCTGGCCTTCCAATCCCTACAAGAAACATGTTAATTCATGACGGATTTGTGATAATGTTCTTGTAAACCGTCATGTAAACTGTCACTTATTAGCAAGAGGTGAATGGACAGCTAGGAAACTGTCACGGATCGTCCAACTGGGCCTAGTCTTTTTTTTCTTTATACACAATTCGGAGCATCTCCGATGGCCCTCGTTGTAGTGTCACGCATGCCCTTTGTTTGGCCCACATGTCAATCAGACTCAAACAACATTCTATACAAAGAAAAGCCAGGACGAAGCTGAGGGAGCGCACGAGAACGAAAATTTTAAGTCTCTAGCATGTGGGGTCAATATTTTCCAGCCAGCCCATTTAACAACAGAGTCCACACCAGCCTAACCCTAATTATCCTTCTCACATCTCTGTGTTGCAAAGTTCTTTTCCTCGTCTTTCAGTCGTTTACTCATCAAGATATCAAATACAACTAAAAGTGAATGGACTGTTTATAATTTTACACTGTTGTAATTGCTAGTAAGAAGCATGATGGATTCGTTTTTAGGCAATGTTTTTTTTGCTTTGCACCTTTGCAGGCATCTGATCTGATCCAACAACTGCTTCCATTGAGTATTGTTTACAGCCCTGGTAATCATGCTTTCAAGGAATATTCCAGTAATAACTCTATGTAGCTGCACTATGTACTTAAAACATTTTATGTCTTAGTAGAATATAATTTTTCTCAGTAATTAACCAGACTGTATAGGAAGACCAACTTCTTCCAAAGATAGACAAGATAGATTAAATTGAGAGATATAAATAATTTATGTCTGCTATTCCTTTGGGCTGAAAATATCAAAACGAATATGTATTATCTTTCATATGCAATGGATTTGGAAAAAGAGGCAATAAATTTGATGCTATAATTTCTCTTGAGGTACGAACATTTTTCATCCCGTCTTACAGCCCTGGTGATATGAAGCCGGGGTGTCAGTGTTGTGCGTCCTATGCCGGGCTGCGTCGCTCGCGCGCTGCCAGGCAGTTTCATTCATGAGAGCTGGCGCAATTCTCGATTCCTCCCATTCTCAATTAGACTCTCACTTATTTCTTGATTCTCTAATCATTCGTTAGCAACAGTGGGTGCAGAAAATAATTAATCATGGCGCTCAACCTCAGTGCTGACTCTAGTGAAGGATGGAGAATGCACCTGCTCGTTGGCCATGTATATATACACTGACCTGTATAATACTATTCTTTGTTTGCCGGTGCAAGGTGTGGTTGGTAACAATATTTATCTGGGATCAATATTCTATGGTCTGTTCATACAGAGAACGACTTATAAAATGGTGACCCTCTGCAAAGCTATATGTAAAGAGCTGTGATGTTATTACTTCAAGCATGGCGGAGAAATATCTTAATCGTTTCAAATTCGCCGAGCCAACTCATTTAGTTTTTCATTTGTTAACGCATGCTTGTCTCTAAAGAAACACATAAACCATTCGAGTCTATTACCTACATAAGAAAACACCACATTAAGTGAAAATGGTGGAGGCCGAAAACACACTTTATATGAGCAACCCAAATGGTGGCTCCCATCCCTAACCCCTCTTGATTTCATCATGCCTAATTCATGGATGATCGTGGATCGTTGGAAGAAGAAACGGTCGGCGCCGATGCTGGCGCGGGCACACTGCAGCATCTGAAAAGGGCAATAAGCGCGTTTGAAATTTTTAACAGGCCAGGCTGGGCCGGATTCCGTCAATGGCATGTTGGGCTCTGAAAGAACTTCGTATACGGCCCAGTTGGATGACGGGGTCAATGGGCCGATCGCATGTCTGCATGCTTCGAGTTTTAACGTCGGGAACGAGCAGTCGTCTCGGGTAGTCTGCGATCATCCTAGGGCTGACGTGGCTGCTGCTCCGGGGGCGCCCACACCGGTGCTTTCGGCCGCGGTGATGGAGATTGATTGCCGACGGTGCTTCTTCCTTTCTGCTCAGTAGCATGATCCACATGTAATGTGACTTGTCATCAACAAGCAACAGGAAATGCCCCTTCCCTCCATGCGTCGGCGGCGAGATCGGGCCGCAGAGATCTCCATGGACCAAGTCCAGGCGATCACCTGCTCGATAGTTTGCCTCAGTGGGGAATGGAGTGCGCCGCTGCTTGCCGACGAGGCAGCTGTCACACACATGATCGGCGTGTTCGACCAGAGGCATGCCATGCACCATGTTGTCCTGGCCAGCTTCCAGAGTGGGTCGAAGTTCATGTGGCCGTAGCAGGCATGCCAGCGCAATGCGTCCTCACCGGCTATTGCCGCCAAGCAGACTGGTCGTGTGATCTCCAGCTCGACGGTGTAGAGGCGATTCCTTGTTCTGTGTACCTTGGGGATGATGTTCTCCTGACGATCGCGCACCACCATCATGCCGCTCCGGACCAGAGCAGTGCACCCCACCTCGTCGAGCTGACCAACGGAGATGATCGAGGTGCGGAGGCGTGGTATGTAGTATACCTTGGAGAGCACGCGGTGACGCCATCCGTGCGTGATGAAGACCACCGTCCCTCGTCCTTCGATCTCGACCACCGAGCCGTCCCCGAAGCGCACAGTGTCGGAGAAGACGATGGAGTTGCCCGTCATGTGGTTTGACGCACTTGTGTCCAGATGCCAGCGTGGTTCCTTTGCGTCCCCGGCAGCCCCGAGGCTGAACTCAGCGCGCTCCTCGTGGAGGTGCACGACCTCGTTGCCGTGCGCGTCCAGAGCGGGCTCTTCAGGCAGCGTCGTCACCTGCACCATGAGAAGCGCATGATCTTCGTCGTCTGCTCTTGTGAGATGTGCCTCGCCGCTGCCTTCTTCCTTCATATTCTTGCAGCATTCATGGACCCAGTGGCCGCTAATTCCGCAGTAGTGGCAGTTTCCAGCATGCTTGGCGCCGCCTTTACCGCCGCCCGATCGTGAAGTGTTCTTGCCGCGGATCGTGTCGCCAAGCTCGCCGAGGCACGCGCACATATCTATCAGGCGCATCGCCAAATCATCAATGGACTCACCAAGCTTGTGATGGAGCTGGTCGAATTCGTCCCGGAGAGTCTCGGCCTTTGCGTCACGGACGCGCTCGGATCCCGCGCGCATGGCGCTGATAGCCTCCCACAGCTGCTAGGAGGTCTTATGCTTGCGTACATGGGCAGCATCTCCGACGGGACCGATCGGAGAATGAACTCCATCGCCCCGATCATTGTGGTACCGTACTCGTCGTCGAGGTCTTCAGCTCCCTCGATCGCCCGCCACATACCTCTCGCCTCCATCCCAACCTCCATGAGTAGGCTCCACTCCGCGTAGTTCGGGTCAACGGCGGCACGTTGGAGGGACCCGATACAACCGGTGCGTACTGCCTCGCCACCGCAAGCTCGCGCCCATGGCCGGCTACGGACTTCGGCAAGCCCTTTCCGCTGTCGTCGTCGACGTTCCCCGCCTTCAGATTGCCGTCGTCACCTGCCATTACAGGGACCTAGCTAATCAACGGATGCCACTTGTTAGACCTAGCGCTCTAGCTCACACGAGAGGAAGACGAAGAGGATTTGTGCCGTGTTCAACTTCGTAGCATCCCAGAGCTCCCCGCGCGTCGCCTGCGATGCGGCCGTGACCATCTACTTCGTGCCATCCCACGATCGGGTCAGGGCCGCGACATATCCTAACAAACTACAGTTGAGTCGCAACTCAGCTTATTTGCTAACTGAAAGGGAAAAATCACTCTGTCGAAACTGATAGAGAAACTACACCTACGACTGACGAAACTGAAGGTGTTCATCAGCAGCTGTTAACTGACACTTGGGACGAAGGAGTGATAAGGCGGCGGCGGTGGAAGAAACGGTGATTAGGTAGTGGGGGGTGGAGGCGCTTGCATCGGGAGAGCAAAAGGGATGGAGCTGCCTTCGTTGGGAAGGAAACGTCTGACCAATGGAGGTGGGCGTGGGGCTCGATGTGCTGTTCCGTTCCCATTTGCTTTGTTTCTTTTTTATCTCGGCACAGTAAAAACGATCGACGTGGACATCGCCGGAGTCTGCCCAGAGCTTCGCGCTTGGAGAGTGTAATGGTCTAGCCACAGTGCCCTTCAACTCCAGAAGCACCAGCCACGTCAGGGTATGTTCCAGTTGTCACTGAGGCACCAGTAACAGCTTATGGATTGACCTTTTTTAAATTATCAATAATATGGCTGCATGCATCTTCATGATGCAGAGGCCGGGGGTACACCTCCATTTCAAAAAATATAAAAACCAGTAACAGCTTAAGGGAGTCCATTGACAATGGTCCAGTAGATCTCAATGCATGATCTACATAGCAACGATCCAGCTCTTCCCGATGTCTCTTATTCCCTCATACATTTTGAGTTGTTTTGAAGGTCTGTCTCTCTGGATTAGCTCCTCCTCGTCCCCTAATTTTTTTTTCTCCTTTTTTCTTCATTTTCCAATTCTTAAAATGTGACGGTAGTGTGTTCCAAATAGTAGAAGTCGATGATACTGCTTGAGTGAAAATGGGGAGATATATATGGGACATGACAAACCAAGAGGTATTCATGTGGGGACTTGTTGGATCAGTACTATTTGGTATTCCCTTTAGGTCCTGCCATTTTTTAAAGTTGTAGATGAGATGTTTATGCACCGTCCATCTTCTTTCAAGTTCAACACAGTATTCTTCAGTAACCATGAGGCGGTGCCAAGTGAACCTAGTGGCACATGGACAATGGCTGTTGGCCGACTTTACTTTTATGAAGACTAGATAATTGCCCGTTGTGGTAACGAGATATAAATATTGTAGTATGTTACTCTGCCATTACCTTTTCATATTTATGTAATTGCGTAAATAATTTTTCTTTTTTAAAAATGAGGTTGAAACCCTGGGCCTCCGCATTGAAACAATGCACACAACATTTTTATTAATTACTAGCAAAAAGGCCAGTGCATTGCAACGGAAGAAAAATATATCCCCATATCTCCTAAAAACACATCTAAATTGTCAAACTGCAAAATAGTTACAATGAGCAAGCAACGTGCTTCGCTATTGAGAAAACATCAGTCGAAACCTTCTAGCATAACATTACTTTTTTTTAGTGTTAGCATAATATTACTAAGAACATATAGATGTGGTTAGTGTCAAGAATTGATATACTCCATCTGTAAACTAATATTAAATCACTACAACTTAGTGATGTAAAGCGTCTTATATTAGTTTGCAGAGGGAGTAGTAAATGTGACAAACAAAAAGGTTGGAATTACCTTAGGTGATAATTTTCACTGGAAGGAAGGAACTAAGTCAACCACCACCTCAAGGCGTGACCACCACTTTGTGTGCAAACATCTCCTGCCCATCATCAACATCTTTGTATCCCTGTGGCCCGTAAAAATCCTTTGACACGACGCAACCTCCATGACCATACCATTGCCCAATGCCTATTCCGTGTTTCCCAAAAGAAAAATCTATGCAATTAGAGTATTTCCTACACAAAGTGATTTATAGCTTTCCTATTGAGATATATACATACGGGTTTGCTAAGGTACATCCAGATATATATATACATAATTTCCCTAAGTTTTATACCAATGATTTTACGTGAAGATTCGTGCGGGTATTTTTCTTTTTCATTTTTACACCAAATGTGTTAAGTTAATAAGCACATCAGATTTGAGGTATGAATGACTGAATACAAAGCAAAACCTCCACATCGGCACTAAATGCTAACTAAAGGAAACCACCGGATCATGCATTTAGAATTAGGTTTCTATGGAGTTGACATTGCATTAACCATATCTGCAACCTGCGAATACACCAGTGGGACTGAAAACAATTATAAATTCAGTGAAGATGTTAAAATAGCAATGCGAATATACCACCATATATCTCTTGCACGTATGGGCTTCACAAGTTGAGAAGCCATTCATCATATTTTTCTCCAATTGAAATGCAGAGGAAACAATGATGAGCAAAACAAAACAAAAATAACGGGTTGACCAACAAAAAATCGGGGCTGACCAAGACTGCTAATTTGCCAGCTGGTTAAGCGGCCAAGCTGTGTTGGTGGTCATCCATATACTAATTAACATTAACATCAAAAGTCAATTTAGTCTCAATTATGCGAACATACAGTACTGAAATTTTCTTCTAGCTAATTACAGATGGTTAGATCATAGTGGAGTGCAACCCACCAACACCGCAACCCATCATAATAGAACACACCGGACTCACATTAGATTTCAGAGAGGAAGTACACATATACAAAGAGAAGTATATATGTATGCAGTAATGGCGGCTGCAACCACTTGGCTGCAACATCCTCGGTGCCTTGCCCCTACCCCACTGCTCCTTTCCCTTCCTCTTCCTCCCCGCAACCCCTCTTCTTCGGTTCCTCCTCCCCTGCGTCCTCTTCCTCCCCCAACTCCTAGCTGCTTGGCTCTTCATGTCCCGTCTCCATCTGCTTCCACTTCTCACCGCTGGCCCCGCTGTAGGATTCGCCACCGGCCAGGCACCTCGTTCCCGCCTCCACAAACACCAGTAGCGCCTCGTCTCCCTGCTTGCGGATCATAAAACCCGCCTTCTCTCCCTAAATAACCACCTCGTGTTTTGAGCAACCTCGTATATTTCCACTCCAGCCATGACTTCCGTGATGCATCGACCATTAATATTGTGGGGGATGTATGTCGTCTTACTTTCAGATTCTTCAGCAATCTCACCGTCTGTGTCGCTACCATTGTGACTGCGAGGGGATGTTGAGTATCGTGATTAGTTTGGAAATCTATAATAGACTAGAAAGTATTCTTCCTTGTCTTGTACTCCAAGTAGATCATGTACTCCTATATATATACCGTATCTTTATTCGTTTCTAACACTTTAAGCTTGGTGGAGAACTCTCCTAATCGCTTCAAATTCACGAGCCAACTTATTTGGTTTTTTTCTATGTTATCTCATGCTTGTCTCTAAAGAAACATTTAAACCATTTGAGTCGATTAACTAGATAAGAAAACAGCACATACACTGAAGATGGTGGAGGCCGATAACACACTTTGTAGGAACAATCCAAATGCAGGTCCAAGAACACTAAACTATAAAATGGTGGAGGCTCTAACCCATCTTCAGGAAGTTATAACTTCTCTGCGGACACGGTGGGAAAACCTATTGTTTTTCCATCCCTTGTGATACATTCTGAATCATTTACGTACGTGAAGGTGATGTGATGGTACGTACGCGATGGTGATGTGATTGACACGCGGCTGGACTGGTGATGTAAGATAATATAAATCTTGTCATATTGATCTAGCTCGACTCCTCTTCGTTAGGCCAATAGGTCTGTAGGTCGACAGCACCCTCCATCGACTTCATGTAAATAGGAGAACTTGGTGATAACCTTGGAACCCAATTCGTTTTCAAGTAATAAAAACCCATGGCATGGTTGAGCTTATTATCTTATATTGTAATAAATTACTTCCTCCATTCAGTAATACTTATCGAAAAAACGGATGTATATAAATGTATTTTAGTTCTAGATACATCCAGTTTGATATATTTTTGCGAGAAGTAATTTCGGACGGAGTGAGTAGTTGAGAGAGATAGGATTACTCCCTTCTCTTTTTAACTTTTATGCCGCTTTGCCCTGTCACTATTTTCCTTTTATCTTATAACCAGCCAGAACAAAGAGATTGAGAACCCCTTGTCTTTGCTGGGTGCAAACAATTTATTTGTAGAGCATAGCTAGGAGCCGACCTCAGGTGCGCGTGGTGACCAGATGCGGCTTAACCGCAAACGGGGCGAGAGGGCCAGAATGACATCCCATCTCCCACTCTTCACGTGCAGCCATCTACATGTGTTTCCTGGTGCCACTATTTGCTTCTCGAGATTATCTTGGTGACAAGGAAATCAGACGGGAAGGATGGTCTGCCACATATCTTCAAGTCACACAACAAACTTCAAGGTGCAATGTACCTGCAGGTACGGTATGTTCTGAAGGCAAAGTACTTCTGGCTGTGTGCACAAGAAATGCTTGAGCTAATGGAGAGTAGAGAATGGTGGTGTGCTAGGGAAACTAAAACATGATTACGGCGTCTCCGCATGTTTCGAAATGTATTTCTTTCTGGATTCCTCCCATTCTCAAGTTAGCCCCCCATTTCTTTCATGTCTCTCTCGTCATCGTTACTAATAGTGTGTGCAGAAGATAATTAGTCATGGCTCTCAACGTCAGTTCTGACTCTAGTGAAGGATGGAGTATGCACCTGGTCGTTGGCCATGTATATATACACCGACATGTATAATAATATATATTTTGGCTTTGCAAGGTGTGGTTGGTGTGAATATTTATCTCGGATATTATTAGAACGACTTGTAAAATACTCTAAGGTCTGTTCACACATAGAACAACTTGTAAAATGGTGACCCTCTCCAGTGCTACAAGTAAAGAGCCTGTGATATTATCAGGGCCGGGCCGGCAAAATCCAGGCCCTGTGCCAAACTAAAAAATGGGGCCCTATTTCCAAAAAAAAGAACTAACGAGCAAGTATAATGTATATATATATATATATGTGTGTGTGTGTGTGTGTGTGTGTGTGTGTGTGTATATCTCACGAAAAGAATTATAATGTATCTAATGTAATGTCTTATATAACAATTGGACATATTTAAAGGTCATACCTATCCAACTCCCATTTGCTAATTATTTGAGCATCCTCATTCTTGTAGTATTATTTGAAATTAAATCTTGAATGATACCCTCATAATCAATCTTCTCCAACACTTCACTCTCAAGTGCTATTGCGGCCAAATCATTGAGTCTTTGTTGTGTCATAGTAGTACGCATATGGGACTTCAATAGCTTCAATTTAGAAAAACTTCTTTCTACTGATGCAATTGTCATATGAATGGTCAACAGATCTCTATATGCAATACTTGCATTGGGAAAATAATCATGCGCTTTAAAAATTCAGAATTTCAACAGGTCCAATATTTTCTTTTGACATGAAATTTTGAAGAAATTTGAACTCAACAGAGAGATCATTGGCATATATCAATTGGAGATCATGCGTCAATGTTTGGCAATTAGATGAACCGTCTAACTCACCTAATATTCGGTCTTGTGATCTTTAACCGAGGAGGTAAGTACCAATATCTAATGAAGTAACGATCTCTGTCAGTAATTAATTACAAAATTATGAATCAGAAGTAGGAACCGAAATTAATCGAAAAGAATGACTCGCTAAGCACCTGAAGGTTAGAGTCGGTCACCGATCAATCCGACGAGACGACGTCGACAAACCTGAAATTTAAGAAATGAGGCGAGGAAGGCAACAGCGGCACCGTGGCAGCGGCCTGTCGCTTAGTCCGAATTTTGATCGATCTAAGTACCTGGGAGTCAGGGACCGAGGCAGAGCCACCAAGGGACGAGGCGGGACGAGGAGTCGACGTCAAGGGCTCCAGGCGTCGGGGGACGAGGATGACGAGCAGACGAGATGTTCTTTTTCTGTAGCATAGCCACGATCCCGATCCCTAGCAATCTAGTTTTTCTTTTCTTTTTTCGATAACGTAGCGACGGCCTCGACGCCTCGTCACCTGGAAGGCTGGAACCCTCACAGCGATCGAGTAGGAGGAGTAGTCCAGGATCGATCGTGCTCGATGGCCTGGTACCTCTCGCGGCCTAGTCGCTCCATGCTCGGCCCAGTAGCGATAATTAATACTAGACATATGTAAAAAATATGGGGTCCCTGAGAATTTTGGGCCCTGTGCGGGCCGCACCTTTTGCACCACTGTGGGCCCGGCCCTGGATATTATTAATTCAAGCTTGGTGGAGAATTATGCTAACCGTTTCAAATTCCCGAGCCAGCTCATTTATTATTTTCTTTGTTAACTCATGCTTGTCTCTAAAGAAACTTTTAAACCAGTTGAGTGTATTACCTAGATAAGAAAACACCACATCCAGTGGAAATGATGGAGGCCGATAACACACTTTGTATGAACAACCCAAATGCTGGTCCAAGGATAGTAAACTATAAAATGGTGGAGACTCTAATCCATCTTCAGGAATTTACATCCTGTGTGCGGACACGGGGGCAGAGCATATTTGTGTTTTTGTTATTGTGATACATTCTGAATCAATTACGTACATGATGGTGATACGATGGTACGTAAGCGATGGTGATGTGATTGACACGTGGTTGGACTGGTGATGTCAAACAATACACATCCTGTCATATTGATATAGCTTGAGTCCTCTTCATTAGGCCAATAGGTGTCTGAAGGTCGACTACACCCTCCATCTGCTTCAAGTAATAGGTGGGCAAATTTTAGCATGGTCCCTCTTACTTCTCATTTTCGCTTGAGTGGTAAGAGTACATAATAGATCTATGGCATTGATTTGATTAACTAGTGGTCTGATTAACTCTTAGGTTCTTAACTCTGATGTGAAAAAGACGGGGTAACAGGGAGCATGTTGAAATTATTGGAATAGGAGAAATTGGTGATAACCTTCGCATGCAATTATTTTTCATGAAAAATAAGGCATGGCATGGTTGAGCTTATTATCTTATATAGTAAGAGATTAGTTGAGAGTGATAGGCTCCGTTTTATGGCAAATGTCCTAAAAAAGTGTTCACAGAAACTAGCTACCGTGAATAAAGAACCATGGCTTTCAAGGCGAATGGCCAAATGTTATGGCAATATTCATGGCATAGTTTGTTCAAATGGCCTAATATTTTGCACAAGGGTGCATCTTGGAATGGCAAACAATGTTGCCTAAGGAATTTTTTATTTTGTATGCATGAAAATTTCACTTTCCATTTTTCGAGAGCACAAGATGTTTTTTTTTCTGAAAGACCTACCAAATATTTGTTGCAAAATTGGACTTTTTTTTTAAATATTAGAACACATTTAATTTACAATTGACCAAATGGTTTGATGTCAAAATCTTTTGATCCACCTCTCGTGAAAAAGAAAAAAATTCGCCGATTCAGCAGGAAGCGGGTCAAATTTGAACTAGAGCGGCCTCATAGTTTGCTCTTTATTTCTTTCCCAAAAATCATTCACAAGTACATAAATAGCTATTTAATTAGAGAAGCACCAAATGTTTTCAAGATTCAACAATTAGCTAGGAATAGTCATGCGCGCCGTTTTGACCGCATTTTGAAACGGGTATAAGAAATTAAAAAAGAAAAAAATTGAAAATCTTCACATTGTGTCATTATATGTGACATAGTTTTCAGGAAAAATAACAAATTTGGACTATGGCAAGGGAATTTACAAATTTCTTTGCACAAAACATTCCTTTTTTTATTTCCCAAGTGCCCAAAACGATTTTTGAAAAAGCTACCAAATATTTGTTGTATAATTGGACTACATCTTGTAATAAAAATTAATGTTGCAAAATGGATTTTTCATTTTCCTTGAACAAAAAAGTCATTTTTTTGATTATCGGAGTGTAAAAAAATTGTTTTTTGTGTGAAGAACATAACAAGTATATGTTGCAAAATGGCACCACTCCATTTTTCAAAAACTATGACCAAGTTTTATGTCTACTTTTTGCTGATTCAGCTGGTCAACTTTTTATAAAAATTTAACATTTTTGAAATAAAAATTTAACATTTTCTTTGTACACGGTCAACATTTATCTATACGCATTTAACATTTCCAAATACAAGTTCAACAGTTTTTGAACACATGGTCAATATTTTTTATATGTACAACATTTTTAAAATACATGCTCAATATTTATATACACATTTTCAATTTCAAATGCTTCATTAACAATTTTAAAATACTTGTTTAATATTTTCTCAAAAGCTTGATTAATTTTTTCTTAAATACATGATGAACAATTATTCAAAAAACATGTGAACTAATTTTAAATATATATATATATATACGTTTAGAGTATTCCAAAATATGAACAAAACTTACATAGGAAAGCGAAAAATGAAAAACAAATATGAAAAATGGAAGGACAAAACAATAAGAAGTACCGTATTCATGGTCGCTTGCTGGGCCGGGCCATGGCCGCAAGCAAAAGGAAGTACCGGGGCGTCGTGTGGATTGCCCTGCGCCCAGCTAGGTTCAGGCCCAACAGAAAAATGACTCTAAATAATTTTTGTGTGGTAATTATCACAAGTGGAGAGCTAGCCCGTTGGTACGGCACAACTCAGTGTCCTACACGTCATTGGAGGCCTGTGGGTAGTGCGGGTCCCACTCGGTGGGGCAGGCCCCACACATCAATTGGAGCATGTGGGTGGTGTTGGTCCCACACGTAACATCAACAGTTCCCTCCTATCAATAGGAAAAAATTAAGTACTAATAATGACATGTAAGTGGGATCACACCTAAACATGCCATGTAGACGAGATTCCTGAGGTTTCTGCTAAGTCATGTCAAATCAAATCATCGTAGAAACTACGATTATCTGAATCGGTCATAATCGACAAGAAATAATATTGTAAATCATGTTCACAAATTTATGATCATTTTGTGTAAGGCAATTACGATTTTTTTTGACCAAAATGGTCGTTATGTTTAGGGTTTGGACCCTCCAAAACAGCTTACGACCAATAGATTCAAAATGGTCGTAGATGTATGACCAATTCACCCACAGTTACTGAGAGAAGGTTACAAGTTGACATATTTCTTATAGTGAAGGTAGGAGATCGCCCCGTTTGTATGAGGGCAACCTCGCCATCTTGTATCGTTCGGTAGTGTACTCTGTATGGTTATTTACTTTATATATAAATCGGGACAAAAGCCAGATTAGAGAGATCGCTCGATCTCCCTATAAAGATAGAGATCCTCGATCTCTGAATAAAAAAAAAATGAGATTTCAGGATCATGTTGCCCTCGGAAATGTGAGCCGCCGTCGCCCCTGCTTTCACCTCATCTCCTGAACCACCGCCGTCCCCAATCGCCACTCCTCTCATGAGTGAAAATTGACGATTTTCTCTATAGAGCCGACTTATAAGTGGCACACCTCAGGTAAGCCGGCCCATGTTTCAAATTTGCATCGTAAACGTGCAACCGTTTAATCAACAGGCTCCACGATACGCAGTCAGTGCCGGCCGCCACATGCCAGTGTTGGTCGAGCGTGTCGTCGTACTTTGGCTCCACAAACTACCATGCTTACTTGCACCACTCTAGTATTAGCCTTATGGTCTGATTCTTCCGCCCACTGCGTTGCCGGTTGCCGTTGCTTTACCAATCACATGCCGCCAGATGCACATCGCCCACACTCACCTGCTGATCTTCGTCATGTGTGCGCTCATGCAAGCTTCACGCCTATCAACAGGAGTAGCTGCGCCACCCTAGCCGGCTTGGCACTCTGCGAGCATCTACCACCATCACATCGCGCGAGCCACGCATGATGGCCATCGCCGGGTCACATACCCACACCATCATGCCACTGGCCCACCGCGAGTCGTAGTGTTGCAGACGTGCCTTGCCGGCCTGTTGGAATGAACCCTACTCTTGCTGCTGGACCAAGGTAGACGAAGTAGTAGGCTAGTTGTTTCTATCTGGCGACGAACGCATGGGCAACGAACCCTTAGTTTTATGTTATTTCTCGACGAACCAACCCGCTCTTTAACTACCTCAAACTCAGATCATGGGAGGGTGTGGGGCTGGTGCACATGACGGAGCCCACCTCCCCCACGATCTGGAACACGGGCCTTGCTCGCCCTGGATGCCCGCCTATGACGCGTTCAGCGCGGCTGGCGCACAGATCGCCATGGCAACATGGACTACGACTCGTACGCGAGCAGGACTCATATGCGACACAGACACGCACTCCACGCACAACACGGGACGGCCACGAACCAGTGCCTAGCTCGACCAGCACGCACACGCAAGCACACTGATCATCATCGCCATGGCATATCCCAACACCGCCAACTATGGTGCCGGCTGCCGCTGGTGTGTTGAGCCCCTATGTCGGCAGATGCGCGTCACTCTCAGCCGCTGACTATCATACTGTGTGCACTGTCGCGACCTTCACGCCTTCCAGCAGGAGTAGCCACACCGCTCCTAGTCGTCGCCATCATGCCCTGCTAGCAACCGCGCGCCCGAGTAGCCCGTCTAGCAAGGATCATCACGTGCTACCACCATGAGACATATTGTTTCGGGCGTGCATCGACCACGCCGGATGCACGAGATGATCCACCCAGGCCAGCGGGAGATGTTGGGAACGTCGCTCTGCTGAGTGTCGCATTTTTAGTTGGGCTTGAGATGGTCTTAAGAGGCGAGTTCGACTCCCCTAGTGTATCTAGTGCCTAATGTTGACAAATTGTTCTCTTTGCTAAGAGAAAAAATCGGTCTGGACAAGCAAGATAACTATGACCGACAAGAAAAACCAATCATTTTGTTCTCACTTATGGGTGGCATTAGTGGGTAATTTTCATCAACTATAGAGATACGTTAAATCTCATCCGTCAATCTTTATAGTTAACATAAAATCAACGGATATAAAGAGGTGACGGATGGTGAACCATGAAATCTTCCGTCCTTTAATATTAGGTAAAGATTTGAACTGAAACCACGACACTTATTTTGGATTGGAGACAGTAGGTTACAAGTGATATTTTGATTGTTTGCAACACCCGAGCCTGGAATTATTTTCCAACGTATGGGTGGTAAATAGTTCATCGCAAAATTTGCACATAATTATGAATACTGGATACCACGCAATGTATGCAACTATTCCCGCCAGAAAATAGAACCATGCCACAATAGTTTACATTGATTTATAGCTACCTCGGAGGCTTGGACACGATCAGAGGGTGCAGATGGCGCATGTCGAGAGCAGAGGAAACAGAGCTCTATTGTCGAGCGATGAATGCACAAGTGAATGCTGGCTGATCGAACTTCACCAGATTTTCTGGGCAGCGAGGGCACCCACCCTCCTCGGCATCGACTGTTTCCTTTGGGAGCAGCAAGCCTCCGATGTGGTAGCAAGCTCGGGCAACCAATCTACCAACAATTAAATGTGGGAAGGCACATATGTGTTCGAGGATTGCGCAGTTTGTACAGGTAGGCAGTCGAGATCGCGCTCGCCGTAGTCCAGGAGTGGAGGATGTGCCTTACAACAAGGGTTATCGTGAGCATGACCGATGTGAAGCGGTTTTCTAACCATCCGATGTCTCTAGGTCCCATATGCATGGTCTTAAGTGTCATCTCTCTAAATCTGTCCTCATCTTCTCTTTTAGGTATCTTGTGTGCTAATATGTAGAAGTACGTTCAAAAAGAACAGGTTCATATATCAGGGTGGATGTCTCATGTTCTCAACCTAGCCTCGCTCTCACTTTTCTTTCTTGCATTGGTGCCTTAAGACTCTGATCACTAGTAGTGGAGGAGCCGCCTTAGAACAAGGAGTACGGTGACCAAGACCGATCTGAAATAGTTTTTTAATCTTCCAATGTCTCCAGTTCCCATATGCATGTCCTTACGATGTCATCTTTGTGAATCTGTTCTCGTCTTCCCTTTATAGGTATGTGGGTGTCGCCAATCTTGTGTGCTAATATGTAGGAGTACGTCCAAAAAGAACAGGTTCATATATCTGGGTGGATGTCTCATGTTCTCATCCTAGCCTCGCTCTCACTTTTCTTTCGTGCATTGGTGCCCTAAGACTCTGATCACTAGTAGTGGATATATATAGACGAATCTGAATTCCTAGGCCGCAATGTGTTGTTGGAGATATTTATGTCAGTTTAATTACTCGAGATGTTGTTTTCATGGGACATCTTCATAAAGAAAGACAGTCAGCAAGATATATTAATCAGGGGAACCTGATGATTTTGATTCAATGTTCGGCCCTAGCTATCATGATAGGTAAAATATGACGATGCACTTCATTTAATTCACTTTTGGTGATTTTTGCTTTTTAAACGAATGCAAAGCAGTAGAGGCATTAGTACTCACTTCATTTTTATATACAAGGACACAAAGTGATACAAGATAAAATTTAATACATGTCTTGCAACTTAGCTTTTGTTTTTGTTTAGTGGGACCATTAATACACCACATGCATGCAAGAAAGCCGAGTGGAGGAAGTAGCTAAGTGTCATTATGACAGCATGGATGCAAGTATTAAACAAGTTGCCAGTACAAGAAAACATCATTAATTTTTACCTAAACTACTGTTAGTAGCCTTATATAGATGCAAATTGTATATTCCATAGTGGCCTTGTATAAGAAAATGGAGGGAGTCAATATTACCATACCAAGAAAAGATACCCTAAAATATAGTAGCTGATACATGCTCGCACAATATGTAGGGAGGGAACCCCTGAAAAAAAAGGTCAAGGCCAGGTTCCCCACGGATCCTCATCGCTCGGCGTCTAGAGGGAGGGATCAGCGGGAAGAGGAGAAACCTATTAGCGGGCTCCGATATCTGCTCTAGGATTTTGCAGATACTATGGAGCCATTCGGAAGCTCACCAGCTCCGCGCTCCGTCGGCTCCACGCGAGGAGCTGGGCCGAACGCCTTGGTTACGCGAAGCTAGCTTGTCAGAGCGGAGCCGATAACGTAGTGCAAATCGGTGGAGCGAGCGAAGTCCATCTTCGGGAAGTCTAAATCATGGAGTTGGTCGGAAATTATGCTGGGAGTGCCATCGCTAAGTTGCGTACCGGTACGATTCATTTTATCCAAAGCTGCGATACGAACCAGCCAGCAGCGCCAGCCCATGCAACATGGAGAAAAGCTGCCACAACCTCCTGAACGCACGCAGCTCCTTGAAGAAGCTGGAATCTGACGAGTGAAGCTGGAGTCGTGGATTTGCTGAAGCTGGAGAGCTTCCGAATGGAGCCTATGACTCCAAGCTCCAACAGCTGCTCCGAACTACGCCAGTTGCTCTCACCAATTGTTTTGTTTTCTCTACGAGATATTGCTCTCCTAGTGCGTCGGACTAGGAGAGCTGAGCTGCGTCCCATACCATTACTTGACGTCTGATCGGTGGAGTCATTGACGCGAATTGTGACATTTATACAGTGGGCCAATACACAGCCATATTGAGAAATACGATGCTCTATACAGTGTCAAATACTCTCGCTGGTGCGAATCTTTATGTCGGTGTGCGATGGAGATAAAGAGTGCGTCTCAGCTCGGGCTCAGACTAGTACTTTTGATTTGCATTGAGTAATAGACAAGCTGTCAGGATGGAAAAATATAACACTTGTGGTTGCCAAGGAAATGCCTCACGGCAAAGCTGGTTAGTGCCCCTTCTTGGCACATGCGTGTGTGTGTGTGTTTTCCGTGCGCGTGTGTGTGTCCTTGTATTCATCAGAGTGTTCTTGTGAGGAACCATGAAAGAGAGAAGAGAGAGTTGTGTGAGAGGAGGAAGTAGAGTGGCGCCGCGAGAGGCAGCGCCAACATATGCGGCTGCCATTGCTGGCGCTGAGTAATATTCTCAGATGGTTTAGTCTTTTCTTCATTATTTAACTATTGGTAGCATATAATGGAAAAGACTAACATGCAATGACAAGCTACTTGAATACCAGGTATACGGTTTTCCCTGTGTAATTGGAGTAGCACAAGCAGCAACGCTAATTACACTTATATATAATGCTACAGTACCCACCTCCTGCAAGCCTGATCGCGCGGGAGTGCCTTCGAGTTGTCCATCCAGCATGCACCTCACTCCGATGCCTCCCCGATGCTCTCACGGTCGTCCGCTGCACCCAGCTGTCAAGCTGGGGCTGAGGGCGCGTCGAGGCCATCACTCTATCGCGCCAGCGTGCGCCATTGAGCATGGTCCTCCGCACATGCCTGGCAACACAAGGCCGGGCTGTCAGTGTCGAGCGTCCTCTGTCGGGCGTTCATGCAAGGGGAGACAGGAGGGCCGTGGGGAGGAGGGGGAGAGGGATAGATAGGGGGAGTCCACAATGGTCGCAGCATAGCTGGGACGTTGAGGGGTGTGGGAGGAGGGTTACCGGGGACATAGAGGGGATGAAGAGCCATGCAACAGACTAATCGAGCCCTGTTCGACAGTCTTGTATCTTGAGACCCATGTTCTTTCCTAGCTCCAACGTACCCAAGAGAATAATTATGGATTGAAGAAATCTTTCCTTTCCATTCACATATGTTTTCTTCATTATTAGTAGTAACCATTGGTAGCACACAAGGGAAAATATGCAATGACAGGCTACTTGAAACCCAGGTACACGGTTTTCCCTATGTAATAGGAGCACCACAAGCAGCAACGCTAATTACTCCTATATAAAGAATGCTACAGTACCCGCATCCTGCGAGCCTCGTCGCGCGACATTGCCCTTAGTTGTCCATTCCGCATGTGCTACCGATGCCTCCCTTGCGATATCATGGTCGTCCGCTGCACCCAGCCGTTTTTCCTCGGTAGTCCATGATCCCAAAGTGTTTTTTACCGGAGCCGGGAGCTACCGGTGATCTTCCCACCAATGAGGTGCTGCCACATCTAAATTTGTGGGACCATGTGTATGTGTGTATAAAAGTATTCATTGCAAAAATCTCTTGTATTTTTGATTTAAGTCTAATCAATGTGAGAATGATGCAGTATCTTTTAAACTGGAACGGTACGCATGCATGCATGCATGCAGGATCTCTCCTCTCTCTCACACACAAATACATCCATTTTATCTTTGTTTAAAATTTTAGATTTACAATATCTCTCACACTAATTTTCTATTATTGAAATATTTTATATATTCAAATTCCTGAACATGTGATCTATAGAACAAGACCAATTTTGAATATATTTAAACTAGTTTAAGTTTTTCTATTTCAATCGCATCAAAATTTAAATTTCACTTATTTCGAAATTACTTATTCAAAATAATTGGAATCGATTTTGAAACTAGTGAAAATAATATTTGAAATAAGTGAGATCAGTTTTCTGAAACTAGTTTGTTCAAACATATCAAACTGATTATTTCAAAACATTTTGGTAATGAATAAATTAGTTTAATGAAATGAGTGAAGTCAGTTCTTTTGAAATGAATGAAGTCGGTTTTATATTGAAACGATTGAAACCACTTTTCTAAATATAGTTTTCTTTGTGAGTTTCATATTCCAGCTTATGAAACTGTTTCTTCAGTGGAGTAACTGTGATGTGTTTTTCTGAAACTAATGAAATCTATCTCTTGTAATGAGTGTAATCTGTTTTTTGAAACAAGTAAAATATAGTATTTCAATTGAGCGACTGTAATGTGTTTTTCGAAATGAGTGAAATTAGTTATTTGAAAAAGGTGAAATATGTCTTTTTGGTGTGAAACGACTTTTTCAATGTGTGAAATTAATATTTCTGCTGAGTGAAATATGTTTCAATATTTCTTTCGAAATATGTTCTCTCAACTAAGAGAAATATGTTTTCACAACTGAGTGAAATCATTTTCTTCATTGAGGGAAATGTGTTTCTTCGGATGAGTGAAATTGGTCTTTTGAACATAAAAAAATTATTTTTTAATGATTGAAATCAACTTTCTGAAATTAGTGAAACTAGTATTTTCAAACGAATAAAATCTGTGTTTTCTAATGTGTGAAAATATGTTCTCTCAACTGAGTGAGATATGTTTTCTCAACCAAGTGAAATTACTTTTGTTAAATGAGTGACATCACTTTCTTCCGATGAGTGAAAGCAGCTATATTTGAAATAGATGAAATGCATAGAAACAGTTAATTTCAGAAAAGGTGAAATATGTTTTCTCAAATGAGTGAAATATTTTTTATCAAACAAGTAAAATATGTGTCTTAAAATAAGTTAAATCAATGTTTACAAAAGGTGCAATTATTATTTTGAAATTTGCAAAACAGGAGCAAACACTTTTCTAAAATAGCAAAACAATCTTATGTTTTATGAAAGTGACGCCAAAGAAAATTGAAATATGTAAATTAAAAGTAGTTCAAATATATCCAACATTGATCTTATTCTAGAGGTCTTGTCAACATGATTTCAAATATATAATTTTTTTAAAATAGACATTCAATTTAAAATATATCAATCATTCAAAATATATGGACGAAATAAAATGCATGTTATTTATGTGTGGAGAGAGAATCATGCATGCCCCGGTCGGCCTCTCCATTCCAACTCTCTCTCACGTGACAAAGGTGCATGCCATCCATGTATTTGGTCAGAAGTGTCAGTGTGTGCCTGTCGTATTTAGATAATATATGAGGTGTAGTATATACTCTGACAGAGTGTACTAATCTTGACGAAACTAGACGGACGTCGAATGGTGTGCGGGTAGCTCCCGCCACCGGTAAAATTACTTATTCGAGTCCATGATGCCTTGACCGAGGGGCGAGGGCGCGTCAGGGCCATTATTGGGTGCCGAATATTGTCACGCCTGTGTGCGCCATCGTGTGTGCTCCTCCCGTGCTCCGCACGCGATGGGCGACATAGAACCGGGGTGTCAGTGTCGTCCGTCTTCTGCTAACAGTGGGTGCAGAAGATAATTAGTCATGGCTGTCAACCTCAGTGCTGACTCTAGTGAAGCATCAAGAATGCAGATGGTCGAACGCCATGTATATATACACCGACAAGTATAATATTGTTATTTTTTGGCTGTGTAAGGTGTGGTTGGTGACAATATTTATCTGGGATCAGTACTCTAATGTCTGTTCATAATAGAACGGCTTATGAAATGGTGACCCTCCCAATGCTATACGTAGCCTGTGATGTTGTTACTTTAAGCTAATGTGTCTGTCCCTACGGAAAAATGTGACCCAATGTTTACCAGAGCTCTTATAGCTTGATACGACTTGGTTACCCATGCTGTTGACCGACACGTGCATTACTGGGTTACCTATGTCTGTCTTTATACGGTTGTGCCACCTTGGTCTATAACTAATCATGTCTATCCAGAATCTTTGTCATATGATTGCCAGCGACTTATTTTCATATAAGCCAGAGACAAAAGGCGCCAACGGTCTGGCCATGGTAAGGCGAAAACTGCGTGAACCGTGCATGAGTCTTGGGATACTTATATGATTTGATACAACTAGATCTATATGCCTTAGAATCGGAGTCCCGCCAGGCATTCAATCAAAGAACATCCTAGCCTCATTTCCCATGTACATACTGGGCAATCAGAGACATCCCGGTGATGACGGTCAGCTAGGTGCCAACCTCAGGGGCGCGCGGTGACGAGATGCGGCCTAACCGCCAACGTACAAGATGAGTGACAGATTACGACATCCCATCTCCCACTTGTTAAAGTGTAATACATATACGGTGTATGTACAAACCGTATACATGTGTAGGCGTGCGTTGTAACTCGGGTTGTTAGGATGTTCACGGTTGATCTCTATACTCTGTCTAGATAATGACTTGGAGATCAATCCTACAACAACCTAACAACCTAAACCTGTAATCTTGTGCCTATAAATAATACGCAACGCGTCCCTGCTAAGTGCATATGCTTAACCTAGTTTTACATGGTATTCAGAGACATTCTCCTCTAAGCACATCCTCCTTGCGCCGCGGCCATGTCTTCCTCAAGCTCCGCCGCCGCTGCATCCGTCCTCATTCACAACGCTGAAAAGCTCCACCACTCCAATTTCAACGTCTGGCGTGCGCAGGCCCTAGCCACTATCTTTGGCGCTCAGCTGGCCACCTATCTCGATCCAGAGAGGGAGGTACCGGCGCCCAAGCTTGCTGAAAAAGACAAGAAGATCACATATGTGCCCAACCCAGCATACGAGATCGACAGCTCTCGAGATTCTCAGGTTCTGAGTTTCCTTTTCAATTCCATCTCACCCTCTATGATGGTTCATATGGCGTAAGCAGCATGGACTGCAATCACGGAGATCTTCATCTCCAAGACGCAGGCGGCCATCGTCTACACGAGGATCACCCTCTTCACCACCAAAAAGGGGCCTCCACCATTGTTGAGTACCTTGGCTGCAGAAGGCCCTCGGTGATGAGATGGCTACCATCGGCAAGCCGCTCACTGATGAAGACATGGTGTCGTACATCCTTGCTGGCCTTGACTTCGACTACATGTCCTTCGTCTCCTCGGTCTGCGACAGGACCGTCCCCATCGAGCCCAACGAGCTCTACTCATAGATCATTAGCTTTAAGAGCCACCTCGCCATGTTTGAGGGAAACTCATCGTCCCACTCGTCAGCCAATGTTGCTTCTCGCGGTGGTCGTGGTGGCTTCACCCGCGGCGGATGCCGCGCAGGAACGGAGGCGGCTGTGGCAATTGACGCAATGGCGGCGGCGGCAATGGCCATGGTGATCGCGGCCTAGGGGGCGGTGGACAAGACGATCTCCCTGAGGTGTCCTACCAGATCTGCAAGAAGCCCAACCATACTCCCATCGAGTGCTAACGGCACTTTGACATCGCATTCACCAAGGAGAAGACTGCGAGCGCCGTTTCCAACTCTTCCTACGGCGTCGACACCAACTGGTACGTCGACACTGGCGCCACCGATCACGTCATCGGTGAGCTGGACAAGCTCTTCGTGAGGGAGAGGTACAACAGGCATGATCAAGTAAACATGCCTAATGGAGCAGGTATGAAAATTACCCATGTTGGTCAAGCATATGTTCACACTCCCACTTGTATGATTCATCTTAAGAATGTTCTATATTCACCTAAAGCCACCAAAAATCTTGTTTCTGCCCATCATCTATCACAAGAAAATCATGTGTTTCTTGAAACTCATCCTCGAGTTTCTTCTTCATCAAGGACAAGGCACTGAGGAACACCCTCCTCCATGGCAGGTGTAGAGCCTGTCTCTACCCCCTATCATCGGCTTCTCTTGACCTGAGCAGGCAAGCTTTTGGCGCCACCAGGATCTCTCCGTCAAGGTGGCATGATTGATTAGGTCATCCATCCTCGCAAATCGTCCATCATGTTCTTAGGAAAAATAAAATTCCCTTTTCAAGTCGTGAGTTGAATAAAGGAGTGTGCGATGCATGCCAAAAAGGCAAGAGCCATCAACCCCCATACCCAAATTCTAGTAGTATTTCGAATGCTCCTTTAGAGCTTACCTTTTCTGATGGATGGGGGCCTGCCCGTGATTCTATCAATAAAAGAATTATTATGTGAGTTTATTGATGATTTCAGTAAGTTCACTTGGATATTCCTTCTCAAGCATAAATCCAAAGTTTTTAAAGTATTTCATGAATTTCAAGCACTTGTTGAGAGGCTTTTTGATCGAAAAATCATCACCATGCAAATAGATTGGGGTGGTGAATATGAAAGGTTAAACTCCTTTCTTCGTCAAATAGGCATCACACATCATGTCTCTTGTCCTCACGCTCACCAGCAAGATGGGCATCGGGGGCCTCATATAGGAGAAGATGGGCATCGGGGGCCTGCCGGCTGCCCCACGAGGCAGGGGGGCGCGCCCTGGGAAGGGGGGCGCGCACCCCACCCTCATGGACAGCCGGTGGCCCCCCTCGTGGGTTTCTTTCGCCAGATATTTTTTATATTTTCCGAAACGATGTTCTGTTGAGTTTCAGGGCTTTTGGAGTTGTGCAGAATAGGTTTCCAGAGTTTGCTCCTTTTCCAGCCCAGAATTCTAGCTGCTGGCATTCTCCCTCTTCTTGTGAACCTTGTAAAATAAGAGAGAAAAGGCATAAGTGTTGTGACAAAACATGTAAGAACAGCCCATAATGTAATAAATATCAATATATAAGCATGATGCAAAATTGACATATCAGCCCCCTCCAGCGGAGCTCCGGAACAGGCCCCAAGATGGGATCTCACTGGAACAGAAGGTTACGGTGGTGGAACTAGGGTTTTCTCTGTTATTCTGATGGTTTCGGAGTACGTAGGCATATATAGGAGGAATGAGGGCACCGGCGGCCATACGTGGGACCCACGAGGCAGGGGGGCGCGCCCCCCACCCTCGTGGACACCACGTAAGCCCTAATCCGTGGTTCTCAAGTCTCCCGTGCATGATTTTCTCCAAAAATATCTCTCCCTGAAGGTTTCAGTCCGTTTGGACTCCGTTTGATATCCCTTTTCTTTAAAACCCTGAAACAGGCAAAAAACAGCAATCTGGACTGGGCATTTGGGTTAGTAGGTTAGTCCCAAAAATAATATAAAAGTGTATGACAAAGCCCATTAAACATCCAAAACATCATAAATAATAGCATGGAACAATAAAAAATTATAGATACGTTGGAGACGTATCACCCTCAAAGGCTGATACGTCACTTTTCTTCTACAAAAAGGGGAAAGTAATCATTTTCATGTTAGTTTATGTTGATGACATCATTGTGGCTAGCTCATCATATGAAGCACCCAATGCACTTCCAGAAGATCTAAAGAAGGATTTTGCTCTAAAGGATCTCAGTGACTTGCACTACTTCTTGGCAGACTGGGCAGGTTGCCCAGATGATAGAAGATCAACAGGGTTTTTGCTGTTTTCTTTGGACCGAATCTTATATCTTGGAGTGCACGTAAACAAGCAACTATGTCACGGTCCAGGACTGAGGTTGAATATAAAGCCTTGGCAAATGCCACAGTTGAGCTAATATGGGTTCATACTTTGCTTGATGAACTTGGTATAAATCATTGTTCAGTTGCACAGTTGTGGTGTAACAATATTGGTGCTACCTAATTCTCAGCAAATCTGGTGTTTCATGCAAGAACAAAAAACATAGAAGTTGGCTATCATTTTGTTCGTGGAAGAGTAGCCAAGATGCTATTGGACATACAGTTTATTTCCACTAATGATCAAGTTGCAGATGGTTTCACCAAGGCCTTATCATGGCGCAAGTTGGAAGAATTTTAGAACAATCTCAACTTGATGAAGTTGTGATTGAGGAGGCATGTTAAAGTGTAATACATATACAGTGTATGTATAAACCGTATACATGTGTAGGCGTGCGTTGT
>LR738712.1:816783235-816851832 GCA_902687465.1 Secale cereale | reverse complement strand
TTTTTTTTTAAATTACTGTTCATCTTGCATGCTGACTGGGCTGCCCAGTCAGCTTTGACTGGGTCAAAACCACTTTGACCACCCCGAAACCAAGTCAAGGGTTGTAATCTGGACCCTGTGACAAGTTAAGGGTTGAATCCGGCCGGTTTCAGAAATCAGGGTTGAAAATCAAACCGTGTGGTTAGTTGAGGGTTGAAATGTGGACTTCTCTCAAGGTTATATAAGAAATTGTCCTGTGCAGTAAAAACTTCTTGACGGAATCATGTGTTATTCCTCTTATCTCATTCTTTTTGCATTGGAAGAAATGCACTATTTTGATCAACCTTTAGCTAGGAATTTAACCACTGGTCGCGGGTGAAACATGCTCTCCAAGTGTATGGCCGAAGAATGATGTTTTTTATTTGTGTAGGCACTTGCCCACTGTTGGCCTTCATGCACGAGTCAATGAAGTTAACCTGTGCATTTTTATTTGTGTGTGTGTTGTTAGACAAAAACTTTAAATTATATGGTACCCATGGACCGTAAGAGCACCTTGGCTTAGAGCATAACCTATATGTTAGAGTAGAACAGAACATGTCCTTGGCTTTTAGTTATTTATGTAATGACATAGGTGGGTAATTTTTATATAGTTTTGTGTCGAAGGCTATTGTAAAGATCAAACGGTTGTAATTTTGTGATGTATCAAATTAATCGGTTTCAAGGAGAGCAACTGGATGGCCATTGGTGTGACCGCTTCGACATCTTTTTCTATGTTGTTCTATGGCATGGTCTGTTATCCAACACTCTAGACCGATGGAAATGGATTGCAAATCTATACCATGTGGGTGCATGGGCTGATGCTCCAACCGATACTTCTTCAACCACTTCTTGATCTCGTCACAAGGGCCAAGTGGCTATTGTGGTTTTTAAAGCCTAGTATGGCGAAGTTGTATGTAGGTGTCCCTTTCCTTTACTGTTGGTTCAGTGCAATTTTCAATCTCCAACAGGCCGCGCATGATTGGAGGAACAAGAAGGCTACCATGTTTTGTAATGCAATTTACTCTGCACTGTTCAGTGTGCGTTGGTTGTCTTTCGAATATACGGGTTATCGTTTGCCTGGATAAATAACAAATATAATATGCACTTTCTGGTGTCTCCCAAAAAAAGGTTGGATTCTTCTGATAATTCTGAGAATTTCTTGCACATGTTTCTCTACTTTTAACCTATATATGGGAGAAAAATCTATGGGTTTTTAAAACCCCCATCACATGGAAGATTTTAGAAGATTGGTTCAGTGCAATTTTCAATGCAATCTGTTTAAGTTTAAAAAATAGATTGTATATTAATCCTTTGAGACCATCTACATAAAGCTCATTGTACACATCACCCATGCACACTAGAAGATGTCAGCGCAAATTCTTTCCATATCTACATTATGATCACTGCAAATAGGAGCTTGTGAATCACGTGCAAGTGATACGGCACAACATTATAACACTGTGACGCCCCACTTGCATGGATCAATAATCTTGGTTAGTATGACGAACCTTGAATGGTGGTCGAGTTACATATGAAAGGAGACGACCATGTAAAATTCCAACTCTACCCTAGGACTCTTTTGGGGAGAGAAACTAGCCGCGGGATTTACAATACTGAACTATCACAAATGCCCCTAACGACTGGATCTAGTACAAAAATTCTGAGGTGGCATTTTGATATCTAAGCCATTGGATTACAATGATGAACAGCCTAGATAATTTCATGTAATGTAAAAAAGGCTTTTTATCTTGCCTTGTTTATGTAATATCTTGTTACTCTATAAAGAGATTATCTCATGCAACATGTATCCTCGTGTCTTTTATTAGCATTATTGGTGCCCATTCCCATTATAGCCACCGTCGGGCCAAGAAACTAGAAGACACACTTATTTCCGACTAGTTCAGCCACACACTCAATTCAACTCAAATGGAGATGCTGTTGGGGATTCCCATCTCCATCACCATCTTCTCGTCCGTAGGATCACCATCCGACGGCCTGAGAAGGACATACGGCACCATGCCAGCGCCGTGCCGGTTTTTTCGGTCAGGGTCACTATTCCATTTGTCCACCTGCTGCACGATCTCCCTAGTCCTCTCCTTGAACTCCTCAAATGCCTGCCTGATCGCCCCATCCTGTTTCCATGACGGCTCTTCGTGCGTGCCCATGTACTCTTCGTCTAACGAGTGCGACGATAGGATGTCCAAGATGGCAAGGACTATGGCAGCCTGGTACTGGGACGGGAACGTGTCCAACAACAACTTCACCGGCGCATCCACAAATGTGCGCATGTCGTCAGCGCCCATCTCGGTCGGCATGTTCCTCCGGGTGAGCGTCGGGCGGTTGGGGAAATACCCACCCATGGGGTACTGCCCGAAGTTGACGGCAGCGTGGTGCGCTGAGGTGACCCACATGATGGTGGCCAAGGCTTGTGCCAGGTTCTCGTGGGTGTCCAACTCGGGCCACCATGGCTCATCCTGCTTGTCGGCGTGGCTGGTGCGCACCTCCGTCCAGCAAGCCTGAACCTCCTCGTCGTCGAGTATGTTTGCAGTGCATGGGTAGTAGTGCTCCACGTATGTCAATGCCCACTGCTTGATGGCGTCCCAGATAAGAAGGCTGTCGTTGGCATAGGGGTAGTCCTCTATGGCCAGCTCCAGCTCACCATCCTCCCTTCTGACCGCCATGCCCCTCCGGATGAGGTCTTTCGGCAGAGCCTCCATATCGAATCGCCGCTGTTGGTCATAAGCCATAGAGCTGAGCTCCATGGAGTACTCCCCTGGCGCGAAGGTGCCTTCGATGACCCCATCGGCATTGATGAGCATCTCACGTGCATGTGCGTTGATCTCCATGGTGAAACAAAAGTGCGGGTGGAGCAGACGGTAGATGGGATGCATCTGGCTGAGCTGCCGGTTGGCGGCGATGATGTAGCGCTCGGTGCAGGCATGCGTCCTCAGCCAGTGGCTGACGAGCTGGTGAACGCCGGCATCATGAGCTAAGACATGGGCCTTGGCCAGCTGCCACAGCCAGGACCCCGTGACGCTGGAGCGGTAAGGTCCCCACGGATACGTCCGGTTCTTCGTTTTGGCAGATCCCGCCGAAAAAAAGAGATGCCTGCATGCGTGGGCCACGATTCCGCTCCAGTCCAGCGGCGGAGTACGGATGCTGGCGACGCCTCTTAAGGCGTCACGCGCAGGCGTGTTCCACGGTCTGCTCCGGCGAGGTCTCCCAGCTAGGCAATGTGGACAACTTTTTCTTGAGGGCAAAACAATCGCCCAGCTAGGCAGAGCCCTTGCATCCCAATTGCGAACGGGAATGGATGGTGAATGTTTACTAATAATGGGAATGCATGCATGCTGAATGTTTACTCACTTGTTTCCAACATGTAAAAATACAGGAATGCCACGTTTCAGCTGGCTGATTTCGGTTTGCTTTCGTGCTGAATATTTCGTCCGACTGGAATTTTACCGATTCCAATTGAATTTCTAGACGTTGGAACGGGCACTGCTATGGCAATGGCATTTCGCCTTCATTCAAAATTCTGATTTTTGTGCTGTATTGTCAATTCCCTTGTGACCACATTATTGCTTATTCTTGTTTGCGCCTGCAACCACATAAATGGCTTGCCTACTGCTTATTTTGTTGTTATGTTTATGTTGAAGTGCCAACCAATGATGTGCTGTCAGATAACTTTGTGTGGGTCAACTATCCAATGGTATAGTGTTGTATTTGGTTAGTATCTGGTCCATTAAGTCAAATCTATTTCAGACCCAACTGTACTACTGAGTACATCTTTTATGCCTAGCCATGCATGCATGTTGTCAGACCACTCCACACATAGAATTTTATTTATGTTGGATAATATTAACTCATTGATATATTTTGAATAAAAAATTCATTTTGAAATATTTTTTACATATTGAATTCATGATGACGTGATCTGTAAAATAAGATCAAACTTGAACACATTTCAAACGAGGTTAAAATTCTTGCAACATATTTCACTCATTTCTTAAAAAATGATTTAACTTGTTTATTTCACTTATTTGAAAATACTTATTCCAGTCATTTTGAAACACATATTTGAATCATTTGAAAAAATTGGTTTCACTCATTTGAAAAACAGATTTCACTCCTTTCAATTCAAAGACAATGTTCACTCAATTGAGATGTGAAACTTGTTATTTGAATTTTGAACGAGTTTAAAATTCTTGCAACATATTTCACTCATTTCTAATAAACATATTTCACTCATTTCTTAAAAAAATGATTTAACTTGTTTTTTCACTCCTTTGAAAAAAATAACTAGAATTGAAATATAATTGAAACACGTATTTCGAAAAATTGTTTCAATCCTTTTAAAAAATAACAAGAATTGAAATATAATTGAAAATTCAAAATAGTCAAAATATATCGAAGATTGGTCTTGATTTAAAGATCTTGTCGACCTAAATACAAATATATAAAAGGTTTCCAAAACAAAATTTTGGTTTAAAAGTTATGAGCAAGTCAAAATGCTAGATTGAAAATAAAAGGCAAGTGTTTTGTTTGGAGAGAGAGAGAGAGAGAGGAGGACGACATGTGCATGCAGACTGTGTTGTACTATTCTGAGTGAACGCATCCTCCACTAGTACTTTGCATGAAAAAGTATGTGCGTGTCAGTTGTACTAGTTGTGTATTCCATCTGTATCTCCAAACGTGAAAATGATTTATTCTCTTTGCACGAATCTTAAAGTTTGAGGTGTAAGATGGATCCTTAATCAGTACATACCGGTTCCAGTAAAAGAGACTTTGCGGAAAGTTTACTAATAATGGGAATGCATGCATGCTGAATGCTTACTGGCTTGTTTCAAACATGTAAAAATACAGGAATGCGACGTTTCATTGGCTGATTTCAGTTTGCTTTCGTGCCGAATATTTTGTTCGACTGGAATTTTTACGCATTCCAATTGAATTTCTAGATCTTGGAATTAATACGCACTGCGGTGGCGATGTGGCATTTCGCCTTCATTCAAAATTCTGAATGCTACGTTTACCCATTGCGAAAGGGACTGAATGGTGAATGTTTAGTAATAATGGGAATACATGCATGCTGAATGTTTACCGGCTTGTTTCAAACGTGTAAGAGTACATGAATGCTACGTTTTAGCTGGCTGGTTTCGGTTTGCTTGTTCGCCTTTATTTTTTTCGCATTCCGATCGAATTTCTAGACGTTGGAACACGCACCGCGATGGCAATGGCATTTCGCCTTCATTCAAAATTGTGAATTTTGTGTTATATCGCCAGTTCTCTTCTAACCACATTATTGAATATTCTTTGTCTACGCCTGCAACCACATAAATTGCTTGCATACTGCTTATTTTCTGGTTAAGTTTATGTTGAGATCTTCTTTTTCAACTATATTATGAATTAATGCATTTTGTCCGGATGATTTTAGTTTGCTTTCATTCCAATTTTCTGGTCGATGCTCTTGCGCCGTCAGTCATGCTGAATATTTTCTCCGATTGAATTGTGTCCGTGTTCCAATAGAATTTCTAGACGTTGGATCGTGCACCGCGATGGCGATGTCATTTCGGCTTCGTTCGAGATTCTGAATTTTTGTATGTTGGGTTATATCAATGATTCCCATCTTACGACATAATTGCTTGTTCTTTTTTGAACGGGTAACCACATAAGTGCCTTTCACCTCCTTATTTTTGTAAAACGTCTATGTTTGAGATTTCCTTTTACAAGTATATTATGAATTTACGGATATTCAGGACCCGTTCTTGTTATCCCAAAATTACAATTGTAAATTTATATTGCTAGAGGTTGTCTCCCGGTATTTAAAGTCAAGTAGCTTGATCTCAGGAGGTATTAAAGGAAGATGGATCCCACGGAGGATACGCTGCTAGATTTGAGGTTGTGTCCCGGTATTTAAATTCGAGCAGCTTGATTTCAGGAGGTATTAAAGGAATGAGTAAATGGAATTGATGCTGTGTTGACTATTTAAATTTAAGGAATGATATAATTCAGAAGGGATGAGCTGCACATTATAAAAGGAATTGGGGTTAGATTTCTCCTTCTCCGTAGGAAGTAATCTCATACTGTATTTCTCTTTCTTTGTCGAAAGTAACCTCCTTGTGGTAAGATTTTGTTTGTTTTTCCTTGACAAAAAATACAACTATTTGGTAATATCAATTTCTTAGTTAACATAGGTAAACCATCTACAACGTGCCAAATAGGTGGATTTATTTCATGTGAACCGAACTACTGGATGATTTTATTCCCTTTTTGCCAACTTAACATACGACATCTTCGCAAATCATTTCTGATAGCTTCAATCGAATAGTTCTCCTAGATTTTCCAGCAATTCATCTCATCCAGTAGTTTGATAGCTTTTTTGTAGACTGGAAATAATCTTATATGCTATTTATTTACTATTCCAAGAAAGCTAATTTGTGTAGCAGATTGAAAACAACTGGATGTCGATGCAATGGTCGTCTGAGATTATTAAGAGTGAGCACATGCGCATGTGTATTCCTACCGGTGATAACTCAGTAATTAAAATAAGATCTCATCTTCATGACACTAACAAAGGGGTAGATGTTAGGAAGAAGAGATGACGTGACTTTTTGGAGTTCACCATCCAATCCAAGCATCATAAAAGGCAAGTCTTATACTATTCAAAGGAATGAACAAAAAATTATTAAATATTTTTGAGAGGAATTAAATTGTTTATCGGTAAAAAAGATAATTGACCAGTTAAAATATGACCTAATAAAATCGAGCTAGATATTATTTTCAAAATGGGGTGGTGCTTTAAAAAAAACTAAAATGGGGTGGTGCTGAAATAGAGAGGTGCACATACATGAGGTCTTAAGCAATGCTTGCCAAGGATGTGTAATATTGTTTTTCTCCCGTTGCAACGCACGGGAATATTTTGCTAGTATACATAATAGAGGGTTATAATATTGGTGAAAATACTCCTAGAATTTACGGACTACAGGGAAAAAATTGTTAAAAGGCCTATAGGGAAATGCTAATGGGCTTTAGGGGCTCAATAGGGGGTCGCGTCCTTGCTAAGGGGGCGAATTGGAGTAGGGGTATCCTCCTAGGCCGAGGAAGGGGAGGAGCGCAGATCTTCCAAATCGCCCACCCCTACGCCCACACCTATATATATGTGAGGAGGGGGCGCTCCCTAGAATACACAAGTCTCAAGTTTCAGGGCGCCCCCTCTCTAGTTCTAGATTAGGTTTAGACCTGATCTCAAGGTTGATAGAATCATGATTTAGTTGTACGATTCTATGACTTTACAATCAAAACTAACCCCTTGATTCTAAGATCCTAATAGTAAAGATGCTAATAGTAAAGATTCTACGATTTGCAATCATACCACCAGAGCTCCGATCTGATTCAAAATCGTGATTCGGAAAACCTTGTTTGGTGTAGACTAAATCTAGCTCTAGTTTTCTCTAGTCCACATAGTAGAGAAGCCCCATGAGGTCGTCTTCTCCGGCGACATCAATCTCTGGACAACGCAACACCGCCTAGATGGAGAAGCCCGAACACGTGCAATCCGTAGAGAGGACGTGCTTTCGGTCCCCAGATTGAGGGATCATTCCTAAATGGTTCGAGGGACTTTATCAACAATCTACACAAACTCTTCTTCCGCTGCAACTCGTAGCTGGTAACGATTCGACCTAAACCTGTAGTAATCTTCATAGTGTTTCGGGATCTTGTTCGTGGGCGTTTTTTATTGTTTTCTACCATGTTACACAAGGGAGCAAGCACATAGGTTTATTGTGAGCATTGCAGCGTGCTGCCATCCGCGACGTTCACCTAGACATATTATCTCATGTTCTTGACCTACTTCAGTCTTGCGCCGATGGTGTGTCTTCTCCCTGGGTCACCAAGCATAAGCACTTCACGCCCTTCAACAAGCTCACCAGGTGCACGGTGGTGGGAGAAACGGTGCCGGTGATAGCCTAATATGAGATGGCCAACGGACTACATGGGTTTGTGGATGTCGGTATCTCTTCAGGAGTCTCTGAGAGCGTCTTATACGGGAAAAAGCTAAGTCGCACCTCAATGACATGAGTTTCCATGGTGGGTGCGCAGCTGTGATCTGGCTACAAGTTCTCGCCGAAGTGAAACATAGGCCTCTGGTGCGGTTGTACACGCGCGGAGCAGACACTTTGTAACCCTTCCACGATCGCGATCATTCCACGTTGTGTTCATCTTTGCAGACCGATGTTTGTTATGTATGAGTTCCTAACGTATCTAACCTAACCATCAGAGTTTAAATTCAAAAATGTCGAAAATTCAAAAATATTCGCTCGGTACATAGTGGCGAGAAATGCGGTAACCGGGCGGTATCCGAATATTTCGCCCGGTACCCAAAACCTTGATCATAAGCAACGAGCTGGTTCATGATCTTATGAGACTGATCAACATATTCAGTGATAGAACCCAGTTTCATAAGAGGATAAAATTGGCGGATCAAGCCTTGGTGCTGATCACGGTGAAACTTGTGCCCTGAAGTGCAGAAAATGCTTTCCATGAGATATGATGAAGGCAAGAGTGTGCAGAATTGAGCCAGAGTGCTACATTGCCAATTAAGTGCATGGATGCAAGACAAACACAGGTCATGGGGTGCACTTCATATTTCTTGAAAGGATCAGTACAACGTGTGTGCCAGAGTTTGTATTAGTTCCATCGATAGATGTGAACTGCCTGTGCGCGATTAACTGAAACACCAACCCTACAATTCAGAGTGTTGGAGTATAATGTCCGGCCCTCTCTCTCAGATCGGTCTTTTGGTTGCATTGGTTAGAGCATGCATTTCTACATGGTATCAGAGCCAAGAGGTCTTAAGTTCAAGACCCGGCTGGCGCAATTAAATTTGCAGCCCACTTTCGGTCCACGTTTAGGCCTGAGGGAGCCACACGTGAGGGGGAGTGTTGACGTATAATGTGCTGTCTAGTCTCTTCCATCAGATCGGTCTGATGGATGAACTGGTTAGGTGCATAAACTTACAACCAAGAGGTCCAGGGTTCAAAACCTCTCATAGACGTGAGGGGGAGTGTTGGAGTATAATGTCCGGCCCTCTCTCTAAGATCGGTCTTTTGGTTGCATTGGCTAGAGCGTGCACTTCTACACAGAGGATCCCCTGGTGAATCATTACCCTGAACGAAAATTCACGTTCATCAAATGGAGATGATGAGTGTGACGACCAAGGGAATTTCCCACAGATTGTCGGGGGCAAGGGAGGAGTTGCTAGGACATCTGCGCTCGGCCACCTGCGCTCGGCCACCGTTGAAGCTGATACTCGCGGTGGCGTGTGAAAGATCGGTGTTCAGCGTCTAAATGCTCGCCGCCCTTCCTTTCTGTTGATCTAGCTATGCTAGGAACCAGTGAACGAAGAGGGACAGCCGACAGGTAATAGTTGCCTTGAGGATGCTATCCACCTGTCGCTGCATATGGGCGAACGATTTCTCCATGCCTGGCTTCCAGGTGTCGAAGGAGCCCTTGAGTGCCTGCAGATCGCCGCCTTCATTTCCTTGAGGCTCCTCATCTTCTCGAGGATCACATGCTTATATTGCCGTGTGGTGTACTTGGGCATCGGCAGTACGCTCTGATTAAGGATTATCACTTGTTTACAACTCTATACATAGTCCCTCTCAACTTCCTAATCCCACGGTAATTGATACAAGCCACAAGAGTATCTAGAGCCGTGGGGTGGAAAAAGAACAAAAACCAGAGAGGATGGCCACCGCACCTGGATTGAAATTCCTATGACTCTGTCAGTGACAGTGTACTCGATGGCCTTGCTGTCCTTATGTCCACTCTGGACGTGCCATTCTGCTGCTAGACCTTTGCTTCTAGTGTTGACTCTAAGTGTGGGTCCCACCTCGTTAGGATCCCTCTCTTGGTCGCCTTGTTGCTCCACGGCAACTCACCATGTCATAGGGGTGCCGACAAGCTTCTAGCCGTAGCATGAATCATTATGCAATTTTGCAGGTATTGCATCATACACTTGTTGCACAGGTTGTTCAATGTGACACGTTGATGGATGAAACAATTAGAACAGCAGATCGTCAACAATCTGCATATTTGTTACTTTCCCTATGCCTCCTAGTCATATGTGTTTATGATGCCATCTCAAATATTATTTCATCCCCTGTTATGCTCAAATATTGCATGTTCCTACATGAAAGAGTGTGGAAAATTATGTATGCGTGCGGCATGCTGGGATTTTCCTATGTGCTCATGCTGGAAAATTATATAGTCGTGATGCTATGACCTAAGACCTGCGACGTCAATGCTTGTCAGCGACTTAAACATTCAAACTCTAATGTATCAAACTTGAAATGTTAAAGTGGTAGTTGGGCAAGCTGTGAATAAAGAAAGCACACACGTCTTGACCAAAGATTTTTACCCTCCATTTGCGTTTTCAAGGGGTCCAAGTAAATACTTCACCTAGTAGAAAAGCTAAAGATTTACCCCTCTATTTCATTTCTCACGAGTCATGATCTTTGGTGTTATGGACAAGTTGAATGACCGCTAAATTATTCTAAGTGATGCTTGCATAGCGTGGGTCTTGTAAATGGACACTGCATCTTAGGGAAGTTTTAATTCTGCACTAATACGGTACAAAAACACTCAAATTAGCTTGGTTTATGTAATTAATAGGCAGCTCCTCTTTTGCCATGTTTCTGCATCAAAAGCTCAATTCGAGTACAACATGTAACACTTGATCTTGTTTAATCACCAATTTCTTAAGAGATCCAATCATGAAAATGGGAGCACAATCATCATGTTATCCACTTGTGTTAATATTATCTTGACAATGCAGTAATCATCTCCTGTGTTTTTGTTTGGAGAGAAAAACCTTTAATGTTTGAGAAAATGTTCAGATGGAATAGTGGTGATGTGAAAAAGTAAATTGTGGCCGAATATGTAGGTGAGAGAAAAGTTAGTATTTACTATTTAGATAAGTGACGGTAGGTATTATGTATGTACAGGGGCTTCACTGACTGTTTTCTTTTTACCATTCCAATTCAGTTTTCATGGGACTATAGTAATGATCTTTGGGGATGTGCTCTAGCAAAAAATACTCTGGAAAATAATTCTAGTGTCTCCTTGTATAATTTTTAGGTTTATATTTTTGTGACGGTAATACTGAGTAATATTCGAGTGTAATCTCTAGTGCGCAAGGAGGCAGGTAGTAAACAGACATTACATGTTGGCAGGGAATTATTTTCACTTTTGGTACAGAAACACTCAAATCCAGTAATTGGCACAACCAGGCGAAAATTATTCATCTTGTTTCTTATAACTGCAAATACATTCTGTGTTTGTCAGGCTCTGTGCGTGTGTGTCTCTTCGAATTTCCAAACAGTTGATTAAACCGAGCTAATACTTGAAGCACTGCTCCATCCATCACAACCTATTTTTCAAATTAATTTGGATCATGCGGCCTCCTTCTGGAGGGCTGGACTGCTTAGCCCGATCTAGGAGCATACATGTAGCAACGCCTCTTGCACAGGTTACCAAGCATGCCTACCGCCTACAGATGGTCGGATGCAGTGCAGTGAGTGGAGTCATGTTAATTACCGGCCTGCACAAATGAGCAGGAGACCGTGATGGAGCAGAGTGTGGTGGGCAGGGCCTCCAATGCGGCGCCAATCTCAATGCACACTAACAAGAGCAGCAACGCATGGACACACTACATGGTAGCAATGCGTGAGGAGCATCCTCGCTGCCACGGTCCACTTGTTTCCCTGCTCTATGTTGCTCTGCTCCGCAACACGTGGATCGGCACAAGATGAAAAAAAGATGTCCGCTGCTTTAGTTACATGTTCACGATTCATTAGTATTTTATAGAAACCAAATTTATTGAGTAGTTAATTTCCCATGTGTTGTAATGGGGCATACATATTCTCTCTTGTCCACTACACTGCATTTCGACCTTATTGATCATCAGAACATAAACCTCCTTCTCGGACCCTAAAAGTTAACCAGTGGGGCGCATGGATGGTGCGCCCCGTGCACAACATTGGCAGGGTATATGTTGGACTGCATCGCCGCTCAGCATGGAGGTAACGGGGGACGTGGTGCCAGAGATGCGTGAGGAGATGACAGAAACCTCCCTTGCTCTGTTGTATATGAACTACATCTCCAGCAATGATGCCCGGTACTCTCATGTATACCACTAGCTCTCTCCGACCCAAAATAAATGTCATGGTATTATTACAAATTTGAACTAAAACCACGACACTTATTTTGGATTGGAGAGAGTAGGTTACAAGTGATATTTTGATTGTTTGCAACACCCGAGCCTGAATTTTTTTTCCAACGTACGGGTGGTAAATAGTTAATCGCAAAATTTGCACTTAATTATGAATACTGGTTACCACGCAGTGTATGCAACTATTCCCGCCAGAAAATAGAACCATGCCACAATAGTTTACATTGATTTATAGCTACCTCGGAGGCTTGGACACGATCAGAGGGTGCAGATGGCGCATGTCGAGAGCAGAGGAAACAGAGCTCTATTGTCGAGCGATGAATGCACAAGTGAATGCTGGCTGATCGAACTTCACCAGATTTTCTGGGCAGCGAGGGCACCCACCCTCCTCGGCATCGACTGTTTCCTTTGGGAGCAGCAAGCCTCCGATGTGGTAGCAAGCTCGGGCAACCAATCTACCAACAATTAAATGTGGGAAGGCACATATGTGTTCGAGGATTGCGCAGTTTGTACAGGTAGGCAGTCGAGATCGCGCTCGCCATAGTCCAGGAGTGGAGGATGTGCCTTACAACAAGGGTTATCGTGAGCATGACCGATGTGAAGCGGTTTTCTAACCATCCCATGTCTCTAGGTCCCATATGCATGGTCTTAAGTGTCATCTCTCTAAATCTGTCCTCATCTTCTCTTTTAGGTATCTTGTGTGCTAATATGTAGAAGTACGTTCAAAAAGAACAGGTTCATATATCAGGGTGGATGTCTCATGTTCTCAACCTAGCCTCGCTCTCACTTTTCTTTCTTGCATTGGTGCCTTAAGACTCTGATCACTAGTAGTGGAGGAGCCGCCTTAGAACAAGGAGTACGGTGACCAAGACCGATCTGAAATAGTTTTTTAATCTTCCAATGTCTCCAGTTCCCATATGCATGTCCTTACGATGTCATCTTTGTGAATCTGTTCTCGTCTTCCCTTTATAGGTATGTGGGTGTCGCCAATCTTGTGTGCTAATATGTAGGAGTACGTCCAAAAAGAACAGGTTCATATATCTGGGTGGATGTCTCATGTTCTCATCCTAGCCTCGCTCTCACTTTTCTTTCGTGCATTGGTGCCCTAAGACTCTGATCACTAGTAGTGGATATATATAGACGAATCTGAATTCCTAGGCCGCAATGTGTTGTTGGAGATATTTATGTCAGTTTAATTACTCGAGATGTTGTTTTCATGGGACATCTTCATAAAGAAAGACAGTCAGCAAGATATATTAATCAGGGGAACCTGATGCTTTTGATTCAATGTTCGGCCCTAGCTATCATGATAGGTAAAATATGAGATGCACTTCATTTAATTCACTTTTGGTGATTTTTTGCTTTTTAAACGAATGCAAAGCAGTAGAGGCATTAGTACTCACTTCATTTTTATATACAAGGACACAAAGTGATACAAGATAAAATTTAATACATGTCTTGCAACTTAGCTTTTGTTTTTGTTTAGTGGGACCATTAATACACCACATGCATGCAAGAAAGCCGAATGGAGGAAGTAGCTAAGTGTCATTATGACTGCATGCATGTAAGTATTAAACAAGTTGCTAGTACGAGAAAACTTTATTAATTTTTGCCTCGATTACTGTTGGTGGTCTTATATAAATACAAATTATATATTTTATAGTGGCCTTGTATAAGTAAACGGAGGAAGTACAGTGTTACCATACTAAGAAAAGATACCCTAAAATATAGTAGCAGTTACATGGTCGCACAATATGTAGGGAGGGAACCCCTGCAAAAAGGCAAGGCCAGGTCCCCACAGATCCTCATCGCTCGGCGTCTAGAGGGGGGGATCGACAGGAAGAGGGGAAACCTGTTAGCGGGCTCCGATATCTGCTCTAGGATTTTGCAGATACTATGGAGCCATTCGGAAGCTCACCAGCTCCGCGCTTCGTCGGCTCCACGCGAGGAGCTGGGCCGAACACCTTGGTTACGCGAAGCTAGCTTGTCAGAGCGGAGCCGATAACGTAGTGCAAATCGGTGGAACAAGCGAAGTCCATTTTCGGGAAGCCTAAATCATGGAGTTGGTCGGAAATTATGCTGGGAGTGCCATCGCTAAGTTGCGTACCGGTACGATTCATTCTATCCCAAGCTGTTGTACGAACCAGCCAGCAGCGCCAGCCCATGCAACATGGAGAAAAGCTGCCGCAACCTCCTGAACGCACGCAGCTCCTTGCAGAAGCTGGAATCTGACGAGTGAAGCTGGAGTCGTGGATTTGCTGAAGCTGGAGAGCTTCCAAACGGAGCCTATGACTCCAAGCTCCAACAGCTGCTATATGCCACACGCTACTCCGAACTACGACAGTTGCTCTCGCCGATTGTTTTGTTTGCTCTAGGAGAGCTGAGCCGTATCCCATACCATTACCTGACGTCTAAGCATTTATGAGCGGGCAGTGGTGGGCTAATACACAACAATATTAAGAAATACGATGGTCTATACAGCGTCAAATACTCTCACTGGTGGGAATCTTTATGTCAGTGTGCGATGGAGATAAAGAGTGATAAAGAGTGCATCTGAGCTCGGGCTCAGACTAGCACTTTCGCTTTGCATTGAGTAATAAAAAAGCTGTGAGGATGGAAAAATGCAACACTTGTGGTTGCCAGGGAAGTGCCTCACGGCAAAGCTGGTTAGTGCGCACATGCGTGTGTGTGTGTGTGTTCCCCGTGCGTGTGTGTGTCCCCTTGTATTCATCAGAGTGTTCTTGTGAGGAACCATGAAAGAGAGAAGAGAGAGTTGTGTGAGAGGAGGAAGTAGAGTGGCGCCGCAAGAGGCAGCGCCAACATATGCAGCTGCCATATTTGGTGCTGAGTAATATTCTCAGATGGTTTAGTCTTTTCTAAATTATTTAACTATTGGTAGCAAACAATGGAAAAGTCTGACATGCAATGGCAAGCTACTTGAATACCAGGTGTACCGTTTTCCCTGTGTAATCGGAGTAGCACAAGCAGCAACGCTAATTATACGTATATAGAATGCTATACGTATATATATATATATATATTTTTTGAAAAGGGGCTTGACCCCGGCCATGCTATACGTATATAGAGTGCCTTCGAGTTGCATCCCGCATGCGCCTCACTCCGATGCCTCCCCGGTGCTCTCACGGCCGTCGGCTGCACCCGGCTGTTTTTCCTCGGTGGTCCATGATGGTGGGGCTGAGGGCGCGTCGAGGACATCACTGTATCACGCCAGCTGTGCCATTGAGCATGGTCCCCAGCACACGCCTGGCGACACAAGGCCGGGCTGTCGGTGTCGAGCGTCCTCTGCCGAGCGTTCGTGCAAGGGGAGAGAGGACAGTCGTGGGAGGAGGGGGAGAGGGATGGATCGGGGGAGTCCACAATGGTCGCAGCATAGCTGGGACGTCGAGGGGTGTGGGAGGAGGGGGACCGGGGACATAGAGGGGATGAAGAGCCTTGCGACAGACTAATCGAGTCCTGTTCGACAGAGTCTTGAATCTTTCCTAGCTCCAACGTACGCAATAGGATAATTATAAATTGAAGAAATCCTTCCTTTCCATTCACATATGTTTTCTTCATTATTAGTAGTAACCATTGGTAGCACACAAGGGAAAATATGCAATGACAGGCTACTTGAAACCCAGGTACACGGCTTTCCCTGTGTAATAGGAGCACCACAAGCACCAACGCTAATTACTCCTATATAAAGAATGCTACAGTACCCACATCCTGCGAGCCTCGTCGCGCGACATTGCCCTTAGTTGTCCATTCCGCATGTGCTACCGATGCCTCCCTTGCGATATCATGGTCGTCCGCTGCACCCAGCCGTTTTTCCTCGGTAGTCCATGATCGCAAAGTGTTTTTTACCGGAGCCGGGAGCTACCGGTGATCTTCCCACCAATGAGGTGCTGCCACATCTAAATTTGTGGGACCATGTGTATGTGTGTATAAAAGTATTCATTGCAAAAATCTCTTGTATTTTTTATTTAAGTCTAATCAATGTGAGAATGATGCAGTATCTTTTAAACTGGAACGGTACGCATGCATGCATGCAGGATCTCTCCTCTCTCTCACACACAAATACATCCATTTTATCTTTGTTTAAATTTTTAGATTTACAATATCTCTCACACTAATTTTCTATTATTGAAATATTTTATATATTCAAATTCCTGAACATGTGATCTATAGAACAAGACCAATTTTGAATATATTTAAACTAGTTTAAGTTTTTCTATTTCAATCGCATCAAAATTGAAATTTCACTTATTTCGAAATTACTTATTCAAAATAATTGGAATCGATTTTGAAACTAGTGAAAATAATATTTGAAATAAGTGAGATCAGTTTTCTGAAACTAGTTTGTTCAAACATATCAAACTGATTATTTCAAAACATTTTGGTAATGAATAAATTAGTTTAATGAAATGAGTGAAGTCAGTTCTTTTGAAATGAATGAAGTCGGTTTTATATTGAAACGATTGAAACCACTTTTCTAAATATAGTTTTCTTTGTGAGTTTCATATTCCAGCTTATGAAACTGTTTCTTCAGTGGAGTAACTGTGATGTGTTTTTCTGAAACTAATGAAATCTATCTCTTGTAATGAGTGTAATCTGTTTTTTGAAACAAGTAAAATATAGTATTTCAATTGAGCGACTGTAATGTGTTTTTCGAAATGAGTGAAATTAGTTATTTGAAAAAGGTGAAATATGTCTTTTTGGTGTGAAACGACTTTTTCAATGTGTGAAATTAATATTTCTGCTGAGTGAAATATGTTTCAATATTTCTTTCGAAATATGTTCTCTCAACTAAGAGAAATATGTTTTCACAACTGAGTGAAATCATTTTCTTCATTGAGGGAAATGTGTTTCTTCGGATGAGTGAAATTGGTCTTTTGAACATAAAAAAATTATTTTTTTAATGATTGAAATCAACTTTCTGAAATTAGTGAAACTAGTATTTTCAAACGAATAAAATCTGTGTTTTCTAATGTGTGAAAATATGTTCTCTCAACTGAGTGAGATATGTTTTCTCAACCGAGTGAAATTACTTTTGTTAAATGAGTGACATCACTTTCTTCCGATGAGTGAAAGCAGCTATATTTGAAATAGATGAAATGCATAGAAACAGTTAATTTCAGAAAAGGTGAAATATGTTTTCTCAAATGAGTGAAATATTTTTTATCAAACAAGTAAAATATGTGTCTTAAAATAAGTGAAATCAATGTTTACAAAAGGTGCAATTATTATTTTGAAATTTGCAAAACAGGAGCAAACACTTTTCTAAAATAGCAAAACAATCTTATGTTTTATGAAAGTGACGCCAAAGAAAATTGAAATATGTAAATTAAAAGTAGTTCAAATATATCCAACATTGATCTTATTCTAGAGGTCTTGTCAACATGATTTCAAATATATAATTTTTTTAAAATAGACATTCAATTTAAAATATATCAATCATTCAAAATATATGGACGAAATAAAATGCATGTTATTTATGTGTGGAGAGAGAATCATGCATGCCCCGGTCGGCCTCTCCATTCCAACTCTCTCTCACGTGACAAAGGTGCATGCCATCCATGTATTTGGTCAGAAGTGTCAGTGTGTGCTTGTCGTATTTAGATAATATATGAGGTGTAGTATATACTCTGACAGAGTGTACTAATCTTGACGAAACTAGACGGACGTCGAATGGTGTGCGGGTAGCTCCCGCCACCGGTAAAATTACTTATTCGAGTCCATGATGCCTTGACCGAGGGGCGAGGGCGCGTCAGGGCCATTATTGGGTGCCGAATATTGTCACGCCTGTGTGCGCCATCGTGTGTGCTCCTCCCGTGCTCCGCACGCGATGGGCGACATAGAACCGGGGTGTCAGTGTCGTCCGTCTTCTGCTAACAGTGGGTGCAGAAGATAATTAGTCATGGCTGTCAACCTCAGTGCTGACTCTAGTGAAGCATCAAGAATGCAGATGGTCGAACGCCATGTATATATACACCGACAAGTATAATATTGTTATTTTTTGGCTGTGTAAGGTGTGGTTGGTGACAATATTTATCTGGGATCAGTACTCTAATGTCTGTTCATAATAGAACGGCTTATGAAATGGTGACCCTCCCAATGCTATACGTAGCCTGTGATGTTGTTACTTTAAGCTAATGTGTCTGTCCCTACGGAAAAATGTGACCCAATGTTTACCAGAGCTCTTATAGCTTGATACGACTTGGTTACCCATGCTGTTGACCGACACGTGCATTACTGGGTTACCTATGTCTGTCTTTATACGGTTGTGCCACCTTGGTCTATAACTAATCATGTCTATCCAGAATCTTTGTCATATGATTGCCAGCGACTTATTTTCATATAAGCCAGAGACAAAAGGCGCCAACGGTCTGGCCATGGTAAGGCGAAAACTGCGTGAACCGTGCATGAGTCTTGGGATACTTATATGATTTGATACAACTAGATCTATATGCCTTAGAATCGGAGTCCCGCCAGGCATTCAATCAAAGAACATCCTAGCCTCATTTCCCATGTACATACTGGGCAATCAGAGACATCCCGGTGATGACGGTCAGCTAGGTGCCAACCTCAGGGGCGCGCGGTGACGAGATGCGGCCTAACCGCCAACGTACAAGATGAGTGACAGATTACGACATCCCATCTCCCACTTGTTAAAGTGTAATACATATACGGTGTATGTACAAACCGTATACATGTGTAGGCGTGCGTTGTAACTCGGGTTGTTAGGATGTTCACGGTTGATCTCTATACTCTGTCTAGATAATGACTTGGAGATCAATCCTACAACAACCTAACAACCTAAACCTGTAATCTTGTGCCTATAAATAATACGCAACGCGTCCCTGCTAAGTGCATATGCTTAACCTAGTTTTACATGGTATTCAGAGACATTCTCCTCTAAGCACATCCTCCTTGCGCCGCGGCCATGTCTTCCTCAAGCTCCGCCGCCGCTGCATCCGTCCTCATTCACAACGCTGAAAAGCTCCACCACTCCAATTTCAACGTCTGGCGTGCGCAGGCCCTAGCCACTATCTTTGGCGCTCAGCTGGCCACCTATCTCGATCCAGAGAGGGAGGTACCGGCGCCCAAGCTTGCTGAAAAAGACAAGAAGATCACATATGTGCCCAACCCAGCATACGAGATCGATAGCTCTCGAGATTCTCAGGTTCTGAGTTTCCTTTTCAATTCCATCTCACCCTCTATGATGGTTCATATGGCGTAAGCAGCATGGACTGCAATCACGGAGATCTTCATCTCCAAGACACAGGCGGCCATCGTCAACACGAGGATCACCCTCTTCACCACCAAAAAGGGGCCTCCACCATTGTTGAGTACCTTGGCTGCAGAAGGCCCTCGGTGATGAGATGGCTACCATCGGCAAGCCGCTCACTGATGAAGACATGGTGTCGTACATCCTTGCTGGCCTTGACTTCGACTACATGTCCTTCGTCTCCTCGGTCTGCGACAGGACCGTCCCCATCGAGCCCAACGAGCTCTACTCATAGATCATTAGCTTTAAGAGCCACCTCGCCATGTTTGAGGGAAACTCATCGTCCCACTCGTCAGCCAATGTTGCTTCTCGCGGTGGTCGTGGTGGCTTCACCCGCGGCGGATGCCGCGCAGGAACGGAGGCGGCTGTGGCAATTGACGCAATGGCGGCGGCGGCAATGGCCATGGTGATCGCGGCCTAGGGGGCGGTGGACAAGACGATCTCCCTGAGGTGTCCTACCAGATCTGCAAGAAGCCCAACCATACTCCCATCGAGTGCTAACGGCACTTTGACATCGCATTCACCAAGGAGAAGACTGCGAGCGCCGTTTCCAACTCTTCCTACGGCGTCGACACCAACTGGTACGTCGACACTGGCGCCACCGATCACGTCATCGGTGAGCTGGACAAGCTCTCCGTGAGGGAGAGGTACAACAGGCATGATCAAGTAAACATGCCTAATGGAGCAGGTATGAAAATTACCCATGTTGGTCAAGCATATGTTCACACTCCCACTTGTATGATTCATCTTAAGAATGTTCTATATTCACCTAAAGCCACCAAAAATCTTGTTTCTGCCCATCATCTATCACAAGAAAATCATGTGTTTCTTGAAACTCATCCTCGAGTTTCTTCTTCATCAAGGACAAGGCACTGAGGAACACCCTCCTCCATGGCAGGTGTAGAGCCTGTCTCTACCCCCTATCATCGGCTTCTCTTGACCTGAGCAGGCAAGCTTTTGGCGCCACCAGGATCTCTCCGTCAAGGTGGCATGATTGATTAGGTCATCCATCCTCGCAAATCGTCCATCATGTTCTTAGGAAAAATAAAATTCCCTTTTCAAGTCGTGAGTTGAATAAAGGAGTGTGCGATGCATGCCAAAAAGGCAAGAGCCATCAACCCCCATACCCAAATTCTAGTAGTATTTCGAATGCTCCTTTAGAGCTTACCTTTTCTGATGGATGGGGGCCTGCCCGTGATTCTATCAATAAAAGAATTATTATGTGAGTTTATTGATGATTTCAGTAAGTTCACTTGGATATTCCTTCTCAAGCATAAATCCAAAGTTTTTAAAGTATTTCATGAATTTCAAGCACTTGTTGAGAGGCTTTTTGATCGAAAAATCATCACCATGCAAATAGATTGGGGTGGTGAATATGAAAGGTTAAACTCCTTTCTTCGTCAAATAGGCATCACACATCATGTCTCTTGTCCTCACGCTCACCAGCAAGATGGGCATCGGGGGCCTCATATAGGAGAAGATGGGCATCGGGGGCCTGCCGGCTGCCCCACGAGGCAGGGGGGCGCGCCCTGGGAAGGGGGGCGCGCACCCCACCCTCGTGGACAGCCGGTGGCCCCCCTCGTGGGTTTCTTTCGCCAGATATTTTTTATATTTTCCGAAACGATGTTCTGTTGAGTTTCAGGGCTTTTGGAGTTGTGCAGAATAGGTTTCCAGAGTTTGCTCCTTTTCCAACCCAGAATTCTAGCTGCTGGCATTCTCCCTCTTCTTGTGAACCTTGTAAAATAAGAGAGAAAAGGCATAAGTGTTGTGACAAAACATGTAAGAACAGCCCATAATGTAATAAATATCAATATATAAGCATGATGCAAAATTGACATATCAGCCCCCTCCAGCGGAGCTCCGGAACAGGCCCCAAGATGGGATCTCACTGGAACAGAAGGTTACGGTGGTGGAACTAGGGTTTTCTCTGTTATTCTGATGGTTTCGGAGTACGTAGGCATATATAGGAGGAATGAGGGCACCGGCGGCCATACGTGGGACCCACGAGGTAGGGGGGCGCGCCCCCCACCCTCGTGGACACCACGTAAGCCCTAATCCGTGGTTCTCAAGTCTCCCGTGCATGATTTTCTCCAAAAATATCTCTCCCTGAAGGTTTCAGTCCGTTTGGACTCCGTTTGATATCCCTTTTCTTTAAAACCCTGAAACAGGCAAAAAACAGCAATCTGGACTGGGCATTTGGGTTAGTAGGTTAGTCCCAAAAATAATATAAAAGTGTATGACAAAGCCCATTAAACATCCAAAACATCATAAATAATAGCATGGAACAATAAAAAATTATAGATACGTTGGAGACGTATCACCCTCAAAGGCTGATACGTCACTTTTCTTCTACAAAAAGGGGAAAGTAATCATTTTCATGTTAGTTTATGTTGATGACATCATTGTGGCTAGCTCATCATATGAAGCACCCAATGCACTTCCAGAAGATCTAAAGAAGGATTTTGCTCTAAAGGATCTCAGTGACTTGCACTACTTCTTGGCAGACTGGGCAGGTTGCCCAGATGATAGAAGATCAACAGGGTTTTTGCTGTTTTCTTTGGACCGAATCTTATATCTTGGAGTGCACGTAAACAAGCAACTATGTCACGGTCCAGGACTGAGGTTGAATATAAAGCCTTGGCAAATGCCACAGTTGAGCTAATATGGGTTCATACTTTGCTTGATGAACTTGGTATAAATCATTGTTCAGTTGCACAGTTGTGGTGTAACAATATTGGTGCTACCTAATTCTCAGCAAATCTGGTGTTTCATGCAAGAACAAAAAACATAGAAGTTGGCTATCATTTTGTTCGTGGAAGAGTAGCCAAGATGCTATTGGACATACAGTTTATTTCCACTAATGATCAAGTTGCAGATGGTTTCACCAAGGCCTTATCATGGCGCAAGTTGGAAGAATTTTAGAACAATCTCAACTTGATGAAGTTGTGATTGAGGAGGCATGTTAAAGTGTAATACATATACAGTGTATGTATAAACCGTATACATGTGTAGGCGTGCGTTGTAACTCAGGTTGTTAGGATGTTCATGGTTGATCTCTATCTACTGTATAGATAATGACATGGTGATCAATCCTACAATAACTTAACAACCTAAACATGTAATCTTCTGCCTATAATTAATAGGCAACGTGTCCCTGCTAAGTGCATAAGCTTAATCTAGTTTTACGTGCAGCCATCTGCATATGTTTTCTGGTGCCACTATTTGCTTCTCGAAATTAGCCAGGTGACAAGGAAAAAACACGGTCAGGATGGTCTGCCACACATCTTCAAGTCAAACCACGAAGTTCAAGGTACAATGTACCTGGAGGTACGAAATTCTCTGAAGGTAAGTTACTCATGGCTGTGTGCACAAGAAATGGTTGAGCTTGTGGAGAGTAGAGAATGGTCGTATGGTAGAGAAACTAACATACGATTACTGTTGGAACTTGCCCACATGATCAATCACATCAAATCACGATGAACACGCGCGCACAATTTTTTTGGCTAAAGGCACGTGTCGTGCCTCTCTTTTCTCTCTTTTTATTTTCTCCTTTTCTTGACTCACGGTAGGTCATTCCTTGTCGATTCATCTGCTTGCTCCACGACAAGTGAAATTGCTAGGCTTCATTGATCGCAACAATCTCTCCTCAATTTCAACTTGACGAATTTACGGACCACCTCAAATATGCCTTGGACTACCCAGCCTTGCCAGTAACCTGTGGAAAACCCCACCCGGTGGACTTCACCATCCACCCTAGCAAGATACATACCGGCTCCTTGTGGATCACACCACCCTGTGGACTACACCGCCCACTCCAGCCTCATGTAGAGACATGGCCTCATTGAAGAGACTCACCTTCACTGGTTTACCGCCCCCACATACTTGAACTTGATCCTCTCATCGAGACACATAGATGACCTGGGCTTCATCTTCAACGCCTCCTCACAAAGACAAGCACTTGGACATGACGACGCTGACACGACGACGACGATGACGACTGACCGACCCACCATGCTAACCTGCACGACTCCTTGACTCTAACTCCCGGATGACGATCTTGACGACTTTTCGGCACCGCATCACCGCACCACCACTCCCGTCAATGATCTCCATCTGCCGCATTGCCGACGACATCCCGCCGTCTTCCTTCATGCCGCTCCGCCGAACGACAATCTCCCGATCCTCCTCATCGCTGCAGCACCCAGCGACTGTATCGCCCGCCCCGAGGCGCTAGTCTGGTCGCCACCCTGGGGCAAGCGCAGCTTCAAATCAACCTTGCTCTGATACCAATTGTTGGAACTTGCCCACATGATCAATCACATCAAATCACGATGAACACGCGCGCACAATTGTTGGTATCCCAGCAGCCACACCAATCTCCTCCTAATCTTGACATGTCATCCCCTTGTGCTCCATCTGATCTTGACTCGTTGTTGATCCACGACTTGATGATCCATACTTCGACGCATGATCCGGACTACCAGCCCACACGATCTCATCTACGCGTGCAACGTGCAAGATTGGACGCATCATCAATCTTCACGTCGTACAACTTAACTGGTCACTATCCCACGTCGAGCTTGATCTTCAACTTGTCATATCCGTACACTAAGTATGACCCACCTGGAAACATGCAACACATCTCCTTTGCTGCCATGTTGTGCCACCGCCATTGCTTGGCCGCTGCCTTGCACTCGATCCGCACCATACTCCTTGTACTTGCCTGCAACAGATCCACTCTCCATTGCTTGCACACCTCCTTGCTTTACGATGGCTTCACCTACCACCGTCCGCCTTCGGCATCACACCGAACCCACGCTAGCCACAACCAGGACGCTCCACAAGGACATGGACATGACTCACGGAACACCGTGCACATCGCTTCCACTTCAACAAATCAACGCCAAGAAGAGCACTTGGACACGACGACGACTCACAGACCTGACGACGACTAATCGTGCAAACTCGCACGACTCTTTGACTCATCCGACTCCTCCGGACAATGATCTTGATGAGCTCCAGCGCCGCACCTCGGCACCACCTCTCCCATCAACGATCTCCTTCCACCGCCTTGTTGACGACCACCTGCCATCTCCCGCCTTGTCGCTCCAACGGATGACGATCGCTTGTTTCTCCTCTTCGCCGCATCATCCAGCGACTTCATGGCCCGCCCCGAGGTGCTAGCAGATCGCCACCCCGGGGCAAGCGCGGCTTCAATTCTAGAACCTTGCTCTGATACCATGTAGAACTGCATGCTCTAGCCAATGCAACCAAAAGACCGATCTAAGACAAACCAAAACCTAGACGTATACAAGACTGCCAAACATGTGGACACGTACATGTCCTAAACCGGACTCCTACTAGTACACGACTAGCTAGCCTAATCCATCTAATACTAGGACTCTCATCGTAGTGTATCTACCTAATTACACGGCCACGCTGATCACCGTGTAGACCTAACATAACACGTCTAATATTCCCTAGTCTAACACAAATACTACTTGAACTTGACACTATTCAAGATTATGCTAACAATTACGGCTTCTCCGCCTGGCTCGAAGTGTTCTGTTCATTCCTCCCATTCTCAAGTTAGCCTCTCATTTCTTTCTTGATTCTCTCAGTCGTCGTTGCTAACAGTGGGTGCAGAACATAATTAGTCATGGCACTCAACCTCAATTATGACTCTAGTGAAGAATGAGAATGCACCTTGTCGTTGGCCATGTATATATACACCGACATGTATAATACTATATTTCTTTTGCCCGTGCATGGTGGTTGGTGACAGTATTTACCTGGGACCAATATTCTGAGGTCTGTTCATACATGGAACGACTTATAAAATGGTGACCCTCTGCAATGCTATACGTAAAGAGCCTGTGATGTTATTACTTCAAGCATGGTGGAGAACTATCTTATCGTTTCAAATTCAAGACCAACTCATTTAGTTTTTCCTTTATGAACTCATGATTGTCTCTAAAGAAACATTTCAACCATTTGAGTCTATTACCTAGATAAGAAAACAGCACATACATTGAAAATGGTGGAGGCTGATAACCCAATTTGTATGAACAACCAAAATGCAGGTCCAAGTGCAACGTCTCCTACTAGGGATGGCTCTCGCGAACACGCCTGCTGCTGGGGCGCCGCCGGCCTGATCACCCATCCCCGGCCGCCCCTGCCTCTGGCTAGCTCGGATATGCAAGCCCAATGCCGTCCTCTTTCCATCCCTCCCGGTGCCGAGCTCGGCCGCCTCTGTTTCGCATCGGCCGCCGTCGACCAACCAGCTGCTGCCGCTCCTCGGCCTCTCGGGCATGTGCCCCGGCGAACTCCGTCCCTCACTAACAGCAGCCACTCCGCCTCCCTGCACTTCCCCTTGCTCACGGCTAAAGCCTCCGGCATTGAGGTATAGTTGTTCGAGTTGTGTCGAATATTATTGTACAAGGTAGGTTACAGTTGCACTTGCAGTCGTACCATGTGTAAACAGGATATCGAGTCGTGTCCATGTAGAACACTTGTATCCAGTGGCGGAGCCACAGGGAGGGCGAGCGGGAGCCAGACCCCCCTATCGATCGGCCCCCCTCAACGATATTCTGCGGGGACTACGCTGGATTCACAAGAGGATTCCTAGTTTGACGCCTATTGCTAATTAGTATCTGGACACTAATTTTCTGTTGAGGCAAATCTGTCCATTAGCAAACACGTATGCCTCGGATAGGCCAAGCCCAAAATTGTTAGCCCACATGCCACGTACAATCAGGTCGATCTGGGCATAGAGCCATATAGACACACAACACATCGCTTTGTCATCCGTTTGCTCTGACTACATCATCGATCGTTCCGCTGTCGCTGCGGAGCTAGGGCTGAATCGAGCGGCAGACCTGTCGCATCAGTATCACAATCAGCGACGACCTGACTGACGGAGGTGTGGATTCCGCCCTCCGGTATGACTCTACCAGAAGCTGATCTACTAATTGGCAAACATCTCCGCCTCTCAGGCTATCACAACACGGCTTGTGGGCCTGTCTAATCTTAACCTAAGGTACATAGATATATTACTTTTACCTTCAGATTATACAACTACTAGTTAGAATCAATTACAAATGAAATACCTATTTTTGAACTAACTAGATGTCTAGAATTGCATAAAGCATGAAGAACAAGAGACCACCAATAACTAACAATTGAAGCCATTTGTTTTAATTACCAACTCTACGGATGAGAATCCGGAGCCACATGTACATATTTTAGTTGTGAGAACACTACAAAGAATGACGTTTGATTGTTTGATGGGCTTGTTGTGCCTAGATATACATCTAGGCTTGTACAAAAATGTATCTATTTCAGTGTAATTGCAGAATAAATATTGTCATCGTTTGTTTGATATCGCAATGAAAGCAACTCAGGTTGTATTTATTCAAAATATATTTAAGAATTGATATACTTTGGTACTGCATTACATGTGCATTGTCATCTTCGCCCCCCCTATGTTCAAATCCTGGCTCCGCCCCTGGTTGTATCTAAGCCTCTTATATAATGAGGGGTAGACACACGATGTAACATATGCGAACATAATAGCACGGGCACGCCGGGGAGCCGGCGGCATGTGCCGGTGCCCGGACGGCCTGGGTGCGGTACTGTAGCGGTGTCATGGAGAGGAGCGCCCGTAGTCGGGCCCCAGGTATGTAGCCATGATGGCGAAACTCGTTAACAAATCTTGATGTCGTGCTTGTGTGATTGCTTGATCCTCGGTAGATCGACGGAGCGCCTTGAATTTATTCTAACAAATGGTAGCATGACTTCATGAGCAAGGTTGCAAGATCCGGCAGACGGTGATGTTGATCTAGAGGAATTGTCGATGATATAGATCGGTGCATTGTTGTGAGATCAGAATCCCGTTTATTGAGTTCGGAGCGGATTGGATTGTGACAACATGCCAAACCAGAAGCATCGGCGGCAATAGATCGGAAGCAATCGGAAATAGGCGGCAGAATTGCGCAGAACGGTCTTGACGAGATCGGATCGAACTTGGAGGATCCACGCGTGTCGGTGAGATCGATCGGCTCGGCGGCGGCGTAGTTATTAATGCGTGTGAGCAGCCCTAGCGACGCGTACGACAAGAGGCTTGTCGGGGGCTTGTGCTGGTGCAGTGTCGGCGTGAGGCCCAGGCCCAAGCGGCTCTGGTGGGTGTGGCCTAAGTTGGCATAGGCTGGCTAGTGGGCTACCAAGGCTCAGGTACAGGCTGCTGGAGGGGCAAAGCCAGCGGGATCGTGTAAGGCACTGCGTAGGCCAACTTAGCCCATGTAAATCTATCCCCTGCGCCCGTCCCAGCTCCCGTCTGTGCGCTCGTGCAAAATATACATCTATTGTAACTATGATGATACAACATTTCGTAGGAGCCAAATAAACATCTCTCTAGTAAAGTCTTTTTTTCTGTAGGAGCCAAATATACATCTATTGTAACTATGATGATACAACATTTCGTAGGCGCTTACCCTATCACCGGTAAAGAAACATTGTCATTCTCTTATGAGTCTTGAGCTGGAACTAAGAGATGTAAACTTCTCCCCTTTTAACATAGTTAGATTCAATATGTTTTAACTCAAACTCAAAGGTTATAGAGAGAAGTCCACATTTCAACCCTCAACTAACCACACGGTTTGATTTTCAACCCTGATCTCTGAAACCGGCCGGATTCAACCCTCAACTTGTCACAGGGTCCAGATTACAACCCTTGACTTGGTTTCGGGGTGGTCAAAGTGGTTTTGACCCAGTCAAAGCTGACTGGGCAGCCCAGTCAGCAGTCAAATATGAACAGTAATTTCAAAAAAAAGAAAAAAATGAAAATACATTTTCGTTCTTTTTTTCACTGGGGTTTACTGAAAAATACTGTTCATCTCATGGAAAAAAACGTTGGAGAAAATAAAAAATTGATGAAAATAGATGAACACTATGGTTTACTGAAAAATACTGTTCATATCATGGGAAAAACAAAAAAAAAATTTCCATTTTTTATTTTCTTCAACATTTTTTGAATACTGTTCACCCAGTGAAAAAAACGAAAATACATTTTAAAATCTTTAATTTGTTTTCGAATTTACTGTTCACCCGGTGAAAAAAAGTTTTCTTTTTTTATTTTCATCACCTCTTTTATATTTGTTCGAATTTACTGTTCACCCAGTGAAAAAAACGAGCATATATTTTCATTTTTTTCAAATTTACTGTTTATCCGGTGAAAAAAGTTTCCTTTCTTTTTTATTTCCGTCAATTTTTTTAATTTTTCGAATTTACTGTTCACCAAGTGAAAAAAAGAACGAAAATATATTTTCTTCTTATTTTTTTTTAAATTACTGTTCATCTTGCATGCTGACTGGGCTGCCCAGTCAGCTTTGACTGGGTCAAAACCACTTTGACCACCCCGAAACCAAGTCAAGGGTTGTAATCTGGACCCTGTGACAAGTTAAGGGTTGAATCCGGCCGGTTTCAGAAATCAGGGTTGAAAATCAAACCGTGTGGTTAGTTGAGGGTTGAAATGTGGACTTCTCTCAAGGTTATATAAGAAATTGTCCTGTGCAGTAAAAACTTCTTGACGGAATCATGTGTTATTCCTCTTATCTCATTCTTTTTGCATTGGAAGAAATGCACTATTTTGATCAACCTTTAGCTAGGAATTTAACCACTGGTCGCGGGTGAAACATGCTCTCCAAGTGTATGGCCGAAGAATGATGTTTTTTATTTGTGTAGGCACTTGCCCACTGTTGGCCTTCATGCACGAGTCAATGAAGTTAACCTGTGCATTTTTATTTGTGTGTGTGTTGTTAGACAAAAACTTTAAATTATATGGTACCCATGGACCGTAAGAGCACCTTGGCTTAGAGCATAACCTATATGTTAGAGTAGAACAGAACATGTCCTTGGCTTTTAGTTATTTATGTAATGACATAGGTGGGTAATTTTTATATAGTTTTGTGTCGAAGGCTATTGTAAAGATCAAACGGTTGTAATTTTGTGATGTATCAAATTAATCGGTTTCAAGGAGAGCAACTGGATGGCCATTGGTGTGACCGCTTCGACATCTTTTTCTATGTTGTTCTATGGCATGGTCTGTTATCCAACACTCTAGACCGATGGAAATGGATTGCAAATCTATACCATGTGGGTGCATGGGCTGATGCTCCAACCGATACTTCTTCAACCACTTCTTGATCTCGTCACAAGGGCCAAGTGGCTATTGTGGTTTTTAAAGCCTAGTATGGCGAAGTTGTATGTAGGTGTCCCTTTCCTTTACTGTTGGTTCAGTGCAATTTTCAATCTCCAACAGGCCGCGCATGATTGGAGGAACAAGAAGGCTACCATGTTTTGTAATGCAATTTACTCTGCACTGTTCAGTGTGCGTTGGTTGTCTTTCGAATATACGGGTTATCGTTTGCCTGGATAAATAACAAATATAATATGCACTTTCTGGTGTCTCCCAAAAAAAGGTTGGATTCTTCTGATAATTCTGAGAATTTCTTGCACATGTTTCTCTACTTTTAACCTATATATGGGAGAAAAATCTATGGGTTTTTAAAACCCCCATCACATGGAAGATTTTAGAAGATTGGTTCAGTGCAATTTTCAATGCAATCTGTTTAAGTTTAAAAAATAGATTGTATATTAATCCTTTGAGACCATCTACATAAAGCTCATTGTACACATCACCCATGCACACTAGAAGATGTCAGCGCAAATTCTTTCCATATCTACATTATGATCACTGCAAATAGGAGCTTGTGAATCACGTGCAAGTGATACGGCACAACATTATAACACTGTGACGCCCCACTTGCATGGATCAATAATCTTGGTTAGTATGACGAACCTTGAATGGTGGTCGAGTTACATATGAAAGGAGACGACCATGTAAAATTCCAACTCTACCCTAGGACTCTTTTGGGGAGAGAAACTAGCCGCGGGATTTACAATACTGAACTATCACAAATGCCCCTAACGACTGGATCTAGTACAAAAATTCTGAGGTGGCATTTTGATATCTAAGCCATTGGATTACAATGATGAACAGCCTAGATAATTTCATGTAATGTAAAAAAGGCTTTTTATCTTGCCTTGTTTATGTAATATCTTGTTACTCTATAAAGAGATTATCTCATGCAACATGTATCCTCGTGTCTTTTATTAGCATTATTGGTGCCCATTCCCATTATAGCCACCGTCGGGCCAAGAAACTAGAAGACACACTTATTTCCGACTAGTTCAGCCACACACTCAATTCAACTCAAATGGAGATGCTGTTGGGGATTCCCATCTCCATCACCATCTTCTCGTCCGTAGGATCACCATCCGACGGCCTGAGAAGGACATACGGCACCATGCCAGCGCCGTGCCGGTTTTTTCGGTCAGGGTCACTATTCCATTTGTCCACCTGCTGCACGATCTCCCTAGTCCTCTCCTTGAACTCCTCAAATGCCTGCCTGATCGCCCCATCCTGTTTCCATGACGGCTCTTCGTGCGTGCCCATGTACTCTTCGTCTAACGAGTGCGACGATAGGATGTCCAAGATGGCAAGGACTATGGCAGCCTGGTACTGGGACGGGAACGTGTCCAACAACAACTTCACCGGCGCATCCACAAATGTGCGCATGTCGTCAGCGCCCATCTCGGTCGGCATGTTCCTCCGGGTGAGCGTCGGGCGGTTGGGGAAATACCCACCCATGGGGTACTGCCCGAAGTTGACGGCAGCGTGGTGCGCTGAGGTGACCCACATGATGGTGGCCAAGGCTTGTGCCAGGTTCTCGTGGGTGTCCAACTCGGGCCACCATGGCTCATCCTGCTTGTCGGCGTGGCTGGTGCGCACCTCCGTCCAGCAAGCCTGAACCTCCTCGTCGTCGAGTATGTTTGCAGTGCATGGGTAGTAGTGCTCCACGTATGTCAATGCCCACTGCTTGATGGCGTCCCAGATAACAAGGCTGTCGTTGGCATAGGGGTAGTCCTCTATGGCCAGCTCCAGCTCACCATCCTCCCTTCTGACCGCCATGCCCCTCCGGATGAGGTCTTTCGGCAGAGCCTCCATATCGAATCGCCGCTGTTGGTCATAAGCCATAGAGCTGAGCTCCATGGAGTACTCCCCTGGCGCGAAGGTGCCTTCGATGACCCCATCGGCATTGATGAGCATCTCACGTGCATGTGCGTTGATCTCCATGGTGAAACAAAAGTGCGGGTGGAGCAGACGGTAGATGGGATGCATCTGGCTGAGCTGCCGGTTGGCGGCGATGATGTAGCGCTCGGTGCAGGCATGCGTCCTCAGCCAGTGGCTGACGAGCTGGTGAACGCCGGCATCATGAGCTAAGACATGGGCCTTGGCCAGCTGCCACAGCCAGGACCCCGTGACGCTGGAGCGGTAAGGTCCCCACGGATACGTCCGGTTCTTCGTTTTGGCAGATCCCGCCGAAAAAAAGAGATGCCTGCATGCGTGGGCCACGATTCCGCTCCAGTCCAGCGGCGGAGTACGGATGCTGGCGACGCCTCTTAAGGCGTCACGCGCAGGCGTGTTCCACGGTCTGCTCCGGCGAGGTCTCCCAGCTAGGCAATGTGGACAACTTTTTCTTGAGGGCAAAACAACCGCCCAGCTAGGCAGAGCCCTTGCATCCCAATTGCGAACGGGAATGGATGGTGAATGTTTACTAATAATGGGAATGCATGCATGCTGAATGTTTACTCACTTGTTTCCAACATGTAAAAATACAGGAATGCCACGTTTCAGCTGGCTGATTTCGGTTTGCTTTCGTGCTGAATATTTCGTCCGACTGGAATTTTACCGATTCCAATTGAATTTCTAGACGTTGGAACGGGCACTGCTATGGCAATGGCATTTCGCCTTCATTCAAAATTCTGATTTTTGTGCTGTATTGTCAATTCCCTTGTGACCACATTATTGCTTATTCTTGTTTGCGCCTGCAACCACATAAATGGCTTGCCTACTGCTTATTTTGTTGTTATGTTTATGTTGAAGTGCCAACCAATGATGTGCTGTCAGATAACTTTGTGTGGGTCAACTATCCAATGGTATAGTGTTGTATTTGGTTAGTATCTGGTCCATTAAGTCAAATCTATTTCAGACCCAACTGTACTACTGAGTACATCTTTTATGCCTAGCCATGCATGCATGTTGTCAGACCACTCCACACATAGAATTTTATTTATGTTGGATAATATTAACTCATTGATATATTTTGAATAAAAAATTCATTTTGAAATATTTTTTACATATTGAATTCATGATGACGTGATCTGTAAAATAAGATCAAACTTGAACACATTTCAAACGAGGTTAAAATTCTTGCAACATATTTCACTCATTTCTTAAAAAATGATTTAACTTGTTTATTTCACTTATTTGAAAATACTTATTCCAGTCATTTTGAAACACATATTTGAATCATTTGAAAAAATTGGTTTCACTCATTTGAAAAACAGATTTCACTCCTTTCAATTCAAAGACAATGTTCACTCAATTGAGATGTGAAACTTGTTATTTGAATTTTGAACGAGTTTAAAATTCTTGCAACATATTTCACTCATTTCTAATAAACATATTTCACTCATTTCTTAAAAAAATGATTTAACTTGTTTTTTCACTCCTTTGAAAAAAATAACTAGAATTGAAATATAATTGAAACACGTATTTCGAAAAATTGTTTCAATCCTTTTAAAAAATAACAAGAATTGAAATATAATTGAAAATTCAAAATAGTCAAAATATATCGAAGATTGGTCTTGATTTAAAGATCTTGTCGACCTAAATACAAATATATAAAAGGTTTCCAAAACAAAATTTTGGTTTAAAAGTTATGAGCAAGTCAAAATGCTAGATTGAAAATAAAAGGCAAGTGTTTTGTTTGGAGAGAGAGAGAGAGAGAGGAGGACGACATGTGCATGCAGACTGTGTTGTACTATTCTGAGTGAACGCATCCTCCACTAGTACTTTGCATGAAAAAGTATGTGCGTGTCAGTTGTACTAGTTGTGTATTCCATCTGTATCTCCAAACGTGAAAATGATTTATTCTCTTTGCACGAATCTTAAAGTTTGAGGTGTAAGATGGATCCTTAATCAGTACATACCGGTTCCAGTAAAAGAGACTTTGCGGAAAGTTTACTAATAATGGGAATGCATGCATGCTGAATGCTTAGTGGCTTGTTTCAAACATGTAAAAATACAGGAATGCGACGTTTCATTGGCTGATTTCAGTTTGCTTTCGTCCGAATATTTTGTTCGACTGGAATTTTTACGCATTCCAATTGAATTTCTAGATCTTGGAATTAATACGCACTGCGGTGGCGATGTGGCATTTCGCCTTCATTCAAAATTCTGAATGCTACGTTTACCCATTGCGAAAGGGACTGAATGGTGAATGTTTAGTAATAATGGGAATACATGCATGCTGAATGTTTACCGGCTTGTTTCAAACGTGTAAGAGTACATGAATGCTACGTTTTAGCTGGCTGGTTTCGGTTTGCTTGTTCGCCTTTATTTTTTTCGCATTCCGATCGAATTTCTAGACGTTGGAACACGCACCGCGATGGCAATGGCATTTCGCCTTCATTCAAAATTGTGAATTTTGTGTTATATCGCCAGTTCTCTTCTAACCACATTATTGAATATTCTTTGTCTACGCCTGCAACCACATAAATTGCTTGCATACTGCTTATTTTCTGGTTAAGTTTATGTTGAGATCTTCTTTTTCAACTATATTATGAATTAATGCATTTTGTCCGGATGATTTTAGTTTGCTTTCATTCCAATTTTCTGGTCGATGCTCTTGCGCCGTCAGTCATGCTGAATATTTTCTCCGATTGAATTGTGTCCGTGTTCCAATAGAATTTCTAGACGTTGGATCGTGCACCGCGATGGCGATGTCATTTCGGCTTCGTTCGAGATTCTGAATTTTTGTATGTTGGGTTATATCAATGATTCCCATCTTACGACATAATTGCTAGTTCTTTTTTGAACGGGTAACCACATAAGTGCCTTTCACCTCCTTATTTTTGTAAAACGTCTATGTTTGAGATTTCCTTTTACAAGTATATTATGAATTTACGGATATTCAGGACCCGTTCTTGTTATCCCAAAATTACAATTGTAAATTTATATTTTTAGACTTTTGAAGTTTTTTCGATAAAACGTGCAAGAAGCACCTGGATTTAAAAATAATAAAGCCACAAAGAACATAAGGTCTAAGATGGTGCAACGAGAGAAAATGCTAATTGCAAGTTACCTACCATCTCGAAGGAAAACATCCTAAGAGCATCTCCAGCCGTTCGCCCCGGGTGGCTAGAAAAAGCGCCGCTTGGGGGCGAACCGGCGATATTTTCGCCTTTGGGGGGCGATCGGGTTCCCAGCCGCCGCCCCCGGGTCGCTCCTAGACGATGTCGGCGCTGCGGGTGCGCCGGCCGAGCGGCGTTTCCACTGGCTCGGGATTGATGCTGACAAGCGCCGGCGACCTGAAGGAGTGGGAGGAGGATCGGGAGGAGGAGGAGGAAGAGCAGCCCAGCATACGTTGCGGCAGCCACGGGCTGGCACTCCGACGGGGGGCCGGGGCCGCAAGGTACTGGGCCGGCGGATTGTTGCCGTCCTCGAGGTGTTCGACGACGGCGTGCAGCGTGCGGCTGGGGGCGCCCCACCACAGGCGGCGGTCGTCATTGTTTTTGCGCCCCCCCCCCTCGACCACCGGCGCGTTGTTGGTGGAGGCAAGCCGCTCCGTCTGCCTCGTAGAGGAGGTGATCTTCCCACTCGTTAAGAGAGCGGCGGCCGAAGCCGTTGGCCGCCTCGCGTCGCCGGGGAAACATTCACCCATCGAGGGTGTGCGTGCATGCGGTGGCTAGACGGGAAGAGAGAGAGAGAGAGGGCGTCGGCGGCGAGAGAAGGGGGGCTACGGGCGGGTGATTCCTCAGGCGAGGGAGGGGCGGCTTTTATAGTGGCCCGGGGGCGGCAACGCGCGTGTACGCGTGGTGGGAGGGAACGCGTTGCCGCACCGCACTGCCCATGAGAAATCAATGGAAGGCTGGCCGACGGCAGCCTTGGCATTGATTTCCATCGGGAAACCGAGGCGATGAGGACGACAATGTGTCGTGTCACTGACTCGGCGGTCCCAGCGGGATTTCATGCCCAAAACGCTCCCCTCGGCGCCCATGGGCGCCCCCTAGCGCGCAGGGTACGGTTTGGGTCCGCCGGCGGCAGTTTCGGGCCTATCCGGCGAAAAATGGGCTCCTGGGGGCGCCACTTGGTAGTCTTTTTGGCGCCGGCGCCAAAAAATGGGCCTGGTGGGGGCGCGGCTCGAGATGCTCTAAGTAGGGTAAAGCATGAAGAGATGGGGCGTGCCCAACGACAACATCAAGTGAGGTTGCTGATACGTCCAAAACGTATCTATAATTTCTGCTTGCTCCATGCCTCTTTTGGGTGATATTGCTATGTTATTTATACACTTCCATACACTTTTGATCATATTTGGACTAACCTATTAACTCAGTGCACCCCAGTGCCAGTTTCTGTTTTCGGCTGTTTTTGTATTTCAGGTTTTCACATTACGAGAACTGCCAGGAAAAATCCAGAAATATTATATAAAAAATCAGCATTCCAGAAACTACCGTGCGCCCGAAAGACAGCCGGGAGGGGGGCCACCAGGGCTCCAGGCGCCCTGGCGGCGCGCCCCCCCCTCGGGCCGCGCCGGGGGGGGGCGCCTGGGCCCCCCGAGGCTCCTCCGATGCCCCCCTTTGGCATATATTTAAAGCGTCTCCCGAAACCCTCGAGACGGGAACTCCTTTTCGCGATCTCATCTCTGTTCCGCCGCCGCCGCCGCTTCCAAGATCGGGAGCACCAGGAGAACTCTTCCCGGCACCCTGCCGGAGGGGAGGATCACCACCGGGAGCTTCTCCACCACCATGGACGCCTCCCGGATGAGTTGTGAGTATTCTCCCTTGGACCATGGGTCCATGACCAGTAGCTATGTGATGTTCTCCTCCCGTTCTTGTGCTTCACTAATTAGTCCTCGTGAGCTGCCCTACATGATTGAGGCACATATGTAATCCTTATGTTGTTGCTATGATGAGTTTGCTGGGATCCGATGGATTATGAGATTATGTTCTGATTGTGTTTGAGTAATATATTTGATTCACCTCTTTTATATTTATGTTCGTAAGTAATTCTTGCATGTTCTCCGTTGTTATTTATTGCTTTGGCCAAGTAGTAGGTAGTGACTCCAAGAGGGAACATTATGCTTGATTGTGGGTTCATGCCCCTCGATTACTAGTTTGAGTGACAGAAACATGAGTCTAGGGGATGTGCTGTTGCCACAAGGGGGAAAACAACGCTGCTTGTGCCCGCGGGTGCAAGGATTGTTTACTTTACGCAAAGTTCTTTTAATGCAGTTGTCTGTTGCATTGAGTTTACACTATGGGTTGGGCTCGCAACTTAATACCAGCGAGATGTTCTGGATAGATATCTCAAGGTGGATGATTAGTAGTAGATATTGATGGATTTCGGTCAACTTACTTTGGCGTACCGCCCATGCTTTGAACCTCTACCTTTCTTGCAATGTAGTCAGCATTGGTTTGCGCACATGGTCCTGTCAATTGCCCAGCTGTAATTCGTTTACCTCACATAGCTGTTTTATCGTCTTTTGGGAGAGAGACATTACTAGTGAACATCATGAGACTCCGGTCCATATTACCATCATTGATCACATCCGCTATTTACTTTTCCGCTATTTACTTACTATTGCAATTATATCTATCACTATTATCACTTGCGTTTGATCATTTGTAAACTACAAGGCCGGAGGGATTGACAACCTCTCTGTACTCGTTGGGAGCAAAGTTATTTGTATCTGTGTGCAGGTCCACGTTGATTGCTAATATCTGGCGCCGTTAGCAGTTGACACCTTCTTGTTGAAACTGTGAGTCTCAGGGAAATCGATCCTTGGTATTGCCAAGGGAAATCTTCTGCTACACTGCATCTCTAACCTTCCACTTGGGGTAACCAACGAGGGGCGAGAAGCCTAGCAGTTGCTTCTGTTGATGGAATGGATTTCTCTAATCTTGTTTAGTACCACCTCGCTGTGATATCTCTTTTCGAGAATCCTCCACTTTCAAATAAAAAGTAAGGACCATTTATAAATGTAGTCAGCAGGGTGATGCGGGATTTAATCATCCATCGTAAGCTTACGGCGGCAGGTCCAAAGTGCACATGCCAATTCTGCAAACGAACACAAATTGATTTTAAGATGTTGCACAGGAGCATCGGGAAGGGGAAGAAGGAACTCTTGAAATGAATTGAGATACCACTTACAGCCAAAGCTTTCCCGGACACAACTCCACAAGAATTTGGCTGCGGCGCGCTTTGGAATGAAATATGATCAACGTGTTCTAGAGCCATAGAAAGTGCACATGAGCATTTCCCAGGCACGTGACATTTCTGAAGGTCGAGGGCCATCGGGAGACGATCTTTGTCCGCTTGGCAAAGGAAGATACGGATTGTGAGGGATAGTTGTTAACCAGATGGCTTTGGCATAGCGGATAGGAGGGCCATGAACAAGTTTTCTGTAGATAGCATTCAACGAGGGGCAACCCGATGCTTTAATGGACTTGGCCTAGATCAACGGCTTCCTAGTATGTCCTCTCCTCGATGTTAAAATTTCTAAGAAAGGAAAATTTGATAAGTTTGGGCACATCATCTCCTTAAATTATGGTTTATGGATCAGTAGCAATGACGAAGAGATTTGGATATTTCTCGTATAAAGGGGTGTTATAGAGCCGTTTAGTAAGCCAGAAATTTGTGTAGGCCCCATCAACAAACGCAAAATTGGCACGCAAATTAAATATCTCTTTGCATTTCTGGATCTCATTCCAGAACTAAGAGCCCCCTTTTTATGTGAAGAACAAGGAGTTACAAAAGTATTTTGCATTTAAGAGTTGGTCTCTTGGATTTGTGTCCTTTTTAGCGTTCTTCTATATCTAGTTTGTTAAGAGGCCAAGGCTCATTTTTCTTGCAGTTGGTAGTCCCTAAACCTCCATGGCTTTTAGGAACACATATGTATTCCCAATTGACCATGAGACATTTGGTTTTGACAGTGTCCCCTGCCTAAAATAATTCAGGCATAACTTTGTCGAACTAATTGTGTGTCCTATCGCCTAGAAGAAATAAGCCCATCATATATTAAGAGGGTATCGCAAGAGGCATGCATTAATGAGAGTCAATCTCGCTCCTAAGGACATGAATCTCTATTGTCTCTGGTCAACCTGTTTCTCAAACTTGAGGCGATGGGCTCCCAATTAGTGCTGCAATGGCTTTGTTGGAAGCGAGGAGCCCAGGATAGGTTATGGGGAATTCAGAAAGCTTACATTTCAACAAATAACCAAGACACATCCCCTCATTGTGGTCCATACCCATGGTGACCACTTCTCTTTTAGATAAATTATTTTCATTCCTAACATGGCTCCAAAACAGATAAGAATAATCCTGGCCATGGATATGCTCTGCTCGCTAGGTTCGAACAGGACCAAGGGATCATCCGCATATTGAAATAAGAAGTTCCCGGACCCTCGGATAAGATGGGACACCGCCCACGGTGTCCCTCTAGTTTTTATTTGTTCAGCATATAGTAGCTATAGAGGGTGTAAGACACAATGTAAAAGAGAAGGGGGAGATGTGGTCACCTTGCCTAAGGCAACGTTTGATACTAAGAGAGGACCAACCTCCCTGTTTATACAAAACACAACATGTCCTCCGGAGACAAGTTGCAGAATTCTATAGAAAGAAACTAGCGTGGTAAGTGGAAAACTTTTCGAAGAAGACTCCATGGAGGAATGACCGACTAACTCTATCGTAGGCTTTCTCAATACCGAGTGTAATTTCATGCACCACCTCATGGAGTGATAATACGCCGTTCAAATTATGTAAACCCCTAAAGAAGACAATCTGACATCGATTGACCATCTTGATGGCTATAGGACCCAACTGCATAGCATACACTTTGACCACTAACTCAAATAGAACATTAATAACTGAAAATGACCTAAACAGTTAATTACAAGCCACCCCAGGATTTTTACGGATAATTATGTAAAGCCTAGATAATTTCATGTACTGTAAAAAAAACTTTTTTATCTTGCCTTGTTTCTATAATATCTTGTGACTCTAAAAAGAGATTATCTCATGCAACATCTATCCTCGTGCCTTTTATTAGCATTTTTGGTGTCCATTCCCATTATACACCATTTGGCCAGCAGACTAGAAGACACGCTTATTTACGGTAGTTCAGCCACGCACTCAACTCAGCTCAAATGGATATGCTGTTGGGGATTCCCATCTCCATCACCATCTTCTCGTCCATAGGATTGCCGTCCGACGGCCTGAGCAGCACATACGGCACCATGCCGGCGCCATGTCGGTTTTTTCGGTCAGGGTCGTTGTTCCACTCGTCCACCTGCTCCACGATCTCCCTAGTCCTCTCCTTGAACTTCTCGAATGCCTGCCTGATCGCCCCATCCTGTTTCCATGACGGCTCTTCATGTGTGCCCATGTACTCCTCGTCCGACGCGTGCGACGATAGGAGGTCCAAGATGGCAAGGACTATGGAAGCCTGGTACTGGGACGGAAACGTGTCCAACAACACCTTCTCCGGCGCCTCCACAAACGTACGCATGCCTTCAGCGCCCATCTCGGTCGGCATGTTCCTCCGGGTGAGCGTCGGACGGTTGGGGATATACCCGGCCATGGGGTATTGCCCGAAGTTGACGGCAGCATGGTGCGCCGAGGTGACCCACATGATGGTGGCCAAGGCTTGCGCCAGGTTCTCGTGGCTATCTAGCTCGGGCCACCATGGCTCGTCCTGCTTGTCGGCGTGGCCTTTAGTGCGCACCTCCGTCCACCAAGCCTGAAGCTCCTCATCATCGACGATGTCCGCAGTGCACGGGTAGTAGTGCTCCACGTAGGTCAACGCCCACTGCTTGATGGCGTCCCAGACAAGCAGGCCGTCGTTGGCATAGGGGTAGTCCTCTATGGCCAGCTCCAGCTTGCCATCCTCCCTAATGACCGCCATGCCCCTCCGGATAAGGTCTTCCGGCAGAGCCTCCATGTCGAATCGCCACTGCTGCTCGTAAGCCACAGAGCTGAGCTCCATGGAGTACTCCCCCGGCGCGAAGGTGCCTTCGATGACCCCATCGGCATTGATGAGCAACTCACGCGCATGCGCGTTGATCTCCATGGTGAAGCGGAAGTGTGGGTGCAGCAGGCGGTAGATGGGGTGCATCTGGCTGAGCTGCCGGTTGGCAGCGATGATGTAGGGCTCGGTGCAGGCGTGCGTCCTCAGCCAGTGGCTAACGAGCTGGTGGACGCCGGCGTCATGAGCTAGGACATGGGCCTTGGCCAGCTGCCACAGCCAGGACCCCGTGACGCTGCCGTCGCATCCAGGTGTGAATACCTGGCGCCACTGCGGCTTGCGATTGGACTTGGGCCTGGTCAGCTCGATGGCGATCGGGCAGATCGTGCCGTCGTCGGTGAGGAAGAAGAGGGTGCGCGAGCCGTACAAGGTGGTATCGTCAAGCTTGCGGACCTTGTGTACGTATAGCAGTAAGTCGTGGTAGTCCACCATGAACAACTTCTTGTTAGCGCGGGCCTCCTCAACTGTCATGACACGTCTGATCTGCTCTTCAATCAGCTCCACAGTGACCAGGGAGTCTGCCGGGCCGTAGGTTGCCTCGTCCAGCTTGCTCTTGATAGGAAACTCCTGCATGTATAGTTATCATATCAAAATTAGTAGAACAATCAATGAAGAATTTTCCTTTCCCGGAAAAAAGGCACTATAGTGGCTAGCTTTTAGAGAAAAGGCAGAGTGCCCGACTTATAAATAAAGCCATGTATAATGACAACATACCGTGACTAGTTGGATGCTCATTGGGTTCATCCCTGCGATGGTTTGTCGTGCGAATTCCTCGTCTCTGAACCAAGCAAACTTGTCCCCTGCATTTCCAAAATATCTACTAATTAGGCAACAACAATTATGGATCCATTAAGAAAGCATGATGTACGTGCGTATACTTAAATGAATCTCTGGTGTACGTACTGTCATGAATCTCGGGAGTTTCAAACTTGAAGACTCTGCGTATCTCCTCGAGGAATGCGGTGCCTTCGAGCTTGAAGAGGTGGAGCAGCTCGGTCTCAATCAAATCGATGACAAACCTGAGCTTCCCCCCTTCTGGCTGCACCGGCTGGTTCCTGAAGTTGTCGTCATACAGTTTGTCAATGGCTGACAAGGAGGGGAAGCTCTGGTTCTTGTGCTTGGCCGTCTTTAAGCCCGTAGTCAAGGCGTGCAACACTGACATGAACTTCTTTGTTTCGAACGCGCTAGTCTTGCGCTCCGTGAAGGCCTCATCCCGGGGCACGTAGATGTCGTCCTTGTGACTCCTCTCCTCCGCAAATGGGTCTTTCTTGCTGCGAGGACGGCCCGTGCGGCAGCGTCGCGGGTAGGGGTGCTCCTTGCCATCGAGAACAGGCCGCGTGGTGGGGTTCTTACCGTCGTCGGGGTTGCCTAGGTCATTATACACATCATAGTCATAGATGCGGTCGTGATCCTTGCGCTCACCGCAACCGTTGCCACGGAGGACCTCGAGCTCGCGCTTGCGCAACCCCACGACGCCCTTGGGCGTATGCGAAGGAAGGTACGAGAACTGCACCACACACATATATACATGCTAAATCTGTTAAGGGATAAGTGAATTTTCAAAAAAAAAGAAAAAAGTTAAGGGATCAATGAGTTTCAAAAAAAAGGTTAAGTGATTAATGGTGTTTTCAACTCAAAAAACAAGACCCCATTTATATATGAAAATAAAGACGGATTGGATGGTTAATTAGTTGACGGACCGCGGGAAAGAAAACACGCTTGTCAGGGCTGCAGTGTGAGGGGTCGATCCAGGAGTTGCAGTGGAACGTGACGGCGGACTCCTCCTGGCCGGTGGGGAAGACCTCGATGTCCAACAGCAACATCTCAGTGTGGTGATAGTTGGTGACCTGCACGGCGCCGATGGGTCCGAACGATGCCGGCACCTTGAAGCTGGCCTCGTACATGTCCCACTCGTCGTCCACTGTACCCGAGTGCTTGACGGCGCCGGAGATGGGTTCCCACTCCTGCCCCGTTTCTGCACACCACACAAACATATATATTATCAATACCGTATGTACATATGCATGCATTAATTAATGTACGTACAAGGGATGTTTGTCACTCACGTGGATCCAACTCGGAGCTGACGAGGTCAACGTGCAACCAAGTTTTTAGGATGAGATCGTATAGGAAATCACGAACGCCGGCTGCCTTACTCATGTGCACCGTCACGGTGGCCTTCATTTCGGTGATCTGCGTGCGGTCCTGCACGTGGACGTCCGGGCGGGCGACCGTGCCAACGACGGCCGGCCCATTGGAGTCGGACAAGGTGGTGGTCGTAGTGGTGGTGGTGCTGGTGCTGCCAACCTTGGAGACACTGGTGCGGCGGCCATTGCCTGTTTTCCGGCGAGCCTCGGGCACCACGAACGTCCGCCGCCGGGCGGACGACGGGGCGGCACACGCACCACCTACTAGAGGCTTCGTCGCCGTTATCATTGTGGCTAGCTAGCTAGCAGTCTCGGACGACCAGGGAGATGGAGTGTGAGAGGGCTGGAAGACTGCAAGTTTCACTGTCCTAAATGGCAGTGATGGAAGGATCTGATGTGCGGAGAGAGTGTGCCCTGGATGTGCTATTTATAGCTAGAGATCGTCCACGTGTTAAATATATACAGAGAGAGAGATGCAAGTAGTATTTTAGTTAGTGTTTTATTTATCTATTTACGTATCCAGCGGTGCAGCACATGTAGTACGGAGTATTTAGCATTGCATGCATACGGTCCATGCAATATTAATGATTGCATGACGATGGAACGCGCACTGTGATGGCGATGGTATTTCGCCTTCATTCAAAATTCTGAATTTTGTGTTATATCGCCAGTTCCCTTCTAACCACATTATTGCTTATCCTTGTCTGCGCCTGCAACCACATAAATTGCTTGCGTACTGCTTATTTTCTGGTTAAGTTTATGCTGAGATATTCTTTTTCAACTATATTATGAATTAGTGCATTTCGTCTGGCTGATTTTAGTTTGCTTTCATTCCAATTTTCTGGTCGATGCTCTTGCGCCGTCAGTCGTGCTGAATATTTCCTCCGATTAAATTGTTTCCGCGTTCCAATCGAATTTCTAGACGTTGGATCGTGCACTGCAATGGCGATGTCATTGAGGCTTCGTTCCAGATTCTGAACTTTTGTATGTTGGGTTATATCAACGATACATCTTATCACATATTTGCTTGTTCTTTTTTGCACGCGTAACCACATAAGTGCTTGTCACCTGCTTGTTTTTGTGTTACGTCTATGATTGAGATTTCCTTTTACAAGTATATTATGAATTTACGGATATTCAGGACCTGTTCTTGTTATCCCAAAATTACAATTGTAAAATTTATATTTTTAGAGTTTTGAAGTTTTTCCGATAAAAGGTGCAAGAAGCACCTGGCTTTAAAAATAATAAAGCCACCAAGAACATAAGGTTTAAAATGGTGCAACGAGAGCAAATGCTAATTGCAAGTTACATACCATCTCGAAAGGAAACATGCTAAGAGCATCTCCAGCCGTTCGCCCCCCAGGGGCTAAAAAAAGCGCCGCTTGGGGGCGAACCGGCTATGTTTTCGCCTTGGGGGCGATCGGGTTCCCAGCCGCTGCCCCAGGGTCGCAGTCGCCCTTTTTTAAACATTTTAATAAAAGATATTCGGCCAAAATTCGGCAAACAGGACAAAGATTCGACAAACACGACATAAAATTCGGCGTTCTACGGGTTTTTTTTTTACCTAGAAAATATAAAATTTACTAAAAAAACAAAGGGCCGCACCTACAGGCCGAAGAACTCGCTGAACGCGGCGTAGTCGCCGCCGTCGCCACCGTCATCGTCGTCCTTCTCCTTCTTCATGTGGCCGTCCCTGGTGGACCCCTTCCCGGGGTCGCACTGGCGGACAGGTTTGGCCGGTGGCGGCGCGTTGTCATCGCTGTCCTCAAACAAGATCACGCCCCCTCGTCGTGCCAAAGGCGACGCGCGGCGATCTCCTCCAGTGCGCGGCGCTGGCGCTCCATCTCCAGCTGGGCCCATTCTTCCCGCGCCCACTTCATGGCTGCCTCATCGTCGAGCGTGTCGTCGTGCTCGGTCTTCACGACGGCGAGCCCCGGCTCCGTCTTCAGCTTGACAAGGCGGGGAGGAGCTGAGGAGGAGGCACGGCCGCCCTTGTTGATGACGCTGCCGGCGAAGCGGGTGCGCTGGCCGAGCGGCGTTTCCACGGGCTCGGGCTTGACGATGATGAGCGCCGGTGACCCAAAGGATCGGGTGGAGGAGGAGGAGGAAGACCCGCACAGCATACGCCGCAGTAGCCACGTGTTGGCATTCCGACGGGGGGCGGGGCCACCGGGTACTGGAGCGGCCGATTCTTGCCACCCTCGAGGTGCTCGAGCACGGCGTGCAGCATGTTGTCGGGGGCGCCCCACCACAGGCGGCGTCCGTCGCTGTTGTTGCGCCCCCTCTGACCACCGGTGCGCTGTTGGTGGAGGCAAGCCGCTCCGCCTGCCAGCGTTCGAAGTACGCCGCCACGCATCGTGGTTGCCTGCGTCTTACTCCGGGAGGGCGTGCTCCTTCTCCGACAAGGAGACCCACACACGCTCGATCTTGGTGTGGAAGTATCCTGGTGGTGCTCGACGTCGGGCAGATGGAGGACTGGGACGCCCCCGGCGCTGAGCCTCCACCGCCCTGGCGCGTGCATGTTGGGCGGTGTCGGGTAGTTCGCCTCATAGAGGAGGTGAGCTTCGCACTCGTGAAGAGAGAGGCGGCCGAAGCTGTTGGCCGCCGCCGCGTCGTCGGGGAAATGTTCACACATCGAGGGTGTGCGTGCACGCGGCGGCTAGACGGGGAGAGAGAGGGTGCCGGCGGCGAGAGAAGGGGGGCTGGCGGCGGGTGATTCCTCCGGCGAGGGAGGGGGGATTGTTTAGCGGCCGGGGGGCGGCAACGCGTGTGTATGTGTAGCGGGAGGGGACGCGTCGCCGCAACAAACCGCCCGTGAGAAATCAATGGAAGGCTGACTGGCGATAGCCTTGGCATTGATTACCTGAGGGAAACCGAGGCGATGAGGACAACGATGCGCTGTGTCGCTGACTCGGCGGTCCCATCGGGCTTTCGCGGCCAAAACGCTCCCCCGGCGCCTTCGAGCGGCCCCAGCGCGCCGGGTTCGGCATGGGCCGCCGGCGCCAATTTCGGGCCTAACCTGCGAAAAATGGGCTCCTGGGGACGCGACCCGGCAATTTTTTGGGCGCCAGCGCCAAAAAAGGGGCCTGGGGGGCCTGTTGTGGGCACGGCTGGAGATGCTCTAAGTAGGATAAAGCATGAAGTGATGGTGTGTGCCCAACGACAACATCAACTGAGGTTGCTTCTATTGATGGAATGGATTTCTCTAATCTTGTTTTATACCACCTCGTTGTGATTTCTCTTTTTAAAAATCCTCCAGTTGCAAATAAAAATAAGGACCATTTATAAATGTAGTCAGCAGGGTGATGCGGGATGTAATCCTCCATCGTAAGCTTACGACGTCAGGTCGAAAGTGCCTATGCCAAGGCTGCAAATGAACACCAATTGATTCTAAGCTGTTGCCCACGAGCATCGGGAAGGGGGAGAAGGAACTCTTGAAACGAATTGATATTCCGCTTACAGCCAAACCTTTCCTAGACACAACTCCACAAGAATTTGGCTGCGCCACGCTTTGGAACGGAATATGATCAACGTGTTCTAGAGCCTCAGAAAGTGCACACGAGCATTTCCTAGGCACGTGACATTTATGAAGGTCAAGGGCCAAGGGGAGACAATCTTTGTTCGCTCGGCAAAGGAAGATACAGATTGTGAGGGACAGTTGTTAACCAGATGGCTTTGGCATAGCGGATATGAGGGCCATGAACAAGTTTTTGTGTAGATAGCATTCAACGAGGGGCAACCTGATACTTTAATGGACCTGGCCTAGATCAACGGCTTCCCAGGATGTCCTCTCCTCGATGTTAAAATTTCGGAGGAAGGAAAAATTTATAAGTTTGGGCACATCATGTCCTTAAATTAGGGTTTATGGATCAGTAGCAATGACGAAGAGATTTGGATATTTCACATATAAAGGGGTATTATAGAGTTGTTTAGTAAGCCAGAAATTTATGTAGGCCCCATCAACAAACACAAATTGGCACCTAAATTAAATACCTATTTGCATTTCTCGATCTCGTTCGAGAACTAGGAGCCCCCTTTTTATGTGAAGAACAAGGAGTTAAAAAAGTATTTTGCATTTAAGAGTTGGTCTCATGGACTTGTGTCCTTTTGAGGGTTCTTCTATATCTACTTTGTTAAGAGGCCAAGATTCATTTTCTTGTAGTTGGTAGTCCCTAAACCTCCATGGCTTTTAGGAACACATATGTCTTCCCAATTGACCATGAGACATTTGGTTTGGATAGTGTCCACTGCCTAAAAGAATTCAGGCATAACTTTGTCGAACTAATTGTGTGTCCTGTCGCCTAGAAGAAATAAACCCATCATATATTAAGAGGGTGTGGAAAGAGGCACGCATTAATGAGAGTCAATCTTGCCCCTAAGGACATGAGTCACTATCGTCACTGGTCAACTAGTTTCTCAAACTTGAGGACATGGGCTCCCAATTAGTGCTGAAAAGGCTTTGTTGGAAGCGAGGAGCCCATGATAGGTAATGGGGAATTCAGAAAGCTTACATTTCAACAAATTACCTAGACACATCCCATCATCATGGTCCATACCCATGGCGACCACTTCTCTTTTAGAGAAATTATTTTCATTCCTAACATGGCTCCAAAACAAATAAAAATAATCTTGACCATGGATATTCTCTACTCGTTAGGTTCAAATAGGACCAAAGGATCATCCGCATATTGCAAATGAGAAGTTCCCGGACCGTCGGATAAATGGGACACCGCCCCTGTGTCCATGTAGTTTTGATTTGTTCAGCATATAGTAGCTATAGAGGGTGTAAGACACAATGTCAAAGAGAAGGGGGAGACGTGAGCGCCTTGCCTAAGAGTACAAGTCAGAGAGTCCTCGAGGCCACCACAAGCCAGGGATGCGCGCCCCTAGGGCTTGTGGCGCCCTCGGAGACCCCCTGACCTCCTTCTTTGGCCTATATATACAGAGATATTCCAGAAACCCTAGAACGACAGACAAAAATACTTTTCCACTGCCGCAGGTCTCTGTTCCCATGAGATCCTATCTGGAGGCCTTTGTCGGTACTCTGCCGGAGGGGGACTTGATCACGGAGGGCTTCTACATCAACCTTGCTGCCCTTCCAATGATGCGTGAGTAGTTTACCACAGACCTACGGTTCCATACCTAGTAGCTAGATGGCTTCTTCTCTCTCTTTGATATTCAATACAATGTTCTCCTCAATGTTCTTGGAGACCTATTTGATGTAATCTTCTTTTGCGGTGTGTTTGTCGAGATCCTATGAATTATGGATTTATGATCAGATTATCTATGAATAGTATTTGAATCTTCTCTGAATCCTTATATGCATGATTTGATATCTTTGTATTTCTCTTCAAATTATTGGTTTGGTTTGGCCAACTAGACTTGTAGTTCTTGCAATGGGAGAGGTGCTTAGCTTTGGGATCAATCTTGCGGTGTCCTTGCCTAGTGAGAGAAGGGGCAGTGAGGCATGTATTGTAGTGTTGCCATCAAGTATGAAAATATGGGGTTTATATGATATTGCTTGAGTTTATCCCTCTACATCATGTCATCTTGCTTAAGGCGTTACTCTGTTCTTATGAACTCAATACTCTAGATGCATGCTGGATAGCGGTCGAAGTGTGGAGTAATAGTAGTAGATGCAGAATCGTTTCGGTCTAGTTGTCATGGATGTGATGCCTATATTCATGATCATTGCCTTAGATATCGTCATAACTTTGCGTTTTTCTATCAGTTGCTCGGCAGTAATTTGTTTACCCACCGTATGCTTTATTCAAGAAAGAAGCATCTAGTGAAACCAACCGTATACATCTATTATTTTCATATCTATAAAACCAAAAAAATTATTTGCTGAAATTATTTGTGTTTACTTTATTTTGCTTTTTACTTTAGTTTTACCGATTAAGAGATCTATTCTTCTTGAGACAAATTGTTATGCGGATGCTATTGCTATGCTTGTCACTAAGTTAGAGAGAAAATTTATACACATCCACCCGGCTCTACAAGATATATTTTATGAACTTCTGAATATACTTCATCCTAAGGTGCAAAGATTGCAGCAATTTTTCTTTCTACAAAAAGGATATTGAACATCCCCCTATAGAGGAAATTCTCCACGATAAAGAAACTTTGCGTAGTTTGGAAGCTAGAGATTATCATGCTTACAGTAGCAATCTTAGAAGAAGAGTTCTTACAAAGAAAGTACTCAAGCCATTTATCTTGATACTTATGAAAATTTTGATTGGGTAGTTAAGGAAAATTATCTTGATACTTACTCAAGCCCCTGGTTAGATGTGTTTTCATGTTTTAATTTAGGGTTTGTGCCAGGTAAGACATTTGGGATGATATGGAAGATAGTAGATTTTTTTTATAGGAAACGGAATCTTTTGCGCCCAGTATCAAAATTGTTTCTGCTTGTTGGAACATGAAACAATTTTGAATTTTTTACATGTTTCTGATCTACAAATTGATGACATTTTCCTAATTGTTCTAAGTTTTTAGATATGCAGAAGTTTCACATCAATTCGCACCTCTACAGAACGTTGTGTTTTTGAGATATTATGTTTTCTTTGTGTTGTTTGCTTATTTTGATGCATCTATGGCTAGTATCGGGGGGTATGAACCATGGAAAAGTTGGAATACAGTAGATATTACACCAATATAAAATAAGAATGAGTTCACAACAGTACCTATAAGTAAGGATTGAATTTGTTTTACTGACGGATCTCACTAGTTTTCTGTTGAGTTTTGTGTTGTGAAGTTTTAACGTTTTGGGTAAAGATTGGATGGACTATGGAATAAAGAGTTACAAGAGCCTAACCTTGGGGATGCCCAAGGCACCCAAAGGTAATATTCAAGGACAACCAAGCATCTAAGCTTGGGGATGCCCTGGATGGCATCCCCTCTTTCGTCTTCAATCCATCGATAAATTTACTTGAGGCTATATTTTTATTCACCACATGATATGTGTTTTGCTTGGAGCATCTTGTATGATTGAGACTTTGATTTTTATTTTGCCACAATCATCCTTGATGTACACACCTGTTGTGAGGAACATGCATTAATCGTGAATTTATTAGAATACTCTTTGTGCTTCACTTATATCTTTTGAGCTAGGTAGTTCCTCTAGTGCTTCACTTATGTATTTTTTAGCACCGCGGTGATGTTTATTTCAAAGAAAGTGATGAACTCTCATACTTCACTTATACTATTTTGATAGTCTCTAAACAGCAAGGTAATTTGCTTGGATTATGAATTTAGTCCAAATATGATGGGCATCCAATAGGAATACAATAAAAACTTTCATATAAAGAGCACTGAATGCTATGAGAAGTTTGATTCCTTATGATTATTTTGAGATATAAAGATGGTGATATTAGAGTCATGCTAGTGAGTAATTGTGGATGGTAGAAATACTTGTGTTAAAGTTTGCAATTCTCGTAGCATGCACGTATGGTGAACCTAAATACAACTTCCACCGTTCTGTCATATGTTCTAGTATCGAGTTGTAATTGTTAAGTTGTAAGTGAATAGAAGTGTGATGATCATCATTAATAGAGCATTGTCCCATGTGAGGAAAGGATGATGGAGGTTGATTCCCTCACTAGTTGGGATGAGTCTCCGGACTTTACAAAATAATAGAAGAGGCCAAAGAAGACCAAATAAAAAAGGCCACAGAAGCCCACAAAAAAATTAAAAAATGAAAGAAAAGTGAGAAGGGGCAATGCTACTATCCTTTTTCCACACTTGTGCTTCAAATTAGCACCATGTTTCTCATGATAGGAAGTCCCCTATGTTATAACTTTCATATACTAGTGGGAATTTTTCATTATGGAATTGGCTTGTATATTCCAATGATGGGCTTCCTCAGATTTCCCTAGGTCTTCGTGAGCAAGCAAGTTGGATGCACACCCATAGTTTATTTTTGAGCTTTCATAAAATTATAGCTCTAGCGCATCCGTTGCATGGAAATCCCTACTCACTCTCTTTGATATCTACTGATGAGCATCTCCATAGCCCATTAATATGCCTAGTTGATGTGAGACTATCTCCTTCATTTTGCCTTCTCCACAACCACCATATTCTATTCCATCTATAGTTTTATGTCCATTACTCACGCTCATATATTGCGTGAAAGTTGAAAAGGTTTGAGAATACTAAACTGTGAAACAATTGCTTGACTAATACCGGGGTTGTGCATGATTTAATACTTTGTGTGATGAAGATGGAGCATAGCCAGACTATACGATTTTGTAGGGATAACTTTCTTTGGCCATGATATTTTGAGAAGACGCAACTGTTTTATTAGTATGGTCGAAGTATTATTGTTTTTATTTCAATATTAACCTTTTGTTTTGAATCTTATGGATCTGAACATTCATGCCACAATGAAGAAAATTACATGGATAAATATGTTAGGTAGCATTCCACATCTAAAATTCTGTTTTTATCATTTACCCACTCGAGGTGGAGTTGGAATTAAGCTTGGGGATGCTTGATACGTCTCCAACGTATCTATAATTTTTTATTGTTCCATGCTATTATGTATTCTGTTTTGGATGTTTGATATGCATGAATATGCTATTTTATGTTATTTTGGGGACTAACTTATTAACCTAGAGCCCAGTGAAGTTCCTGTTTTCCCCCTTTTTTGAGTTTCGCACAAAAAGAATATCAAACAGAGTCCAAATGGAATAAACTTTTGTGGTGATTTTTCTTGGACCAGAAGGCACATGTAGGACTTGGAGTACAAGTGAGAGAGTACTTGAGGCGACCACAAGCCGGGGAGGCACACCCTAGGAGGCGCCCCTAGGGCTTGTGGCCCCCTCGGAGACCCCTTGACCCCCTTCTTTGGCCTATAAATACAGAGATATTCCAGAAATCCTAGAATGACATACGAAAATACTTTTCCACCACCACAATCTCTGTTCCCATGAGATCCCATTCGGAGGCCTTTTCCGATAATCTACCGGAGGGGGACTTGATCACGGAGGGCTTCTACATCAACCTTGCTGCCCTTCCGATGTTGCCTGAGTAGTTTACCACAGACCTATGGGTCCATAGCTAGTAGCTCACTGGCTTCTTCTCTCTCTTCGATCTTCAATACAATGTTCTCCTCGATGTTCTTGGAGATCTATTCGATACAAATCTTCTTTTGCGGTGTGTTTGTCGAGATCCAATGAATTGTGGATTTATGATCAGATTATCTATGAATATTATTTGAATCTTATATGAATTCTTATATGCATGATTTTATATCTTTGTATTTCTATTCAAATTATTGGTTTGGTTTGGCCAACTAGATTGGTAGTTCTTGCAATGGGAGAGGTTCTTAGTTTTGGGTTCAATCTTGAGGTGTCCTCACCCAGTGACATAAGGAGTAACAAGGCACGTATTGTATTGTTACCATCAAGGATAAAAAGATTACAATTATCATATTGCTTGAGTTTATCCATCTACATCATGTCATCTTGCTTAAGGCATTACTCTATACGTATAAACTTAATACACTAGATGCATGCTGGATAGCGATTGATGTGTGGAGTAATAATAGTAGATGCAGAATCATTTCGGTCTACTTGTCACAGACTTGATGCCTATATTCATGATCATTGCCTTAGATATCGTCATAACTTTGCGCTTTTCTATCAGTTGCTCGACAGTAATTTGTTTACCCGCCGTATGCTTTATTCAAGAGAGAAGCCTCTAGTAAAACCTATGGCCCCTGGGTCTATTATACATCTATTGTTTTCAGATCTAGAAAACCAAAAGGAAAAAAATACTTTGCTGCAATAATTTTGTGTTTACTTTATTTTGCTTTTTTACTTTAGCTTTTATTCTATCTCTATCAGATCTCACTCTTGTTCGTGACGTTGAAGGGATTGACAACCCCTTTTTGCGTTGTGTGCAAGTGTTTGTTAGTTTGTGCAAGTGCATATATTGGGGACTTGCTTGTACCTCCTACTGGATTGATACCTTGGTTCTCAAACTGAGGGAAATACTTATCTCTACTTTGTTGCATCACCCATTCCTCTTCAAGGGAAAATCATTGCAAGCTCAAGAAGTAGCAGGAAGAATTTCTGGCGCCATTGTCGGGGAGGTCTACATGAAGCCTACCAAGTACTTGTCATATACTCTCATCACTTGCACTTACATTATATTCCATTTGCCTCTCATTTTCATCTCCCCCACTTCTAAAACGTTTTCAGAAAATCACAAAAATATTTTCCTTTTTATTCGCCATTTTTCCGTTCATCTTTCTCGTTCGCTTTTGTTTACTCGTCTGCTAGATCACTTTGCTATCATGTATGAATCTGGGGAAGTTACCGTTGGTAATAATAATCTTGGAGAAAGACTTGAATCTTGTGATAGTGAAAAGGAACCCCGTCTTAATTATAATAAAAAAACCTTTTATGTAGGGGACGGTAATATTATTGGTAAAAGGATTATTTGGGAGTTTTATAATTGTACGGGAGTTTTACAAATTAAGAGATCTATTCTCCTTGAGACAAATTGTTATGCGGATGCTATTGCTATGCTTGTCGCTAAGTTAGAGAGAAAATTTATACACATCCACCCGGCTTTACAAGATATATTATATGAAGTTCCGAATATGCTTCATCCTAACGCTACAAAGATTGCGGCAATTATTCGTATGTGAGAGTTTGATTTGATAGTACAAAGGACATTTTTTATTTCTACGAAAAGGATATTGAACATCCCCCTATAGAGGAAATTCTACACGATAAAGAAACTTTGCATAGTTTGGAAGCTAGAGATTATCATGCTTAGAGTAGCAATCTTAGAAGAAGAGTTCTTACAAAGAAATTGCTCAAGCCATTTATCTTGATACCTATGAAAAATTTGATTGGGTAGTTAAGGGAATTTATGTTGGATTTGATGAAGAATGGATGGAGGTAATGTCTAAAGAACCCATAAGAAATGAAATACAAATTTTGTATGATGATATATATGGGGATGATCTAGAGTATTATGTATGCATGTTAAGATTATTGGTCAAAGTCATTTTCATGAATTAAGATCTCTTATTAGAAAAGGGAGAGACAAAAAAGGATTTATTGATAAAGCTTTTAACAGATTTTATTTCAACCAAAGATGACAAGACCTAGATCATTGCTTTATGCCTAGCTAGGGGCGTTAAATAATAGCGCTTGTTGGGAGGCAACCCAATTTTATTTTGGTTCTTGTTGTTCTTGAATAAATATATCATCTAGCCTCTGGTTAGATGTGTTTTCATGTTTTAATTTAGTGTTCGTGCCAAGTAGGACCTTTGGCATGATTTGGAAGATAGTAGATTTGTTTTTTCTGGGAAACAAAAACTTTTGCGCCCAGTATCAAAATTGTTTCTGCTTGCCGGAACATTAAAAATTCTGAATTTTATACACGTTTCTGACCAACAAATTGACCACATTTTCCTCATTGTTCTGAATTTTTAGATATGCAGAAGTTTCACATCAATTCGCACCTTTACAGACTGTTGTGTTTTTGACATATTCTGTTTTCTTTGTGTTGTTTGCTTATTTTGATGCATCTATGGCTAGTATCGGGGGGTATGAACCACGGAAAAGTTGGAATACAGTAGATATTATACCTATATAAAATAATAATGAGTTCACAACAATACCTATAAGTAAGGATTGAATTTGTTTTACAAATGGATCTCACTAGTTTTCTGTTAAGTTTTGTGTTGTGAAGTTTTCAAGTTTTGGGTAAAGATTTTATGGACTATGGAATAAGGAGTGACAAGAGCCTAACCTTGGGGATGCCCAAGGCACCCAAAGGTAATATTCAAGGACAACCAAGCATCTAAGCTTGGGGATGCCCCGGATGGCATCCCCTCTTTTCTCTTCAATCCATCGATAAATTTACTGGAGGCTATATTTTTATTCACCACATGATATGTGTTTTGCTTGGAGCGTCTTGTATGATTTGAGACTTTGATTTTTATTTTGCCACAATCATCCTTGATGTACACACCTGTTGAGAGGGACAAGCATTAATCGTGAATGTATTAGAATACTCTTTGTGCTTCACTTATATCTTTTGAGCTAGGTAGTTGCTCTAGTGCTACACTTGTAACTTATTGAGCACGTCGGTGATGTTTATTTTAAAGAAATTGATGAACTATCATGCTTCACGTATATTATTTTGACAGTCTCTAAACAACATGGTAATTTGCTTGGGTCATGAATTTAGTCCTAATATGATGGGCATCCAATAGGAATACAATAACAACTTTCATATAAAGAGCACTGAATGCTATGAGATGTTTGATTCCTTATGATTATTTTGAGATATAAAGATGGTGATATTAGAGTCATGCTAGTGAGTAATTGTGGATTGGTTGAAATACTTGTGTTAAAGTTTTCAATTCCCGTAGCATGCACGTATGGTGAACCTAAATACAACTTCCACTGTTCTGTCATATGTTCTAGTATCGAGTTGTAATTGTTAAGTTGTAAGTAAATATGAGTGTGATGATCATCATTATTAGAGCAGTGTCCCATGAGAGGAAAGGATGATGGAAGCAACGATTCCCTCACAAGTTGGGATGAGTCTCTGGACTTTACAAAATAATAAAAGAGGCCAAAGAAGCCAAAATAAAAAGGTCCATATAAGCCCACAAAAAATGAAAAAAAGAGAGAAAAGAGAGAAGGGGCAATGCTACTCTCCTTTTTCCACACTTGTGTTTCAAATTAGCACCATGTTTTTCATGATAGAAAGTCTCCTATGTTATCACTTTCATATACTAGCGGGGATTTTTCATTATAGAATTGGCTTTTATATTCCAATGATGGGCTTCCTCAAATTCCCATAGGTCTTCGTGAGCAAGCAAGTTGGATGCAAAACATAGTTTCTTTTTTAGCTTTCGTAAACTTATAGCTCTAGTGCATCCATTGCATGGCAATCCCTACTCACTCACGTTGATATCTATTGATGGGCATCTCCATAGCCCATTAATATGCCTAGTTGATGTGAGACTATCTCCTTCATTTTGTCTTCTCCACAACCACCAGATTCTATTCCACCTAAAGTGTTATGCCCATTACTCACGCTCATATATTGCATGAAACTTGAAAATGTTTGAGAATACTAAAGTGTGAAACAATTGCTTGACTAATATCGGGGTTGTGCATGATTTAATACTTTGTGTGATGAAGATGGAGCATAGCCAGACTATACGATTTTGTGGGGATAACTTTCTTTGGCCATGATATTTTGAGAAGACACAATTGTTTTATTAGTATGGTCGAAGTAATATTGTTTTTATGTCAATATTAACCTTTTGTTTTGAATCTTCTGGATCTGAACATTCATGCCACAATGAAGAAAAATTACATGGATAAATATGTTAGGTAGGATTCCACATCAAAAATTATGTTTTTATCATTTACCCACTCGAGGTGGAGCGGAATTTAGCTTGGGGATGCTTGATACGTCTCCAACGTATCTATAATTTTTATTATTCCGTGCTATTATGTATTCTTTTTTGGATATTTTATATGCATTAATATGCTATTTTGTATTATTTTTGGGACTAACTTATTAACCCAGAGCCGAGTGAAGTTTCTGTTTCCCCCCTTTTTTGAGTTTCGTAGAAAAAGAATATCAAACAGAGTCCAAATGGAATAAAACTTTCAAGATGATTTTTCTTGGACCAGAAGGCACTTGTAGGGCTTGGAGTACAAGTTAGAGAGTACTCGAGGCAACCACAAGCCGGGGAGGCATGCCCTATGGGGCGCCCCTAAGGCTTGTGGCCCCCTCGGAGACCCCTAGACCACCTTATTTGGCCTATAAATACAGAGATATTCCAGAAACCCTGGAACGACATACGAAAATACTTTTCCACCACCGCAGTCTCTGTTCTTGTGAGATCCCATCTGGAGGCCTTTTTCGGTACTCTGCCGGAGGGGGACTTGATCACGGAGGCCTTCTACATCAACATTGCTTCCCTTCCGATGATGCCTGAGTAGTTTAGCACAGACCTACGGGTCCATAGCTAGTACCTAGCTGGCTTCTTCTCCCTCTTTGATCTTCAATACAATGTTCTCCTCGATGTTCTTAGAGATCTATTCGATGTAATCTTCTTTGGCGGTGTGTTTGTCGAGATCCAATGAATTGTGGATTTATGATCAGATTATCTATGAATATTATTTGAATCTTCTCTGAATTCTTATATGCATGATTTGATAACTTTGTATTTCTCTTCGAATTATTGGTTTGGTTTGGCCAACTATATTGGTAGTTCTTGCAATGGGAGAGGTATTTAGTTTTGGGTTCAATCTTGCGGTGTCCTCACCGAGTGACAGAAGTAATAGCGAGGCCCGTATTGTATTGTTGCCATCAAGGGTAAAAAGATGGCGTTTATATCATATTTCTTGAGTTTATCCCTCTACATCATGTCATCTTGCTTTAGGCGTTACTCTATACGTATGAACTTAATACTCTAGATGCATGCAGGATAATGATTGATGTGTGGAGTAATAGTAGTAGATGCATAATCGTTTCGGTCTACTTGTCACAGACGTGATGCCTATATTCATGATTATTGCCTTAGATATCGTCTTAACTTTGCACTCTTTTATCAATTGCTCGACAGTAATTATTCAAGAGAGAAGCCTCTAGTGAAACCTATGGCCCCCGGGTCTATTATACATCTATTGTTTTCAGATCTATAAAACCAAAAGGCAAAAAATACTTTGTTGCAATTATTTTCTATTTACTTTATTTTGCTTTTTACTTTAGTTTTAGTTCTATCTCTATCAGATCTCACTCTTGTTCGTGACGTTGAAGGAATTGACAACCCCTTTTCTGCGTTGTCTGCAAGTGTTTGTTAGTTTGTGCAAGTGCATATATTGGGGACTTGCTTGTACCTCCTACTGGATTGATACCTTGGTTCTCAAACTGAGGGAAATACTTATCTCTACTTTGCTGCATCACCCTTTCCTCTTCAAGGGATAAATTAACGCAACCTAAAGAAGTAGCAGGAAGAATTTCTGGCGCCTTTTCCAGGGAGCTCTACATCAGGCTTACCAAGTACTTGTCATAAACTCTCATCTCTTGCACTTACATTATATTCCATTTGCCTCTCATTTTCATCTCCCCCACTTCTAAAACATTTTCAGAAAATCACATAAATATTTTCCTTTTTATTCGCCCTTTTTAAGTTCATCTTTCTCGTTCGCTTTTGTTTACTCATGTGCTAGATCACTTTTCTATCATGTCTGACTCTGGGGAAGTTACCATTGATAATAATAATCTTGGAGAAAGACTTAAATCTTGTGATAGTGAAAAGGAACCCCGTCTTAATTATAATACAAAAACCTTTTATGTAGGGGACGGTAATATTGTTGGTAAAAGGATTATTAAGGAGTTTTTTAATTTTAAGGGAGTTTTACCAATTAAGAGATCTATTCTTCTGGAGACAAATTGTTATGTGGATGCTATTGCTATGCTTGTCGCTAAGTTAGAGAGAAAATTTATACACATCCACCCGGCTTTACAAGATATATTTTATGAACTTCCGAATATACTTCATCCTAAGGCTACAAAGATTGCAGCAATTTTTCTTATGCGGAAGTTTGATTTGATAGTACAAGGGAAATTTTTTCTTTCTACAAAAAGGATATTGAACATCCCCCTATAGAGGAAATTCGCCACGATAAAGAAACTTTGCGTAGTTTGGAAGCTAGAGATTATCATGCTTACAATAGCAATCTTAGAAGAAGAGTTCTTATAAAGAAATTACTCAAGCCATTTATCATGATACTTATGAAAAATTTGATTGGGTAGTTAAGGGAATTTATGTTGGATTTGATGTAGAATGGATGGAGGTAATGTCTAAAGAACCCATAAGAAATGAAATACGAATTTTATGTGATGATATTTATGGGGATGATCCTGAGTATTACGTATGAATGTTAAGATTAACAATCAAAGTCCTTTTCATGAATTAAGCTCTCTTATTAGAAAAAAGAGAGAAAAGAAAAGGATTTATTGAGAGTTCTATTCACATATTTGATTTCTACCAAAGATGACAAGACCTAGATCGTTGCTTTATGCCTAGCTAGGGGCGTTAAACAATAGCGCTTATTGGGAGGCAACCCAATTTTATTTTGGTTCTTGTTGTTCTTGAATAAATATATCATCTAGCCTCTGGTTAGATGTGTTTTCATGCTTTAATTTAGTGTTTGTGCCAAGTAAGACCTTTGGAATGATTTGGAAGATAGTTGATTTGCTTTCTCTGGGAAACGGAAACTTTTGCGCCTAGTATCAGAATTGTTTCTGCTTGCTGGAACATGAAAAATTCTGAATTATTTACACGTTTCTGATCTACAAATTAACCACATTTTCCTAATTGTTCTGAATTTTTAGATATGCAGAAGTTTCACATCAATTTGGACCTCTACAGACTGTTGTGTTTTGACAGATTCTATTTTCTTTGTGTTGTTTGCTTATTTTGATGGATCTATGGCTAGTATCGGGGGGTATGACCCATGGAAAAGTTGGAGTATAGTAGATATAATACCAATATAAAATAAGAATGAGTTCACAACAGTACCTATAAGTAAGGATTGAATTTGTTTTACTAAGGGATCTCACTAGTTTTCTGTGGAGTTTTGCGTTGCGAAGTTTTGAAGTTTTGGGTAAAGAATGGATGGACTATGGAATAAGGAGTGACAAGAGCCTAACCTTGGGGATGACAAAGGTACCCAAAGGTAATACTCAAGGACAACCAAGCATCTAAGCTTGGGGATGCCCCAGATGGCATCCCCTCTTTTGTCTTCAATCCATAGGTGAATTTACTTGAGGCTATATTTTTATTCACCACATGATATGTGTTTTGCTTCAAGCGTCTTGTATGATTTGAGACTTTGATTTTTATTTTGCCACGATAATCTATTGATGGGCATCTCCATTGCCCATTAATATTCCTAGTTGATGTGAGACTATCTCCTTCACTTTGTCTTCTGCACAACCACCATATTCTATTCCATCTATAGTGTTATGTCCATTACTCACGCTCATATATTGCGTGAAAGTTGAAAAGGTTTGAGAATAGTAAACTGTGAAACAATTGCTTCACTAATACTGGAGTTGTGCATGATTTAATACTTTGTGTGATGAAGATGGAGCATAGCCAGACTATACGATTCTGTAGGGATAACTTTCTTTCGCCATGGTATTTTGAGAAGACACAATTGTTTTATTAGTATTGTGGAAGTATTATTGTTTTTATGTCAATTAACCTTTTGTTTTGAATCTTATGGATCTGAACATTCATGCCACAATGAAGAAAAATTGCAAGGATAAATATGTTAGGTAGCATTCCACATCAAAAATTTTGTTTTTATCATTTACCCACTCGAGGTGGAGCAGGAATTAAGCTTGGGGATGCTTCATACGTCTCCAACGTATCCATAATTTTTTCTTGTGACATGCTATTATGTTTTATGTTTTGGATGTTTTATATGCATGAATATGATATTTTATATTATTTTGGGGACTAACTTAGTAACCTAGAGCCCAGTGAAGTTTCTATTTTCTCCTTTTTTTTAGTTTCACACAAAAAGAATATCAAACAGAGTCCAAATGGAATAAAACTTTTGCGATGATTTTTCTTGGACCAGAAGGCACATGTAGGACTTGGAGTACAAGTCAGAGAGTACTCGAGGCGACCACAAGCCGGAGAGGCATGCCCAAGGGGCGCCCCTAGGGCTTGTGGCCCCCTCGGAGACCCCTTGACCCCCTTCTTTGGCCTATAAATATAGAGATATTCCAAAAACCCTAGAACGGCATACACAAAATACTTTTCCACCGCCGCAGTCTCTGTTCTCGTGAGATCCCATCCAGAGGTCTTTTTCGGTACTCTGCCGGAGGGGGACTTGATCACGGAGGGATTCTACATCAACCTTGCTGCCCTTTCGATGATGTCTGAGTAGCTTCCCACAGACCTACGGGTCCATAGCTAGTAGCTAGCTGGCTTCTTCTCTCTATTTGATCTTCAATACAATTTTCTCCTCGATGTTCTTGGAGATCTATTCGATGTAATCTTCTTTTGCGATGTGTTTGTCGAGATCCAATGAATTGTGGATTTATGATCAGATTATCTATGAATATTATTTGAATCTTCTCTGAATTCTGATGTGCATGATTTGATATCTTTGTATTTGTATTCGAATTATTGGTTTGGTTTGGCCAACTAGATTGGTAGTTCTTGCAATGGGAGAAGTAGAAGCCACCACATCTATGATGATACCATGTTTTGTCACAATTATTGTCATAGAAGTGTCATAAGTATGACAGAAAAAGGTTTTGTTCGGCCCAAAATGCCACGTGTCTTTTTTTGTAGTGTGTTCCCGAGAGATCCCATCTTGGGGCCTGTTCCAGAGCTCCGCTTGAGGGGGGATCTAGCACGGAGTGCTTCTACATCAACACCATAGCCTCACCAGTGAGTTGTGAGTAGTTTACCACAGACCTTCGAGTCTATAGTTATTAGCTAGATGGCTTCTTCTCTCTTTTTGGATCTCAATACAAAGTTCTCCTCGATCTTCGAGGAGATCTATTCGATGTAATCTTTTTGCAGTGTGTTTGTCGAGATCCGATGAATTGTGGGTTTATGATCAAGATTATCTACGAACAATATTTGGTTCTTTTCTGAAATCTTTTATGTATGATTATAATATCCTTGCAAGTCTCTTCAGATTATTGGTTTGGTTTGGCCTACTAGATCTATAGTTCTTGCAATGCGAGAAGTGCTTGGCTTTGAGTTCAATCTTGCAGTGTCCTTTCCCACTGACACCAGGGGCAGCAAGTCACGTATTGTATTGTTGCCATCGAGGATAAAAAGATGGGGTTTATATCATATTTCTTGAGTTTATCCCTCTACATCATGTCATCTTGCTTAATGCATTACTCTGTTCTTATGAACTTAATACTCTAGATGCATGCTGGATAGCGGTCGATGTGTGGAGTAATAGTAGTAGATGCAGAATGTTTCGGTCTACTTGTCACGGACGTGATGCCTATATATAATGATCATGCCTAGTAATTTGTTCACCCACCGTAGAATTCTGCTATCATGAGAGAAGCCACTAGAGAAACCTATGGCCCCCGGGTCTATCTTTATCATATTGCTTTACTTCAATTTTCACTGTTGTTGCCTATTTGCTTTATTTACTTTCTGTTCTTATATCAAAAATACCAAAAATATTATACTATCCTATCTATCAGATCTCAGTTTCGTAAGTGACCGTGAAGGGATTGACATCCCCTTATCGCGTTGGCAGCGAAGTTCTTATTTGTTTGTGCAGATGCGAGGGACTCGCGCGTGGTCTCCTACTGGATTGATACCTTGGTTCTCAAAAACTGAGGGAAATACTTATGCTACTGTGCTGCATCACCCTTTCCTCTTCAAGGGAATACAACACAAGCTCGAGAAGTAGCAGATTCAGCATGCGCTCATAGCTCCGCCCCCATTGCCTCTATTGGATAATCCATGGGGCGGGGGCGAGGCACATTCTAGGGCCCCAAGGGAGTGGCCTAATGCATGACGGAGCACCTTCTCTCTCCCAATAGGGGGATGCATCCTCGGCGGCCCCAAGTCACCACATGGAGGAGTTTCTCTACCTCCTCGAGTAATCCACTTAAGATGCACCCTCGACTTTTTCTTGGGAAGGGGATGAGCGATTAGGGCATGGCCGGAGGTGCAGGGGTGGATGTTGACCCACAGCTTGGAGAAGGAACATTGATCCCAGGGGATTCCGACAACCATGAAGGCACGACACCCACCTCTTCCCACCCAAGTTGTGGCTGGACTTGGATTATGATGAAGGCAAGGGGCAACATCCATGGCTTGGTAAGGTGTTGCTATACCTCTCTCCCACTCAGGAAGAATATGCTTCGACAAGATAGTCATGGACAATAGAAGTTGCCACAACATCATCAATGTCGATGCTCTCGACAGGTTGACCATACCCAGGTCCCAAGTCAAGCCACACCGTGCACCCTTCTCGGGAGCCATCCAGTAACACTCGGCTAGATCCCTTGGATAGATCGACCTAGTTGTTGTATTTGGCACCGGAAAACCACAGGGTGGGAGTCATTCGCTTTGAGGTTATGGACCTTGAGAGCCCCATTCGTCATTCTCGGCAAACCCAATTGCCCCTGATTTGTAGCAACACCTCATTAGGCCTACAACCATCTAGAGGTGAAAACCCTCAGTGCCACGCCCAAGTCTCTTCGTGACTCTTACCAGGAAGCTTAGAGGCAACCACAGCCCAAGAAATCAATTAATCTCGGCACTGGACATGGTTGTTTATGAAGAAATGATTAACCCCCGATAGCCGTGACGAGGCTGGTGAGGCGCTTGCCCTCTCTCCCAATGGGAAACAACAAACATGCGTGATTCGATGCCTCTCGATGGAGCGGGCGAGATACACCAGCCGCCCCACGCGAGAAGTGTTGGTAATAGGGTTCAAGTACAAAGCTGGAACAAGGCGTGATGTCTAGTGATACGTCTCCAACGTATCTATAATTTTGATTGTTCCATGCTATTATATATTCTATTTTGGATGTTTTATATGCATTGATATGTTATTTTTGTAACTAACTTATTGACCTAGAGCCCAGTGCTAGTTTCTGTTTTTTCCTTGTTTCTGAGTTTTGCAGAAAAAGAATATCAAACGGAGTCCAAAAGGAAATAAAACTTTCGCGATAATTTTTTTTTGGACCAGAAGACACACGTGGGACTTGGAGTACAAGTGAGAGAGTCCTCGAGGCGACCACAAGCCGGGGAGGCGCGCCCCCTAGGGCTTGTGGGCCCATCGAAGACCCCATGAGCTCCTTCTTTGGCCTATTAATACAGAGATATTCCAGAAACCCTAGAATGACAGACGTAAATACTTTTCCACTGTCACGGGTCTCTGTTCCTGTGAGATCCCATCTCGAGGCATTTTCTGGTACTCTGCCGGAGGGGGACTTGATCACGGAGGGCTTCTACATCAACATTGCTACCCTTCCAATGATGCGTGAGTAGTTTACCACAGACCTACGATTCCATAGGTAGTAGCTAGATGGCTTCTTCTTTCTCTTTGATCTTCAATACAATGTTCTCCTCGATGTTCTGAGATATCTATTCGATGTAATCTTCTTTTCTGGTGTGTTTGTCAAGATCCGATGAATTGTTGATGTATGATCAGATTATCTATGAATATTATTAGAATCTTCTCCGACTTCTTATATGCATGATTTGATATCTTAGTATTCCTCTTTGAATTATTGGTTTGATTTGGCCAACTAGATTGGTAGTTCTTGCAATGGGTGAGGTGCTTAGTTTTGGGTTCAATCTTGCGGTGTCCTCACCCAATGACAGAAGGGGTAGCGAGGCACGTATCGTTGTCATCATGTCATCTTGCTTAAGGCGTTACTATGTTCTTATGAACTTAATACTCTAGATGCATGTTGGATAGCGGTCGATGTGTGGAGTAATAGTAGTAGATGCAGAATGGTTTCGGTCTACTTGGCATGGATGTGGTGCCTATATTCATGATCATTACCTGAAATATCATCATAACTTTGCACTTTTCTATCAATTGTTCGATAGTAATTTGTTTACCCACCATATGCTTTATTCAAGATAAAAGCCTCTAGTGAAACCTATGGCCCCCGGGTCTATTTTACATCTATTATTTTCAGAGCTATAAAACCAAAAAAGATCTATAAAACTTATTTTCAGATCCCCTTAAAAAAGGTTGGATGCTTACGTGATTATTATGAGGATTTCTAGCACAAGTGTCTCTACTCTTATCGTATATACCGGAGAAAAACCTCCGGGTTTTTAACACCGCCAAGACATGGAAGTTTTCAAAAGATTGGTACAGTGCAATATATTTAAGTAAAAAAACAGATTGTACATTAATCCTTTGAGACCATCTACATAAAGCTCATTGTACACATCACCCATGCACAATAGATCATGTCAGTGCAAATTCTCTCCATATCTACAGTATGATCACTACAATAGGAGCTTCTGAATCATGTGTAAGTGATACAGCACGGCATTATAACATTGTGCCGCCCCACTTGCATGGATCAATAATCTTGGTTTTTTGACGAAACTTGAATGGTGGTCTGAGTTACATCTGAAAGGAGACGACCATATAAAATTCCAACTATACCCTAGAACTCTTTAGGGGAGAGAAACTGGCCGCGGGATTTACATTACCGAACTATCAAATATGCCCCTAACGTCTGGATCTACTACACAAATTCTGAGGTGGCATTGTGATATCGGAGCCATTGAATTGCAATGATAAACAGCCTAGATAATTTCATGTACTGTAAAAAGACTTTTTATATTTCCTTGTTTCTATAATATCTCGTGACTGTAAAAAGAGATTATCTCATGCAACATCTATCCTCGTGTCTTTTATTAGCATTTTTGGTGTCCATTCCCATTATACACCATTGGGCCAGCAGACTAGAAGATACGCTTATTTACGGTAGTTCAGCCACGTACTCAACTCAGCTCAAATGGAGATGCTGTTGGGGATTCCCATCTCCATCACCATCTTCTCGTCCATAGGATTGCCGTCCGACGGCCTGAGCAACACATACGGCACCATGCCAGCGCCATGACGGTTTTTTCGGTCAGGGTCATTGTTCCACTCGTCGACCTACTCCACGATCTCCCTAGTCCTCTCCTTGAACTCCTCGAATGCCTGCCTGATCGCCCCATCCTGTTTCCATGACGGCTCTTCATGCGTGCCCATGTACTCCTCGTCCGACGCGTGCGACGATAGGAGGTCCAAGATGGCAAGGACTATGGAAGCCTGGTACTGGGACGGAAACGTGTCCAACAACACCTTCTCCGGCGCCTCCACAAACGCACGCATGTCTTCAGCGCCCATCTCGGTCGGCATGTTCCTCTGGGTGAGCGTCGGGCGGTTGGGGATATACCCGGCCATGGGGTATTGCCCGAAGTTGACGGCAGCATGGTGCGCCGAGGTGACCCACATGATGGTGGCCAAGGCTTGCGCCAGTTTCTCGTGGCAATCCAGCTCGGGCCACCATGGCTCGTCCTGCTTGTCGGCGTGGCCTTTGGTACGCACCTCCGTCCACCAAGCCTGATGCTCCTCGTCGTCGACGATGTCCGCAGTGTAGGCGTAGTAGTGCTCCACGTAGGTCAACACCAACTGCTTGATGGCGTCCCACACAAGCAGGCCGTCATTGGCATAGGGGTAGTCCTCTATGGCCAGCTCCAGCTTGCCATCCTCCCTTCTGACCGCCATGCCCCTCCGGATAAGGTCTTCCGGCAGAGCCTCCATATCGAATCGCCACTGTTGGTCGTAAGCCACAGAGCTGAGCTCCATGGAGTACTCCCCCGGCGCGAAGGTGCCTTCGATGACCCCATCGGCATTGATGAGCAACTCACGCGCATGCGCGTTGATCTCCATGGTGAAGCGGAAGTGTGGGTGCAACAGGCGGTAGATGGGGTGCATCTGGCTGAGCTGCCGGTTGGCAGCGATGATATAGGGCTCGGTGCAGGCGTGCGTCCTCAGCCAGTGGCTAACGAGCTGGTGGATGCCGGCGTCATGAGCTAGGACATGGGCCTTGGCCAGCTGCCACAGCCAGGACCCTGTGACGCTGCCGTCGCATCCAGGTGTGAATACCTGGCGCCACTGCGGCTTGCGCTTGGACTTGGGCCTGGTCAGCTCGATGGCGATCGGGCGGAGCGTGCCGTCGTCGGTGAGGAAGAAGAGGGCGCGCGAGCCGTCAAGCGTGCGGACCTTGTGTACGTATGGTAGCAGCAAGTCGTGGTAGTCCACCATGAACAACTTCTTGTTAGCGCGGGCCTCCTCAACTGTCATGACACGTCTGATCTGCTCTTCAATCAGCTCCGCAGTGATCAGGGAGTCTGCCGGGCCGTAGGTGGCCTCGTCCAGCTTGCTCTTGATAGGAAACTCCTGCATGTATAGTTATCATATCAAAATTAGTAGAACAATCAATGAAGAATTTTCCTTTCCCGAAAAAAGGCACTATAGTGGCTAGCTTTTAGAGAAAAGGAAGAGTGCCCGACTTATAAATAAAGCCATGTATAATGACAACATACCGTGACTAGTTGGATGCTCATTGGGTTCATCCCTGCGATGGTTTGTCGTGCGAATTCCTCGTCTCTGAACCAAGCAAACTTGTCCCCTACATTTCCAACATATCTACTAATTAGGCAACAACAATTATCGATCCATTAAGAAAGCATGATGTACGTGCGTGTACTTAAATGAATCTCTGGTGTACGTACTGTCATGAATCTCGGGAGTTTCAAACTTGAAGACTCTGCGTATCTCCTCGAGGAATGCGGTGCCTTCGAGCTTGAAGAGGTGGAGCAGCTCGGTCTCAATCAAATCGATGACAAACCTGAGCTTCCCCCATTCTGGCTGCACCGGCTGGTTCCTGAAGTTGTCGTCGTACAGTTTGTCAATGGCTGACAAGGAGGGGAAGCTCTGGCTCTTGTGCTTGGCCGTCTTTAAGCACGTAGTCAAGGCGTGCAACACTGACATGAACTTCTTTGTTTCGAACGCGCTTGTCTTGCGCTCCGTGAAGGCCTCATCCCGGGGCACGTAGATGTGGTCCTTGTGACTCATCTCCTCCGCAAATGGGTCTTTCTTGCTGCGAGGAGCCGAGGACGGCCCGTGCGGCAGCGTCGCGGGTAGGGATGCTCCTTGCCACCAAGAACAGGCCGCGTGGTGGGGTTCTTACCGTCGTCGGGGTTGCCTAGGTCATTATACACATCATAGTCATAGATGCGGTCGTGATCCTTGCGCTCGCCGCAACCGTTGCCACGGAGGACCTCGAGCTCGCGCTTGCGCAACCCCACGACGCCCTTGGGCGTCTGCGAAGGAAGGTACGAGAACTGCGCCACAGACATATATACATGCTAAATCTGTTAAGGGATAAGTGAATTTTTTTTAAAAAAGAAAAAAGTTAAGGGATCAATGAGTTTCAAAAAAAAGGTTAAGTGATTAATGGTGTTTTCAACTCAAAAAACAAGACCCCATTTATATATGAAAATAAAGACGGATTGGATGGTTAATTAGTTGACGGACCGCGGGAAAGAAAACGCTTGTCAGGGCTGCAGTGTGAGGGGTCGATCCAGGAGTTGCAGTGGAACGTGACGGCGGACTCCTCCTGGCCGGTGGGGAAGACCTCGATGTCCAACAGCAACATCTCAGTGTGGTGATAGTTGGTGACCTGCACGGCGCCGATGGGTCCGAACGATGCCGGCACCTTGAAGCTGGCCTCGTACATGTCCCACTCGTCGTCCACTGTACCCGAGTGCTTGACGGCGCCGGAGATGGGTTCCCACTCCTGCCTGTTGAACATATATGTGCATGTATCAGTCAGGATAATCTCCTGCCAGCCCCGCCTCTAGTTTCCTTGTATAGATGAGGCCGAGGGCTGCCCTTGTACCTATATATACGTGCACCATGCACCCGATCAATATATCGAGAGTTGCATTGCCTCCAATATGGTATCAGTTTCCTCCCGATCCAACCCTAGCTTCCGCTCCTAAGCCGCCGCCGCCGCAGCCCCTTGCTGCCGCCGCCGCCGCCACAACCCTACCCCGCCGCCGCAGCTCCTTGCTGCCGCCGCCGCCACCTCCTCCTCTCTTCCTCCCTCCCATCTCCACG
>LR738712.1:816763230-816778214 GCA_902687465.1 Secale cereale | reverse complement strand
TGCAAGTTTCACTGTCCTAAATGGCAGTGATGGAAGGATCTGATGTGCGGAGAGAGTGTGCCCTGGATGTGCTATTTATAGCTAGAGATCGTCCACGTGTTAAATATATACAGAGAGAGAGATGCAAGTAGTATTTTAGTTAGTGTTTTATTTATCTATTTACGTATCCAGCGGTGCAGCACATGTAGTACGGAGTATTTAGCATTGCATGCATACGGTCCATGCAATATTAATGATTGCATGACGATGGAACGCGCACTGTGATGGCGATGGTATTTCGCCTTCATTCAAAATTCTGAATTTTGTGTTATATCGCCAGTTCCCTTCTAACCACATTATTGCTTATCCTTGTCTGCGCCTGCAACCACATAAATTGCTTGCGTACTGCTTATTTTCTGGTTAAGTTTATGCTGAGATATTCTTTTTCAACTATATTATGAATTAGTGCATTTCGTCTGGCTGATTTTAGTTTGCTTTCATTCCAATTTTCTGGTCGATGCTCTCGCGCCGTCAGTCGTGCTGAATATTTCCTCCGATTGAATTGTTTCCACGTTCCAACCGAATTTCTAGACGTTGTATCGTGCACTACGATGGCGATGTCATTGCGGCTTCGTTCAAGATTCTCAACTTTTGTATGTTGGGTTATATCAATGAGTCCCATCTTACCACATAATTGCTTGTTCTTTTTTGCACGCGTAACCACATAAGTGCTTGTCACCTGCTTGTTTTTGTATTACATCTATGTTTGAGATTTCCTTTTACAAGTATATTATGAATTTACGGATATTCAGGACCCGTTCTTGTTATCCAAAATTACAATTGTAAATTTTATATTCTTGGACTTTTTAAGTTTTTTTATAAAAGGTGCAAGAAGCACCTGGCTTTAAAAATAATAAAGCCACCAAGAACATAAGGTTTGAGATGGTGCAACGAGAGCAAATGCTAATTGCAAGTTACTCCCTCTGTAAACTAATATAAAAGCGTTTAGATCACTAGTCACTAAACTAGTGATCTAAACGCTTTTATATTAGTTACAGAGGGAGTACATACCATCTCGAAAGGAAACATGCTAAGAGCATCTCCAGCCCTTCGCCCCCTAGGGGCTAGAAAAAGCGCCGCTTGGGGGCGAACCGGGGATGTTTTCGCCTTGAGGGCGATCAGGTTCCCAGTCGCCGCCACCAGGGTCGCATACGCCCTTTTTTAAACATTTTAATAAAAGATATTCGGCCAAAATTCGGCAAACAGGACAAAGATTCGGCAAACACGACATAAAATTCGGCGTTCCACGGTTTTCTTTACGTAGAAACTATAAAATATACTAAAAAAAATAAAGGGCCGCACCTACAGGCCGAAGAACTCGCTGAACGCGGCATAATCGCCGCCGTCGCCACCGTCATCGTCGTCCTTCTCCTTCTTCACGCGGCAGTCCCTGCTGGACCCCTGCCGGGGGTCGGCCTGGCGGACAGGTTTGGCCGGTGGCGGCGCGTCATTTTCGCAGTCCTCAAGCACGATGACGCCCCCTCGCCGTGCCAAAGGCGGCACGCGGCGATCTCCTCCAGTGCGCGGTGCTGGCGCTCCATCTCCAGCCCGGCCCAATCTTTTCGCGCCCACTTCATGGCTGCCTCGTCGTCGAGCGTGTCGTTGTGCTCGGTCTTCACGACGCTGAGCCCCGGCTCCGTCTTTAGCTTGACAAGGCGGGGAGGAGTCGAGGAGGAGGCACGGCCGCCCTCGTTGATGACGCTGTCGGCGCTGCGGGGGCGCTGGCCGAGTGGCGTTTCCACGGGCTCGGGCTTGACGGTGATGAGCGTCGTTGACCCGGAGGATCGGGAGGAGGAGGAGGAGGAAGACCCGCCCAACATATGCCACAGTAGCCACGGGTTGGCACTCCGACGGGGGGCGGGGCCGCCGGGTACTGGAGCAGCGGATTGTTGCCGTCCTCGAGGTGCTCGAGGACGGCGTGCAGCATGCGGCGGGGGGCGCCCCACCACAGGCGGCATCCCTCGCTGTTGTTGCGCCCCCCTGACCACCGGTGCGTTGTTGGTGGAGGCAAGCCGCTCCACCTGCCGGCGTTCGAAGTACGCCGCCCACGCATCGTGGTTGCCGGCGTCATACTCCGGGAGGGCGCGCTCCTCCTCCGACAGGGAGGCCCGCACACGCTCGATCTTGGCGTGGAAGTATCCGGGGTGCTCGACGTCGGGGAGAGGGGGGACTGGGGCGCCCCCGGCACTGAGCCTCCACCGCCCCGGCGCGCGCATGTCGGGCGGTGTCGGGTAGTTCGCCTCGTAGAGGAGGTGAGCTTCCCACTCGTGAAGAGAGCGGCGGCCGAAGCCGTTGGCTGCCGCCGCGTCACCGGGGAAATGTTCACCCATCGAGGGTGTGCGTGCACGCGGTGGCTAGACAGGGAGAGAGAAGGCGCCAGCGGCGAGAGAAGGAGGGCCGCGGGAGGGTGACTCCTCGGGCAAGGGAGGGGGGTTTTATAGCGGCCGGGGGCGGCAACGCGTGTCTATGCGTGGCGGGACGGGACGGGACGCGTCGCCGCACTGCACCGCCTGTGCGAAATCAATGGAAGGCTGACCGGCGGTAGCCTTGGCATTGATTATCTGCGGGAAACTGAGGAGATGAGGACAACGATGCGCTGTGTCGCTAACTCGGCGGTCCCATCGGGCTTTCGCGCCAAAAACGCTCACCCTGTCGCCTTCGGGCGCCCCCAGCGCGCCGGGTTCGGCCTGTGTCCGCCGGCGCCAATTTCGGGCCTAACCGGCGAAAAATGGGCTCCTGGGGACGTGACTCGGCATTTTTTTGGGCACCGACGCCAAAAAAGGGGCCTGGGTGCCTGTTGGGGGCACGGCGGGAGATGCTCTAAGTAGGGTAAAGCATGAAGCGATGGTGTATGCCCAACAACAACATCAAGTGAGGTTGCTTCTATTGATGGAATGGATTTATCTAATCTTGTTTTGTACCACCTCGCTGTGATTTCTCTTTTTGAAAATACTCCACATGCAAATAATAAAGCCACAAAGAACATAAGGTTTAAGATGATGCAACGAGAGAAAATGCTAATTGCAAGTTACATACCATCTCGAAAGAAAACATCCTATGAGCATCTCCAGCCGTTCGTCCCCAGGGGCTAGAAAAAGCGACGCTTGTGGGCGAATCGGCGATATTTTCGCCTTGGGGGCGATCGGGTTCCCAGCCGCCGCCCTCGGGTCGCTCCTAGACGATGTCGGCGCTGCGGGTGCGCCGGCCGAGCGGCGCTTCCACGGGCTCGAGATTGATGCTGACAAGCGCCGGCGAGCCGAAGGAGTGGGAGGAGGATCGGGAGGAGGAGGAAGGAAGACCTGCCCAGCATACGTCGCGGCAGCCACGGGCTGGAACTCCGACGGGGGGCCGGGGCCGCCAGGTACTGGGGCGGCGGATTGTTGCCGCCCTCGAGGTGCTCGACGACGGCGTGCAGCGTGCGGCTGGGGGCGCCCCACCACAGGCGGCGGTCGTCGTTGTTTTTGCACACCCCCCTCCCCCGACCACCGGCGCATTGTTGGTAGAGGCAAGCCGCTCCGTCTGCCTCGTAGAGGACGTGAGCTTCCCACTCGTTAAGAGAGCGGCGGCCGAAGCCGTTGGCCGCCGTCGCGTCGCCGGGGAAACATTCACCCATCGAGGGTGTGCGTGCATGCGGTGGCTAGACGGGAAGAGAGAGAGAGGGCGTCAGCGGCGAGAGAAGGGGTGCTGCGGGCGGGTGATTCCTCAGGCGAGGGAGGGGGCGGATTTTATAGCGGCCCGGGGGCGGCAACGCGTGTGTCCGCGTGGTGGGAGGGAACGCGTTGCCGCACCGCACTGCCCATGAGAAATCATTGGAAGGCTGGCCGACGGCAGCCTTGACATTGATTTCCATCGGGAAACCGAGGCGATGAGGACGACAATGTGCCGTCTCGCTGACTCGGCGGTCCCAGCGGTATTTCATGCCAAAAACGCTCCCCTCGGCACCCACGGGCGCCCCCTAGCGCACAGGGTACGGTTTGGGTCTGCCGGCGCCAGTTTCGGGCCTAATCGGTGAAAAATGGGCTCCTGGGGGCGCCACTTGGTAGTCTTTTTGGCGCCGGCACCAAAAAAGGGGCCTGGTGGGGGCGCGGCTCGAGATGCTCTAAGTAGGGTAAAGCATGAAGAGATGGGGCGTGCCCAACGACAACATCACGTGAGGTTGCTTCTGTTGATGGAATGGATTTCTAATCTTGTTTAATACCACCTCGCTGTGATATCTCTTTTCGAGAATCCTCCACTTTCAAATAAAAAGTAAGGACTATTTATAAATGTAGTCAGCAGGGTGATGCGGGATTTAATCATCCATCGTAAGCTTACGGCGGCAGGTCCAAAGTGCACATGCCAAGGCTGCAAACGAACAGAAATTGATTTTAAGATGTTGCACACAAGCATCAGGAAGGGGAATAAGGAACTCTTGAAATGAATTGAGATACCACTTACAGCCAAAGCATTCCTGGACACAGCTCCACAAGAATTTGGCTGCGGCGCGCTTTGGAACGAAATATGATCAACGTGTTCTAGAGCCATAGAAAGTGCACATGAGCATTTCACAGGCACGTGACATTTCTGAAGGTCGAGGGCCATGGGGAGACGATCTTTGTCCGCTTGGCAAAGGAAGATATGGATTGTGAGGGATAGTTGTTAACCAGATGGCTTTGGCATAGCGGATAGGAGGGCCATGAACAAGTTTTCTGTAGATAGCATTCAACAAGGGGCAACCTGATGCTTTAATGGACCTGACCTAGATCAACGGCTTCCTAGTATGTCCTCTCCTCGATGTTAAAATTTCTAAGGAAGGAAAATTTGATAAGTTTGGGCACATCATCTCCTTAAATTATGGTTTATGGATCAGTAGCAATGACGAAGAGATTTGGATATTTCACGTATAAAGGGGTGTTATAGAGCTGTTTAGTAAGCTAGAAATTTGTGTAGGCCCCATCAACAAACACAAAATTGGCACCCAAATTAAATATCTCTTTGCATTTCTGGATCTCATTCCAGAACTAAGAGCCCCCTTTTTATGTGAAGAACAAGGAGTTACAAAAGTATTTTGCATTTAAGAGTTGGTCTCATGGATTTGTGTCCCTTTTAGCGTTCTTCTATATCTAGTTTGTTAAGAGGCCAAGGCTCATTTTCTTGCAGTTGGTAGTCCCTAAACCTCCATGGCTTTTAGGAACACATATGTATTCCCAATTGACCATGAGACATTTGGTTTTGATAGTGTCCCCTGTCTAAAATAATTCAAGCATAACTTTGTCGAACTAATTTTGTGTCCTATCGCCTAGAAGAAATAAGCCCATCATATATTAAGAGGGTATCGCAAGAGGCACGAATTAATGAGAGTCAATCTCGCTCCTAAGGACATGAATCTCTATTGTCACTGGTCAACCTGTTTCTCAAACTTGAGGCGATGGGCTCCCAATTAGTGCTGCAAAGGCTTTGTTGGAAGCGAGGAGCCCAGGATAGGTTATGGGGAATTCAGAAAGCTTACATTTCAACAAATTACCTAGACACATACCCTCATTGTGGTCCATACCCATGGTGACCACTTCTCTTTTAGATAAGAATAATCCTGACCATGGATATGCTCTGCTCGCTAGGTTCGAACAGGACCAAGGGATCATCCGCATATTGCAAATGAGAAGTTCTCGGACCCTCGGATAAGATGGGACACCGCCCACGGTGTCCCTCTAATTTTTCTTTGTTCAGCATATAGTATCTATAGAGGGTGTAAGCCACAATGTCAAAGAGAAGGGGGAGATGTGGCCGCCTTGCCTAAGGCAACGTTTGATACTAAGAGAGGACCAACCTCCCCTTTGATACAAAACACAACATGCCCTCCGGAGAAAAGTTACAGAATTCTATAGAAAGAAACTAGCGTGGTAAGTGGAAAACTTTTCGAAGAAGACTCCATGGAGGAATGACCGACTAACTCTATCGTAGGCTTTCTCAATACCGAGTGTAAGTTCATGCACCACCTCATGGAGTGATAATACGCTGTTCAAATTATGTAAACCCCTAAAGAAGACAATCTGACATCGATTGACCATCTTGATGGCTATAGGACCCAACTGCATAGCATACACTTTGACCACTAACTCAAATAGAACATTAATAACTGAAAACGACCTGAACAGTTAATTACGAGCCACCCCAGGATTTTTACGGATAATTATGTAAAGCCTAGATAATTACATGTACTGTAAAAAGACTTTTTTATCTTGCCTTGTTTCTATAATATCTTGTGACTCTAAAAAGAGATTATCTCATGCAACATCTATCCTCGTGTCTTTTATTAGCATTTTTAGTGTCCATTCCCATTATACACCATTGGGCCAGCAGACTAGAAGACACACTTATTTACGGTAGTTCAGCCACGCACTCAACTCAGCTCAAATGGAGATGCTGTTGGGGATTCCCATCTCCATCAGCATCTTCTCGTCCATAGGATTGCCGTCCGACGGCCTGAGCAGCACATACGGCACCATGCCGGCGCCATGGCGGTTTTTTCGGTCAGGTTCATTGTTCCACTCGTCCACCTGCTCCACGATCTCCCTAGTCCTCTCCTTGAACTCCTCGAATGCCTGCCTGATCGCCCCATCCTGTTTCCATGAAGGCTCTTAATGTGTGCCCATGTACTCCTCGTCCGACGCGTGCGACGATAGGAGGTCCAAGATGGCAAGGACTATGGAAGCCTGGTACTGGGACGGAAACGTGTCCAACAACACCTTCTCCGGCGCCTCCACAAACGCACGCATGTCTTCAGCGCCCATCTCGGTCGGCATGTTCCTCCGGGTGAGCGTAGGGCGGTTGGGGATATACCCGGCCATGGGGTATTGCCCGAAGTTGACGGCAGCATGGTGCGCCGAGGTGACCCACATGATGGTGGCCAAGGCTTGCGCCAGGTTCTCATGGCTATCCAGCTCGGGCCATCATGGCTCGTCCTGCTTGTCGGCGTGGCCTTTGGTGCGCACCTCCGTCCACCAAGCCTGAAGCTCCTCGTCGTCGACGATGTCCGCTGTGCACGGGTAGTAGTGCTCCACGTAGGTCAACGCCCACTGCTTGATGGCGTCCCAGACAAGCAGGCCGTCGTTGGCATAGGGGTAGTCCTCTATGTCCAGCTCCATCTTGCCATCCTCCCTTCTGACCGCCATGCCCCTCCGGATAAGGTCTTCCGACAGAGCCTCCATGTCGAATCGCCACTGCTGCTCGTAAGCCACAGAGCTGAGCTCCATGGAGTACTCCCCCGGCGCGAAGGTGCCTTCGATGACCCCATCGGCATTGATGAGCAACTCACGCGCATGTGCGTTGATCTCCATCGTGAAGCGGAAGTGTGGGTGCAGCAGGCGGTAGATGGGGTGCATCTGGCTGAGCTGCCGGTTGGCAGCGATGATGTAGGGCTCGGTGCAGGCGTGCGTCCTCAGCCAGTGGCTAACGAGCTGGTGGACGCCGGCGTCATGAGCTAGGACATGGGCCTTGGCCAGCTGCCACAGCCAGGACCCCGTGACGCTGCCGTCGCATCCAGGTGTGAATACCTGGCGCCACTGCGGCTTGCGCTTGGACTTGGGCCTGGTCAGCTCGATGGCGATCGGGCGGAGCGTGCCGTCGTCGGTGAGGAAGAAGAGGGCGCGCGAGCCGTACAAGGTGTTATCGTCAAGCTTGCGGACCTTGTGTATGTATGGTAGCAGCAAGTCGTGGTAGTCCACCATGAACAACTTCTTGTTAGCGCGGGCCTCCTCAACTGTCATGACACGTCTGATCTGCTCTTCAATCAGCTTCGCAGTGATCAGGGAGTCTGCCGGGCCGTAGGTTGCCTCGTCCAGCTTGCTCTTGATAGGAAACTCCTGCATGTATAGTTATCATATCATATTTAGTAGAACAATCAATGAAGAATTTTCCTTTCCCGGAAAAAAGGCACAATAGTGGCTAGCTTTTAGAGAAAAGGCAGAGTGTCCGACTTATAAATAAAGCCATGTATAATGACAACATACCGTGACTAGTTGGATGCTCATTAGGTTCATCCCTGCGATGGTTTGTCGTGCGAATTCCTCGTCTCTGAACCAAGCAAACTTGTCCCCTGCATTTCCAACATATCTACTAATTAGGCAACAACAATTATCGATCCATTAAGAAAGCATGATGTACGTGCGTGTACTTAAATGAATCTCTGGTGTACGTACTTTCATGAATCTCGGGAGTTTCAAACTTGAAGACTTTGCGTATCATACAAAAGACTTGAATCTTGTGATAGTGAAAAGGAACCCCATCTTAATTATAATACAAAAACCTTTTATGTAGGGGACGGTAATATTATTGGTAAAAGGATTATTCAGGAGTTTTTTAATTGTACGGGAGTTTTACCAATTAAGAGATCTATTCTTCTTGAGACAAATTGTTATGCGGATGCTATTGCTAGGCTTGTCGCTAAGTTAGAGAGAAAATTTATACACATCCACCCGGCTTTACAAGATATATTTTATGAACTTCTGAATATACTTCATCCTAAGGCTACAAAGATTGCAGCAATTATTCTTATGCAGGAGTTTGATTTTGTAGTACAAGGGAAATTTTTTCTTTCTACAAAAAGGATATTCAACATCCCCCTATAGAGGAAATTCTCCACGATAAAGAAACTTTGCGTAGTTTGGAAGCTAGAGATTATCATGCTTACAGTAGCAAGCTTAGAAGAAGAGTTCTTACAAAGAAATTACTCAAGCCATTTATCTTGATACTTATGAAAAATTTGATTGGGTAGTTAAGGGAATTTATGTTGGTTTTGATGAAGAATGGATGGAGGTAATGTCTAAAGAACACATAAGAAATGAAATACGAATTTTATATGATGATATTTATGGGGATGATCCTGAGTATTACGTATGAATGTTAAGATTAAAGATCAAAGTCTTTTTCACGAATTAAGCTCTCCTATTAGAAAAAGGAGAGAAAATAAAAGGATTTATTGAGAGAGCTTTTAACAGATTTGATTTCAACCAAAGATGACAAGACCTAGATTGTTGATTTATGCCTAGCTTGGGGCGTTAAACAATAGCGCTTGTTGGGAGGCAACCCAATTTTTTTTCTTGTTTTTCTTGAATAAATCTATCATCTAGCCTCTGGTTAGATGTGTGTTCATGTTTTAATTTAGTGTTTGTGCCAAGTAAGACCTTTGGGATGATTTGGAAGATAGTAAATTTGTTTTTTCTGGAAAACGGAAACTTTTGCGCCCAGTATCAGAATTGTTTCTGCTTGCTGGATCATGAAACAATTCTGAATTTTTTACACGTTTCTGATCTACAAATTGACCACATTTTCCTAATTGTTCTGAATTTTTAGATATGCAAAAGTTTCACATCAATTCGCACCTCTACAGACTGTTGTGTTTTTGACATATTATGTTTTCTTTGTGTTGTTTGCTTATTTTGATGCATCTATGGCTAGTATCGGGGTGTATGAACCATGGAAAAGTTGGAATACAGTAGATATTACACCAATATAAAATAAAAATGAGTTCACAATAGTACCTATGAGTAAGGATTGAATTTGTTTTACTAACGGATCTCACTAGTTTTCTGTTGAGTTTTGTGTTGTGAAGTTTTCAAGTTTTGGGTAAAGATTGGATGGACTATGGAATAAGGAGTGACAAGAGCCTAACCTTGGGGATTCCCAAGGCACCCAAAGGTAATATTCAAGGACAACCAAGCATCTAAGCTTGGGGATGCCCCAGATGGCATACCCTCTTTCGTCTTCAATCCATTGGTAAATTTCCTTGAGGCTATATTTTTATTCACCACATGATATGTGTTTTGCTTGGAGCGTCTTGTATGATTTGAGACTTTGATTTTTATTTTGCCACAAGCATCCTTGCTGTACACACCTATTGAGAGGGACACACATTAATCGTGAATTTATTAGAATACTCTTTGTGCTTCACTTATATCTTTTGAGCTAGGTAGTTACTCTAGTGCTACAGTTATATCTTTTTGAGCACGGCGGTGATGTTTATTTTAAAGAAATTGGTGAACTCTCATGCTTCACTTATATTATTTTGAGAGTCTCTAAAAAGCATGGTAATTTGCTTGGGTTATGAATTTAGTCCTAATATGATGGGCATCCAATAGGAATACAATAAAAACGTTCATATAAAGTGCATTGAATGCTATGAGAAGTTTGATTCCTTATGATTGTTTTGAGATCTAAAGATGGTGATATTAAAGTCATGCTACTGGGTAATTGTGGATTGGTAGAAATACTTGTGTTAAAGTTCGCAATTCCCGTAGCATGCACGTATGGTGAACCTAAATACAACTTCCACAGATCTGTCATATGTTCTAGTATCGAGTTGTAATAGTTAAGTTGTAAGTAAATAGAAGTGTGATGATCATCATTATTAGAGCATTGTCCCATCTGAGGAAAGGATGATGGAAGCAATGATTCCTTCACAAGTTGGGATGTGTCTCCGGACTTTACCAGATAATAAAAGAGGCCAAAGAAGCCGAAATAAAAAAGGCCATAGAAGCCCACAAAAAATAAAAAAAAATGAGAGAAAAGAGAGAAGGGCAAAGTTAATATCCTTTTTCCACACTTGTGCTTCAAAATAGCACCATGTTTTTTATGATAGAAAGTCTCCTATGTTATCACTTTCATATACTAGTGGGAATTTTTTTATTATAAAATTGGCTTGTATATTCCAATGATGGGCTTCCTCAAATTGCCCTAGGTCTTCATGAGCAAGCAAGTTGGAAGCACACCCACTTAGTTTCTTTTTGAGCTTTCATAAACTTATAGCTCTAGTGCATCCGTTGCATGGTAATCCCTACTCACTCGCATTGATATCTATTGATGGCCATCTCCATAGCCCATTAATATGCCTAGTTGATGTGAGACTATCTCCTTCATTTTGTCTTCTCCACAACCACCATATTCTATTCCACCTATAGTTTTATGTCCATTACTCACGCTCATATATTGCGTGAAAGTTGAAAAGGTTTGAGAATACTAAAGTGTGAAACAATTGCTTGACTAATACCGGGGTTGTGCATGCTTTAATACTTTGTGTGATGAAGATGGAACATAGCCAGACTGTACGATTTTGTAGGGATAACTTTCTTTGGCCATGATATTTTGAGAAGACACAATTGTTTTATTAGTATGGTCGAAGTATTATTGTTTTTATGTCAATATTAACCTTTTGTTTTGAATCTTATGGATCTGAACATTCTTGCCACAATGAAGAAAAATTACATGGATAAATATGTTAGGTAGCATTCCACATGAAAAATTCTGTTTTTATCATTTACCCACTCGAGGTGGAGCAGGAATTAAGCTTGGGGATGCTTGATACGTCTCCAACATATCTATAATTTTTTATTGTTCCATGCTATTATATATATTCTGTTTTGGATGTTTTATATGCATTAATATGCTATTTTATATTATTTTTGGGACTAACTTATTAACCTAGAACGCAGTCAAGTTTCTGTTTTTCCCTTCTTTTTTTTAGTTTCACAGAAAAAGAATATCAAACAGAGTCCAAACGGAATAAAACTTTCGCAATGATTTTTCTTGGACCAGAAGGCACATGTAGGACTTGGAGTACAAGTCAGAGAGTACTCGAGGCGACCACAAGCCGAGGAGGCACACCCTAGGGGGGCGCCCCGAGGGCTTGTGGACCCTCGGAGACCACCCGGCCCCCTTCTTTGGCCTATAAATACAAAGATATTCCAGAAACCCTAGAACGACATACGAAAATACTTTTCCACCGCCGCGAGTCCCTGTTCCCGTGAGATCCCATCGAGAAGCCATTTCCGGTACTCTACCGGAGGGGGACTTGATCACGGAGGGCTTCTACATCAACCTTGCTGCCCTTCCGATGATGCGTGGGTAGTTTACCACAGACTTACGGGTCCATAGCTAGTAGCTAGCTGGCTTCTTCTCTCTCTTTGATCTTCAATACAATGTTCTACTCGATGTTCTTGGAGATCTATTCGATGTAATCTTCTTTTGCGGTGTGTTTGTCGAGATCCAATGAATTGTGGATTTATGATCAGATTATCTATGAATATTATTTGAATCTTCTCTAAATTCTTATATGCATGATTTGATATCTTTGTATTTCTCTTCGAATTATTGGTTTGGTTTGGCCAACTAGATTGGTAGTTCTTTCAATGGGAGAGGTGCTTAGTTTTGGATTCAATCTTGTGGTGTCCTCACCCAGTGACAGAAGGAGTAGCGAGGCACGTATTGTATTGTTGCCATCAAGTATAAAAAGATGACGTTTATATCATATTGCTTGAGTTTATCCCTCAACATCATGTCATCTTGCTTAAGGCGTTACCCTATACGTATGAACCTAATACTCTAGATGCATGCTGGATAGCGGTTGATGTGTGGAGTAATAGTAGTAGATGAAGAATGGTTTCGGTCTACTTGTCACAGACGTGATGCCTATATTCATGATCATTGCCTGTGATATCGTCATAACTTTGAGCTTTTCTATCAATTGCTCGACTGTAATTTGTTTACCCACCGTATGCTTTATTCAAGAGAGAAGCCTCTAGTAAAACTTATGGCCCCCGGGTCTATTATACATCTATTATTTTCAGATCTATAAAACCAAAAACCAAAAAATACTTTGCTGCAATTATTTTCTATTTACTTTATTTTTCTTTATACTTTAGTATTAATTCTATCTCTATCAGATCTCACTCTTGTTCGTGACGTTGAAGGGATTGACAACCCCTTTTCTCCGTTGTGTGCAAGTGTTTGCTAGTTTGTGCAAATGCATATATTGGGGACTTGCTTGTACCTCCTACTAGATTGATACCTTGGTTCTCAAACTGAGGGAAATACTTATCTCTACTTTGCTGCATCACCGTTTCCTCTTCAAGGGATAAATCAATGCAAGCTCAAGAAGTAGCATCTTGCCAATCCCATTACAGAGTGGGAGAAACTTGTGAGGATAAAGGTGAGCTTGAGCTCATACGATGGCATAGGACCCAATCCAACTTTGTTCCTGACAAACATAGAGGGTCCTGGTCTTTGGTTTGGCAGGACAGAACCTGATTGCCGCCACCATGGTTGCTTATTAAATTGACATCCTAGGGGTTAGGAAGGTTACAAGAGGCTCCACCAGCTAGACATGCAACTCATTGAGGTGGTTGTGCAACAAGCAGCTTCCCCTAAGGTCTAGGTAACCCCCATAGCAATAATGCTGAGAACTTCAGGTACCCCGAGAAGACCTCTGAACCAAGGCCATATGGGAAAACCTTGGTCAGACCACGCAATAATGCCCATGAGATCTCCAAATTCAACGGGAGCACTAGCTGGCTGCCAGGGCGCATGGAGGGGGATAGGTTGTGCCCCCCCCCCCCGCGCGCGCGCAAAGGAAGCATGCCCCCATCCCCCCAATATAATGAGCACGAAGAAGGAATTGAAGTGAGAGTCAGGCAACCCTTGAAAACACAGAGTGATATTTGTGCTACACTCCAAATTTTTGCAAATCGATTGCAATAATAAAGACGTCTTGGAAAAATACTCGCGGAATCTTCCTCTCATAAGAGCAGCTCCAACCAGGTGACCCAAACTCCCCACCTGTGTCCGTTTGCGTCGAAACGGACCAACATGTCGGCCCAACTCGCCGACTCAAACCCAAAACACGCATGCTCAGTGTCCGTCTGGACACATTTCAAGCCCAAATGTGCACCCAATTTGCATCCACATGAACACGAAATGGATGTGACGCACAGCTCCACCTACCTGCCACACAACCACCACATGCGGTCATATTGAAGGCGGCCATCTACCTCAGGCTTGCCTGGCAGTCTATGGAATCTGCCGTTCACTGTCCTTATTAATGGAAGCATGCATGGGGGCCAGCCTCATCCATTTCCCTCCCCTGGCCCACATCTAGCCACACTTGCCCCCTCGTCGGGGACAACCAAACCCTAGCACGCAGCGGGGGGCAATTTTTATCTTTTTATATTTAATTAATGTTTAAGTGGACTTTGGCTGGTGGTTGACCAGCCATTAATGTTTAATTATGTTTATTTCGTTCGTGTGTTTTTGAAAAAAAATGAAGATGGGGAAAATGGGTCGGCCACCTGTTGGGCACACCGGCCAACCCAAACCAAAATGCGGATGCGACCGTCCGCTTGGCATACCCCAATTGGAAAAAAAAAGTGAACAAAATGCGTGCTTATTTGGCTCTACCCATTGGAGTTTCTCTAAGGACTCCTGGTAACCATGCAACCAGGAACCTTGAAGGGCCATGCCAAAAAAAGGAATCTTGAAGGGCCGCATGTCAAGGTTCTCCTCGCTAGTAAAGGCTACACATCTTCCTAGCCATCCTAACAATCTAAAGGTATAGTGCCTTGAAATCTGTCATCATGCTCGCCTTTTGTTCCTGAGACGCTTCAGCGGCAAACTCTGCCATCACTCTCAAGTCAAGATCTGGTATACGGGACTTGGCTATCACTAGGGGTGTGTGAGCCTCTAAGTGGGCAAACAGAACTTCAAGGGTGCGATGTGGAAAGGCCCCATCCGCAACGATTAACCACCATGGAATCATCCATGCTAGGAGGTGAATTGTAGTACAAGGCATTGACGCCCATTAATAAAAATTAGAAAAATAAAACAGAAGAATAAGACCAAAAAATAAAAATAATATAATAGCGAAGCCAAAGAAAACAAAAGGAAACACAAAAAACGTCGTACTGGCGGTCAAAAGGAAATAGTTAAAAAAACTGGCTAACAACACTTGACTCGAGGTCAAACCCTATTCAGCACCTTAAGCATTTGTTTCCAGTTTATGCGCAGAGGCGAGGAGGGGGCTTCGCAATGTGATAAATAGGTCGACCCACAGTAGTCCCTGCTAGACTTATTTTCAGAACCTTCTGTAAGGTTCCCACTGATTCTTTTGGAGTGGTTTTCTCGGGGGGGGGGGGGGGTGG
>LR738712.1:816698399-816753219 GCA_902687465.1 Secale cereale | reverse complement strand
AAAAAATATTAGCGGCTACACTAATAAAAAATGTTACCGGCTACACTAACAAAAAATATTACCGGCTACACTAACAAAAAATGTTACCGGCTACACTAACAAAATTTGTTACCGGCTACACAAACAAAAATATTACCGGCTACACTAACAAAATATGTTACCGGCTAAACTAACAAAAATATTACCGGCTACACTAACTATACGCTAAAATGACTATGTACACTAAATATTCAGCTAATAAAAAAAATGTGATGACATTTGTATACCTTCCACGCGTGTGTGCGCGGACTCTTTGCACCACTGGACAACACCACCGGAACTCCTCCTCACAACCACCGTCTTCTCGTCACCACCACCTCCTCACCACCACCAAAACCACAGCTCCTCCACCCCACCATGGCTACTCCACCCCACCATGGCTCCTCCTCAAATACGCACAAATAACTAACCCATAGCAAAAAAAAATTGGATGTATCGGTGGAGAATGATATGATCTATTGATTCTGCTACTTGGAACACAAAATGGCTGGAGGAATTGATAGATCGGAGAGGGGGTGAAAGAACAGAGAAGAAAAGAGAGAGAGATAAGCCAGGAACGATACAGAGAAGAATAGAGGAGGAAGAAGAGGCTAGCCAGCCTTAACCGGCCAGCCAGAGGGCCTCTCGGCCCAGTCCTGGCCGACAGGCCGCTGGTCGGGCGCGGCTTGGCCGACGGGCCGCCTATCGGCCCAGCTCAGGCCGACCGCCACCCCTCGGTCTCGCCCAGGCCGACAGGCCACCCCTCGGTCTCGCCCAGGCCGATAGGCCACCCCTCGGTCTCGCCCAGGCCGACAGGCCACCCCTCGGTCTCGCCCAGGCCGACAGGCCGGTGCTCGGCCTACACCGGGCCGACGAGCCACCTTTCGGCCCATACGAGGCCGACCGACGCATAGAAATGGATTTTTTTCGAACAGACTTACAGTTCTCAAAATTCGTATAAATTTAGTCATAAATTTGAAAAAAATTATTGAATATTCTTTGTCTACGCCTGCAACCACATAAATTGCTTGCCTACTGCTTATTTTCTGGTTAAGTTTATGTTGAGATCTTCTTTTTCAACTATATTATGAATTAATGCATTTTGCCCGGCTGATTTTAGTTTGCTTTCATTCCAATTTTCTGGTCGATGCTCTTGCGCTGTCAGTCGTGCTGAATATTTTCTCCGATTGAATTGTGTCCGTGTTCCAATAAAATTTCTAGACGTTGGATCGTGCACCGCGATGGCGATGTCATTTCGGCTTCGTTCAAGATTCTGAATTTTTGTATGTTGGGTTATATCAATAATTCCCATCTTACGACATAATTGCTAGTTCTTTTTTGAACGGGTAACCACATAAGTGCTTTTCACCTCCTTATTTTTGTGTTACGTCTATGTTTGAGATTTCCTTTTACAAGTATATTATGAATTTACGGATATTCAGGACCCGTTCTTGTTATCCCAAAATTACAATTGTAAATTTATATTTTTAGACTTTTGAAGTTTTTTCGATAAAACGTGCAAGAAGCACCTGGCTTTAAAAATAATAAAGCCACAAAGAACATAATGTTTAAGATGGTGCAACGAGAGAAAATGCTAATTGCAAGTTACATACCATCTCGAAAGAAAACATCCTAAGAGCATCTCCAGCCGTTCGCCCCCAGGGGCTAGAAAAAGCGTCGCTTGGGGGCGAATCAGCGATATTTCCGCCTTGGGGGCGATCGGGTTCCCAGCCGCCGCCCCCGGGTCGCTCCTAGACGATGTCGGCGCTGCGGGTGCGCCGGCCGAGCGACGTTTCCACGGGCTCGAGATTGATGCTGACAAGCACCGGCGACCCGAAGGAGTGGGAGGAGGATCGGGAGGAGGAGGAGGAAGACCAGCCCAGCATACGTCGCGGCAGCCATGGGCTGGCACTGCGACGGGGGGCCGGGGCCGCCAGGTACTGGGGCGGCGGATTGTTGCCGCCCTCGAGGTGCTCGACGACGGCGTGCAGCGTGCGGCTGGGGGCGCCCCACCACAGGCGGCGGTCGTCGTTGTTTTCGCGCACCCCCCTCCCCCGACCATCGGCGCGTTGTTGGTGGAGGCAAGCCGCTCCGTCTGCCTCGTAGAGGAGGTGAGCTTCCCACTCGTTAAGAGAGCGGCGGCCGAAGCCGTTGGCCGCCGTCGCGTCGCCGAAGAAACATTCACCCATCGAGGGTGTGCGTGCATGTGGTGGCTAGACGGGAAGAGAGAGAGAGAGAGAGAGGGTGTCGGCGGCGAGAGAAGTGGGGCTGCGGGCGGGTGATTCCTCAGGCGAGGGAGGGGCGGCTTTTATAGCGGCCCGGGGGCGGCAACGCGTGTGTACGCGTGGTGGGAGGGAACGCGTTGCCGCACCGCACTGCCCATGAGAAATCAATGGAAGGCTGGCCGACGGCAGCCTTGGCATTGATTTCCATCGGGAAACCGAGGCGATGAGGACGACAATGTGCCGTGTCGCTGACTCGGCGGTCCCAGCGGGATTTCATGCCAAAAACGCTCCCCTCGGTGCCCACGGGCGCCCAAGCGCGCAGGGTACGGTTTGGGTTCGCCGGCGCCAGTTTCGGCCCTAATCGGTGAAAAATTGGCTCCTGGGGGCGCCACTTGGTAGTCTTTTTGGCACCGGCGCCAAAAAATGGGCCTGGTGAGGGCGCGGCTCGAGATGCTCTAAGTAGGGTAAAGCATGAAGAGATGGGGCGCGCCCAACGACTACATCAAGTGAGGTTGCTTCTGTTGATGGAATGGATTTCTCTAATCTTGTTTAATACCACCTCGCTATGATATCTCTTTTCGAGAATCCTCCACTTTCAAATAAAAAGTAAGGACCATTTATAAATGTAGTCAGCAGGGTGATGCGGGATTTAATCATCCATCGTAAGCTTACGGCGGCAGGTCCAAAGTGCACATGCCAAGGGTGCAAACGAACACAAATTGATTTTAAGATGTTGCACACAAGCATCAGGAAGGGGAATAAAGAACTCTTGAAATGAATTGAGATACCACTTATAGCCAAAGCTTCCCTGGACACAACTCCACAAGAATTTGGCTGCGGCGCGCTTTGGAACGAAATATGATCAACGTGTTCTAGGGCCATAGAAAGTGCACATGAGCATTTCCCAGGCACGTGACATTTCTGAAGGTCGAGGGCCATGGGGAGACGATCTTTGTCCGCTTGGAAAAGGAAGATACGGATTGTGAGGGTTAGTTGTTAACCAGATGGCTTTGGCATAGCGGATAGGAGGGCCATGAACAAGTTTTCTGTAGATAGCATTCAACGAGGGGCAACCTGATGCTTTAATGGACCTGACCTAGATCAACGGCTTCCTAGTATGTCCTCTCCTCGATGTTAAAATTTCTAAGGAAGGAAAATTTGATAAGTTTGGGCACATCATCTCCTTAAATTATGGTTTATGGATCAGTAGCAATGACGAAGAGATTTGGATATTTCACGTATAAAGGGGTGTTATAGAGCTGTTTAGTAAGCCAGAAATTTGTGTAGGCCCCATCAACAAACACAAAATTGGCACCCAAATTAAATATCTCTTTGCATTTCTGGATCTCATTCCAGAACTAAGAGCCCTCTTTTTATGTGAAGAACAAGGAGTTACAAAAGTATTTTGCATTTAAGAGTTGGTCTCATGGATTTGTGTCCTTTTTAGCGTTCTTCTATATCTAGTTTGTTAAGAGGCCAAGGCTCATTTTCTTGCAGTTGGTAGTCCCTAAACCTCCATGGCTTTTAGGAACACATATGTATTCCCAATTGACCATGAGACATTTGGTTTTGATAGTGTCCCCTGCCTAAAGTAATTCAAGCATAACTTTGTCGAACTAATTGTGTGTCCTGTCGCCTAGAAGAAATAAGCCCATCATATATTAAGAGGGTATCGCAAGAGGCACGAATTAATGAGAGTCAATCTCGCCCCTAAGGACATGAATCTCTATTGTCACTGGTCAACCTATTTCTCAAACTTGAGGCGATGGGCTCCCAATTAGTGCCGCAAAGGCTTTGTTGGAAGCGAGGAGCCCATGATAGATTATGGGGAATTCAGAAAGCTTACATTTCAACAAATTACCTAGACACATCCCCTCATTGTGTTCCATACCCATGGTGACCACTTCTCTTTTAGAGAAATTATTTTCATTCCTAACATGGCTCCAAAACAGATAAGAATAATCCTGACCATGGATATGCTCTGCTCGCTAGGTTCGAACAGGACCAAGCGATCATCCGCATATTGCAAATGAGAAGTTCCCGGACCCTCGGATAAGATGGGACACCGCCCACGGTGTCCCTCTAGTTTTTATTTGTTCAGCATATAGTAGCAATAGAGGGTGTAAGCCACATTGTCAAAGAGAAGGGGGAGATGTGGCCGCCTTGCCTAAGGCAACATTTGATACTAAGAGAGGACCAACCTCCCTGTTGATACAAAACACAACATGTCCTCCGGAGAAATGTTGCAGAATTCTATAGAAAGAAACTAGCGTGGTAAGTGGAAAACTTTTCGAAGAAGACTCCATGGAGGAATGACCGACTAACTCTATCGTAGGCTTTCTCAATACCGAGTGTAAGTTCATGCACCACCTCATGGAGTGATAATACACCGTTCAAATTATGTAAACCCCTAAAGAAGACAATCTGACATCGATTGACCATCTTGATGGCTATAGGACCCAACTGCATAGCATACACTTTGACCACTAACTCAAATAGAACATTAATAACTGAAAATGACCTAAACAGTTAATTACGAGCCACCCGAGGATTTTTACGGATAATCATGTAAAGCCTAGATAATTTCATGTACTGTAAAAAGACTTTTTATCTTGCCTTGTTTCTATAATATCTTGTGACTCTAAAAAGAGATTATCTCATGCAACATCTATCCTCGTGTCTTTTATTAGCATTTTTGGTGTCCATTCCCATTATACACCATTGGGCCAGGAGACTAGAAGACACGCTTATTTACGGTAGTTCAGCCACGCACTCAACTCAGCTCAAATGGAGATGCTGTTGGGGATTCCCATCTCCATCACCATCTTCTCGTCCATAGGATTGCCGTCCGACGGCCTGAGCAGCACATACGGCACCATGCCGGCGCCATGGCGGTTTTTTCGGTCAGGGTCATTGTTCCACTCGTCCACCTGCTCCACGATCTCCATAGTCCTCTCCTTGAACTCCTCGAATGCCTGCCTGATCGCCCCATCCTGTTTCCATGACGGCTCTTCATGTGTGCCCATGTACTCCTCGTCCGACGCGTGCGACGATAGGAGGTCCAAAATGGCAAGGACTATGGAAGCCTGGTACTGGGACGGAAACGTGTCCAAAAACACCTTCTCCGGCGCCTCCACAAACGCACGCATGTCTTCAGCGCCCATCTCGGTCGGCATGTTCCTCCGGGTGAGCGTCGGGCGGTTGGGGATATACCCGGCCATGGGGTATTGCCCGAAGTTGACGGCAGCATGGTGCGCCGAGGTGACCCACATGATGGTGGCCAAGGCTTGCGCCAGGTTCTCGTGGCTATCCAGCTCGGGCCACCATGGCTCGTCCTGCTTGTCGGCGTGGCCTTTGGTGCGCACCTCCGTCCACCAAGCCTGAAGCTCCTCGTCGTCGACGATGTCCGCAGTGCACGGGTAGTAGTGCTCCACGTAGGTCAACGCCCACTGCTTGATGGCGTCCCAGACAAGCAGGCCGTCGTTGGCATAGGGGTAGTCCTCTATGGCCAGCTCCAGCTTGCCATCCTCCCTTCTGACCGCCATGCCCCTCCGGATAAGGTCTTCCGGCAGAGCCTCCATGTCGAATCGCCACTGCTGCTCGTAAGCCACAGAGCTGAGCTCCATGGAGTACTCCCCCGGCGCGAAGGTGCCTTCGATGACCCCATCGGCATTGATGAGCAACTCACGCGCATGCGCGTTGATCTCCATGGTGAAGCGGAAGTGTGGGTGCAGCAGGCGGTAGATGGGGTGCATCTGGCTGAGCTGCCGGTTGGCAGCGATGATGTAGGGCTCGGTGCAGGCGTGCGTCCTCAGCCAGTGGCTAACGAGCTGGTGGACGCCGGCGTCATGAGCTAGGACATGGGCCTTGGCCAGCTGCCACAGCCAGGACCCCGTGACGCTGCCGTCGCATCCAGGTGTGAATACCTGGCGCCACTGCGGCTTGCGCTTGGACTTGGGCCTGGTCAGCTCGATGGCGATCGGGCGGAGCGTGCCGTCGTCGGTGAGGAAGAAGAGGGCGCGCGAGCCGTACAAGGTGGTATCGTCAAGCTTGCGGACCTTGTGTACGTATGGTAGCAGCAAGTCGTGGTAGTCCACCATGAACAACTTCTTGTTAGCGCGGGCCTCCTCAACTGTCATGACACGTCTGATCTGCTCTTCAATCAGCTCCGCAGTGATCAGGGAGTCTGCCGGGCCGTAGGTTGCCTCGTCCAGCTTGCTCTTGATAGGAAACTCCTGCATGTATAGTTATCATATCAAAATTAGTAGAACAATCAATGAAGAATTTTCCTTTCCCCGAAAAAAGGCACAATAGTGGCTAGCTTTTAGAGAAAAGGCAGAGTGCCCGACTTATAAATAAAGCCAAGTATAATGACAACATACAGTGACTAGTTGGATGCTCATTGGGTTCATCCCTGCGATGGTTTGTCGTGCAAATTCCTCGTCTCTGAACCAAGCAAACTTGTCCCCTGCATTTCCAACATATCTACTAATTAGGCAACAACAATTATCAATCCATTAAGAAAGCATGATGTACGTGCGTGTACTTAAATGAATCTCTGGTGTACGTACTGTCATGAATCTCGGGAGTTTCAAACTTGAAGACTCTGCGTATCTCCTCGAGGAATGCAGTGCCTTCGAGCTTGAAGAGGTGGAGCAGCTCGGTATCAATCAAATCGATGACAAACCTGAGCTTCCCCCCTTCTGGCTGCACCGGCTGGTTCCTGAAGTTGTCGTCGTACAGTTTGTCAATGGCTGACAAGGAGGGGAAGCTCTGGCTCTTGTGCTTGGCCGTCTTTAAGCCCGTAGTCAAGGCGTGCAACACTGACATGAACTTCTTTGTTTCGAACGCGCTCGTCTTGCGCTCCGTGAAGGCCTCATCCCGGGGCACGTAGATGTGGTCCTTGTGACTCCTCTCCTCCGCATATGGGTCTTTCTTGCTGCGAGGACGGCCCGTGCGGCAGCGTCGCGGGTAGGGGTGCTCCTTGCCACCGAGAACAGGCCGCGTGGTGGGGTTCTTACCGTCGTCGGGGTTGCCTAGGTCATTATACACATCATAGTCATAGATGCGGTCGTGATCCTTGCGCTCGCCACAACCGTTGCCACGGAGGACCTCGAGCTCGCGCTTGCGCAACCCCACGACGCCCTTGGGCGTCTGCGAGGGAAGGTACGAGAACTGCACCACACACATATATACATGCTAAATCTGTTAAGGGATAAGTGATTTTTTTTTAAAAAGGAAAAAGTTAAGGGATCAATGAGTTTCAAAAAAAAGGTTAAGTGATTAATGGTGTTTTCAACTCAAAAAACAAGACCACATTTATATGAAAATAAAGACGGATTGGATGGTTAATTAGTTGACGGACCGCGGGAAAGAAAACACGCTTGTCAGGGCTGCAGTGTGAGGGGTCGATCCAGGAGTTGCAGTGGAACGTGACGGCGGACTCCTCCTGGCCGGTGGGGAAGACCTCGATGTCCCCCAGCAACATCTCACTGTGGTGATAGTTGGTGACCTGCACGGCGCCGATGGGTCCGAAGGATGCCGGCACCTTGAAGCTGGCCTCGTACATGTCCCACTCGTCGTCCACTGTACCCGAGTGCTTGACGGCGCCGGAGATGGGTTCCCACTCCTGCCCCGTTTCTGCATACCACACAAACATATATATTATCAATATTGTATGTACATATGCATGCATTAATTAATGTACGTACAAGGGATGTTTGTCACTCACGTGGATTCAACTCGGAGCTGACGAGATCAACGTGCAACCAAGTTTTTAGGATGAGATCGTATAGGAAATCACGAACGCCGGCTGCCTTACTCATGTGCACCGTCACGGTGGCCTTCATTTCGGTGATCTGCGTGCGGTCCTGCACGTGGACATCCGCGCGGGCGACCGTGCCAACGACGGCCGGCCCATTGGAGTCGGACAAGGTGGTGGTCGTAGTGGTGGTGGTGCTGGTGCTGCTAACCTTGGAGACACTGGTGCGGCGGCCATTGCCTGTTTTCCGGCGAGCCTCGGGCACCACGAACGTCTGCCGCCGGGCGGACGACGGGGCGGCACACGCACCACCTACTAGAGGCTTCGTCGCCGTTATCATTGTGGCTAGCTAGCTAGCAGTCTCGGCCGACCAGGGAGATGGAGTGTGAGAGGGCTGGAAGAGTGCAAGTTTCACTGTCCTAAATGGCAGTGATGGAAGGATCTGATGTGCGGAGAGAGTGTGCCCTGGATGTGCTATTTATAGCTAGAGATCGTCCACGTGTTAAATATATATATAGAGAGAGATGCAAGTAGTATTTTAGTTAGTGTTTTATTTATCTATTTACGTATCCAGCGGTGCAGCGCATGTAGTACGGAGTATTTGGCATTGCATGCATACGGTCCATGCAATATTAATGACTGCATGAACAAAGTGTGTAATATGGGCTCCCATGTGCGTTGGCGAGGTAAGGTCCCACGGATACGTCTCCACGAATACGTCTTCATTTTGGCAGATCGCGCAGAAAGAAAGCGATGCCGCTCCGGTCCAGCGGCGGAGGACTGAGGACGGATGCTGGCGACGTCTCTCGCGGCGTCACACGGAGGCGTGCTCCACGTTCTGCTCCGCAAGGCCTGCCAGCTAGGCAATGTGGACAAATATTTCTTGAGGGGAAAACGACCGCCCAGCTAGACAGAACCCTTGGCATCCCAATTGCCAAAGGGAATGGATGATGAATGTTTACTAATAATGGGAATACATGCATGTTGAATGTTTACCGGCTTGTTTCAAACATGTAAGAGTACATGAATGCTACGTTTCAGCTGGCTGGTTTGGGTTTGCTTCGTTCGACTGGATTTTTTTTCCGCATTCCGATCGAATTTCTAGACGTTGGAACGCGCACTGTGATGGCGATGGTATTTCGCCTTCATTCAAAATTCTGAATTTTGTGTTATATCGCCAGTTCCCTTCTAACCACATTATTGCTTATCCTTGTCTGCGCCTGCGACCACATAAATTGCTTGCGTACTGCTTATTTTCTGGTTAAGTTTATGCTGAGATATTCTTTTTCAACTATATTATGAATTAGTGCATTTCGTCTGGCTGATTTTAGTTTGCTTTCATTCCAATTTTCTGGTCGATGCTCTCGCGCCGTCAGTCGTGCTGAATATTTCCTCCGATTGAATTGTTTCCGCGTTCCAACCGAATTTCTAGACGTTGTATCGTGCACTACGATGGCGATGTCATTGCGGCTTCGTTCAAGATTCTCAACTTTTGTATGTTGGGTTATATCAATGAGTCCCATCTTACCACATAATTGCTTGTTCTTTTTTGTACGCGTAACCACATAAGTGCTTGTCACCTGCTTGTTTTTGTATTACATCTATGTTTGAGATTTCCTTTTACAAGTATATTATGAATTTACGGATATTCAGGACCCGTTCTTGTTATCCCAAAATTACAATTGTAAATTTTATATTCTTGGACTTTTTAAGTTTTTTTTTATAAAAGGTGCAAGAAGCACCTGGCTTTAAAAATAATAAAGCCACCAAGAACATAAGGTTTAAGATGGTGCAACGAGAGCAAATGCTAATTGCAAGTTACTCCCTCTGTAAACTAATATAAGAGCGTTTAGATCACTAGTCACTAAACTAGTGATCTAAACGCTTTTATATTAGTTACAGAGGGAGTACATACCATCTCGAAAGGAAACATGCTAAGAGCATCTCCAGCCCTTCGCCCCCTAGGGGCTAGAAAAAGCGCCGCTTGGGGGCGAACCGGGGATGTTTTCGCCTTGAGGGCGATCAGGTTCCCAGTCGCCGCCCCCAGGGTCGCATACGCCCTTTTTTAAACATTTTAATAAAAGATATTCGGCCAAAATTCGGCAAACAGGACAAAGATTCGGCAAACACGACATAAAATTCGGCGTTCCACGGTTTTCTTTACGTAGAAACTATAAAATATACTAAAAAAATAAAGGGCCGCACCTACAGGCCGAAGAACTCGCTGAACGCGGCATAATCGCCGCCGTCGCCACCGTCATCGTCGTCCTTCTCCTTCTTCACGCGGCAGTCCCTGCTGGACCCCTGCCCGGGGTCGCCCTGGCGGACAGGTTTGGCCGGTGGCGGCGCGTCATTGTCGCTGTCCTCAAGCACGATGACGCCCCCTCGCCGTGCCAAAGGCGGCACGCGGCGATCTCCTCCAGTGCGCGGTGCTGGCGCTCCATCTCCAGCCAGGCCCAATCTTCCCGCGCCCACTTCATGGCTGCCTCGTCATCGAGCGTGTCGTCGTGCTCGGTCTTCACGACGGTGAGCCCCGGCTCCGTCTTTAGCTTGACAAGGCGGGGAGGAGTCGAGGAGGAGGCACGGCCGCCCTCGTTGATGACGCTGTCGGCGCTGCGGGTGCGCTGGCCGAGTGTCGTTTCCACGGGCTCGGGCTTGACGGTGATGAGCGCCGGTGACCCGGAGGATCGGGAGGAGGAGGAGGAGGAGGAAGACCCGCCCAACATATGCCACAGTAGCCACGGGCTGGCACTCCGACGGGGGGCGGGGCCGCCGGGTACTGGAGCAGCGGATTGTTGCCGTCCTCGAGGTGCTCGAGGACGGCGTGCAGCATGCGGCGGGGGGCGCCCCACCACAGGCGGCATCCCTCGCTGTTGTTGCGCCCCCCTGACCACCGGTGCGTTGTTGGTGGAGGCAAGCCGCTCCACCTGCCGGCGTTCGAAGTACACCGCCCACGCATCATGGTTGCCGGCGTCATACTCCGGGAGGGCGCGCTCCTCCTCCGACAGGGAGGCCCGCACACGCTCGATCTTGGCGTGGAAGTATACGGGGTGCTCGACGTCGGGGAGAGGGGGGACTGGGGCGCCCCAGGCACTGAGCCTCCACCGCCCCGGCGCGCGCATGTCGGGCGGTGTCGGGTAGTTCGCCTCGTAGAGGAGGTGAGCTTCCCACTCGTGAAGAGAGCGGCGGCCGAAGCCGTTGGCTGCCGCCGCGTCGCCGGGGAAATGTTCACCCATCGAGGGTGTGCGTGCACGCGGTGGCTAGACAGGGAGAGAGAGGGCGCTAGCGGCGAGAGAAGGAGGGCCGCGGGAGGGTGACTCCTCCGGCAAGGGAGGGGGGTTTTATAGCGGCCGGGGGCGGCAACGCGTGTCTATGCGTGGCGGGACGGGACGCGTCGCCGCACTGCACCGCCCGTGCGAAATCAATGGAAGGCTGACCGGCGGAAGCCTTGGCATTGATTACCTGCGGGAAACTGAGGAGATGAGGACAACGATGCGCTGTGTCGCTAACTCGGCGGTCCCATCGGGCTTTCGCGCCAAAAACGCTCACCCTGGCGCCTTCGGGCGCCCCCAGCGCGCCGGGTTCGGCCTGTGTCCGCCGGCGCCAATTTCGGGCCTAACCTGCGAAAAATGGGCTCCTGGGGACGTGATTCGGCATTTTTTTGGGCGCCGACGCCAAAAAAGGGGCCTGGGTGCCTGTTGGGGGCACGGCGGGAGATGCTCTAAGTAGGGTAATGCATGAAGCGATGGTGTATGCCCAACAACAACATCAAGTGAGGTTGCTTCTATTGATGGAATGGATTTCTCTAATCTTGTTTTATACCACCTCGGTGTGATTTCTCTTTTCGAAAATACTCCACTTGCAAATAATAAAGCCACAAAGAACATAAGGTTTAAGATGGTGCAACGAGAGAAAATGCTAATTGCAAGTTACATACCATCTCGAAAGAAAACATCCTATGAGCATCTCCAGCCGTTCGCCCCCAGGGGCTAGAAAAAGCGCCGCTTGTGGGCGAATCGACGATATTTTCGCCTTGGGGGCGATCGGGTTCCCAGCCGCCGCCCCCGGGTCGCTCCTAGACGATGTCGGCGCTGCGGGTGCGCCGGCCGAGCGGCGTTTCCACGGGCTCGAGATTGATGCTGACAAGCGCCGGCGAGCCGAAGGAGTGGGAGGAGGATCGGGAGGACGAGGAAGGAAGACCAGCCCAGCATACGCCGCGGCAGCCACGGGCTGGAACTCCGACGGGGGGCCGGGGCCGCCAGGTACTGGGGCAGCGGATTGTTGCCGCCCTCGAGGTGCTCGACGACGGCGTGCAGCGTGCGGCTGGGGGCGCCCCACCACAGGCGGTGGTCGTCGTTGTTTTTGCGCACCCCCCTGCCCCGACCACCGGCGCATTGTTCGTGGAGGCAAGCCGCTCCGTCTGCCTTGTAGAGGACGTGAGCTTCCCACTCGTTAAGAGAGCGGCGGCCGAAGCCGTTGGCCGTCGTCGCATCGCCGGGGAAACATTCACCCATCGAGGGTGTGCGTGCATGCGGTGGCTAGACGGGAAGAGAGAGAGAGGGCGTCAGCGGCGAGAGAAGGGGTGCTGCGGGCGGGTGATTCCTCAGGCGAGGGAGGGGGCGGCTTTTATAGCTGCCCGGGGGCGGCAACGCAAGTGTCCGCGTGGTGGGAGGGAACGCGTTGCCGCACCGCACTGCCCATGAGAAATCATTGGAAGGCTGGCCGATGGCAGCCTTGACATTGATTTCCATCGGGAAACCGAGGCGATGAGGACGACAATGTGCCGTGTCGCTGACTCGGCGGTCCCAGCGGTATTTCATGCCAAAAACGCTCCCCTCGGCACCCACGGACGCCCCCTAGCACGCAGGGCACGGTTTGGGTCCGCCGGCACCAGTTTCGGGCCTAATCGGTGAAAAATGGGCTCCTGGGGGCGCCACTTGGTAGTCTTTTTGGCGCCGGCACCAAAAAAGGGGCCTGGTGGGGGCGCGGCTCGAGATGCTCTAAGTAGGGTAAAGCATGAAGAGATGGGGCGTGCCCAACGACAACATCAAGTGAGGTTGCTTCTGTTGATGGAATGGATTTCTCTAATCTTGTTTAATACCACCTCGTTGTGATATCTCTTTTCGAGAATCCTCCACTTTCAAATAAAAAGTAAGGACTATTTATAAATGTAGTCAGCAGGGTGATGCGGGATTTAATCATCCATCGTAAGCTTACGGCGGCAGGTCCAAAGTGCACATGCCAAGGCTGCAAACGAACACAAATTGATTTTAAGATGTTGCACACAAGCATCAGGAAGGGGAATAAGGAACTCTTGAAATGAATTGAGATACCACTTACAGCCAAAGCATTCCTGGACACAGCTCCACAAGAATTTGGCTGTGGCACGCTTTGGAACGAAATATGATCAACGTGTTCTAGAGCCATAGAAAGTGCACATGAGCATTTCACAGGCACGTGACATTTCTGAAGGTCGAGGGCCATGGGGACACGATCTTTGTCCGCTTGGCAAAGGAAGATACGGATTGTGAGGGATAGTTGTTAACCAGATGGCTTTGGCATAGCGGATAGGAGGGCCATGAACAAGTTTTCTGTAGATAGCATTCAACGAGGGGCAACCTGATGCTTTAATGGACCTAACCTAGATCAACGGCTTCCCAGTATGTCCTCTCCTCGATGTTAAAATTTCTAAGGAAGGAAAATTTGATAAGTTTGGGCACATCATCTCCTTAAATTATGGTTTATGGATCAGTAGCAATGACGAAGAGATTTGGATATTTCACGTATAAAGGGGTGTTATAGAGCTGTTTAGTAAGCTAGAAATTTGTGTAGGCCCCATCAACAAACACAAAATTGGCACCCAAATTAAATATCTCTTTGCATTTCTGGATCTCATTCCAGAACTAAGAGCCCCCTTTTTATGTGAAGAACAAGGAGTTACAAAAGTATTTTGCATTTAAGAGTGGGTCTCATGGATTTGTGTCCCTTTTAGCGTTCTTCTATATCTAGTTTGTTAAGAGGCCAAGGCTCATTTTCTTGCAGTTGGTAGTCCCTAAACCTCCATGGCTTTAAGGAACACATATGTATTCCCAATTGACCATGAGACATTTGGTTTTGATAGTGTCCCCTGTCTAAAATAATTCAAGCATAACTTTGTCGAACTAATTGTGTGTCCTATCGCCTAGAAGAAATAAGCCCATCATATATTAAGAGGGTATCGCAAGAGGCACGAATTAATGAGAGTCAATCTCGCTCCTAAGGACATGCATCTCTATTGTCACTGGTCAACCTGTTTCTCAAACTTGAGGCGATGGGCTCCCAATTAGTGCTCCAAAGGCTTTGTTGGAAGCGAGGAGCCCAGGATAGGTTATGGGGAATTCAGAAAGCTTACATTTCAACAAATTACCTAGACACATACCCTCATTGTGGTCCATACCCATGGTGATCACTTCTCTTTTAGATAAGAATAATCCTGACCATGGATATGCTCTGCTCGCTAGGTTCGAACAGGACCAAGGGATCATCCGCATATTGCAAATGAGAAGTTCCCGGACCCTCGGATAAGATGGGACACCGCCCACGGTGTCCCTCTAGTTTTTATTTGTTCAGCATATAGTATCTATAGAGGGTGTAAGCCACAATGTCAAAGAGAAGGGGGAGATGTGGCCGCCTTGCCTAAGGCAACGTTTGATACTAAGAGAGGACCAACCTCCCTGTTGATACAAAACACAACATGTCCTCCGGAGAAAAGTTACAGAATTCTATAGAAAGAAACTAGCGTGGTAAGTGGAAAACTTTTCGAAGAAGACTCCATGGAGGAATGACCGACTAAATCTATCATAGGCTTTCTCAATACCGAGTGTAAGTTCATGCACCACCTCATGGAGTGATAATACGCCGTTCAAATTATGTAAACCCCTAAAGAAGACAATCTGACATCGATTGACCATCTTGATGGCTATAGGACCCAACTGCATAGCATACACTTTGACCACTAACTCAAATAGAACATTAATAACTGAAAACGACCTGAACAGTTAATTACGAGCCACCCCAGGATTTTTACGGATAATTATGTAAAGCCTAGATAATTTCATGTACTGTAAAAAGACTTTTTTATCTTGCCTTGTTTCTATAATATCTTGTGACTCTAAAAAGAGATTATCTCATGCAACATCTATCCTCGTGTCTTTTATTAGCATTTTTGGTGTCCATTCCCATTATACACCATTGGGCCAGGAGACTAGAAGACACGCTTATTTACGGTAGTTCAGCCACGCACTCAACTCAGCTCAAATGGAGATGCTGTTGGGGATTCCCATCTCCATCACCATCTTCTCGTCCATAGGATTGCCGTCGGACGGCCTGAGCAGCACATACGGCACCATGCCGGCGCCATGGCGGTTTTTTCGGTCAGTTTCATTGTTCCACTCGTCCACCTGCTCCACGATCTCCCTAGTCCTCTCCTTGAACTCCTCGAATGCCTGCCTGATCGCCCCATCCTGTTTCCATGAAGGCTCTTAATGTGTGCCCATGTACTCCTCGTCCGACGCGTGCGACGGTAGGAGGTCCAAGATGGCAAGGACTATGGAAGCCTGGTACTAGGACGGAAACGTGTCCAACAACACCTTCTCCGGCGCCTCCACAAATGCACGCATGTCTTCAGCGCCCATCTCGGTCGGCATGTTCCTCCGGGTGAGCGTAGGGCGGTTGGGGATATACCCGGCCATGGGGTATTGCCCGAAGTTGACGGCAGCATGGTGCGCCGAGGTGACCCACATGATGGTGGCCAAAGCTTGCGCCAGGTTCTCATGGCTATCCAGCTCGGGCCACCATGGCTCGTTCTGCTTGTCGGCGTGGCCTTTGGTGCGCACCTCCGTCCACCAAGCCTGAAGCTCCTCGTCGTCGACGATGTCCGCTGTGCACGGGTAGTAGTGCTCCACGTAGGTCAACGCCCACTGCTTGATGGCGTCCTAGACAAGCAGGCCGTCGTTGGCATAGGGGTAGTCCTCTATGGCCAGCTCCAGCTTGCCATCCTCCCTTCTGACCGCCATGCCCCTCCGGATAAGGTCTTCCGGCAGAGCCTCCATGTCGAATCGCCACTGCTGCTCGTAAGCCACAGAGCTGAGCTCCATGGAGTACTCCCCCTGTGCGAAGGTGCCTTCGATGACCCCATCGGCATTGATGAGCAACACACGCGCATGCGCGTTGATCTCCATGGTGAAGCGGAAGTGTGGGTGCAGCAGGCGGTAGATGGGGTGCATCTGGCTGAGCTGCCGGTTGGCAGCGATGATGTAGGGCTCGGTGCAGGAGTGCGTCCTCAGCCAGTGGCTAATGAGCTGGTGGATGCCGGCGTCATGAGCTAGGACATGGGCCTTGGCCAGCTGCCACAGCCAGGACCCCATGACGCTGCCGTCGCATCGGTGTGAATACCTGGCGCCACTGCGGCTTGCGCTTGGACTTGGGCCTGGTCAGCTCGATGGCGATCGGGCGGAGCATGCCATCGTCGGTGAGGAAGAAGAGGGCGCGCGAGCCGTACAAGGTGGTATCGTCAAGCTTGCGGACCTTGTGTACGTATGGTAGCAGCAAGTCGTGGTAGTCCACCATGAACAACTTCTTGTTTGCGCGGGCCTCCTCAACTGTCATGACACGTCTGATCTGCTCTTCAATCAGCTCCGAAGTGATCTGGGAGTCTGCCGGGCCGTAGGTTGCCTCGTCCAGCTTGCTCTTGATAGGAAACTCCTACATGTATAGTTATCATATCAAATTTAGTAGAACAATCAATGAAGAATTTTCCTTTCCCGGAAAAAGGCACAATAGTGGCTAGCTTTTAGAGAAAAGGCAGAGTGCCCGACTTATAAATAAAGCCATGTATAATGACAACATACCGTGACTAGTTGGATGCTCATTAGGTTCATCCCTGCGATGGTTTGTCGTGCGAATTCCTCTTCTCTGAACCAAGCAAACTTGTCCCCTGCATTTCCAACATATCTACTAATTAGGCAACAACAATTATCGATCCATTAAGAAAGCATGATGTACGTGCGTGTACTTAAATGAATCTCTGGTGTACCTACTGTCATGAATCTCGGGAGTTTCAAACTTGAAGACTCTGCGTATCATACAAAAGACTTGAATCTTGTGATAGTGAAAAGGAACCCCATCTTAATTATAATACAAAAACCTTTTATGTAGGGGACGGTAATATTATTGGTAAAAGGATTATTCAGGGTGGAACAAGCGGCTCGTCGGGGGCGGTCTCCTGGGGCTCCTGCGACTGCGGCTCCATTCCTGCACAAGACAACAAACAAACAAGGCGTTAGTAAGAACTAAAAGCTCAAGCGCGCCCATCAACCAAAAAAGTGGACAAAGGACTTACGCTGGGGGCTGCTCTCCGGAGCAGCAGGCTGGTCCGGCAAGCTTGTCGCTGGCGCGTCACCCGCCACTGCGACGGGCTCGTCGTCCTCGAGGTCAACCACAGGGATCTTGGCCCTCTTCGCCATCCTCTGGGTCAAGGTCCTGGAAGCCAAACAAGATCAGAACCAAGCAAGAGAAATCAAGACAAAAGCAACAAAAATCAAAGGAAATAGAAATTGCAAGTGCTTACTCTTCCTCCTCTTCGTCGGAGCTGAGGGCGGAGAAGTCAAACTCCGCCTCGCGTGCTCCAGCGCGAGGAGCTGGAGGAGAAGGCTCCCTCGGGCGCTTGGCGGGCTCCGGAGCCGTGGGTTGTGAAGACCCCGCTCCGGTCGTCCCCGAGGACCGAGGGGCGGAGGGAGCACCAGAACCACTCTGGGAAGATCCCCCTCCGCTTGTCGCTCGGGCACGGGGCGCCTCCTTGACGACCTTGCTCGTCGTGGTGGCACGCGTCGCACGACGCTTCAGCTGCTGTCGGGGCGCCGGTTGCCTCGCCGTCTTAGTGGCCTTGCGGAGGCGCTTCTTCGGCTGTGGCGGAGGACTTGGTGGTGGCGGAGAGTTTTCCGAGGATGAGGAGGCGTCGTCGAGGTTCAGTGACCCGCCCGAGTCTTCGTCGGAATCGCCCGATTCGGCGTCCTCCTCGGCGGTCTCACTGGACTCAGTGCCTTGCCCGGCAGCCTCGCTCGTCCCGGCAGGCTCCCCGGCGAACTCCTCGGGCGCAATCTTCAACAGCTTGAGGATCTCTTCCTACTCGGCTTGGCTCACCGCGTCCGCCGTTTCCTCTTCCTCCACGGTGTACCCAAACTCACCCGCGGCCGCCGCTGCGGCGGCCTCCTCCATCCCGTCGGCTATATATGCCACATCCCGGTCGGTGGTCGCCCGGGTGAGGCCCTTTTTCTCCTCGGGGTTGCGTGGCCGTTCAACCAGGCTGTCGAAGAAGGTCTGCACGGTCTCCTCTGAAGGCGTCAGCCAAGTAGGAACAACCCCGTGGGAGTCACACTCAGGCATTGCCGCACGGATGGCACTAAGGGCAGAGTTGTTGCACAATGGAACTACTCCGTCCGACGATCTGAACCACTCCGGGTGCTTGGGGTCATGTTTGAACAGCTCCCGGACCACCCCCTTGAGTTCCAAGACGGTGAAGTTATAATTCAGCCCGGGGCGCAGCCTCATGCGGTCAGCCGCGTTGCCGAACTCCCAGGCAGGTCTCTTTCTGTCCTGCAGAGGGGCAATGCGGCGGCGGAGGAAATCAGCCCCAACTTCACCTACAGTAAGGTTGGCGGCCCGGAGGCGAAGGATCCTAGTGAGGGCAATCTGCAGCTTGTCGTCCTCCGGGGCCAAGTCACTCCAATCCTTGCCGCGCACTATTGCAGTCCGGCGCGGCGAGGTAAACTGCTCGGGTTCATCTTCCATGACCCAGCACCAATCAGCCCTCCACTCTTCCCACTTGCCGCGGAGCTCTCCGATCAAGTACGCCTCCTTCTTTCCGAGTCTGAAGATCCAAGAGATACCGCCGGAAAGTGGAGATCCGGACTCTACTCTAGGTGTGAAGAAGTGGCGGAAGAGAGCTACGTTTGGGTGGACCCCGACATAGTTTTCCCACAGATGTGCGAAAACGGCCAAAGTGAGGACGGCATTCGGGGTGAAATCTAGTAGGTGGAATCCGTATGTGTTCATCACATCGCAGAAAAACTCGGCATACGGAGGACAAAGACCGCAGTGGAAGAACAAAGAGAAGAAGTGGTAACCTCCTGGGTACAGGTCGATGGCTTCGGCGGGGAGAACTCTGGTGCGCGGGTGAGCCTTCGTTTCCCTCGCCCAGAACAAGTAATACTTGTCCCGCAGCTCCCTCGCGCCGAGCCTTGGCGGGAAGACCACCATCCTCCTCCGCATGGCTGCCAGCTTCGCCGCCTTGTCGGACTTCTCTTTCTTCGCCTTGTCGGTCTTCGCCTTGTCGCTCTTCGATGCCATGGCGGGGGCGGGCGAGGATGGTCGACGGCGCTGCGGATGCTGGAGACGGCGGTGGAAGGGTGGAGCTCGGCTCTCTGTCGACCTTTGGGGAGGCAGAGGGCGACGGGGGTTTCTGGAGATTCAAGACACAATGAAAAGCAATGGGGGCAAACTGCCCCTGCTTCCTCTGCTTTTAAGGGGGAAGTGGGGGACGTTCCGCATTTTCCCATTAAAGAAGCAGGCCACGATCTCTCCCACGACGCTGCAATCGACGCGTGCCGTTAGGGAGAGATGCGGCAGATGCGGAGTGGGAAACGGCGCGCCGTGGGCCGCGTGTGCCCGTGCACTGTTTTGGGCCTGGCCCAACAGCGCTTGGCACCGTGTGTGGCCCAGGCCCGGGGGCTCCTGTCGGTGTACTAAAGTAGGGGTACCTTAGTATCCCGACTTGTGCATGGGCAGTAGCAGCGTCCCGTGGTCTGGCTCACCACGCGCCCGCCAAAGCCCACTCTGGACCCCTTTGAAGCCATTCAAGAACAAAGTATTCAAGTTAAGAGACAAAGACCCCGGCAAGAGGAGCTTGCCGGGAAGGCCACACCAGGCTCAAGGTTATCATTCCAGCACAAGACCCTGGCAAGAGGAGCTTGCCAGGAAGGCCAAAGAACAGCACCTCAGAAGATATATCATGGCGCATCATGCGCCCCGGCAGGACGCGGAGAGCGACAAGCTTCCGGGCCCGGCAAGATAGCAACCCCGGCAAGGTGCTTGCCGGGGGAGGCTTACACTGTGTGCCTGCGCTCCAGCTCATCTGGCCACGCGTTGCCCTAGGGCCCTTCCAGGGGCACGTGGCAGATGGCTGTGCAGCCTGGGGTACACGGTGGCGAGCCGCGGTGACGAGGCCATCGTCGTGGCGAATGGAGACGCCCGGGCGGACGCTTTTGGGGTGACGGCGATGGGCATTCAATGCCTTTGTCCCCCACCGTCTAGGTTAGGTATAGATCACTGTACGTGCACTGTGCATGCACTGTTCCATCTACCACAAATTTTACACTTTTGCCCTCCTCTATGTTGACACCTGTCGGTGACCCCTTTGAGCTATAAAAGGAGGCCCATGCACAACGTAGAGGGGGTTCGACTCTAGAAACTTGATCACTCCCATGCTCGGTGTAGCTAGTATTGTAGATCTTCAAGCTTCCGAGCTCAAGAACTCAATACAACCAAGGCAGGAGTAGGGTTTTATGCGCCCGCGCGGCCCGAACCTGGGTAAACTGCCCGCGTGTGCTCTTCGATCCGCTCTTTGTGCTCCCTCCGCTCCCTTACCGTACCGAAAAGGGGCTCCGGTCCCATAGGTGTTCGTGGGCGACAAGTTTCCCCGATATCTTTGGCGCGCCAGGTAGGGGGGTGTCGAGGTTGTGCGAACCTGATCCGGCGCTCACGCGGGCGCAATCTTCAGCAACTTTTCCAGCTTCATCAACCTCATCGACTACATCAACATGCCTCCGAAGAAGAAGGCTTCGGAGGTCGGAGGCCCGTCCGCGTCGATCCCACCACCACCAGAACCGACGGTTGGTGGAGGAGACGCTGGCGGAAGGGTGGACGCCGGCGAAGACACTCACGGCGTCGCCAAGTCCAAGGACAAGACGGACGACCGGGCGAACTCCAAAGCCTCGGCGTCCGTGCACGCACCACGTCCCTCTCAGGAGGTGCCGGACCAGTCGCGACGTGGTACCGGAGGTACCATACGCTTGCTGGGACGTGGCCAAGCCGGCGGGTCGCGGGACGCTCAAGGCCAGCGTCCTGGCACGAGCAAGGCGCGGTCGCCGGGGCGAGGACATGCTCCTTCTAACGCGGTTAGAAGTCCGAGCATATCTCGCTCCTCGCACCGTTCGCCACCGCTTCCCTCCTCTCCAGCAGAAGCCTTAGCTAGGGCTCAGCTGCTCCTCGACTTCCTTCCAGCGGCGGACAAGGCCGAAGACTGGAGGGCTACGATCCAGAGCCTCATCGCCTTCGCCAACAACGACACGCCACAGCAGCCGGCAACGTCACGGCCGCGGCTAGTCGGCCAAGCGAAGGCCGATGGGGACAAGACTGCCGGGGGTGCGACAACCGTGCACTCCCCGCCGCGGAAGCAAAAATCACCAGTTCGTCGGATCAACGTCGACGACGACTCCACGGCGTCGTCTGATGGGCCTCGAACCCCTCGTTGGTTACCCCAAGTGGAAGGTGTAAGATGCAGTAAGTAGAAGTCTTTTCCCCTAGCAAAGATGCCAAGGATCGAATCCCCAGAGACTCCTAGGTTCAACAGGTAGGTGTCAACTGCTAACGGCGCAATTAGCAATCAACGTGGACCTGCACACAGATACAAATAACTTTGCTCCCAACGAGTACAGAGAGGTTGTCAATCTCTCCGGCCTTGTAGTTCACAAAGGGTTAAAAGCAATATGATAGTAGTGATAGATAGTGTTTTGCAATAGTAAGTAAAATAGCGGAAAGTAAATAGTGGATGTGATCAATGATGGTAATATGGACCGGAGTCTCATGATGTTCACTAGTGATGTCTCTCTCCCAAAAGACGATAAAACAGCTATGTGAGGTAACAAATTACAGCTGGGCAATTGACAGGACCACGAACGCAAACCAATGCTGACTACATTGCAAGAAAGGTTGAGGTTCAAAGCATGGGCGGTACGCCAAAGTAAGTAGACCGAAATCCATCAATATCTACTACTAATCATCCACCTTGAGATATCTATCCAGAACATCTCGCTGGTATTAAGTTGCGAGTCCCACCCATAGTGTAAACTCAATGCAACAGACAACTGCATTAAAAGAACTTTGCGTAAAGTAAACAATCCTTGCACCCGCGGGCACAAGCACCGTTGTTTTCCCCCTTGTGGCAACAGCACATCCCCTAGACTCATGTTTCTGTCACTCAAGCTAGTCATCGAGGGGCATGAACCCACAATCGAGCATAACGTTCCCTCTTGGAGTCACTACCTATTACTCGGCCAAAGCAATAAATAACAACAGAGAACATGCAAGAATTACTTATGAACTAAAATATAAAAGAGGTGAATAAAATATATTACTCAAGATCAATCTGAACATAATCTCATAATCCATCGGATCCCAGCAAACTCAACATAGCAACAGCATAAGGATTACATAGGTGCCTCGATCATGTAGGGCAGCTCACGAGGACTAATTAGTGAAGCACAAGAACGGGAGGAGAACATCACATAGCTACTGGTCATGGACTCATGGTCCAAGGGAGACTACTCACGAGTCATCCGGGAGGCGTCCATGGTGGTGGAGAAGCTCCCGGTGGTGATCCTCCCCTCCGGCAGGGTGCCGGGAAGAGTTCTCCTGGTGCTCCCGATCTTGGAAGCGGCGGCGGCGGCGGAACAGAGATGGGATCGCGAAAAGAAGTCCTGGTTCAAGGGTTTCGGGGAGTCCTTTAAATATATGCCAAAGTAGGGCACCTGGGGGCTCTCGGGGGGCCGAGGCACCCCCCCGGCGCGACCCAGGGGGGGGGCGCCCACAGGGCGCCTGGAGCCCCTGTGCCCCCCCCAGGTTGCCCTTCGGACGCAGTGTTGTTTCCGGTTCGCTGATTTTTAATATAATTTTTCTGGATTTTTCTGGGCAGTTCTCGATACGTGAAAACCTGAAATACAAAAACAGCCGAAAACAGAAACTGGCACTGGGGTGCACTGGATTAGTAAGTTAGTCCAAATATGATCAAAAGTGTATCGAAGTGTATGAATATCATAGCAATATCACCCAAAAATGGCATGGAGCAAGCAGAAATTATAGATACGTTTTGGACGTATCAACATCCCCAAGCTTAATTCCTGCTCGTCCTCGAGTAGGTAAATGATAACAAGCATAATTTCTGTGGTGACATGCTATTAACCATATAAGACTTTCTCATAGTCATATGACAAAAGCTTACTGAGACAATGATTCTAAAGTAATTAAGTTGCCTCAAGAGAAAATCACAAATGACTGAAAGTTTTACAACATGAAACTGAAACATCAAAAAGATTTGCAATGAACATGATGTGCAAATATGATAAAGTGATATCTAGCTTGCCCCCTTTAATGATGCAAGACATAAGTGTGCAGGGGCACCTTCAAGGTTTAAGTGATGACTAGATACAATCATTTCAGAATAAACGATATCACAATCATGCAAAAGACAATGCTACTTTGGGACAATGCACATTACACTCAGAATGACAATCATGCTCTCAGTAGTTGATGCTTGAAGTGCCAGAGCTTTTTATTTTGAAACATGGAAGCAATTGTGTAAACGGTAGTAGTACTTTATATGTGTCATGCATAAAACATCTTATAAGTTGCAAGCCTCATGCATCGAATACCAATAGTGCTCGTTCCTTGTCCTAATTAGCTCGGATCCCCATGGGTTATCATTGCATTGCATATGTTTTAACCAAGTGTCACAAAGGGGTACCTCTATGCCACCTGTACAAAGGTCCAAGGAGATAGATCGCATTTGATTTCTCGTTTTTGATAAATCTCAACTTGAGGACATCCATACCGGGACAACCTAGAAAATAGATGATGGACTCCTCTTTAATGCATAAGCATATTCTCATGAGAGATTGAGGATTAAGGTCCAAGCTAAAACTTCCACCATGATGCATGGCTTTGGTTGGCGGCCCAATGTTCTTCTCTAACAATATGCATATTAATTCAACCCACGGTAAATCACCCTTACTTCAGACAAGACAAACATGCATAGCAACTCACATGATATTCAACAAAAGTGTGACAGTTGATGGCGTCCCCAGAAACATGGTTACCGCTCAGCAAGCAACTCATAAGAAATAAAATACATAAGCAACATATTCTTTACCACAATAGTTTTTAGGCTACTTTCCCATGAGCTATGTATTGCATGGTTAATTTTCTTAGTGCAGGTGGAGGTTAGGAAAAGACTGGGAGCGACCAACTAAGAGAGCAATGACGGTCAAAATCATGCAGAGCGACAAAGCAATATTGAATCAGGCATGGTAGTTATATCGCTACTCAGAAACAAAAGATCATCAAGGCTTGACAGACTTTCTTTACAGTATTGAATATGCGTGAGCATACGCCAAGTCAATCAAAATAAATTCTCGAAGGAAGATATTACTAAACCATACCATATCATAGGCAAACAAACCAAGTTGGTACTCCAATGACACATTGGGAACCCCCCAGCTATTCGAGATTAACCATAAGAAAACCTGAACTACTAAGCACCATCATGCAAGTAGCATCTTTATCATAGACACATTAACCCATGCAACGGAAGCAAACTCTCTTAATAAGGTGAGCATGGTAATTAAAAAGAGTTCAAGCAACCAACTAAATAGAAGCTCTTGAAAAGATAAGCATGAATACTAAGAGCGGAGCACGATAGTAGCTATTAAAAGATAAAGAACACACACATCATAGATAGACATGAAAATTCTATGTAATGTTCTAGGTAGAGGTGGAGAGTGTTTCTCTCCCACATAAAGGAATGCTGAGTTCCGACTCGTTATGAAAAACTAAAAAGAAAACTAAAAGCAAGACGCTCCAAGCATAACACATAACACATGAAGTGATAAAAATATAGCGGAACGAAAGACGAACTGATAATATTGATGGAGAAGGGGATGCACGGGGGGCATCCCCAAGCTTAGACGCTTGAGTCTCCTTGAATATTTCTTGGTGGTGCACGGGGGCATCCCCAAGCTTGAGCGCTTGACACTCCTGAATCTTTTTATCATCTTCCCTCGCACACTTGAAAACTCCCTTCATACACAACTCATCATAATCTGATTAGCGAGGTTAGTACCCTTAATAAAATAATTATACCTTGCTGGAAATAAGGATATTCTTGAAGTTCTACTGTTTCTCAAGATTGCCAAAAGGTTTTTGCAAAGAAAAAGCAAGTTCTCAATTTGCAAAGTGAAGGTAAGGCAAAATAGGACAGAATCTGTGAAAAACAGAACAGCAGGCAGTAATTGACCTGTTCGGGATACTTCTGCAACTCAAATCAAAAAACTCAGAACTGACGCACGAAAGACAATTATATAGAGAACGCTGTCGAAAAAATTCAGACCAAAAAGATGATCCTGTGATTTTATACGAATTTTTCTATCCAAGGACAGAATCTGTTTCCTGGACAGCACCTCACAACTTTTGAACTTTCTAGCAATCAGAGGCTATACTTGGCACAAATATGAAAAGCAAAGATACAATGATGATGCTACAGCAGTAAACAACATCAAGATACAACAAAAGCAAAAAAATTATTCATGTGGGCTGCCTCCCAAAAGCGCTTTCTTTTATGCCTTTAAGCTAGGCATAATGCAAAGATCAAGTTTTATCAAGAGTAAAAGAATAACTAGCCCGTACAACGGACTCAAAAGGTAACTTGACCTTCTTACGAGGGAAGTGTTCCATCCCTTTCTTGAGAGGAAACTGAAATTTTATATTACCCTCTTTCATATCAATGACAGCACCAACGGTGCGCAAAAAGGGACGTCCCAAAATAATTGGACATGAAGGATCACATTCAATATCCATAATAGTAAAATCAACGGGAACATAATTATCATTGACAACAATAAGAACATCGTCGATCCTCCCCAAAGGTTTCTTTATGGCAGAATCAACGAGTCGAACACCAAAAGAACAAGAATCATAAGGTTTCAATTTAAGCATATCATATATCCTTCTGGGCATAACAGAGGTACTAGCACCAACATCACATAATGCATAACAAGAGAAGTCATTCAAATAAATTTTTATCATAGGATCCCAACCATCTTCTAGCTTTCTAGGTATGGAGGCTTCTACTCTAAGTTTCTCCTCCCTAGCTTTGATGAGAGCATTAGTGATATGCTCTGTGAAGGCAAGGTTAAGCATGCTAGTGCGGGGATCTCTAGACATCTTGTGAAGGAAATCAATAACTTCGGTAAGAGTGCAATTATCAAAATCAAGGTCACGAGCATCAAGTAAGGTAGTAGTGGTGTCCTTAAGGTTCACCTGTTTGGTAGTTGACATAGCATCACCATTAATAGGTCCATTGGGACCAGGAGTACATTGGGTGCTAAGAGTGTGAACATCCTCAATAACTTGGATAGTAGCAACAGTGTGGTGGGTAGGAAGGCTCTTAATTCTTTCTTCTTCCTCCCTTTCTCTAGCCCATCTTTCTTTAAGCTTAGCCATCATCCTAATATTTTCATTAATTTGTACTTGAGTGGCATTAATAGGGATGACTTCCCTCTCCTTAAGAGGAGAAGTTTCAATTTTTAGCAATTTTACCTCATTGGCTAAGTGGTCTACCTTAAAAGAAAGATCATCTAGTTTATGTAGTTTCTCTTCTACATTCTTATTAAAGGCTTTTTGGGTGGTGATGAAATCTCTAAGCATAGTCTCTAGTTCAGTGTTGGAGTTCTTGGTACTAGGATAAGCATTGTTGTTCCCATAAGATTTAGAGGGGAACGGTCTAGAATTGTTACCAAAGTTACTCCTATAAGCATTGTTGTTGAAATTATTTCTAGAGATAAAGTTAACATCTACTTGTTCTTGAGCAATCAAAGAATTTAAAGGAACATCACGAGGATCAACAGTAGATTTCTTCGAAAGTAGAGACATGATCAAGTCAACTTTCTCATTAAGGGAGGAAATCTCCTCGACAGAGTTTACCTTCCTACCTGTTGGAGCGCGTTCGGTGTGCCATTGGGAATAGTTGGTCATCATCTCATCGAGAAGCTTTGTGGCAGCACCAAGTGTAGTTGACATAAAAGTTCCTCCCGCGGCCGAATCTAACAAGTTCCGCGAGGTAAAGTTCAAGCCTGCATAAAAAGTTTGGATAACCATCCAAGTAGTCAAACCGTGAGTAGGGCAGTTCTTGATAAGAGACTTCATACGTTCCCAAGCTTGGGCAACGTGTTCATTATCAAATTGTTTAAAATTCATGATGTTACTTCTAAGTTGGATAATCTTAGCAGGTGGATAGTATTTTCCAATAAAAGCATCTTTGCACTTGTCCCATGAATCTATGCTATTTCTAGGCAAAGACTGAAACCAAATTTTAGCTCCTCCTCTCAAAGAGAAAGGAAAAGGCTTAAGCTTAACAATATTACAATCTATTTCTTGGTACTTTTGCATATCACAAAGTTCTACAAAATTGTTCAAGTGTAAAACAGCATCATCTCCAGCACCGGAGAATTGTTCTCTCATAACTAAGTTAAGCAAAGCAGGTTTAATTTCATATGAAGGTGCTGAAGTGGCAGGTGTAGTGATAGGTGTGTTGATAAAGTCATCGTTGTTGTGACTAGTGAAGTCACACAACTTGGTGTTCTCGGTGGAACCCATAGTAGCAAGCAAGCAAAATAACTATTTTTGTGATTTTCGATAAAAGGAACTAAAGCAAAAATAAAAGGTAAACTAACAAGACTAAAAAGTAAAGGTAAAAGATAGCATGCAACTCCCCTATCCTGAAGAGTGGACTCCCCGGCAACGGCGCCAGAAAATACTCCTTGATGGGCCTCGAACCCCTCGTTGGTTACCCCAAGTGGAAGGTGTAAGATGCAGTAAGTAGAAGTGTTTTCCCCTAGCAAAGATGCCAAGGATCGAATCCCCAGAGACTCCTAGGTTCAACAGGTAGGTGTCAACTGCTAACGGCGCAATTAGCAATCAACGTGGACCTGCACACAGATACAAATAATTTTGCTCCCAACGAGTACAGAGAGGTTGTCAATCTCTCCGGCCTTGTAGTTCACAAAGGGTTAAAAGCAATATGATAGTAGTGATAGATAGTGTTTTGCAATAGTAAGTAAAATAGCGGAAAGTAAATAGTGGATGTGATCAATGATGGTAATATGGACCGGAGTCTCATGATGTTCACTAGTGATGTCTCTCTCCCAAAAGACGATAAAACAGCTATGTGAGGTAACAAATTACAGCTAGGCAATTGACAGGACCACGAACGCAAACCAATGTTGACTACATTGCAAGAAAGGTTGAGGTTCAAAGCATGGGCGGTACGCCAAAGTAAGTAGACCGAAATCCATCAATATCTACTACTAATCATCCACCTTGAGATATCTATCCAGAACATCTCGCTGGTATTAAGTTGCGAGTCCCACCCATAGTGTAAACTCAATGCAACAGACAACTGCATTAAAAGAACTTTGCGTAAAGTAAACAATCCTTGCACCCGCGGGCACAAGCACCGTTGTTTTCCCCCTTGTGGCAACAGCACATCCCCTAGACTCATGTTTCTGTCACTCAAGCTAGTCATCGAGGGGCATGAACCCACAATCGAGCATAACGTTCCCTCTTGGAGTCACTACCTATTACTCGGCCAAAGCAATAAATAACAACGGAAAACATGCAAGAATTACTTATGAACTAAAATATAAAAGAGGTGAATCAAATATATTACTCAAGATCAATCTGAACATAATCTCATAATCCATCGGATCCCAGCAAACTCAACATAGCAATAGCATAAGGATTACATAGGTGCCTCGATCATGTAGGGCAGCTCACGAGGACTAATTAGTGAAGCACAAGAACGGGAGGAGAACATCACATAGCTACTGGTCATGGACTCATGGTCCAAGGGAGACTACTCACGAGTCATCCGGGAGGCGTCCATGGCGGTGGAGAAGCTCCCGGTGGTGATCCTCCCCTCCGGCAGGGTGCCGGGAAGAGTTCTCCTGGTGCTCCCGATCTTGGAAGCGGCGGCGGCGGCGGAACAGAGATGGGATAGCGAAAAGATGTCATGTTTCAAGGGTTTCGGGGAGTCCTTTAAATATATGCCAAAGTAGGGCACCGGGGGGCTCTCGGGGGTCGAGGCGCCCCCCCGGCGCGGCCCGGGGGGGTGGCGCGCCCATAGGGCGCCTGGAGCCCCTGTGGCCCCCCCAGGTTGCCCTTCGGACGCAGTGTTGTTTCCGGTTCGCTGATTTTTTATATAAATTTTCTGGATTTTTCTGGGCAGTTGTCGAAACGTGAAAACCTGAAATACAAAAACAGCCGAAAACAGAAACTGGCACTGGGGTGCACTGGATTAGTAAGTTAGTCCAAATATGATCAAAAGTGTATGAATATCATAGCAATATCACCCAAAAGTGGCATGGAGCAAGCAGAAATTATAGATACGTTTTGGATGTATCATCGTCGGATCCGCGAGCTCGCCGCGATCAGCGCCAAGTCCTTGACGACAGGCGACAAGAGGACGCTCGGACTCGTATCGAGCGTCGAAGAGAAGCCCGAAGACAGTCCGACCAGCGCGCTGGGACTGCTGTCGACATGAACGCGCCCGGTGAACCAGGCGACTTGCTGTACGCGGCAGGCTGCCCTGCATTCACCCTAGAGCTGCGTCAAGTCCAGTGGCCCAGCATGAAGAACTTTAAGCCCGACATACCCGAGAAGTACGACGGCACGACACACCCCTCGGAGTTCCTCAACATCTACACCATTGCGGTGCAGGCTGCCGGGGGACGCAACGAGAAGATCTTAGCGAACTACTTCCCGCTCGTGCTTAAGCCAAACGTCCGGTCTTGGCTTATGCACTTGCCGGAGAACTCCATCTCTTCTTGGGCAGATCTGTGCCACCAGTTTGTCGGCGCCTTCACGGGCGGCCACAAACCCCACGGCCAAGAGAGCGATCTCCACATTCTTGCCCAGAAGGAGGGAGAGTCCCTGCGCAAGTACATCCAAAGATTCAGCCGCGTTCAGCACAACATCCCAGATGTCCACCCTGCCGCGGTTATCAGCGCGTTCCACCAGAACGTGCGTAACCGCCGGATGAGGGAGGAGATGGCGATGACCAAGATCCGGGACGTCAGCGAGCTTTACGCTCTGGCTGACAAGTGCGCCCGAGCTGAAGAGGGGAGGAGACTCCCCGGAGAGGATACTGGAGCAGGAGGAACGAACAGCGAGGATGCCGCCCCGGCAAGGAAAAACCGGCGGCGGAGCAACAAGAAGAAGAAGAACAAGGAGGTACTGGTTGTCGAGCAGTCCGGCAAGGAGGCTGCCGCCAAGAAGACACATGTTGGTGGCTCCGGCAAGGATGCCACCCCTGTAGCGGCCGCCGACAAGCAGGACGGCTCCGACAAGCAGTACTGCAAGATCCACTGCACCAAGGCCCACGATCTCCAAAACTGCAAGAGAGTAGAGTACCTCGTAGAACAGCAGAAGGCTGAATACGAGCGTCGCGACAAGGAGAAGGCCCAAGGGGGCGGAGGAGAGCCCAGCAAGAAGCGGTCGTTCAATGGCCGGGGAGGACGCCGCGGCAAGGCCAAGCAACGGCAAGGAGACAGACCTCCCCGGGGCCGCGACAAGGATGAAGATGAAGACGATGACGAGGACATGGATGACGGAGATAACAGCGAGCAGGAGTTCCAGAAGGCCACAGAAGTTCTGTGCGTCGATGGGGGCGCCTCTCTGCACACTTCCCACCGCCAACTCAAGCAATGGGTGCGTGAAGTGAATGCAGCTGAGCCACCCGTCGAGTCGCGCTGGCTGCTGAAATGGTCCGGCACACCCATCATCTTCGACCTTGAGGACCACCCTGACCGCACAACTGCGGTCGGGTGCTTGCCGATGTTGGTTTCACCAACTATCCGCAACCTCAAGGTCACCAAGATGTTGGTAGACGGCGGGGCCGGCCTCAACTTGATCTCCTCAGCTGTAATCATGAAGCTGCAGATCCCTGACAGCGAGCTCGAGGAGACCGGGACTTTTCAAGGAATCAACCCGGGAAGGAGCAAGCCGAAGGGGAAGATCACGCTGCCGGTGACCTTTGGCGGAGAGCTTAACTTTAGGACGGAGAGAATCACGTTCGACGTTGCCGATATTCCATTACCATACAATGGGATACTTGGCCGTCCTGCGCTCGCCAAGTTCATGGCAGCCTCCCACTATGCTTACAACATGCTCAAGATGCCAGGGCCAATAAGCGTCATCTCTGTCCCCGGCGACAAGAAGGACGCTCTCATTTGCGCCGACAAGATCTACCGGGACGCAGCAGCCGCGGCAAACAGCAAGACACTTGCCGCTGAAGCTCCCGGGGGGAAGACCAAGACCAAATCCGGCAAGAGCTCTGGGACCCACTCCGGCAAACGCACATCTTCGGAGTGCTGCGCTGCCGTCGAGGACGCACCATCGAGCTCCACCGGCAAGTGCAAGAAAGGAATGGCAGCTCCACCGGCAACCAAGAAGGTGTCCGCCAAGGAGGACAGCACTGGTGATACTTTCACCATCAGTGCTACGCTCGACCCCAAATAGGAAAGCGCGCTCGTTGCCTTCCTGCGGGCGAATGTCGACGTGTTTGCATGGCAACCGTCTGACATCCCCGGCGTTCCCAGGAAGGTAATTGAGCACAAGCTTGCTGTTTGTCCTCACGCGCGGCCCGTCAAGCAGAAGGTCAGGAAGCAAGCGGTGGAGCGCCAAGAGTTCATAGCTGAGGAGATCAAGAAGTTGTAAGCAGCAGGCCTTGTTAGAGGTGTACTTCATCCCACGTGGCTGGCTAATCCAGTTGTCGTGCGCAAAGCTAATGGAAAGTGGAGACTTTGTATAGACTTCACTGATGTGAATAAAGCTTGCCCCAAGGATCCATTTCCCTTGCCGCGCATTGACCTGATCGTTGACTCCATGGCCGGATGTGAGTTGCTTTCATTTCTTGATGCATACTCCGGATACCACCAGATATTCATGGCTAAGGAAGATGAAGAGAAGACTGCATTCATTACTCCATGTGGCACATATTGTTTCATACGCATGCCCTTTGGATTGAAGAATGCGGGTTCAACATTTGCAAGGGTGGTCCACACCGCTTTTGAACCACAGATACACAGGAATGTAGAAGCCTACATGGATGACATAGTGGTCAAGAGCAAGGATAAGGATACCCTGATACAAGACCTAGAAGAAACCTTTGAGAATCTGCGCAAGATACAACTCAAGCTCAACCCCGAGAAGTGCGTCTTCGGAGTTCCCTCCGGCAAGCTTCTCGGGTTCTTTGTATCCCACAGAGGGATTGAAGCCAATCCCGACAAGATCAAGGCCATCGAGCAGATCGAAGCTCCGAAGCGCGTCAAGGATGTCCGAAGACTTGCTGGTTGTGTGGCTGCTCTCAGCAGGTTCATTTCAAAGTCTGCAGAACGCGCCCTGCCTTTCGTCAAAATCTTGAAGAAGGCAGGTCCTGTGAAATGGACTCCGGAAGCGGAGGCAGCACTACAAGACTTGAAAGGATACATGTCCTCTACTCCAGTACTTGTCGCACCTAGGCCACAAGTGAAGTTGCTGCTGTACTTAGCAGCAACCAATCAAGTGGTTAGTGCTACGTTGGTAGCGGAGAGGGAGGCGGATGAGGAACCCACGGGCCCGGCCAGCGCATCCAGCGACAAGCAGGGGGCTTCCCCGACAAGCTCTGGCCTCGACAAGGACAAGTCTGCGCAGGAACAAGGAGAAGTGCGAAAGAAGATGGTGCAGCGCCCAGTTTATTTTGTAAGTTCCCTCTTGCAGGGAGCTAGATCGAGATACTCTGGGGTGCAGAAACTGCTTTTCGGCCTCCTCATGGCCTCGAGGAAGCTGCGCCACTACTTCCAAGCACACGAGATAACGGTGGTCACTCGCTTTCCGTTAAAAAGGATATTGCAAAACCCAGAAGCAACCGGAAGGATTGTCGAGTGGGCACTAGAACTGTCAAGCTTTGGTCTTAAGTTTGAGAGTACTTCAACTATACAGAGCAGAGCTTTGGCAGAGTTCATAGCAGAATGGACCCCAACACCAGATGAAGAAATTCCAGAGACAAGCATCCCCGTCCAAGAAGCAAGCAAAGAATGGATAATGTACTTCGATGGTGCCTTCTCGATGCAAGGCGTCGGTGCTGGTGTGCTGCTTGTCGCACCTACCGGAGAGCACCTCAAGTACATGGTCCAAATGCACTTTCCCAAGGAGCAAGCGACAAACAATACTGCTGAGTATGAAGGTTTGCTTGCCGGCCTCAGAATTGCGGCCGGACTTGGGATCAAGAAGCTGATCGTGCGGGGAGATTCACAGTTGGTGGTCCGACAAGTAAACAAGAGCTACCAGAGTCCTTTGATGGAGGCTTATGTCGATGAAGTGAGGAAGCTTGAAGAGCACTTTGAAGGCCTGCAGATGGAGCATGTCCCAAGAGCTCAGAATGATATCGCGGATGGCCTCTCAAAGTGTGCTGCAATGAAGTTACCTATGGAACCAGGGGTCTTCGTGCTCAAGCTAACTCAACCATTCGTTACACCATCAGTTGGGCAAAGCAAGAAGAGAAAGTTGGTCTCCGGCGACTACCTGCCGGCTGATCTCCCTGAAGCCGCCGCCAAGGTCCCCAAGATCAACGATCGAGTTGCTGAGGAACAGTCTGCTCCTGCAGACCCAAGGGTCTGTACAGTTGAAGCAGGCGTTCCCGACAAGTCTTGCCCCGGCAGGCTTGCCGGGGAATACTCAGCTCCGGCAGAGCCGCAGGTTCTTGCCGTAGAAGCTGACGTTCCCACAGCAGCACTGGTGCCTTTAGTCCTTGCTGTTGAGCCTCAAGCTCCGGCATGGGCATAGCAAATTGTCCATTTTCTTCAAACTGGAGAACTTCCCGATGAGCCAGAAGAGATAGAAAGAATAACCAGGCAGTCAAGTATGTACCAGTTCGTCGGCAATGAACTGTACAGAAGAAGACTCAATGGTGTCAGATTGAAATGCATTTCCCGGGAAGATGGACAGAAGCTGTTGGCAGAAATACATGGAGGCATATGTGGTCACCACATTGGCGCAAGAGCACTTGCCGGGAAGGCGTTCCGGCAAGGTTTCTTCTGGCCAGAAGCCCTCCAAGATGCGACTGCACAAGTAACCAAGTGTGAAGCATGCCAGTTCCATGCCAAGAAAATACATCAGCCAGCTCAAGCTCTCCAAATGATCCCTTTGTCCTGGCCCTTCTCGGTCTGGGGGCTCGACATCCTCGGCCCCTTTCCCCGCGCAGTCGGGGGCTTTGAGTACTTGTACGTTGCAATCGACAAGTTCACAAAGTGGCCAGAAGTGGAACCAGTGAGAAAGGTGACCGCACAGTCAGCAGTGAAGTTCTTCAAATCAATTGTTTGTTTTTTCGGAATCCCTAACAGGATCATCACCGATAACGGCACACAGTTCACAAGTCGCACCTTCATGCAGTACGTCCAAGACCTCGGTGCCAAGGTCTGCTTTGCTTCTGTTGCTCACCCGAGGAGCAACGGTCAAGCGGAGAGGGCCAATGCTGAAGTGCTGCGCGGACTAAAGACAAGAACGTTCGACAGGCTGCACAAATGCGGAAGAAACTGAATAGAGGAGTTGCCGGCGGCTCTTTGGTCAATTAGGACGACACCAAATCGAGCCACCGGACAGACACCCTTTGCTCTTGTCTATGGAGCAGAGGCAGCTCTCCCCACGGAACTCGTATACGGATCTCCTCGAGTGCTCGCTTACGACGAGCTCGAGCAAGAGCAACTGCGGCAAGATGATGCATTGCTCCTTGAGGAGGACCGTCTCCAGGCTGCTGTACGAGCTGCTCGATACCAGCAAGCCTTGTGTCGCTATCATAGCCGCAAGGTCAAGGCCAGGAGTCTCGAGAAAGGCCACCTTGTTCTTCGGCGTGTTCAGTCCGCCAAGAATTCCAACAAGTTGACGCCGAAGTGGGAAGGCCCTTATCGGGTGAGACAAGTCACGAGGCCCGGCGCTGTCCGCCTTGAGACCGAAGAAGGCTTACCGGTGAGCAAGTCCTGGAACTTTGAGCATCTTCGCAAGTTTCACACATAAGGCGCGGTTGCCGTGATCCGCTCCGGCAACCACCTTTTGTACAAGTCTTGCCGCTGTTGCATGTAAACCTTTGTACAAAGCCGGGCGCAGACCCCGTGCATCAGTAAAACTTTTGTGCTTGGCACGGCTTGTCATTTCATGCATTTTTGTTTTCATTGCATGTATTATCTGACACTTTGTGCAGCACGCGATCCCGGTAAGCAATAACAAGCCGCAAGGTTCCATATCTGTGTTTTCTCCCCTCTTCCTCTTTCTCTCAAGCAGAAGAATTGTTCCTCTCGCACAAGTTTGCCCGGGGGGAAGGAGATAGTGGTATGGACCAAGTGTTGTTCAAGAAAGGGAAGCCCTGCCGGGAAGCGAATAGCACACATAAGATAAGTTGACAAAGTTTGAGCATTCAAATTTTCAGAAAAATTTCTTAGTTGTCTTCCTTGAACAGCCACACTTTGTATGGAAAACCTGTGCGTGGAGGAACCTACCCGTGGCTAGCCGCACCCTTACTTTGTTTCGAGCACGCTCAACGGCTTAAGTGAGCTGCGACAAGTGTCGCGCCCTTACTTCATTTTCGAGTTCGCTCAACAATCTAAGTGTGCTGCGACTAGCTGCGGCAAGGTTTCTTGACGGCAAGGGCATTGCTAGCAGGCTGCTAAGAGTCCCGCACTCAGCGCTCGCGGCAAGGGTTCCTTTGCCGACAAGTTCCCTAAAAGCGTAGGGTGGAAACCATACAAAGTGAAGGGACTAAACAAGGGAGATAACACTGCATTGATTATCCAAAATAAAGTTATATTACAAGATAGCTTGCCGCTGTTCTAACCAACTACTATCCATGACTTAATCGACAGCGGCAAGGGAAGCAGAAAGAAGGGAGCCTAGTCTTTTCGATCTCCGTCGACCCTCTTGATCTTGCCCGCCTTGGCTACGATGTGGGCAACTTGTGCCTTCAACGCCTCCTGGTCAGCTTCGGGCGGCAGGGTCCGGAGGACGTTGATGAGGTTGATCCCGGGGTTGCGGTAGACGATCTTCGACAACACCCGCTCCGTAGTACCCATACAAAGCCAGCGCGCCTCATCAGCCAGCTGCGCGGGGATCTTCTCCCGTAGCTGCGCGAGAGCCGTCGCCACTCCTCTGAAGAACAGGCTCAGCTTGGCGCTGTGGGGGAGGCTCTCGTCGGGGGAGTACACGAGGTGCTCCGCCCTCAGCGCCACCATCTCATTGTCGATGTTGGCGGCAGAGGCGATGAGCTCCTTGGTCCACTGCTCCACCGTCCGCTGGAAGTTGTTTTGTGAGACGGCGGCGCTGTCCAGCAAGGCCCTCTCAGCACGGAGATCGTCCTTCAGCTTCGTCTCGCGGTCTCGGGCGGCGTCAAGCGAGTCGGTGAGGGTGGAAACCTTCAGCTCCAAGTCTGCAATGTAGTCCTTGGCGTCGTTGAGCTCTTTGCCCTTCTCGGAGAGACGGACTTGCAGCTCCGAGTTGGTGTGGGCGTCCTTCTCCCGCGCCACGTTAAGCGCGGCAACCCTGTCCTCGCTTGCCTTCAAGCCCGTCTCTAGCTGCGCCACCCTGGCCTCCAGATCCCTCTTGGCGGTCTCTGCGGCAGCGGCGGCGTCCCTCGCCTCCTGCAGAGCCCCGCCAATGGCCTGCTCGCGAGCGGTGAGGTCGTCCTCGTGGCTATCGAGGTCGACTTTCCGCTGGTTGAGCTCTCCCTCCCGCCGAGACAGATCCTCGGCGGCCAGTCGCTGCTGCTCCTCCACCTCGGCCTTCTCGAGGAGGAACGCCTGGTGCGCTCCGGCAAGCTCTTCGCGCTCCTCCGCCAAGTTCCGGAGGGCCACCTGGTTGGCGGCACGGAGCTCCGCGGCGCGCTTCTCCAGATCAGCACCGGCCTTGGCAGCCAGAGCCTCTCGGGACTCCAGCTTGGCTTGCCTGGCCCGGTACAACCCCATGAGTCGACGTAGGACTTGCTCCTCTTCAGGCTCGTCGCTGCTGCCGGGCGCGTCGACGACCCTCAGCCCGGCGGAGGCGAGAACTTCTCCGTCGAAGGTCTCCCCCTCCGCGGGTGCCCTTGATGAGGACGCCCACGGGACTTGGATAAAGACCCCATTGGCGGCCTCCAAATAAACACCCGACCCTGTCGCGGGGGCGGAGGGGTCGGCGGCCGGCGCAACGTCCGGCGCTCCTGCGGCCTCAAGGCCAGCAGTGCGGTCGCCGGTCCCTTCCCCAGCTGCGGCGTCTGCGGTCGGGGCGGTCTCCTCGGCGGCTGGCGCTTTAGCACCGGCCATTCCCTTAGTGGTAGTGGCGTCGCCAGCATTGTCGCGCGCGTCCTCCTCGGCGATGGTATCTGTCTCCATCGACTCCGGGGCGGGCGGATCTGACCGAAGAAAAAGAAAGTGAAGATCGTCAAGCAAATATCCAAAAAGAAGAATCCAAGAGGAAGAAATTACAAGGGTTACCTGCGCGGGCCTCTTCCATAACGGGGTCCCTCGCCGGGGAGATCTCCCTTGGCGGTGTGGAAGAAGCCCCCGCCGGCGGAGGGCCGTTGGCGCCTTCCCTTGGCGGGGTGCTCACCCTTGTCGGGGTGCTCACCCTCGGCGGGGTAATCGCCCTTGGCGGAGTACCCATCCTTGGCGGAGCGCTGCCCCTCGCCAGGGAGCTCATCTTTGGCGGGGAGGGTGGAACAAGCGGCTCGTTGGGGGCGGTCTCCTGGGGCTCCTGCGACTGCGGCTCCATTCCTGCACAAGACAACAAACAAACAAGGCGTTAGTAAGAACTAAAAGCTCAAGCGCGCCCATCAACCAGAAAAGTGGACATAGGACTTACGCTGGGGGCTGCGCTGGGGGCTGCTCTCCGGAGCAGCAGGCTGGTCCGGCAAGCTTGTCGCTGGCGCGTCACCCACCACTGCGAAGGGCTCGTCGTCCTCGAGGTCAACCACAGGGATCTTGGCCCTCTTCGCCATCCTCTGGGTCAAGGTCCTGGAAGCCAAACAAGATCAGAACGAAGCAAGAGAAATCAAGACAAAAGCAACAAAAATCAAAGGAAATAGAAATTGCAAGTGCTTACTCTTCCTCCTCTTCGTCGGAGCTGAGGGCGGAGAAGTCAAACTCCGCCTCGCGTGCTCCAGCGCGAGGAGCTGGAGGAGAAGGCTCCCTCGGGCGCTTGGCGGGCTCCGGAGCCGTGGGTTGTGAAGACCCCGCTCCGGTCGTCCCCGAGGACCGAGGGGCGGAGGGAGCACCAGAACCACTCCGGGAAGATCCCCCTCCGCTTGTCGCTCGGGCACGGGGCGCCTCCTTGACGACCTTGCTCGTCGTGGTGGCACGCGTCGCACGACGCTTCAGCTGCTGTCGGGGCGCCGGTTGCCTCGCCGTCTCAGTGGCCTTGCGGAGGCGCTTCTTCGGCTGTGGCGGAGGACTTGGTGGTGGCGGAGAGTTTTCCGAGGATGAGGAGGCGTCGTCGAGGTTCAGTGACCCGCCCGAGTCTTCGTCGGAATCGCCCGATTCGGCGTCCTCCTCGGCGGGCTCACTGGACTCAGTGCCTTGCCCGGCGGCCTCGCTCGTCCCGGCAGGCTCCCCGGCAGGCTCCCCGGCGAACTCCTCGGGCGCAATCTTCAACAGCTTGAGGATCTCTTCATCCTCGGCTTGGCTCACCGCGTCCGCCGCTTCCGCTTCCTCCACGGTGTACCCAAACTCACCCGCGGCCGCCGCTGCGGCGGCCTCCTCCATCCTGTCGGCTATATATGCCACATCCCGGTCGGTGGTCGCCCGGCTGAGGCCCTTTTTCTCCTCGGGGTTGCGTGGCCGTTCAACCAGGCTGTCGAAGAAGGTCTGCACGGTCTCCTCTGAAGGCGTCAGCCAAGTAGGAACAACCCCGTGGGAGTCACACTCAGGCATTGCCGCGCGGATGGCACTAAGGGCAGAGTTGTTGCACAATGGAACTACTCCGTCCGACGGTCTGAACCACTCCGGGTGCTTGGGGTCATGTTTGAACAGCTCCCGGACCATCCCCTTGAGTTCCAAGACGGTGAAGTTATAATTCAGCCCGGGGCGCAGCCTCATGCGGTCTGCCGCGTTGCCGAACTCCCAGGCAGGTCTCTTTCTGTCCTGCAGAGGGGCAATGCAGCGGCGGAGGAAATCAGCCCCAACTTCACCTACAGTAAGGTTGGCGGCCCGGAGGCGAAGGATCCTAGTGAGGGCAATCTGCAGCTTGTCGTCCTCCGGGGCCAAGTCACTCCAATCCTTGCCGTGCACTATTGCAGTCCGGCGCGGCGAGGTAAACTGCTCGGGTTCATCTTCCATGACCCAGCACCAATCAGCCCTCACTCTTCCCACTTGCCGCGGAGCTCTCCGATCAAGTACGCCTCCTTCTTTCCGAGCCTGAAGATCCAAGAGATACCGCCGGAAAGTGGAGATCCGGACTCTACTCTAGGTGTGAAGAAGTGGCGGAAGAGAGCTACGTTTGGGTGGACCCCGACATAGTTTTCGCACAGATGTGCGAAAACGGCCAAAGTGAGGACGGCATTCGGGGTGAAATCTAGTAGGTGGAATCCGTATGTGTTCATCACATCATAGAAAATCTCGGAATACGAAGGACAAAGACCGCAGTGGAAGAACAAAGCGAAGAAGTGGTAACCTCCCGGGTACAGGTCGATGGCTTCGGCGGGGAGAACTCTGGTGCGCGGGTGAGCCTTCGTCTCCCTCGCCCAGAACAAGTAATACTTGTCCCGCAGCTCCCTCGCGCCGAGCCTTGGCGGGAAGACCACCATCCTCCTCCGCATGGCTGCCAGCTTCGCCGCCTTGTCGGACTTCTCTTTCTTCCCCTTGTCGCTCTTCGCCTTGTCGCTCTTCGGTGCCATGGCGGGGGCGGCAAGGATGGTCGACGGCGCTGCGGATGCTGGAGACGGCGGAGGAAGGGTGGAGCTCGGCTCTCTGTCGACCTTTGGGGAGGCAGAGGGCGACGGGGGTTTCTGGAGATTCAAGACACAATGAAAAGCAATGGGGGGAAACTGCCCCTGCTTCCTCTGCTTTTAAGGGGGAAGTGGGGGACGTTCCGCATTTTCCCATTAAAGAAGCAGGCCACGATCTCTCCCACGACGCCGCAATCGACGCATGCCGTTAGGGAGAGATGCGGCAGATGCGGAGTGGGAAACGGCGCGCCGTGGGCCGCGTGTGCCCGTGCACTGTTTTGGGCCTGCCCCAACAGCGCTTGGCACCGTGTGTGGCCCAGGCCCGGGGGCTCCTGTCGGTGTACTAAAGTAGGGGTACCTTAGTATCCCGACTTGTGCATGGGCAGTAGCAGCGTCCCGTGGTCTGGCTCACCACGCGCCCGCCAAAGCCCACTCTGGACCCCTTTGAAGCCATTCAAGAACAAAGTATTCAAGTTAAGAGACAAAGACCCCGGCAAGAGGAGCTTGCCGGGAAGGCCGCACCAGGCTCAAGGTTATCATTCCAGCACAAGACCCTGGCAAGAGGAGCTTGCCAGGAAGGCCAAAGAACAGCACCTCAGAAGATATATCATGGCGCATCATGCGCCCCGGCAGGACCCAGAGAGCGACAAGCTTCCGGGCCCGGCAAGATAGCAACCCCGGCAATGTGCTTGCCGGGGGAGGCTTACATTGTGTGCCTGCGCTCCAGCTCATCTGGCCACGCGTCGCCCTGGGGCCCTTCCAGGGGAACGTGGCAGATGGCTGTGCAGCCTGGGGTACACGGTGGCGAGCCGCGGTGACGAGGCCATCGTCGTGGCGAACGGAGACGCCCGGGCGGACGCTTTTGGGGTGACGGCGATGGGCATTCAATGCCTTTGTCCCCCACCGTCTGGGTTAGGTATAGATCATTGTACGTGCACTGTGCATGCACTGTTCCATCTACCACAAATTTTACACTTTTGCCCTGCTCTACGTTGACACCTGTCGGTGACCCCTTTGAGCTATAAAAGGAGGCCCATGCACAACGTAGAGGGGGTTCGACTCTAGAAACTTGATCACTCCCACGCTCGGTGTAGCTAGTACTGTAGATCTTCAAGCTTCCGAGCTCAAGAACTCAATACAACCAAGGCAGGAGTAGGGTTTTACGCGCCCGCGTGGCCCGAACCTGGGTAAACTGCCCGCGTGTGCTCTTTGATCCGCTCTTTGTGCTCCCTCCGCTCCCTTACCGTACCGAAAAGGGGCTCCGGTCCCATAGGTGTTCGTGGGCGACCAGTTTCCCCGACAGTTTGTGCCAAGTAAGACCTTTGGGATGATTTGGAAGATAGTAGATTTGTTTTTTCTGGAAAACGGAAACTTTTGCGCCCAGTATCAGAATTGTTTCTGCTTGCTGGAACATGAAACAATTCTGAATTTTTTACACGTTTCTGATCTACAAATTGACCACATTTTCCTAATTGTTCAGAATTTTTAGATATGCAAAAGTTTCACATCAATTCGCACCTCTACAGACTGTTGTGTTTTTGATATATTATGTTTTCTTTGTGTTGTTTGCTTATTTTGATGCATCTATGGCTAGTATCGGGGTGTATGAACCATGGAAAAGTTGGAATACAGTAGATATTACACCAATATAAAATAAAAATGAGTTCACAATAGTACCTATGAGTAAGGATTGAATTTGTTTTACTAACGGATCTCACTAGTTTTCTGTTGAGTTTTGTGTTGTGAAGTTTTCAAGTTTTGGGTAAAGATTGGATGGACTATGGAATAAGGAATGACAAGAGCCTAACCTTGGGGATTCCCAAGGCACCCAAAGGTAATATTCAAGGACAACCAAGCATCTAAGCTTGGGGATGCCCCGGATGGCATACCCTCTTTCGTCTTCAATCCATTGGTAAATTTCCTTGAGGCTATATTTTTATTCACCACATGATATGTGTTTTGCTTGGAGCGTCTTGTATGATTTGAGATTTTGATTTTTATTTTGCCACAAGCATCCTTGCTGTACACACCTATTGAGAGGGACACGCATTAATCGTGAATTTATTAGAATACTCTTTGTGCTTCACTTATATCTTTTGAGCTAGGTAGTTGCTCTAGTGCTACAGTTATATCTTTTTGAGCACGGCGGTGATGTTTATTTTAAAGAAATTGGTGAACTCTCATGCTTCACTTATATTATTTTGAGAGTCTCTAAAAAGCATGGTAATTTGCTTGGGTTATGAATTTAGTCCTAATATGATGGGCATCCAATAGGAATACAATAAAAACGTTCATATAAAGTGCATTGAATGCTATGAGAAGTTTGATTCCTTATGATTATTTTGAGATATAAAGATGGTGATATTAAAGTCATGCTACTGGGTAATTGTGGATTGGTAGAAATACTTGTGTTAAAGTTTGCAATTCCCGTAGCATGCATGTATGGTGAACCTAAATACAACTTCCACCGATCTGTCATATGTTCTAGTATCGAGTTGTAATAGTTAAGTTGTATGTAAATAGAAGTGTGATGATCATCATTATTAGAGCATTGTCCCATGTGAGGAAAGGATGATGGAAGCAATGATTCCTTCACAAGTTGGGATGAGTCTCCGGACTTTACAAGATAATAAAAGAGGCCAAAGAAGCCGAAATAAAAAAGGCCATAGAAGGCAACAAAAAATAAAAAAATGAGAGAAAAGAGAGAAGGGCAATGTTACTATCCTTTTTCCACACTTGTGCTTCAAAATAGCACCATGTTTTTTATGATAGAAAGTCTATTTGTGTGCAGGAAAACGGATTTTTAAGCATCTCAGAAAAATCCACGAAAAATCACGAAAAATCCACGCACCCGAAGAAACAAAATGCCAGAAGTGGGGCCAGAGGGGGGCCAGGGGGTGCCCAGGCGCCCTGTGGGCGCCCCCCCCCCCCCTGGGCCGCGCCGGGGGGGCGCGTGGGTGGGGCCCACACCCCCTGGTGCCCTACTTTAGCCCGTATTTTTCCTCGCGATGCAGAAACCCCAGATCGGAAGTTCTTTCGCTGTTTTTCGTCGCGGAGCCGCCGCCACCCTCTGTTCTTCTTCGGGAGGGCTAATCTGGAGGCTGATTTGGCCTCCGGAGAGGGGAGATCGTCGCCATCGTCATCATCATCACCACTCCATCATCCCTCCATGACTTCCCCCTTCATGTGTGAGTAATTCCCTTGCTGTAGGCGAAGGGGATGGTAGGGATTGGATGAGTTAGATCATGTAATAGTTCGTCAGATTGTTGGGGGCATGTTGCCTATCATCTAGTATGGTGTTTATCATCTTTGCTACAACTTGTTATTCTTAATGCTTGACACTTAGGGCCCGAGTGCCATGATTTCAGATCTGAACCATATGTGTTTGCATGAATATATTTGTGTTCTTGATCCTATCTATGAGTTGTATGCACCTGTTATGGTTCGGAACCGGCGATCCCAAAAGTGACAGCTTGGGACACCAAAGGGGATGGTCCGTAGTTTGAGGATTACATGTATCCATTGAGTTCATTGCTTTGTTCCGGTGCTCTTTGACAGGAGCACCTTAATATCCATTAGTTCCTTTTGGCCCCGTTCGTAGCGGGATGGTAGGACAAAAGATGTTGTGCAAGTTCTTATTGCAAGCACGTACAACTACCTACGGGATACATGCCTAATGTTTGATATTTGCCTAGATGATCATTACTTTTCTGTGTGCCGTGCCCCAAGTTAGAATCTATCTCATCCATGCAACGCCCAACCATCCATCTCCCTAGCCTACAGTATTTTAAACCCTGCTTGTCACTAGTTGCTACTTTTGCCATTTACTACTGCTATTTACTTTTGCTGTTTACTTTTACTATTACTACCATCACTATCATATCACTGTTACCACTTATCTTTTGTTGCAAGTTAGTATATTTCAGGTGCGGTTGAATTGACAACTCAACTGTTAAAGCTTATAAATACTCTTTGGCTCCCCGTGTGTCGAATCAATAAATTGGGTTATTCTTACCCGCGAAGACTATCTCGATCCCTTACGGTTGAGGGTTATCAAGTACCGTTTTCTGGTGCCGTTGCCGGGGAGCATAGCAATATTTACAAGTCTACTTGAGGTATCCTACCTGCTGCACTTTATTCACTATGGGTAAGAAAGGTGACCCCAAGGTTCCGATCTTACTATCCACTACAAGAAGAGGTACTGCTCTGAGCACTAGTGCTACTCTTGATTCACCTTCTGTTATTAGTAAGTTTGCCTCACCACCACCACATGATGCTCCTACTGAACCTGTTATTATGTCTGATACTCTTGATGATGCTTCTACTACTTTTGATGATGATATTAGTTCGCTTGGTTATGCTCTTGAGAAACAAATTACTGCTGCTGCTGAAAAATATGGAATTGAACTTCCTGTTACTCGCTACCCTATTGGTGAAACTTATGATTATCCTGATTTGAGTAAACTCCAGGAGAGGCTCCTTGATGATGATTACTATATACTTGATGAAGATTTATGCAGGGAACTGACAGAGTTTGCCGGCTCTGACCCTGAAACTATTAAGAAAATATTTGAAAAACACTCTTTGAAAAACAAAACCGTTCCTAATCCCGAGTTTGCTACATCTCCTATATGCATTGATGATCCTGATTTTGATTTCTCTGTTGATCTTTCACTTATACCTATGGTTGAAGCTGACCCCTTTTATGGCAGAGAAAATGATGATGCTATTGCACACCTAACTAAACTTGGTGAACTAGGTAGCCTGTTTACCACAGATGAGAAGATACGCTACTTTTATGTGACCAAGCTTCTTCCTTTCTCGTTGAAGGAAGGTGCTAAAGCATGGTATGATTCACTCCCATGCGGTTCTATTAAGAGTCCTCAGGACTTAGCTCACTCTTTTGTTGATAAGTACTTTCCTGCTCATATGCAACATGCTGCTTTACAAAGAATTCATAACTTTAAACAGTTGCAGGATGAGTCCCTCCCTAAAGCTTGGGGGAGGTACTGCGGTTTGATTCGGGCTAGACCAGGACATGAAATTCCTAAGAATGAATTAATTGATATATTCTATGCTGGTCTAACTGATGAATCTAGGTCCTATTTGGACAGTTGTGCTGGTTGTGTTTTCAGGAAAAGAACACCGGACGATGCGGAAGATCTAATGGGCAGGATTGCCAAAAACCATGAAGATTGGTCCGTCCCTGAACCACCTCCACCAACAAAGAAGAGGGGCATGTTTGTTCTGAGCCCCGAGGACATGCGAGAAGCAAAGAAGTCTATTAAAGAGAAAGGTATTAAAGCTGAAGACGTGAAGAATCTACCCCCTATTGAGAAGCTGTGTGAGCCTACCACTCACCCTCCTATGGTAGAGGTACACTCTCTTTTAGATTTCAACGCAAGTGACATCCCTCATGGTAAACCTCTTGATCAATGTTTATATGAGTTTGATAATTTTATTATGAAACAGAATCATTTTAATGAGAGGATAGAAAGTCAGTTGCATGATAATTCCCTTGCTATCAAAAAGTTGCTTGGTGTTTTAGATAGAACAGTTAATGATGTTCAATGTCTTGTGAAGCATTTTCATATGGTTCAAACTCAGCTTGATCAAATTTCTAATGTGCAAAGAGATTTACTTGCTAACAATGCCAAACAAGATAAATTGCAGGCTTTTGGGATTAAGACCCGAGGAGGAACTAGTACTCAAGATCCTCTTTATCCAGAGGGACATCCGAAGAGAATCGAGCAAGATTCTCAAATGCAGGAAGAAGAAATTGTTGTCTCTCCAAATAAGAAGAAGGAACATAAAGAGATTGACAATTCTAATGATCCTATTGCAGATGAAGAGCCAGCTATTGATCCCAACAGTGTATCTATTTCCGATGCTGAGACTGAAGACGGTGCTGAACCTGAAGGTAATAATAATGAGAAGAATGATCCGCCTGAAGTTCGAGAAGAAGAAGCAACTGACAAACGTAAGAGGTACACTAAAGAAGACTTCATCGCAAGAAAACATGGGAAGGAGAAAGAACCATGGGTACAGAAACCCATGCCCTTTCCAGGTAAGTCCATCAAATCTAAAGAAGAAGAGCATTATAATAAGTTTTGTGAATGGATTAAACCTCTTTTTCTTCAAATCCCTTTGACTGATGCTATTAAGTTACTTCCTTATTCAAAATATATGAAAGATATTGTCACTAACAAAAGAAAAGTTCCTAATGATGCAATATCTACTATGCTTGCTAACTATTCTTTCAGTGGAAAGATTCCTGAGAAGCTCGGTGATCCAGGTATACCCACAATTCCTTGCTCCATAAAGAATAATTATGTCAAAACTGCTTTATGTGATCTTGGAGCGGGAGTGAGTGTTATGCCTCTCTCTCTTTACGAGAGGCTTTGTTTAGAGAAACTAATTCCTACAGATATCTCCCTTCAGATGGCTGACAAGTCAACCGCTGTTCCGATAGGTATTTGTGAGGATGTTCCAGTTGAAGTTGCTAATTGTTTAATTCTTACTGATTTTGTTGTGCTTGACATGCCCGAGGATGGGAGCATGTCCATTATTCTTGGTAGACCTTTCCTTAACACCGCAGGTGCTATTATTGATTGCAACAAAGGGAAGGTCACCTTTCATGTGAATGATAAAGAACACACGGTATATTTTCCGAAGAAGACCGACAGGAGGCATGCCCTCAACTATATAGAGAATATCGAGACCGTGAAAATTGGAGAATGGGACTGTCCACTACATGTGCCTCACAAATACAAAACTATCATGGTAGGGACAATGTCCATCAAGGTAAAAGTTCAGTGATTACTTCGTAGGAGGTGAGACTTTTTGCTCTATATATCGCTTGTTTGTTGGTAAGACTTGATCAACCTTACTAGTAAACGTGTTTTATATGGATAAAAAGTTGAGCTTGCTATGTTTTCATTTGTTTTTAGTGTTGTCCTACTTGCTGTACCAAGTATCTATGTTTTTGAAGCTTCACAATACTACTAACTACTTCAAGTTTTCAGAGAGTTTCGCAGCTTTTTGAACTTCGAAAAAATTTCAACAGTGAAGTTTTCAGAAAAATTCCAGAAAAATTATATTAAAAATTTCCACAACGGGAGAGACCCGGAAAGTCCTGGGGCCAGCCAGGGGGGCCACCAGTGGCCCAGGCGGCCAGCTGGCGCGGCCCAGCCCCTGGCCGCGCCCACAGGGCGCCTGGGGCCCACGGGACCCCCCTCCAGGTACTTCTTCTTCCGCTCTCTCTCTCTTTTTCCAGAAACCCGAGTTCTGGTCTTGTTCTTGATGTTCTTGCTGTTCTTGGAGGCGATTCTTCGATCTCTCTCTGCAGCCCATCATTTGAGCTGAAATTTTGAGCAAATACTCCCTGGTATGTGACTCCTCCACCCCTCCAATTAGATTTTTGATTGGTGGCCTCATTTGTGAGTATTTAGTAGTTCTTGGTGTTGTAGAGATGAGCTTGCATGCATGTGTAGAAAGTTATTTTCCAAGTTTTGATGCAAGTCTATGCCTTGGGCAAGTGAGTTGAGTAGTTTGCCTTAGCTCACTTTGTTTTAATCCTCATTTTTGTAAATTGTAAAAAATATTCAGAAATGAGTTTGTTAGGAAGGGCAAAAGGATGGCTTGAGAAGAGGAGGCCCGCACACTCCGATCGAGTCACTAGGGCCGCAGCTTCACCAACGCCTGCCAGGGTGAGCTATAATGAGGATCATGTGCCCCTGGAGTTGTTGGAAGACACAAGTCCAGCACGTGCAATGACATATCCATGTGACGAATTCATGGAAGCTGCGGGAATCAAGGATGAGTTTTATAATCTTTGTACTAATGGAGGTTTGACACGGCTCGTCACCAGCCGTGTTACTCAGTATCAAAGACTCACCTCCATTTTCACTAACAGTTTTAGATATAATCCTGCATCAGGTGCTATTGAGTTTAAAATTTATAATGATCTTATCACCATGACTTTGGGAAATTTTTGTGAAGTAATAGGTGTGCCGAACGTTGGGAGGACGGCAAGGATGGCCACTCAGCCCTCCGAGCTAAAAACCGTCATCAACTCTCTCTGCAGCATGGGTACAAGGGATATTCATCGGTCGAAGATCTCCAGTATCTTGTTTCCTCACCTCAGGTATTTTGCATATTATATTGCTAGAGGGGTGTTAGCTCGTGACAACACGAGCAGCATTTCTGCTCCGGATATTGCTATCCTGGCAGCAGCCCTCTCAGGGAGGTCTGATTATAATATTGGTACCTTAATTGCTCGACGCCTTGCTATGAACAGTAACAAGGGGGACTTATATGGTGGCATTTATGCCACACTTATCTTAGAGCATCTTGGAGGCACCCCACACCCTGATGATACTCCTTTTACTTATTTAAGCTTTGATCTTGCTGCTATAAAAAGACATAAGTTTGTTACCATGGGTTCTGAGCTTGATAACCTTGTTTATATCTTGCGTTTCGGAACTACCGCGGAACGCGAGATCCGTCTACCTGCACCTCTTTTGTTTGATTTTTCTCGCAGGAACGGATGGTCCTTTGATGTTGTCCAGTTCGATGAGTTCATGGTCCAGCATCAGTTCCATAACCCCATGGAGGGGGTTGTGCCCGACGAGGAGAGGCACGGCGAGATACCACATTTTCAGGAAGAGACCGCCACCGAGTTTGGTGAAGGGTCTTCCTCTGTTTGGCGTTCGGAACCTTCCTCGTGGGAGACTCCGAGGAGTTCGGTGTACGCGCCAGCATCCTTCTACGACCCTTGGTCTCACCACCATACCCCTGGAGCAGGAGGCTCCTGGGGGTAGTAGCTGCTACCAACTTAGGCCAAAAGCCTAAGCTTGGGGGAGTACGTGCCCTTCTCACTTTTTCATTGTATTATCCGTTTGATTCGCTTTGATCTTTTTGAAGTTTTTGCCCGTTCTTCTTTGTTTCTCTCTTTGCAAAAACAACAAAAAGATTTTCTCTTTCTTTTGCTTTTATTCAACCTTTGAAAAACCCAAAAAGATTTCCTTTCTATCTTTAGTTTGCTTTGTTTTCAGAGATCAGCTCGAGTCCGTGATGGCATTTGATTATATTTCCTACGTTCGATCATGCGAGTGACAAGCAGTAATGACGAAGATCGACTGAAAGGAAGCAACAAGGAAGACCGGTATGAACTCTTATTGTTTCTACTTTTGTACATAAGCCTGTACTTATGATCTAGAGACCAGCTTGTAGCGACATAGTGCTATGTTTACAATGCTCTTCCAATGGTTCATGCTTTCCTTGTGGCTAGTCTCGAATAACTAGAGTATATAATGTGTTATTGAAATGATCTACAATGCACTGCACTGTTCATAGTCTGGTATACTAAGGTGGTATTTCCCTTTAGAGAATTTTTTGGATTGACTTGGCACATGCTTACACATGTTTAAGACTAAAAGTCTACTTTGCCTTGACGATCTTTGAGTTTTAGAATAGTTATATCACTTTTATGCCCGATTCAATGTTGCTTTGTCGCTCTGCATGATTATGACCGTTATTGCTCTCTAGTTGGTCGCTTCCCAGTCTTTTGCTAAACCTCCACCCGTACTAAGCGGAATGACTGCTTGTGCATCCAAAACCTCTAAAACTGTTATGCCATATGAGTCCACTATACCTTCCTATACATGGTATTTACCTGCCATTCCTAACGAAGACTCTCATGTACCATCTCGAAATTAATCAAAAGCATTTCCCTTTTTGTGCCTATGTTTTAGCTCATGAGGAAGTAGTAGTTAATTCATGATCTCTTTAAGTTGGACAAGTTTCATCCCTGGATTGCATGTATAATGTGCGAACCCCTAATATGAAAAGGAACTGGCATTGAGTGCGCCCGGCCCGAAAAGATAATATAACAAACAAACCCTCCTTCACGCTTTGTTCATGAGAAATCAGAAAACTTTGGCAGTGATAAACAAAGGAGATTAAGAGGATGTGATCGTCCTCATGCGGGAGCCGTTCCTCGAGACTTGTCTAGCTTAAAAAGTGATTGAGTTATCTGCTAGCATTCGTTGACGAAATATGCACCTCTCAAAGCATATTTACTTCTGTTTTTAAAACCGAGAGCTCTGGTACATGTTTAGTTTTTGTTTCTGATCACGGGTTTTCAACTTTGCCAATAAAAGCCACGGTTCGAGAGTCTCATCTTCTTTCTTTAAAGCACTGACTAGGAGAGCATAATTGTCATTCTGAGTGTAATGTGCATTGTCCCAAAGTATTACATTGTCTTCTGCATACTTGTGATATGATTTATTCTGAAATTCTTAGTTCTAGTCTCCTTTAAAACTCTGGAGGAGTCTCTGCATTTATGTTTTGCTTCACTCATGGAGGCTAGCGAGATACCACCTTAATATGCTCAAGCTATGTGCAATGTGATCTTGTCTTGATTTTCGGTAATATATTGTTTACTCTTGATTATTTGTGACTGGTCACTTGAAAGAAGGATTGCTCCTTGCATTGTTCTCATAAGTACTATTTTAATACTTGCTGAACTCTTTTCGTAGTACATGCTTATATACATCTAATGAAGCAAAAGAGTTTGTCAAAGTTTTCTTTGTCGCATCCAGTTCGTTGAACTGAATTGCTGGAGGACAAGCAATATGCTAAGCTTGGGGGAGTTGATACGTCTCAAACGTATCTACTTTTCCAAACACTTTTGATATTGTTTTGACCTCATTCTTGCATGATTTGGACTAAACTAACCCGGACTAACGCTGTTTTCAGCAGAGCTGCCTGCATGGTTTATTTGTGTGCAGGAAAACGGATTTTTAAGCATCTCAAAAAAATCCACGAAAAATCACGAAAAATCCACGCACCCGAAGAAACAAAATGCCAGAAGTGGGGCCAGAGGGGGGCCAGGGGGTGCCCAGGCGCCCTGTGGGCGCCCCCCCTGGGCCGCGCCGGGGGGGCGCCTGGGTGGGGCCCACACCCCCTGGTGCCCTACTTTAGCCCGTATTTTTCCTCGCGATGCAGAAACCCCAGATCGGAAGTTCTTTCGCTGTTTTTCGTCGCGGAGCCGCCGCCACCCTCTGTTCTTCTTCGGGAGGGCTAATCTGGAGGCTGATTTGGCCTCCGGAGAGGGGAGATCGTCGCCATCGTCATCATCATCATCACCACTCCATCATCCCTCCATGACTTCCCCCTTCATGTGTGAGTAATTCCCTTGCTGTAGGCGAAGGGGATGGTAGGGATTGGATGAGTTAGATCATGTAATAGTTCGTCAGATTGTTGGGGGCATGTTGCCTATCATCTAGTATGGTGTTTATCATCTTTGCTACAACTTGTTATTCTTAATGCTTGACACTTAGGGCCCGAGTGCCATGATTTCAGATCTGAACCATATGTGTTTGCATGAATATATTTGTGTTCTTGATCCTATCTATGAGTTGTATGCACCTGTTACGGTTCGGAACCGGCGATCCCAAAAGTGACAGCTTGGGACACCAAAGGGGATGGTCCGTAGTTTGAGGATTACATGTATCCATTGAGTTCATTGCTTTGTTCCGGTGCTCTTTGACAGGAGCACCTTAATATCCATTAGTTCCTTTTGGCCCCGTTCGTAGCGGGATGGTAGGACAAAAGATGTTGTGCAAGTTCTTATTGCAAGCACGTACAACTACCTACGAGATACTTGCCTAATGTTTGATATTTGCCTAGATGATCATTACTTTTCCGTGTGCCGTGCCCCAAGTTAGAATCTATCTCATCCATGCAACGCCCAACCATCCATCTCCCTAGCCTACAGTATTTTAAACCCTGCTTGTCACTAGTTGCTACTTTTGCCATTTACTACTGCTATTTACTTTTTCTGTTTACTTTTACTATTACTACCATCACTATCATATCACTGTTACCACTTATCTTTTGTTGCAAGTTAGTATATTTCAGGTGCGGTTGAATTGACAACTCAACTGTTAAAGCTTATAAATACTCTTTGGCTCCCCGTGTGTCGAATCAATAAATTGGGTTATTCTTACCCGCGAAGACTATCTCGATCCCTTACGGTTGAGGGTTATCATGGGCTGCCTCAAATTGCCCTAGGTCTTCGTGAGCAAGCAAGTTGGAAGCACACCCACTTAGTTTCTTTTTGTGCTTTCATAAACTTATAGCTCTAGTGCATCCGTTGCATGGTAATCCCTACTCACTCGTATTGATATCTATTGATGGGCATCTCCATAGCCCATTAATATGCCTAGTTGATATGAGACTATCTCCTTCATTTTGTCTTCTCCACAACCACCATATTCTATTCCACCTATAGTGTTATGTCCTTTACTCACGCTCATATATTGCGTGAAAGTTGAGAAGGTTTGAGAATACTAAAGTGTGAAACAATTTCTTGACTAATACCGGGGTTGTGCATGCTTTAATACTTTCTGTGATGAAGATGGAACATAGCCAGACTGTACGATTTTGTAGGGATAACTTTCTTTGGCCATGATATTTTGAGAAGACACAATTGTTTTATTAGTATGGTCGAAGTATTATTGTTTTTATGTCAATATTAACCTTTTGTTTTGAATCTTATGGATCTGAACATTCTTGTCACAATTAAGAAAAATTACATGGATAAATATGTTAGGTAGCATTCCACATCAAAAATTCTATTTTTATCATTTACCCACTCGAGGTGGAGCAGGAATTAAGCTTGGGGATGCTTGATACGTCTCCAACATATCTATAATTTTTTATTGTTCCATGCTATTATATATTGTGTTTTGGATGTTTTATATGCATTAATATGCTATTTTATATTATTTTTGGGACTAACTTATTTTATATTATTTTTGGATGTTTCTGTTTTTCCCTTCTTTTTTTTAGTTTCACCGAAAAAGAATATCAAACAGAGTCCAAACGGAATAAAACTTTCGCAATGATTTTTCTTGGACCAGAAGGCACATGTAGGACTTGGAGTACAAGTCAGAGAGTACTCGAGGCGACCACAAGCCGAGGAGGCACACCCTAGGGGGGCGCCCCGAGGGCTTGTGGACCCTCGGAGACCACCCGGCCCCCTTCTTTGGCCTATAAATACAAAGATATTCCAGAAACCCTAGAACGACATACGAAATACTTTTCCACCGCCGCGAGTCCCTGTTCCCGTGAGATCCCATCGGGAAGCCATTTCCGGTACTCTATCGGAGGGGGACTTGATCACGGAGGGCTTCTACATCAACCTTGCTGCCCTTCCGATGATGTGTGGGTAGTTTACCACAGACCTACGGGTCCATAGCTAGTAGCTAGTTGGCTTCTTCTCTCTCTTTGATCTTCAATACAATGTTCTCCTCGATGTTCTTGGAGATCTATTCGATCTAATCTTCTTTTGCGGTGTGTTTGTCGAGATCCAATGAATTGTGGATTTATGATCAGATTATCTACGAATATTATTTGAATCTTCTCTAAATTCTTATATGCATGATTTGATATCTTTGTATTTCTCTTCGAATTATTGGTTTGGTTTGGCCAACTAGATTGGTAGTTCTTGCAATGGGAGAGGTGCTTAGTTTTGGATTCAATCTTGTGGTGTCCTCACCCAGTGACAGAAGGAGTAGCGAGGCACGTATTGTATTGTTGCCATCAAGTATAAAAAGATGACGTTTATATCATATTGCTTGAGTTTATCCCTCAACATCATGTCATCTTGCTTAAGGCGTTACTCTATACGTATGAACCTAATACTCTAGATGCATGTTGGATAGCGGTTGATGTGTGGAGTAATAGTAGTAGATGAAGAATGGTTTCGGTCTACTTGTCACAGACGTGATGCCTATATTCATGATCATTGCCTTTGATATCGTCATAACTTTGCGCTTTTCTATCAATTGCTCGACTGTAATTTGTTTACCCACCGTATGCTTTATTCAAGAGAGAAGCCTCTAGTAAAACTTATGCCCCCCGGGTCTATTATACATCTATTATTTTCAGATCTATAAAACCAAAAACCAAAAAATACTTTGCTGCAATTATTTTCTATTTACTTTATTTTTCTTTTTACTTTAGTATTAATTCTATCTCTATCAGATCTCACTCTTGTTCGTGACGTTGAAGGGATTGACAACCCTTTTCTCCGTTGTGTGCAAGTGTTTGCTAGTTTGTGCAAATGCATATATTGGGGACTTGCTTATACCTCCTACTAGATTGATACCTTGGTTCTCAAACTGAGGGAAATACTTATCTCTACTTTGCTGCATCACCGTTTCCTCTTCAAGGGATAAATCAACGCAAGCTCAAGAAGTAGCATCTTGCCAATCCCATTACAGAGTGGGAGAAACTTGCGAGGATAAAGGTGAGCTTGAGCTCATACGATGGCATAGGACCCAATCCAACTTTGTTCCTGACAAACATAGAGGGTCCTGGTCTTTGGTTTGGCAGGACAGAACCTGATTGCCGCCACCATGGTTGCTTATTAAATTGACATCCTACGGGTTAGGAAGGTTACAAGAGGCTCCACCAACTAGACATGCAACTCATTGAGGTGCTTGTGCAACAAGCAGCTTCCCCTAAGGTCTAGGTAACCCCCATAGCAATAATGCTGAGAACTTCAGGTACCCCGAGAAGACCTCTGAACCAAGGCCATAGGGGAAAACCTTGGTCACACCACGCAATAATGCCCATGAGATCTCCAAATTCATCGGGAGCACTAGCTGGCTGCCAGGGCGCATGGAGGGGGATAAGTTGTGCCCCCCCCCCCCCCCCCCC